>JAMPIV010007636.1:0-610574 GCA_024509875.1 Oreohelix idahoensis | reverse complement strand
TCTGAATTGTTGGAGCGTTTCAATGCTGATGGAGAGAACTTTTTGGCTAAGATCGTTACAGGTGACGAAACCTGGGCACATCATTTTGAACTTGAGACAAAAAGACAGTCAATGGAGTGGCATCATCCGCAATCACCACGAAGAAAGAAATTCAAGACAATTCCTTCAGCTGGAAAGGTCATGATCACTGTCTTTTGGGACATTGAGGTGTGATTCTTGTGGACGTTATGCCAAGAGGAGAGACAATCAATTCGCAAGCCTACATTAAGACATTGAAAAATTTCAATCAACGTTTTCGCAGAGTTCGGCCGCACAAGAATCAAGCAGACCTGCTTCTCCTTCACGACAATGCGTGCCCTCACACAAGTCTGGCAACACGGGAAGCAATCACCAAATTGGGTTGGACTGTACTACCCCATCCACTCTATAGTCCCGATTTGGCATCCTCTGATTTTCATCTATTTGGTCCACTTAAAGGTGCACTCCGTGGGACAAGGTTTGAAGATGATGAAGGAGTGATTCATGCAGCGAAGAAATAGCTACATGATCAAGACCCGTAATTAGTCTAATTTCCTACTTGGGAAATATATGGAAATCAAAAGAAATTAAATCCATCACAAAAATTTGAATCTTCAGTTTAAATGTTGTCAGTCCTTGTGACAGGTTATGAGAATATATTACATTGATCAGTCCGCTTGATTCCCACCGTCGCCCCTCATTCCGTTTCAACCTTGCTTTCCTCATTAGCATGCACGGTTAGTTACGCATAAACCATGCTTTTCTTGCTATCTGTCTAACTCATAGTTTTAGCCACGCCTATTTGTCTTGTTCCACGCTCTGACGAGCGGCTATTCAGATCTATAACTGTCATTCCTTCTAAAGGGGACGGGCCTAGTACGTTTGCCTGAAAGCTCGATGAGTGCAGAGCTGTCAAAATTACGACATACTGACAGCGCGCGGTCCCAAATCCACGTGCAAGGCAACGGCTTTTGAAGCCTTTTGTTATCGGTTCACCGGGTAACAAAGAGAAATTCTTTATCTGGGCTGAAACCCCGCTGATTTTCATATCCATATTAGCAGCCCGCTGTGGCAACATATATATATATATTTTATCTGACATATGACAATAGTTTTTTTTCCACGGGATTATACTCAAGAGAACTCACTGTTCAGACTCGGCCATCCCCTCAGAGAACAGCCGAGAATTATTATCATTAACATTTTCATAACATACTAGAGTGTCTCCGCCACCAGAGGCCAGACAACCTCGGAACTATATATATATTATTCATCCTATGACGGTGACCACCATATATAAATCTTATTCCAACCAACTAAATGCAGAGATACAAGATTTATCCAGGAAACTAATTAACACACCAACTTCAGCGACTACCTTGAAATTAGCAGTCAGCACCAAGGATAGTCTGGGGCTGGATTTGACAAATAATCTGACACTGTATAGTCATAGTACTTGTTAGTGTTTATTTCCACGGAATACCTGCGACAACTATTGGGTAAGCGAATATGAGTGTGGCCACAGTATGAGTGAGTAAATGAACAGAAAGAGAGAACCATATTTTTCTATTGTTACCACCATCATACTAATCTTCTTTTTTTTCCTCTCACTAACCTAAGTATTTACGGGATAGCTTAATTAGAAACTTGTTCTTTCCCCGTACTGACTATTCCATATCTTATTGTTAACTTTTGATCTTTTGGGTTAATTACCTCTGTCGGGATCTTCTTTTGGTTTTTCCTTTACAAAAGGGGAGGACCTATTGGGTTAATTTCATTTGTCTGTAAACCATGCTTTATTGATGTATATGCTTGATGTTGTGAATTTCTAGTGATAATAAACTTAATAAACCTTAAGTTATCGTGTTGGTCAACCCCTGCCCATATGTTACCCATAGTTTGTTTTCACGTTTGTGCGTATTTGACACAGAATTGTGGGTGTAGTGTAACTTGTATTTTGTACAGGGAGAGAAAGTATGTCTGATTAAACTATAGTCGTAAAGATAGGCTGGACTAGAGAAATTCCTCACTCCAGAGACTGATCTTCCTCTTACACTATCACTCTCGTGAGAAAAACTATCTCTTACACCTTACCCTCACATAGTTACCACTATCACCTCTGCTCGGACAGGACCATACATATCTCAGACATATCTTATAAAATTTACGACAGTCCTATTGTACATCTCTGAAACATAAAGAACAACACAAACAATCAAAAAGCAACAGACTCTCATAAATGGGAGCTTGCGTAGATTAGAAGGATTGAAGTGGTACGACTAAGATCACTAATATGGGACTGATGATAAGCACTAGCCGCGCGTGGTGGAACAAGAGATCAGAAAAGGACGCTGGAGATGCATGGGACTGTGTGTGTGTGTGTGGAGTTACTGTTAATTTTATTTTCAACTCGCCCCAGCCTTCTTCTCCATGTAATTATTTGCATTCTTTTATTATTATTAGGCGTTCGATTTCATAGTTATTAGTCTGGGTTAATTTTCGGACGTTAGGAGAAAATCCGACCACTCGCACCTACACTGTTTAATTGTAGAGATGGGGGAGAAGCACGACCCAGGTTCAGCGCTGTGACCAATAAAATTTATTCTCGTAACTAGAATGGTCAGAGGATTACCTAATATTACGTATTCTTTCGCGCGTGAGCAAATATAAATTCGCGATTGGCTTGGTAAACACTGAGTCATCGGTTTGATTATGATATCATTGGACGCGTTCAGACTTAATTTATGTGCAGGCATCAAAATAGGTCACAGGTTGGGTTAAAGCGGTTCCAGATAGATAGACGCAAACGCGATGAATCACCGCGTCTATTATAGCATCAGAATGTTATACTATATAATTAGCATCAAAATCATTTAGCGATCTCTGGTCCCAAGAAATTCAGCCGTGACACAAGTGCCATCATATAGTCTGCTCAGCCCGAGAAACTATATATTTATTGGGTATGTCTATAACTTAATTAGCGTTGTAGAAAGTTCGTTTTATATAAGAGCTTAGCACGTTAGAGTAAGTTTTCTCCTGGGTTTTAATTTAATTTTTATTAGTCAGGAGTGCCATCAATTGCTATCTTATACAGAAACTAGAACCAGGGTAGTGTAAGTTGTGCCTATAAATTTTTCTATGAATAAGTAGCAGTATCTATGATTTGTGTAGCAGCTTTTGGGATATTAACTGTGTGATGGTAAGCGCTAAGATAAACGGGTGCTCTGTAATATGTAATATGAGGTCTGTGAAAACCGCATTTTGATTATTGATAAATTGTAGTGTATATACGCGGGTATGGTTGTGTATTAATTTGTTGTGTTATTTGGTCTTGTAGTCAGGAGACAGGGGTGTAGTGGATTTTATATTTCATAGATGGTGTAGTAACAGTGTGTTCAACAATTGTGTTAATTGAAAACCTTCCCGGGTCAGTCGTTAATAAGAAGTTAAGGCTGGGAAATTATCCTGTACCAGGAAATTTTTCGCTTCAACGAAGCTAATGTTTTGACGCCAAAGGGGCGAGACACGCACACAAAAGATTCAGGTCAGACCGTGTCTGGGGTTCACATAACAGACAGATAGTTAAGTCAGTGCGGGATATAGATAGCAGTGAACTGTAAATTAGTTTGACCCATGGGCAGAAATATTTGTTTAATTCTTGTGTGTAGGAGAGATTGTTTAATTTAGGGGACACTAGGGTGTAGAGGAAGTTTTGGGTGGTAATGTGTTATTGTCTTAGGAATTTTGACTTGTTGTATAGATGTGGTTATTTTTTTGTTTCTACAGGCTTGTTGACAGTGATGGTGGTGGAGTTTATTGATAGCCAAAATCCTACCACGGACGGTGCCTTCTAACGAGAAGGAGGCACGAGACATAGCCGAAAGTGTAGAAAACTGGGAAAGCACCTGTACCAGCGTCCAGTACATCTGCAACACTGAAAGAAATAAGTTCTCTTGCAGTGAGGGCTCTTGCCTCAGAGGGAACGGGTTCTTAAATCAGGAGCTCTTAGCTCTATAAAGCACACCAAATAGGCGCGTTGCCTTGTGCTTATAATACGGCCATAATAAAGCCGTGAAACAAAATACAGCCTTCGGCAAAAACATATCGTGTAGTGAACCAGACCCTCTTTATCAGTGTTCAGGAAAGGAGAGAGGGAAAACATACCTTTCCAAACTGCAAGCAAGAAGAGGGGAGTGATGGAGAAGCAACTCATCAGATCCTCAGGCGAAGAGAGGCACTGAACCGTGACAGAGGTGAAAGAAAGGAGTTTAGAGAGAAACAGTAGATTCAGAATAGAAATACTTAGAGGACAGCCTCTGAGTTAGCGCTGCAAAGTCAATTTGTGTAGCAGTGCTTGTAGAGTATTATTCAATTTTGTAGGACCGCCTAGAGCGCTAGACAGTGTAGACATTTAGTTTATACCTCGTCAGTGAGATCGTGTGTTAGTTTGTAAAATATAGTGTAGACAGGAGTGGTGGCTCTTACTTAGAGACCCCCACCAAGTATAGGTGGCTCTTACTTAGAGACCCCCACCAAGTATAGGTAGTTATCTTTAGTTGTGACATGCAGGAGTAAAACGTGTGAAAGAGAGTGTGGAATCTTTTCTTTTTTATATCTGTCTTTCATTTAAACTGTTCTTTTTCCCAGGTTGTGCGAACTCGCACTTTATTTAATGTGTTTACCGTGGATTTGATTTGTTGTTTAATAAACTATAAAATGTACACTGGATCAGTTTATCTTTAACTGTACTGTACTTATATGCTTGTCTGTATAGTTGTGTCTGTGGACTTTAGTGAAACCTTATCTCCTTTCTGGTAGTCAGAGGTGGTGAGACAGTAGCTATTACATAAGTCACAAGTGGCGAGGGAGAGTCAATCTCGGTTCTCACCCTCGAAGCTATAAGTCTCATCTTTCCACATTCACTGTCATTCTCATCTAAATCTATCTTCTCAGACTTTCTCATAACTAGTGTCTTGTCTCTATACTCAGACAAACTCTAAACTTAAACCCATTTCGTGACAAGTGGGGGGCTGCGTCTTCGTGATCATTCTGGGATCTTGTCTAGATTCGTAGATTGTTTCTATAGGAAGTTCTTTGAGAATAGATTTTCTTTATTTTACCACTAGACTGAGCTGTAAAAACTGATCCAGTCAATAGTTTTTCCACAGGTTGCATTCATTATAGACTACAGTAGTTTTATTTAGGTTTTAGATGACAATGAGGTAATTGAGGGCTAACAGTAAATTTTTTCTCTAAGAGGAAGGTAATTCCAGGTTTTAGGGTAAGCTTCTTAACCATTTTTTTTCCAGGTTACTAGTGGGTAACGGAGTTAGCGGTGGTAGTTATTACTCAGATTTGGCGCTAGTCTGAGGTTAGGTTGGGTTAGAGACAGCGGACATAGAGGGAGTATTTCCCTTTTCCTTTCTGTCTTTTTCTGTAATTTGTGAAATTACTGCAGATTTTACAGGTAAGATTGCGGAATTGGTCAAGTTACGAGCTGCCTGGCATGATACAGCTAAAGATATGGGAATGGATGAGGCCGAAACTAAGGCTTACATGTTAAGTGAAAACAATAGGCAGGCCGAGAGGGACTTGAGAAAAATGGAAGCAGAGAAAGAGGAAAGGGACCGACAGGCCGAGATGGACTTGAGAAAAATGGAAGCAGAGAGAGGAAAGGGCAGCAGAGAGATAACATGAACTTGCCATGCGTCCTCTGGAACTACAAGGTAGAGCCTCGAAGGGCAGTTTGGCGAATGGAGATTCCCCCAGGGCAGCGGCGGCAGACCCCTCAGGAAACGGAGGCCCCCGGATGGCAGCCATGAATTTCCCGTTTGACTCTTTCCCAAGCGGAAACGAGAAAATAGATGTTTTTCTGGAGAAATTCGAACGGATGGCGACGGCTTGTGGACTAGATGGTAGTCTTTGGGGTTTAAAGTTATCTCAGTCCCTAAAAGGTCATGCGTATGACCTCTACAGCAAGATTATCATCGACGACCAGAACAACTTTGAAGCACTATGTAACGCTTTGTTACAAAGGTTCTAGTGGACCCCACGAAATTGCCAAGCTATGTTCCAGAAGAGCCAGCCGGAGAAGGGAGAGAGTTTCACCCTATTCGCGGAAAGGTTGAAAACTTATCTTGCTTGTTGGAGGGAGTTGTCAGGACTGGCAAAAACATTCGAAGGGATGGAAGAGTTGGTAATGTCGGAACAACTGAAGGCAACCATGTCTCCAGACTTGAGGCGGTGTCTGACAGAGCATGGCGCCCAGCAACTCGATCAGATTATTGTCTTTGCTGAAAGGTTTCAGACGGCACAGGCCGAAACACCAGGACACACCCGTAGGGCACGGGACCTGCCATCCTCGGAAAGAGGAGCGTCATCGTCTCAGCCGTCTTCTTCTCCTGCTCACCAGCAGCAGGGACCTTCTCGCAAGGAGCCCCATTCCGGTCATAACATGCTACCCCAGCATCCTAACAGATCGCAGGGAGCGACCGCGCATGAACCCGCCAGAAACAGGGGAGAGAATGACCGGTATTGTCGGTTTTGTCGAGTTACTTCCCATTGGACGTTCAAATGCCTGAATAAACCGCCCTCTCAGCATGTAGCTTGTTTAAGGCCAGAGAGAGCGACAAAAGGGAATACTTGGAAACCTATCAAGTCAGAGGAGTTGTTCTCTAATAGTGGACCAGCCGAAGTGAATGGAACTATCACTACTTGTTTGTTTGACAGCGGGCTTACTTACCCCAGTATAGTCGCCCGACATTTGGTGAAGCTCGGGCAGATGACAAGGGAAAAGGTCGACATTGGGGGAGTTTTGAAGAGAGGTACGTCGTGACGCCTTCCCATAGCGAACATTGAGGTTAAGAGCAAATTTGTGTGTGGCACAATGTCACGGCCCGCTATGATTTTATTCTCGGGAGCCCTTACTTAGTTTTGGGAACCCCACCCACGCCGATCCTTGCTAACGCAAGGGGGCCTACATCAGGCCCGGTAAGTGAAAAGGGAGAGTACCTAATTCAAGGAGCCCAGCGGGAGCACCAACGGCCCTGTCTTACGAAAGAGGAGAAAGACCTCTAAAGACAGTGGAATTTTATGCGCAGAGGCGTATTCTTTTGACAGCCCTGTTCAGCCGGATGGCCAAGCAGTGGCGACGCCTTTGACTTTGGAAGTACCTTCTTTGTTGTCGGGAAATAGGCACCCGATGGTATTAACACCCTCAAGTGAGGGAAATACTTACAAGAGCGGTATTACGTATGTACCGCGGACTGAGCTACCATATGTTTCCAACCAGCCCTGGAGCCCCATACGACCCGCACTTTACTCACAAGGAAGAGGACAGTGGTCTGAGCGACCGTATGCCCATAAACGGAGATGGGCCCCACCACACTACTATCTCGCTTACAGAAAGATACTCTTGCAAAGAGGCGAGAAGCGAGACAGTACAACCAGATGCACCCTGCTTAGTATCGGAAATGGATGTCGCTGAGGTCAGGCGCAACCCAGTGAGAACCCCTGGAGAGATGGTAGAGAAAGTAGAAGTCTCTAGGCATCCTTTAAGTGTACAAGACGGCAGTGAATTGCTGGCTACCAGCATATTTTCCCGAAGGGGTTTGAACGCTCCTATTACCCCAATCAAATTGGGAAGATGTAAGGAAAGAGAGGAGTTAGACCCACCATGGGATGGCACGGGTCGGAAATTAAACGATAAGCTTCTCTCCAGTGTGAGAATAGATCAGGTAAGCGCCGAAAGGTTAGAAACGGCCCCTTATGGTAACACTGCCTCTTATCGGTCTGTAACGTTATTTAGTTCAAGGCCCGATATCTCGGGGCCCCAGAAGGGTGACGAGGGAAGATTCCCACCTTCTGGCTATCTATCTGTAGATAGCCAATCCGGTAAGTGGGGCCTAAAACCAACATTGGAGAACTATCTCCGAATAACCACTCTTCCAGGTTATTAATAATAATAGTTGCCCATCGCAAGCGAAGATGGCGACAGCTTCAGACTTGAGTTGTGACACATCTGTGCCGTGATCTCATGTGACTAATTAATCCTATTTTGGCCCTACAGGCTCTGCCACATACGGGGCACACATGGTTAGAGTCGATGCTGTGCATTGACTTGCGCTGTAATTGGATTAAAGTGAGGAAGAGTTCCAGGTTATTACTGGAAGATACGCCAATGTTTATGGCAGCAGAACACAACAATCGCACACCCGCCCCGGCAGCAAAAGCCAACGGTGAACAGTTACGGCGATTTCTGGCCAAATCAGTCAGCCTGAGTCAGGTCACTTTGGGGCCAAAACAATCGGTGATCATAGGTTACCGCGCGCCGTTAGGAAAGTTCGTGAGCGAAGGAAACGCAGGAAAGGAAAGGTGAAGAGCGACCATTTGGGGTGCGTTCGCCATGTAGTAACCACAAGTTGTGACCCTAAAACTTTAGTGCTCACAGGCAGCTCTACGGACATAGAAAAGAACCATTACGAAAATTACAGTAGTGTATATATGTGTGTGTGTATATATATATATATATATATATATATATATGAGAAAATCACCGAATCCGTATGTATCGTATGCAATTCCACATGCCTTATAATTAATGATTTTTGGCAGAGTTGCTCTTTAGGTTCTGGGGTGTAACGTCATAAAGTTATAGTTGACTAGATCGTTTTGGTTTTGCCGAAAAAATCTTAAAGTATTTTCATTGTTTTTTTTTTTTTTTTTAATAAACGGTACGGTACGCTTAATTAATGCCTCAATCAAGGGACATAACTTCATTTTAGAAATCAGGGGATGTAATCAAATGGATAAAAATTTTCTTTATTTTTGCTAGTAAAATAAGTCAGTGTTTATTATTTAAAAATTGCTAATTATATACTTATATTTTAAATGAAAATGAATAAAAGTTTCCTTATGTGTAGCATTTTGTTTTCCATTATGTACATTTAATAAAATTAATTTTGCAAAACCGGATTTGTATTGTAGACTCAGTTTAACACACTGGCTTCTAAGACAATATTTTCATTAATTATATCTGATTAATTTTCTTCTTGCAAACCTCGGAAACAGAAATGAAATCGATCTTCCAGTTGAGCCATCAGGAATAACAATACTTTGTGCGGCTTGCATTCACACTAAGAAACTTATAAGAATGCAATAGACTTGATATAGCAACGGGGATATTTCTGGCTACTGCATACTTATATTCCAGAGGATGTTCAGTCTTAATTACTTGGATAGCTTCACATGTTGGCATAGAGGAAAATGAAAAGGCAGATAAAGGAGCCAAGAAAGGTAGATCTGAAAAAAATCTAATAAATATAGGGATGAGTAAATCAGAGATTTTTGCTATTGACCTCCGAAGGAAAGCGAAAGAGAAGCCGACCAAAAACAACTTGGCGGAGAACTGTGGAGGCCGAGATGCAAAGAATGAACCAGAGCTGGGGCACTGTACGAAGGATGGCCGCCGACTGAACAAAGTGGAAGCAGTTTGTTGCTACCCTACAAGACGCCACAGGCGTGATGGCCACAGACTGCTTTGACAGTCGACGGCTAAGGATCAAAGAAGAAGAAATCAGAGATTAAACGCTTAATAGAAATAATAACAGATGAGTGGAAAGCGTAGTAGGGTAAAAATTGAAAGGAAGACATGCAAATAAGATATTCAAGGCTCCAACAAGAAAATGTCTGATATCTAGGTGTTAACAACTGTTAATGTATAGTTATATATATTGAGAGTTCCTTCCAACTTGTAATGACTGACCTACCACTGATACTGTCCAATTCGTAATACTGGTACAGTCCCGATTGTTGATATTACTTCGCTAACTGTTATTGTCCAACTGTTGTTGTTCCGAGCTATGTATAATAGAATAAGCCACGCCCACACAGGGCTATTTATCATAAAGGTATATGTGCTACCGTTCTCTTGTCACGATGTGTAGAATGTTGCAAGTGGGTGCGTGTTAGGGTAGACACTCACGCCACAGGCACATACATAAGAATCATGGAATGTGGTAAACGCCTGGTGACATTTAATGACGATTTATTAAGTCACGACATAATCACGTTTACATTCATGTACAGTTTAGATCACAGCACGAACACATTGAACAATAATTTCAGCGCTAGAATGACTGCACCCAGCAGTTAACAATAATATCATGGCCTAAAGTCCTCACGATTCACTTCTGCGCTATAAGACTGCACACAGCAGTTAACATAAATTATGGCCTAAAGCCCTCACGACTCACTTCTGCACTATAAGACTGCACACAGCAGTTAACATAAATTATGGTCTAAAGTCCTCACGACTCACTTCTGCGCTATAATGATATAATGAATCCTACTAGCAATTTCTTACAAGACTGCACACCCGGCAGTTTGCAATAATCTCGCCTTCACTTATCTCAGCGCGACTATATGACAATATAAGTTAATGGATCCTTACATCTCAAAATACTTACAATACTGCACACCCGGCAGTTTGCAATAACCTCACCTATCATCATGTCTTCACATCACAAAATTATCCTCTCTCAGGAAATAATGGCCTACACAAATAATGGCCTCTTATCTTTAGCACTGCGCAGGCATACTATCGAAAAACACACAGTGGGGCCGACTACTTCGGTCGATGCCCAAAAACAGACTGCCCTTTTTTGGGATCACAGCCTCTTATCTTTAGCACTGCGCAGGCATACTATCGAAAAACACACAGTGGGGCCGACTACTTCGGTCGATGCCCAAAAACAGACTGCTCTTTTAGGGATCACACATCTCCCGCCCAAACAGTCACGGGGCTCGGCTGTTTTTGAACATAGCTCTTAATACATGCAGCATAGCCGCGAGCTAAACACCGCTCACACAACTCAGGGATAAATTCCTCACAAGCGTGGCTCAACGCTGTGAGTAACGGTCATACGCTCTGTTCTTGATATAAACATTCTATCATAAATCTAAATAAGCCTCATAGCTAAACAAGGACTCAAGCAACGTAACTCAAAATCTACCTTGTCCAAAAAACATATTCAGGATTACTGCCCTTTCATAGGATCAACTCGCAACAGTTTCCCATATACCAGGGGGGGGGGGAATGATTCTATCATTTTTTTGAAAATTAACTCCCAACTAGGTCACGGTTTTGAAGCACAGGAGATTCAGGCCACGTATGAAGTGCTCTCAAAACGAATGTTGCGTGTGTCAGAACTCGAAAAACCAGTCCACCAAATGATACAGATATATAGACTGTATCGATAACGATATAATTATTCCGACTGTTGAATACTCTTATCACGCGAATGTCATATCCATTCGTTCCAATTGACTGGAAACCACCAACTGCTAGGCCTTTATATCACTCCCCCTGAATATTAGGTTTGTTTGGTTTTGTTTTGTTTTATCTCGTTTTTTTGTTTGGTTTTTTTTAAAACAGACATATAAAGCTGGTCATTTTGATTTGCTATATTTACAATCACCCGTGTGTTACCGGGGATAAGAATGGGAAACTGCTCAGCAATATACAAGAGCAAATGAAGAGGTGGACAGAATATTTTGGGGACCTTCTCAATAGACCAGCTCCACAAAACCCGCCGGACATCCAGCCAGCAGAAGAAGAGCTACAAATTAACGGTGAAAGACCAACGAAGAAAGAAATAAAGAAAGCCATAAAGCTTCTAAGAGATGGAAAAGCGTCTGGACCTGATGGCATTCCAGCAGAGGCCATCAAAGCAGATATCGACACGGCTACAGAGATGTTATATAAATTACTTGGTAAAGTCTGGGAAAAAGAAGAGATACCAGCAGAATGGAAGGAAGGATATCTGGTTAAGTTGCCTAAGAAGGGAAATCTACAAGAGTGCACAAATTATAGAGGAATAATGTTACTATCAGTGCCAGGAAAGGTATTGAACAGGATTATCCTTGAGAGATTAAAGGAGTCCATAGACAAGAAATTGAGAGATGAACAAGCAGGTTTTCGACAAAACAGATCATGTACAGACCAGATAGCCACTTTGAGAATAATAGTTGAACAAAGTCTGGAATGGAATTCACCACTATACATCGGATTTGTGGACTACGAAAAAGCATTTGACAGTGTGGACAGAGAATCACTTTGGAAATTGATGAGGCATTATGGAGTTCCCCTGAAAATCATTAATTTAATAAAGAAAACCTATGAAGACATGACGTGCAGAGTTCTTCATGAAGGACAGCTTACAGAACCATTTGGGATAAGAACAGGAGTGCGACAGGGATGCCTCTTGTCTCCATTTCTTTTCTTGCTGGCAATAGATTGGGTTATGAGATCATCGACAACACACAACAGAAATGGAATCCAGTGGACTCTGACTAAGCAGTTGGATGATCTGGATTTTGCTGATGATTTGGCTCTCCTGTCCCATAACCGTAATCAGATGCAGGACAAATTGAAAACACTCGATGAGAGGTCACAGCAATTGGGTCTGAAAATACACAGGGAAAAGACAAAAATAATGCGAATAAATGCAGGTAATGAAAACAGGGTTGAACTTGAAGAAACGCCAATACAAGATGTAGAATCATACACATATCTTGGCAGTAATATAGACAAAGTTGGAGGGACAGACAGCGATATCAAAATAAGAATACAAAAAGCAAGAGGAGCTTTCATTGCATTGGGAAATATATGGAGATCAAGAGAAATAGGATCCAACACGAAAATAAGAATCTTCAACTCAAATGTGAAGTCAGTCCTATTGTATGGCTCGGAGACATGGAGAACAACAAAGACAACAACCAAAAAGCTACAGACTTTCATAAATGGGTGCTTGCGTAGAATAGAGGGATTAAAATGGTATGACAAGGTTACCAATGTGGAACTGATGACAAGAACTGGACAAGTGCCAGTGGAACAAGAGATGAGAAGAAGACGATGGCGATGGATAGGACACACACTGAGGAAACCTGTTGATAGCATTACAAGGCAGTCCTTGTTCTGGAACCCCCAGGGCAAGAGAGGGAGAGGAAGACCAAGAAGTACATGGAGAAGAGAGTTGGAAACAGAGGTGAAAATGATGAGGAGAACATGGAAAGAACTTGAGATGATGGCACGTGACAGGAGGACTTGGCATGTGTTTGTTGAAGGCCTATGCTCCTTTGGGAGTGGAGGGTTATGAATATTTACAATGATATGACAGATATTGATGCCACTTTCCCGTATCGGCAGTTATTCATCTTATTTTGAATTGAAAACAATATATATCCTAATTATAACCTATCAGAGGTTGAACGGAATATTTTTCATTAAACTCAAAAAAAAAAAAAAATTGCAATAGCTGTAATCAAGGCCCAAGGATGTCACTTATAGCAGCAGTCATTAACTTAAAAGAAAATCCATTTTCAGGAAGAATATCAAAATATCATAGTTTGATTTTTGTTCATTTTTCTAATTTCGCAAATCGTTACGGGGAAATCCGGTCAACGCTGGGTACTTACAGCTATAGTCCGTTCGGAAATTCGTGCCCACAGAAAGCGTCAATTTTCTCCAAATCTGTTTATAGTATGGACATGAATTTTTGCATGCAGTCTTAGATTTTCCATGCAGTTATTAATATATTTTTTGTCCTTACAAAACTCATGTCATGTTCGAATTTTCTTCTTTACGTTATATAAAAAAACTCTTACCGTTGTCTGGGTTAATTTTTCTTAGTTTTACAGGAAAGTTACAAGATCCGTTCAAAAATATTTTTTTTTTTTTGAATTAGTGTAGTGACTACATGTCCGCACGAGTGCGCACCTATTGTACACAGTCGCGAGTAACTAATTCAAACCAAAAAAAAATATTTTTGAACGGATCTTGTAACTTTCCTGTAAAACTAAGAAAAATTAACCCAGACAACGGTAAGAGTTTTTTATATAACGTAAAGAAGAAAATTCGAACATGACATGAGTTTTGTAAGGGCAAAAAATATATTAATAACTGCATGGAAAATCTAAGACTGCATGCAAAAATTCATGTCCATACAACAAACAGTTTTGGAGAAAATTGACACTTTCTGTGGGCACGAATTTCCGAACGGAGATTTATAGTGTATCTAATTCAAGATAATAATTTTGATTCCCGATATCTAAGTGCAGCATCATTTCACTCCTCCAGTCTGTTGTTTATACTTCCTACATTTTAGTAGCTAATGCTCCATATTATTGTGTTGATGACAATTAGTTCATTCAATATTTTAATTATCAGTAATCTTCGTCGTCTTAAATAAAATCCAGATAATTATTCTCCGTTGTTATCACAACATCCCCACTTTTCACTAACTCGAAAAACACTTTCAGTTTTTGAAGTTATTTAGTCATGTGACATCTGAGATTCAAGATGTCGTCGTCTCAGTTTCTTCTAAACAAAATAGATGAACTGCAGCGACGGTTGATGGCTGAGAATCGTTCAAATGACGCTGACAGAAATAAGGATAGTCGAAACACAGAAACAGCATCGGCAAGCCCTAGGCGTCCACGGATATGTAAGTGCTTTGCACTTTTTGTGTTATGTTTTTTTTTGCGGTAGATATTACACTTACCAGCACAAAGCATTGAATACTTTAGTGAGTTGAAATGAACAACAGTGGGATGTGTGTCCGATTGCACCCAAATATATATCGATCCGGCGGCCGATTAAGTTGGCCAGATCGATACAGCCTTATAAACAAGAATTCATGGTTAAAATGAAGAGAGGGGTTGAAATGAACAACAGTGGGACGTTTTGTTCTGTCATCCAAATAAATCTCAAACATCTTTAGAGTTAGAATTATGGTTAGGGGTTTGAAATGAAGCACAGTTGGTCGTCTGTTTGATAATACCTTAAAAAAGAATCAGAAATGCAGTAAAAAGGGTAAGGGTTAGAGTTAGATTTAGGAATCCTAAACCCTAATGATGTTGGCAACTTTACAGGAATGGTATCAAAGAAGATGGCCCACTATGCATCATTTCAACCTGTTTAGGGTTAAGTTTAGGATTTCTAACCCTTACACCTTTTTACTACATCCTAACCCTTACCTCTTTTTACATATCTGAATTTTTTTCTCCTATTGAACAGATGGGCTGTAGTTCTTCATTTCAACTGAAGACACGTGAGACGTGTGTTCATTGAGGCCTTTAACAAAAATGTAATAATAAGGGTTAAGTTTAGGAATCCTAAACCTGAACCCTAATCCTAATGACATGAGTGACTTATTAAGATGACATCTAAGAACACATCCCACTATTTTTCATTTCAGCTGAATTCAGAGAAGCAGTGGTCCTAATAAAGGGTAAAGGTTAGGTTGAGGAATCCTAACAGAAAAACCCAAATCCTAACCCTAATAATGTGGCTGACTTAATTGGCTGCCAGATTGATATACATTTGGGTGAAATCTGACACATATCTCACTGTCATTTATTTCAATAACTTTAGTGTTATACGTTCACAAGTTTTGTTGTCCAACAACGTGCATAGAGCAACAGAGAGTGAAACTGGTTAAAATGAATAAATAGTATGACGTTTGTTCGATGGGCCTTAAAAGAGAACCCAGTAATAATTGGTAAGGGTTAGGATTAGGAATCCTAAATCCCAACCATAATCCTATCCCTGATGATGTGGGCTACTTATTTTGATGGCATCAAAGAACACATCCCATTGTTCTTTGTGTCAACCAGTGAAACCAGACTATCATTACATAATAAGAGTAATAAGCCTAAATGTAAACATAAATAAATAAATAGCGAGACGGTGGTGTCAATCGGATGGTCCTAGGTTGGAGTATCCGTTAAGTCTATCACTTTTGCACGCAGTCAGTCTCCTTTCCGAACGGTAAATTTGCCATTGGGGAGTCTTTCACGTGCGAATCCAGAAACCTGATTTATGCTATCATCTGCAAGAGGTGTGGCATGACCTATATTGGTGAAACTGGAAGACGTTTGGCAGACAGGTTTTGGGAGCACTCGAATGACATCCATCATGGCAAACATTTACCGGTGGCCCTTCACTTCAACAGCCCTGACCATTCAGGTAACTCTGACATTCATGTCACTGCCCTCCGTTCATGTATCGGCGACGACCGAACTCGCTTTTCGTTGGAGAATCGTCTCATTTTTCAAATGGGCATTTTAGCTCCTGCTGGGATGAATGTCCAGCATCATTTTGCATAATTCTGGTGGCTTCTGGCGTTATTTTCCTATCCTTGTTTTTGCTTTGGTTCGTTTCGTTTCCTCAATTATCTGTTCTTAACCGTCACTAGCTCCTACGTCACTTCCGCTTGACGCCTTATTTTTTCAGCCATTTTGAATGTTCCTCTCTTCGATCTAGCTAAGTGATTTTTTACGCATTTTAATATTTTTATTCATTTCTGTCTTCGTTTCGTTGATTATTTACTTTCTTGTTTCGACATGTCTTTCTGGTTTCACGATTTTCTTGCATTATTACTGTTATCGTTTCACTCATCACCGTGGTTTCATCTGCTTGTATCGCTCATTTGACGTTTTCCTCATCATCATAGACCTTTGTAGTACCTATATGTAGTTCTTGTCCTTGTCACCTGTTCGTAACTGTGGCTGACGAAGGGTAAAACCGGAAACGTCCCTTGTCTCATGTGTACCGTTTACTTGTAAAACTGATTTCATACCATATTATTTTTTAATTTATATATCACTTTTGTAGCTTTTCTGTTGTCTAAATTTCTACAGGTCTGTAACCCTTTATCCCAAAATCCTCTGGGACAGCTGTGATTTGGAAGCTAAATTTTTTTGTTTTTTAAATGTCACCCAAATTGTTCAGAAAGTAGCCCTGGTTGCCCAGCCTGCTTTAAAAAAAATAACCCAAAGTCGCCCAAAATAGTCAAACATCGCCCAAATTGTGATGGAAATGTAGCCTAAATAAACTTCTGATTTTCAGAATATTTCGGTTTTCGAGTGTTCTGTTTAAAGGTTATTGACCTGTACTTATGAATACCTATGTCCCAGTCTTGACATATGGATGCGAGTCATGGGCAATGACTACAACCCATAAAAGCCAGATCCATACCTCAGAAATGAGGTATCTGAGGAAGGTGGTTGAAGTAAGAAGAAGAGACATGGTACGCAACCAGATAAGAAGAAATCCTACCCCCTGCAGACCCATAGAACAGTCCCAATTAAGATGGTTTGGCCATGTCTGCAGAATGGGAGAAGATCGGATACAACCATGGGATGATACTTGGGTCAAGGATTTTAGGCCTTGACGTATCATCTGGTTGCGTACCATGTCTCTTCTTGTTACTTCAACCACCTTCCTCAGATACCTCATTTCTGAGGTATGGATCTGGCTTTTATGGGTTGTACCCCAACTCGTAGAAGACTGGGACATAGTCCCAATTAAGAAAAAAACCGAAATATTCTGGTTTATTTAGGCCATTTCCATCACAATTTGGGCAGACTATGGGACTTTGGGTTAAGAGGCTGGGCAGACGGATACTTTCTGAACAATTTGGGTGACACGACAAGCATGGGGGTTAAACAAAATTTAGACAACAGAAAAGCTACAAGGATCCAGACCACATGAGACAAGAGGTTTCCGGTTTTACCCTTCGTCAGACAGTTACCCAGGTGAGGACCTACTGGGATGGACAACATTAGACAATCTTTGAAGGACCGAGGACTAGAATGGAACCAGGCCAGGAGGAAGACAGCCGATAGGATAGTCTGGCGCTCTCTCTTCCAAACCTCTACACCTCACGGTAGAAGGGGAACGACTAAGTAAGTAAGCCAGCAACATTGCCATTTTAAGTGTATTCTATATTTACTCTTCACAGGTCTCAGGTTTTCTTCTTTTTTATTTCTATGTTTTGTCATGACATCATCATCATTTTCCTTTGCACTCCTTATCCTTTAGCACGCTGCATAAAAATTCAGAAAACTTGCCCAACCACTGCATTCTTTTTCACAACGCCCCATTTTTATAGTGGGTGACTTGTAAATTCTATAGTTTTTTTGTTTTTTGGTCAATTGCTCTAATTTTTAGATTGTATAGAAATGAATGAATGATGAATCTGATGATATAAAATTTGTTTGTGTACATGTTAGATGTGATAGGAAGAGAGGAAAGGAAAGATGAAAAAAAACGAAAAAAATAAAAAAAAAATAAAAAAAATTTTTTTTTTAATTTTAAAATTAAAAAAAAAAATTTAAAAAATGACCAATGAACGAAGAATCCATATCCCTTGCATCTCAATGAAAGTCATTTGACCAATAAAGCAATACAAATCAAATGACGATCTTTTCGTTACACCCATCATCAGTAGCAAAGCAACAAACTCCCTAGCCAGCCGTGACATTCGGCCGTAATCCCAAATTTTTCCGATATTCCTAATCCTAATCCCTAAAATTATACATACTTGAAAGGCCATTTTACTTTCGTTTCCATCTTGGCCATCAAACATATTCTGAGAACCGATTTCAGCGCTTATAAAGACAAAAATCTCATCCCCACCGCATGGCGTCAGAATCCAATAAAATTAGAGCAAAAATGGCCGCATGTTGATGCCGATTCATTTCGATTTAAAAAATTTACAAAAAATAAATGCGGATACACCCATCGCTTTTTTAAGATCGGAAACGGAAGCTAGCTCTCTTGCAAATAACATTAGAACTTAACATCTGGGGCTGAAATCACGTGTACACAAGTCCTCATGCTAGAAACGGTGATATCCGTAAGGCGCAACATTGCGCCTCCAGCATGGAGAACATAGGTTACGTTCGGCGCAACGCTGCACCCGCAGCGTGCTAAAGGTTAAGGAGCATTGAGCCACCATTGTAGATAGTCCCCTTGCAGGAAGCCTGCACCAAGCATCCACACGCTTCAGCAGCGGTGGTTTATTTTGCCATACTTCTTCTTCTTCTTCCTCGTTCGCCCTGAAAAGGACGGTGGTTGTGTTGTGTCTGTTTACGCTGTAGCTGTGATATCTGCACCTTTCGGTCGACACATCCGACTTCAGCACGGCATTTTTTAGGACCGGGTTTGCCTTCCCTCTGCGATCCATACTTGCTCAGCCAGACTGCACTGCTGCAGACTGTTTCCAGGACCACCACGTGGAGGTGGAGTACGGTCTTGGTCAGCTCTGGTTCGCTGACTCTGATGCAAGCAGTCAAGCTATGGGTCGCTGACTGCATTCTCTATTGCTGCATCTTTTGGTCCCATTTTGCCATACAAAACGACTAGCTGTTCTGTACTTTTCTTCTTTTTTGGTCCTCGGTCACCGATTGACAAAGCAATTAGTGACCATCATGCCTGGTGGCATCTTGTAGGGCAGCAACAAACTGTGTCTACTTTGCTCAGTCGACAGCCATACTTCGTATGGTGCCCCAGCTATGGTTCATGCTTATTATTTCTGCCTCCACAGTTTCTCCGCCATGTGGATTTTGGCCGTCCTTGCTTTCCCTTTCCTTCTGAAGTCCATAGCATGGCAGTTCTGGTGATTGTGTCAGGGTCTCTTCTGAGGATGTGGCCAACCTAGTTCCAGCGTCTACCCGCTGTAATGGTGTGCATACCTTCTTGGTGTCTCTGCGTTAGCAATTCTTATTTGGTGATGGTGTTCGGCCAGAGAATTTGAAGAATTATCCTTAAGCAGGTTGTGTGGAAAGAAAACAATTTAGACATTTCCTTTTCTATTGCTCTCCAACATTCTGCACCGTACAGAAATTACGCTGATCTCAAATATTTTAAATTTAGTGTTTGAACTGTACTAGGGTGATTTCCAGATGTTGTGTAGTTATGTGGGGTGGTTCTAATAATCACAAAGCATTATTTTCCCTCTTTTTAAATAACTTATTTAATCATTCACCATTCCTCTTTGTAAAAAGTATATAAAAATCATTAAAAGTATGTTTAGTAAAGTTTGGCAGATTAAAAATGCTGAAGAGTCAATTTGTTTAAAAAAAAAACTGTTTGCTAAATTTTAGTGAAAAGCTGACATTCAGGAAATGTGTGAACAAGAATGATTAGTTGAATAACATGTTACTGTATGCTCGCCATCTTGTCACCCAACTCGCGTTTGATGTCACCCAATTCACTTGGTATTTTTTTTTTTTTAATTAAAAAAAAATTGTTGTTGGAAGACAAAGCATACAGTAAAGTGATTTAAAACATGTTTAGCATTCTATTAGTTGTTAGGTTAGATGCAGCGACAGAAAAATAGCTGACCAAAAAAAAAAAAAAAAAAATCTAAAATGGTAAACTCTGTTGTCACTCTGCTAAAGTCCGTTCACACAATGGAAAACTAGGAGGTCAGAGGTTAAAAACAACAGTGCATGAAGCTGTACATTTTCTCTTTCAGTGGGCACGGATGGACCAGCACAGCCACCATTTCTCCTCCCAAATGCATCAAGATCAAGCTCAGCATCATCTGGTCGCCGCCGGCCAAACATGAGTGGCATGCAGCTGGATTGTGGAGCCAGATCCCCTCATAGGACCATGCCTGATAGGTGATTGCTGCAGATTTTTTATTTTGGTCTTAATTTTGAGCTAATGATGAGTTTTTGCTGCAAGAGCAGTATCTTACTGTTTGTCACAATCTTTCGTCACTGTTAACAGTCTTTCACCACTACTTACACTTCACCAGAACTTATTTTTTTTCCACCGGTCCTGACAATATTTCACCTTTCCTGGTGCTTCACAGCCTTTCGCATTCTGCACATTTTGTAAGAATTTCTCATAGCTTTTTACAAACTCAGATTTTTCACTATTAATCACAATCTTTCATCATTACTTACAGTGTTTCACTATTGTTCCCAATTTTTCACCATTCTTTACAGTCTTTCACCATTACTCATGATCTGTCACCATTCTTTACATAGATGCCACCATTCCTCACAATCTTTCACTATAACAATCATTCACTGTTCCTCACAGTCTGTCACCAATTCATAAATCTTTCACCATTACTTAAAATTGTTCACTATTTCTTACAATCTTTTACTATTACTCAGTCTTTCACTGTTACTTACAATCTTTCACCATTCCTTATAGTCTTTTACTTTTACAGACAATCTTTCACCATTCCTCACAATCTTTCACCATTACTCACAATCTTTCACCATTACTCACTTTTTTCCCACCAGTTCTCAAAATCTTTCACCATTCCTTCAGCTCTCAGTTATTAATCTCCAACTCTCTTGTTTGCCTATTTGTTACTGGGGCCCCAAAAGGGGAACAGAGAATTGTAATGCTATAACGTGCCAGGAATGTTGTAGAGGGCATCTAAGAAAGGCTGGGCTTGGGGCCAGCTACAATGTCCTATTCCAACAACTTTAAGCAAAAAAAAAAAAAAGATCAGCAACAACATGGACGTCAACTAATTTAAATAGATGTGAGGAGAAGATGCTAGCACTGGATGAGGCACACATAAAGAAAAGTAGTTGATAGCATTACAAGGCAGTCCATATTCTGTAATCCCCTACAGTAAAAGCAATATATACAAAAAACACACAGAAAATAGTCCCTCGAAGTCTGTCTATATTGCAATCAAGATATGTGTATGATTCTACATCTTGTAGGGGTGTATCTTCAAGCGCACTTTTATTGTTTCCTGCATTTATTCTCATCACCTTTGTCTGTTTGCTGTGTATTTTCAAACAGACTTGCTGTGACCTCTTATCAAGCATTTCCATTTTGTCTTGCATCTGGTTATGGATAAGGGACGTTGCCAGGTCGTTGCAGAATCTAAATTGTCAAGCTGTTTATTCAGAGTCCATTTCTGTCAGCTGTCTGTGTTTTCGTAGCCAAATCTATAACTAGTAAGAAGAGAAAAGGTGACAAGAGGCACCCTTTTTTAAAAATAGTTTAGTAGTTTTGCCTCATTCACCTAGGGTAGTGAGATTGGATGCCTAGCCTTCTCGGGTAAGGATGAAAAAAATAGAATGTCCCATGTGCAAGTTGCGCATTTTAAAAATCCCTTGGCAGTTGGAAATCAAAAAGAGTAGGCCACACGGCCGCTGCCCTGGCAAAATTGAAAAATATGGAAACTTACTCACCACAAAAATATTTATAGAATGTATGATTCCTGTCCACACACATTGGGATTCTCGCAGGTGCTATGGAGTTTGTGCACTGTGCTGAGATCCTCCTTGTGGGATCTAAGGGAGGAGATCAAAGCACTGATGGAGTTGTCCTTGTGCAATGAGCAATGAACATGGTCCTTAAAACCAAACCAATCAACCTAGACACAAGTTCTGTTGGTTATATTAAGGCGCACATCCAAATATAAAAGAGCATGTGATCTGGTAAGAGGCATCCCTGCCTTACTCCAGTTATTATCTCGGTTCCGTTAAGTTGTTCTTCATGAAGAATTCTGCATGTTGTGCCATGCCATCTTGAAATTTGGTGCTTGCATCAAGAAGTCTGTAGTTATCAGGATAAGTTATCATCATCATCATCAGCTGCCATCTTCACATCGAAATTCAGCAGCAATGGGTCTCCAGTGTCCTCTGTCTCTTGTCTTGATGGTGCACTCTGATAAATTCTTTCCTGCCTATCTCTTTATGTTATCTTCCCACATGTAGCGCTGTCTTCTTCTTGCACTTTTGCCTTTTAACTCTTCCTTCTGTTATGGTCCTCACTAAGGTGTTATGTCTTTTTACATGGCCAAAATATTTTGGCTGTCTAACTTTGATCTCCGTCATTAATTCTCTTTTCATTCCTAGGTTTTCTAGGACCTCTTTATTTGTTTTCTTCTCTTTTCATGATACGTGTCCCATTCTTCTATATATCCATATCTCAAAGGACTCAATTCTTTCTTCTTATCGCTTGTTCATTGTCCATATTTCTACACCTTACAATAATGAAGAATATATATGTAGCATTTGATTTTTCTCAGTTTGAATTTGTGAGTTAGTTGTTTAGATGTTAGTATTTGTCTCATGTTGTTGAATGTAGCTTCCATAAGTTGTGGTTGCAGTCAATAAATGAAAAATTTTGATCTTTGGTTGTAAGTTAACATACTCTTATCTTATGAAACAAAATTACTTGTGAAAATACAAATTAAAAAAAAAATGCAGAGTGTAAGGATGTTTGCTTTATTATTTCCATTGATAATCACTGATTTTCTGACTTGATTTACTTTTCTTGTCCTTAATTTCAGTGCAGAAATTGATCACAAAATAGAAGAGATTATTAAACAGTCAGGTATTCTTACATTTGGATCTCAGGTAAGTTTTTTTTTTAAAATTAATTATTATTTGATTTGTTTAAGCGCAAATATTGATTTGCTCATTTAGAGTTTTTTTTTGATGAAAACGGTAAATTTTTTCATTGTTTTTGGATTGACAGTCTTGATGGCATTTTGATACGGAATCTGTGCTTCTTTTGTCGTATATGGTGACTGTCTATCACATATTATCATAGACAGTTTTAACAGAATAATAATGCAAAAGACAAGAGGAGCTTTCATTGCATTGGGAAATGTATAGAAATGACACTAGAAATCAAGTCCAACACAAAAATAATCTATGACATAGATGTATGGTTCTGAAACACAGAGAGCAACAACAACAAAAATAATCTATGACATAGATGTATGGTTCTGAAACACAGAGAGCAGCAACAACAAAAATAATCTATGACATAGATGTATGGTTCTGAAACACAGAGAGCAGCAACAACAAAAATAATCTATGACATAGATGTATGGTTCTGAAACACAGAGAGCAGCAACAACAAAAATAATCTATGACATAGATGTATGGTTCTGAAACACAGAGAGCAGCAACACTGAAATGGCAACCAAGAAGTTACCACTGACTTTTGTAATTCGGCCATGCTTGCATAAAATATGGGGCTGGCAACCTTGTCATGTAAAACAAATTTCCATAGAAACCACCGTTGTAAGAGCATGTGAATGTTTGGTGCAGGCTTCCTGCAAGTGGACCTGCTACAGTGAATGCTTTATGCTCCCATAAGGAGTGCAAAGGAAAATGAAGGAAGGCTTGAAATGGAATAATGTGGAACTGATGTCAAGAACCAGACAAATGCCTGTGGAACAAGATGTGAGAAGAAAATAGCTGGCGCTGGATCATCATCATGTGACATATTCTCTCCAGAACGTTGTCTCCATTACAGCTGCTCTGAACGCATCATGATTCTGGGCAAGTTGACCTGCATCATCCAAAAGACAAGTTCAGACTCTCTGTGATGTCCTGGATCCATCGTCGTCTAGGTCGTCCCCTTCCCATTTTTCCAAGGACCATGCCTTCCATTACTAATTTTTCAGACTGTAATGTCTTTTTTTGTGACAGAAAAATTTCAGCTTCCTTATTACTATGGTATTTAGAAGCCAATTTTCCTGTACATTTAGTGAGTACACTACTTCTCTGTTGGTCTTTTTTTCTGTCCACTGTATTCTCAATGTCCTTCTGTAGCATTTCATTTCGAATGATGTAATCTTTTTTGCAACCGTTTTATTGAGTGTCCAAGTCTCGCAGCCGTATGCTGCTGCTGGGAATCTACATGCTCTGATCAGTTGTAACTTTGTTTCTTTGCTTGTGCCTTGCGTTGGATAGGACACAGATTTTGTAAACCTTCTGATGGCATTACAAGGCAGTCTTTGTTCTGGATTCCCCAGGGTTACAGAAGTAGAGGTAGACCAAACAACACACGGAGAAGAAAGTTTGAGACAGAAGTGAAAATTATAAGGAAGACATGGAAAGGTATTTAAGCAGATGGCACGGGACAGAAAGTCTTGGCATGAGTTTGTTATGGCTCATGGTGATCGTTTATATCCCTTTACCATCCTGTTTAACTCTTTGACTCCATAATTATTTTCCACATTGTGCCGTAATTATTTTTAGAAGAATTCTAAACGGTGAAGTGTACTGTCTTTTAGTGTAAATTTTATGTTAATCTTTTCTGTAAACATGTACTTATTATATACCAAACTGTAGGGAAATAGATAGAGAATTGTAATATATAATGTCTTTGGTAGTATTAACACAAGTATGTTCGGTATACTTAAAACATTTTGCATGTAAAAGTGAAAAACACTAAAAAGTTAACTGTAGAATATGAACTTACCAAAGACAAATTACTGTTGTAGACAATAAAACTTTCTTTTTGGTCTTCAAACATCAAGGTAATCCATTTACAAAGTATAAAAAATATTGCTTATGGCCACAGTACATTTAGTGTTATTCACACCAGTTTTTACTGTGGTCCATTATAAGAAAAAAATAAATTATGCAATCTTGCATTAAGTAATTTTCAAATAAATAAAGAAGAATAACATCATATAAAAACTTTTTACATGTGTTTTAGTAGTATCCCTAGCTTCATCTTCTACCAAGAACTAGTGATTAGATGTTACTGTAGGTCTAGTTTTGTTGCTTTTCGATCGGCCAGAATAGGACTATGCCCATCTCATCAGCTAAATCTAAAGTGTCTAGCTTTTCTGCACCATTTATTTGACAACACACTGTGACTACCAAACAATCATCGTCACATGTCAGCAATGTTCCAAAGTAGTTTGACACAATTATTTGCTTAGGAGACTTAGAAAATGTAAATATAAAGTGTGACATATTTCTCTAGCAGTAACAACGAAAAACGCAAACACGCGAATCGTCACACAAATTGTGATAATAACATCAAAACACGCACATATGCTGCTTAACTACACTCAAATTAGTTGTTTAAATAGTAGCGGAAGTAATTCTACGAGTTTTAAAATATGAACTGCATTAAACGGACGATTTTTGGGGTTTATTCGTGATAAACTAAAAACAACGCTCTAACTGTTGCGTCGGCATGGCGAGTTGGTCAGGATTCAAAGAGTTAATTTACTGTATTTTTATCTGAACGCCCGCGACAAGGGGAGCAACTCCATTTTTAACATAGTGACCATCTTAAAAAAAATTCATTAAAATAAAACTAACTGAGCTAAAATTATGTTTATTAGTTTTAAATACACAGAATTGAATAACATATCATCTGCCTTATTCTTAATAACTGTACATATTAATATTATGCAGTGACAATTTCATTAATGTGGGGAAAAAATATTTTTAAAACAAATTTGAACATTAGTCGTGCTAATTCATTACCACAAAAATATATAAAGTCATTTTTTTAACGAAACATAACTATTCATGAAGTGATAAACAAACCAGCTCATTGCAATGAATTCTGCGCACTGGACAGTCATAAACAGTCTCTGCAGAACACCCAGAAGATGTAAATAAATAAATAATACACCGTGATACACCTTTGGTAGCTTATCGTAGGGATAAGAATTTTAGGGATATTCTTGTACACAGTCGCTTGCGACATTCTAGCCCATCTTACTTTGGTACTAAACCGTGCCAACGCCGGATATGCAAGACCTGTCCGTTTGTACTCCAAACTCAGACAGTCACTTTTCCGAAAGGAAAATTTATCATTAGAGAGTCTTTTACGTGCGAATCCAGAAACCTGATTTATGCTATCATCTGCAAGAGGTGTGGCATGACCTATATTGGTGAAACTGGTAGGCGTTTGGCAGACAGGTTTCGTGAGCACTTGAATGACATCTATCATGACAAACATTTACCGGTGGCCCTTCATTTCAATAGGCCTGACCATTCAGGTAATTCCGATATACATGTCACTGCCCTCCGTTCATGTGCCGGTAATGACAAGACTCGCTTTTCGTTGGAGAATCGCCTTATTTTTAAAATGGTCGTTTTAGCTCCTGATGGTTTGAATATACAACATCATTTTGCATAAATTCTGGTAGCTTTTCTCTTTTTCATTCTTTATTCGTTGTCTTTTAGATCTATCTTTTTATGTTTTTGTTTTGGTTTGTTTCGTATCTTTTTATATCTCTTGTTTTGTCGCTATCGTACGTCACTTCCTTGTGATTTCTGTGACAAGAGACTACCGCTTTCTTCCACAGATTCTTTGGATCGAGCTAAGCTAACTTTTACTAGTTCCACAGTTTTGTTTATTCTTCTTTTTTTCGTTTCGTTGATTATTGACTTTCTTGTTTCAGTATTACTTTTAGATTTTACGGTTTTCTTGTATTATTATTGTTCTTTTTTTCTCTCATCACTTTTTCCATCTGCTTGTATCGCCCATTTGTTGTATATTTCTCATCATCGTATAGTTGTGTAGTACCTATATGTAATTTTTGTCTTTGTCACCTGTTTGTGGCTGACGAAGGGTGAAACCCGAAACGTCCCTTGTTTCTTGTGAACCGTAATTTGTAAAACTGATTAAATACCGTGTTATTTATTTAAATACCCAGAAGATGTGTATGGTTTGTTCTTTGAGAAAACAATATAACGTTTTTTCACATGGTATTCGCAGTGTTGTTTACTGCTGCTTTTTCCTTGTTTATCTTGAGCCCTTTTGATAACATTCTTTGCTCATAAAGAAACTGAAGTAATCATAAGAAGCAGCATCTAGATCTAGAGTGTGTTTAGATCCAGGGTTTCCAACAAAGTCAGAAATTTCAACTGAAGTATGCTTTGTCTCTTTCGTTTGATCTGTCGTTAGTATGTTTACTACTTTCACTAGATTCTGATTTGTCAGTGTCGCTGTCACAGGTCAAAATCAAGTGTTTGTTTTGTATTCAATATCCACATCTGATTCGGCGTCATCCTCATCGTTTCGATCACATAGAACGTCATCTCTCAACATTCCGAAGCAAAAATTCCACTACTCGCAAAGTCACGGCTCAAAATAATCGAAATACCGATCTATTTTGAAAATAATTTATGAAAACAGAAGCTTCGCTTGTTACCGGAAATATGTTTATAACTCGGGCCTTGTTTATGGTGAAATGTCATTGCACTATGGCAACGAATGATAACACATGTTTCACGGGTGGAATTGGGTGCTTTGAACAGAACCTTAGACTTTGTGCACAAGCGATTTTGGGCAGTTTAAAGGGTTAAGTACGAAACTTTGTTTTCAGTTACATTTCTCTCCCTTGTGAATGTCCAGGAATGGAGAACAGTAGTTTCTTTTTTCTTCTTGCAGCGAATTCTCAGCAATGTAGAAGATCTCCAGGCTGAGGGAGAACTAGGTCATGGCACTTGTGGACAGGTCACACGCATGAGACACAAACCAACAAACCACCTAATGGCAGTCAAGGTTAGTCGACTAGTTTCAATCAGTGTTATAGCACGTTTCACTAGCTTTGCCCAACTTCAAAATGCTATATCTCAGCGAATATATAACACATATAAGTGAAATTTTGTGTGTGAATTTGAAATGGTATAGACCCTATGAATTAAATTTTTCATTAAAATGCGGCCATTGGTTTCAATTTTCGTTTCTTTGCGATATAATATAAAATCCTACTTGCCAACACACATCACACACACACATATTGAAATGTCTACAGTAAATTATATGACCTCATTTGCACATTTTTGGTTTATCAAGCAATTGGCATGATTTTTGAGTGAAATTGCGTGAAATCGCACTTCTTGAGCATAAAACAGTTTATATCCGGTGTAACGCACACATTGTCAATCAGAGGTGTGTCTACAAAAATTATTGTGTGGTTAAGAAGGAAAAATGAGTCTGCGAGTACATTTTATGACATTACAGCAAATCACAAATAGGATTTTTAAGTATTTCTGCAATGAAGCTACTCGAGGAAAACTATATCATTCTATTTCAAACCCACAAAAGAGGACTATTCACGCCTTGGGGATAAGCAAACGATCATTGCACCGCTGGATAGCGACATCTGAAATGTCTAATTCCAGTGTTTTACACACGAAAATTAGGCCAAGAGTGGTGGATAATTTTGACAGAGAATTGATCCGCAGAGAAATTTGCAATATGTTTCACAATAATGAGGCAGTGACTTTAAGGAAATTGAAAATTTGGTTAAGAAAGAATAATGACATTGATATTTCCAAATCTACGCTATGGAGGACTATTAGGAGTTTGGGATTCACTTTTAGAAAATATGTTGGTGGTAGAAACCTTATTTGTGAGAAGCCTCATATAGTTGCAATGAGAAGCAAATATTTACGCGAGGTCAGAGAAATGAGAAGAGATTGTTATGATTTTGTGTATTTAGATGAAACTTGGATCAATGCGCACCACAGTAATGAACGAGAATGGCAATCATCTGATGGAACAACTAAGAGACTAGTACCAAGCAGCAAAGGACAGCGCCTAATAATTGCACATCCAGGAAGCAGCCATCATGGGCTTCTAAATAATACTGAACTCATATTTGTTTCAAAATCCACAGATAATAGGGATTACCATGCAGAGATGAATGGCAAGATATTTCAAGATTGGATTGTGAATCATGTACTTCCTTCCTTGGATAGACCGTGGTGTTTGATAATGGACAATGCCTCATATCACAACGTTGTGGCACCAGAAGATAAAGTTTCTAATTCACCAAGTATTAAAGATGTAATAAAGATTTGGCTGACCATAAACAACATTCCATTCAACGAAATGTCCATGAACCTGAATTACTTGGAATTGTAAAAAAAGACACAGCATACAAAGATATTTCACATAGACAAGGCAATCCATGAACATGGTCACAGATGTTTAAGATTACCTCCTTACCATTCTCACTTAAACCCAATAGAATTAGTATAGGCTAAAATTAAGGAACAGGTAGCAACAGAAAATAGAACGTTCAAATTAAAAGATGTTGAAATACTTATAAAAGCCGCCATCTCCAATATAGCCAGGGATTATTGGAAGAAAAGTGAGAACCATGTGTTACAAGAGGAAGAGGAATATTGGAAGAATGATGGTTTGTCCTTCATTCAGCCGAGATTGATTTTCAATTTCTCAGAGACATCTGATTATGATTCGGATGAAGTTTAATTTCTTTAAATATGACCTTACCGTTATTTACAAGCACATTAGAGGAGCAACGTTCCATTATGATATTTATGAACCGCAAAGAGATGATCATCATCATCATCTCAACCCATAACCCGTCATGGGTCGTAGGGGTGCCATGGTGGAAGCATCAGCAGACAGGGTCCTCCACTGCTCTCTATTCTCAGCAATGCGTACAAGTGTGGAGAAACCGTGTCCTGCCCATTCTTTGATGTTATCAGCCCAGGATTTTCTTTGCCTTCCTCTTCTCCGTTTACCTTCGACTGTTCCCTGGAGGATCGTTTTCGAAAGGGAGTCATGACGAGTTACATGCCCAAACCAGGCAAGCTTTCGACGTTTCACTATTGACAAAAGTGGTTCTTGATGGCCTGCATAGGTGTTTATCTTCTCTCTAACATAGACATTTGTTTTGTGCTCTTTATAGCAAATGCGCAAAATTCTTCTATAACATGATGATACCCATTGAAATAATTAGATCAAGGAAGGTCCAGTTTGGTAGCGCATTAAATGTCAATGACAAACAATGTCACGAGTATTTCGCATGCAGATCATTTAAGAAATCATCTTCAACACGTATTCAATTGCAAACGTGATGGCCACATTATTGTAATAGTAGACACGCCTATGCCTAATCAATTCACAGAATCTGTGCATGAAGTGGTAAAATTTCTTTTCTCGATACACAATAATTAGTATGCCGACAAAGATCAAAGGATTTCATCCGTTTATGGGAACTGGACAAGATGCACAGATACACAATAATTAGTATGCCGACAAAGATCAAAGGATTTCATCCGTTTATGGGAACTGGACAAGATGCACAGATATAAAGTATATATTTGTTGGGTCTAACCCAATATAACATCGTATGCAAAAAATGGCATTAATACGTTAGACGGTTAATCAGATAATTACATTTGTTTGAGGGCAAAGCTAGTGAAACGTGCTATAGTTTTAACTCTTTAAGGATGAGGTACCAGTATGCGGGGTAAGATTTTTCCAGACATTCGTGATGGGAGTCAAGTTTTCAAGGCTGGTGTATTTGGACTAATTTTTTATTTCAATTTGTCCCAATTTTATATGTTAATAATTCTCATTCAATTATCTTTATAACTTTTAATAACGTTACAGTACATTTGAAAAACGTTTAAAGATCCGACACTTAAACTGTAAAATTATATGGAAAATCAGGGGACAAAACATTCCTTGCGACAAACATGAGAAATCCACTGCACCCTTTAAGACGTAAGGATCCCTTTACACGCCCATTGAGGCATATTGGGAATATGGTGTTAGGCCCATATTTTCTCTACCATCGGCACACTAAGGGTGATGTGGTTAGCATCACGCCGGCCGCCTTAACCTTCCCAGAGTTGGTCTGGTACCCAATTGGGGCTGGGTTGACCCAGGAGCTGTTTGCGGCCTAAAAAAATCCCACCTCATCTGGGGATCAAACCATGGACCACTGAGCTAGGAAGCCAGTGCACTAACCACTATGCTACCGCGGCTCCCTTTAAGAGGTAAGCATGCTGGATTTCTACCGCACCATCTTACATGTCGTACAAAGTGACTAATCTGAAGTTGTGCATGAGGGTTGTCAACCTCATCATGTCGAACACAGTGCTACAGAAGCCATTGCTGCAGGAGCATGTGAATACTTGATACAGGCTTCATGTAAGAGGACTTGCTGTAGTGATGGCGGATTGCTGCTAAAGGATCACAAAGGTAAATGATGGTGTTGGATTTGTCATAGACTGCCTTTTTTTTTTTATTTGTTGACTAGTGTAAAAACCTATTCTATAGAACTAGTGTAAAAGCCCATTCTATAGAACTAGTGTAACCCATTCTATAGAACTAGTGTAAAAGCCCATTCTATAGAACTAGTGTAAAAGCCCATTCTATAGAACTAGTGTAAAAGCCCATTCTATAGAACTAGTGTAAAAGCCTGTCATAAGACGGGAATTAAGTTCAAAAGCACCAATACCTAACAGCAATTTTACTTATTCAAAAGTATTTTAAAAAACCAAAATATTTGTTTTACATCTGATGTTAAAAGTCTGAACATGACAAAAGAACATCTTGATTTATATCTGGTACAACTTAAATCATGGATCTCTGCATCTTCCTGTCTCCAGTTCATGTACTGTTTATCAGTTGTGTTGTTGACTTCAGTCCATACAGTATAATCAAACTGTTCATGCACACCAACCTGTGCGCACTTTTCTTTGTCGAGTGTTACTATTTTTGGGAGAGTACATATAAGGAAAACAATACAATTAATGTCTAAATTTCAACCATAGTTGCATCCCTTAGCGTTACAGAAAAAGCTGGGATTTTATATATATTGATGTTCCAGGTATGTCAACTGAACGTGTCTGTTGCTTCTGCTCATTCTTTGAATTTGAGCTACGTTCACCTCATTTGAAATACAGGCATACCTCACTTTATTGTGCTTCGCAGATATTGCACTTTTTTTCAAATTATTCATGTTTATTTATTAGAACGTGCCTTCTTCTTCTGACAGATTTTGGCTCTCCACCAGCAAAAAGATTACGATTCGCTGAAGGCTCAGATGATGAAGATTAGCATTTTTCTTACCAATAAAGTATTTTTAATTTTACAGTGCATTGTTTTTTAGACCTAGCGCTATTGCGTACTTAATAGACATAATGCAAACATGATTTTAGGCTTTCATATGCACGGGGAAGCCAAAAAAATGGGTGTGACCCACTTTATTGCGATATTCACTTTATTTTGGTGGTCTGGAACTGAACCCACAATATCTCCGAGGTATGCCTGTATTTGCATTCAATCAGTACTTGAGTTATCCTGTGTGGTTCGGTGTGGGGGGGGGGGGGGTCTGGTCTGTCTCTGATGGGGCAAAGAAAGAATAGGATTATATGGGGTTATGCATGGAGCTGGTAGCCTCATCATATGACATAAGTAGCTACAGAAACCACCATGCAGGAGCAGCACATTTGATGCTTGCTTTCCTGTAAGAGTTCCAGCTGCCGTGGTGGTTCCATGCTCTGTAGGGAGTGTTTTCTTTATTCCTTTTATGTGAAGTTGAATTAATGTCTGTGTTGTCTTATATGTGAATTGTGAAGTTGAATTAATGTCTGTGTTGTCTTATTTGTGAATTGTGAAGTTGAATTAATGTCTGTGTTGTCTTTTACATGACAAGGAAGTTGAATAACTGCCTACACTATCAAATATGTGAAGTGATATTTGAATTACTGTGAGTGTTGTCTTAATGTGAAGTGAAAGTTGAATTACTGTCTGTGTTGTCTTATATTTGAATTACTGTCTGTCCTGCCTTATATGTGAAGTGATATTTGAAATACTGTCTGTGTTGTCTTATATGTGAAGTGAAAGTTGAATTACTGTCTTTGTTGTCTGATATGTGAAGTGAAAGTTGAATTACTGTCTGTCCTGCCTTATATGTGAAGTGAAAGTTGAATTACTGTCTTTGTTGTCTGATATGTGAAGTGATATTTGGATTACTGTCTGTCCTGCCTTATATGTGAATGAGATTTGAATCTTACAAAAATCAAGTCAGAGTTGAATTATTGTCTGCACTCTCTTATATATCAAGTGAAAGGTGAATTACTGTCTGTCCTATCCTGATTCCTTAAATATGAATTGAATCAGTGTCTTTGTACTCTACATTTCTTGTGTTTAAAAAAAAAAATTAAACAGTGCAAGTGTAATGTCTTCTGTTTTCTTGCATAACATGCAGACGTGTCGTTATAATCTTACATTGTATAAGAGGACATGAACTTGTATTTAGTGGCATGATAAAAGTAATCTTGTGAGTTCTCAATTTTCTCAGCTTTGAAGATTCTTCCTTGTAAATAAAACTTTTTTTGTGGCTTGATAAAAGTAATCTTGTGAGTTTTCAATTTTCTCAGCTTTGAAGATTTTTCCTTGTAAATAAAACTTTTTTTGTGGCTTGATAAAAGTAATCTCGTGAGTTTTCAATTTTCTCAGCTTTGAAGATTTTTCCTTGTAAATAAAACTTTTTTTGTGGCTTGATAAAAGTAATCTTGTGAGTTTTCAATTTTCTCAGCTTTGAAGATTTTTCAATTTTCTTGATAAAAGTAATTCAGCTTTGAAAGATTTTTCCTTGTAAATAAAACTTTTTTTTGTGGCTTGATAAAAAGTAATCTTTTTTTGCTTTGAAGATTTTTCCTTGTAAATAAAACTTTTTTTGTGGCTTGATAAAAGTAATCTCGTGAGTTTTCAATTTTCTCAGCTTTGAAGATTCTTCCTTGTAAATAAAACTTTCTTTGTGGCATGATAAAAATAAATTTTCTCAGCTTTGAGTTTTTCAAATAAAAACTTTTTTTGTGGCTTGATAAAAGTAATCTTAGCTTTTCTCAGAAGATTCTTCCTTGTAAATAAAACTTTTTTTGTGGCATGATAAAAATAATCTCGTGAGTTTTCAATTTTCTTAGCTTTGAAGATTCTTCCTTGTAAATAAAACTTTCTTTGTGGCATGATAAAAATAACCTCGTGAGTTTTCAATTTTCTTAGCTTTGAAGATTCTTCCTTGTAAATAAAACTTTCTTTGTGGCATGATAAAAATAACCTCGTGAGTTTTCAATTGACTAAAGCTTTGAAGATTCTTCGTTGTAAATAAAACTTTTTATTTGTTGTTTTTCAATTCATTTTGTTCTTGCTGACCTTTCTGTGTTCTTGTTTGGCCTGCTCTCTAAATTACCTATGCCTGGTCACCTGTAGATTAGTTAATGATGGCATTAAGAAAGTTTCCTTTGGTGCACAAAATAAGGCATTCTATTCTGTGGAACCTTGTCATTTGTACAGTATTTTGTTGATTGTCTTTTTTTTTTTTTTTTTTTTTAAACGGAGATGTACTTAAGAAAATTCATCATCATCATTTTAATTTTTGCATGGTTCTGCCACTGCAGCTGGCCCCCTTGCAAGAGGCCTGAACAAAGCATTCACATGCTCTTGAAGCTGTGGTTTCACTAGCAGCTTTTTCTACATGATGAGGTTGCCAGCCCCAAGTACAACCTTATATTCAACTCACTCACTCAATACTCTTTAGCTCCCCAAGGAGCATAGGCCTTCAACAAACACACGCCAAGTCGTTCGGTGCCATCCGCTCAAGTTCCTTCCATGTTTTCCTCATCATTTCACCTCTGTATTCATTTCTCTTCTCCATGTGTTTTTTTTTATCTACCTCTGCCTCTCTTTCCCTGTGGATTCCAAACCTTATATTAGTCGCTTCATATGACATGTCTGACTGAACAGTAGTCATGTCCTTTATTTGTCTCATCAGACTACACCGGGTGGCTGATAAAATTATTTATGCAGTACATTTTGTTTTGGGTGGGGTGGGGGAGGAGGTGTAGTAGTTCTGTTAACTAGTTTCAGGTTCTTTAATATTTGTTTTTTTCCAGCAAATGCGACGTTCAGGGAACAAGGAAGAGAATAAAAGAATCATCATGGACTTAGATGTTGTTATCAAAAGCCATGACTGCCCGTACATCGTTCTGTGTGTCGGCACATTTATCACAAAGGTGATTAATTTTTTTAAAGAAATGGATTTCTGTTCTGCTGAAAGAAATATCCTAAACATAGTTGTGGCAATGGCAGAAGATAATTAAAGACAATAAAAGCAAACATCTGCATTTTTTTTCTCCTTTGAAAAATTTTACACTTTGAAACACGTTTTTTTTTTCTGCACCTCTTCATTCTTGTTTATATCCTGTCACATATTTGTCATGTTGTAAATACACTATCATATGTGTGGCATATGTTATGATTACCCTGTCACATGTGTGTCTTTTTGACAAAGCAGTCAAGTGGCCATCACGCCTAGTGGCGACTTTTATGGCAGCAACAAACTGTCTTCATTTTGCTTGGTCGGTGGCCATCCTTCATGCTGTGCCCCAACTCTGGTTCATGCTTTGCATCTCAGCCTCCACTGTTCATATTTTGCGATCAGGACGTTCATTTTCGTGTCAGTGGCTTCCTTTCGGATTTCACCGCGGGCAGTCATATGAGCTTCAGACCCCGTATGTCTATCCCGCAGTAAAATTTGTTCATTTGTTGCCGTTTCCGTAACTTTATTTCTTTTTTTTACATAGGGGTGTCAGCCCTGTGCTAAAACCCCCAAGCTGGAGGACCAGGGTGTCTGCTTTAGTCTACCCTACCCGCACAGACCTGTCCAGCTTGGTAGAACCTGCCAGGAGTAGAACTCCCACTGGCATAGCTCTGGGTTGTTAGGGTACGCAAGCCGCCAAACCGCTACAAGGTATAGACACCAGTGATGGCAGCTGCTGCATTCACAGCCTCATATTTATCGGCTATCACAACATGCCAGACTTTCATAAATGGTTGCTTGCACAGAATTCAAGGATTGAAATGGTACGACAAGATCACCATTGTGGAAGTGATGACAAGAACCAGACAAAAGAAAAGGAGAGCAAAAGATGAGATGAAGAAACTGGCAATGGATAGGACACATACTGAGTAAACCTGTTCATAGCATTGCAAGACAGTCCTTGTTCTGGAATCTCCAGGGTAAGAATGATAGGGGGGGGGGGCCTGGAATACATATGGAGAAGAGAACTGGAGACAGAAATAAAAGGAATAGTGATGGCAAAAAAAGCAAGAATGGATGGCACAGGTTAGGAAAGGTTGGCATGACTTTGTTGTAGGCCTGTGCTCCTGTGGGAGATAAAGCATAATAATGATGATAGTAATCCGTCAAACATTGGACCATTTACATTGATTGAATCTGATTGTATGTTCTTATTTTCTTTGTTTTGTTTACATTAATCGGCGTAGCTCTACTTTTGCATATTTCGCTGGCAATGTGGTAGAAGACACAGGTCATCTGCAAAGTTCAGATCCTTTAGTTCAGAGTATCTTAACTTTTTATTTTCACCATGGACCCCTTTGATTGGTCCGGTGAAGGCTCCAGACCCCTTTGTTTGTCCAGTGGAGGCATGAACCCCTACGATTGCCCAGTGAAGGCTATGGACCCCTTTGATTGCCCAGTGGAGGCTGTGGACCCCTTTGATTGCCCAGTGAAGGCTGTGGACCCCTTTGATTGCCCAGTGAAGGCTGTGGACCCCTTTGATTGCCCAGTGAAAGCTGTGGACCCCTTTGATTGCCCAGTGAAGGCTATGGACCCCTTTGATTGCCTGGTGAAGGCTATGGACCCCTTTGATTGCTCGATGAAGGCTATTGACCCCTTTGATTGCCCGGTGAAGGCTATGGACCCCTTTGATTGCCCGATGAAGGCTATGGACTCCTTTGATTGCATAGTGAAGGCTGTGGACCCCTTTAATTGCCCGGTGAAGGCTATGGACCCCTTTAATTGCCCGGTGAAGGCTATGGACCCCTTTGATTGCCCGATGAAGGCTATGAACCCCTTCGATTGCACAGTGAAGGCTATGGACCCCTTTGATTGACCAACAAAGGCTAAGGATTCCTTCTTGGAAAAAAATGCATATAGACGCATAATTACATTTTTTGCATACAAATAATACATTTTATTACAAAGAAAAATCATTAAGCTTACATATAGTCATACTGAAATACTAAAGACAATCTAATGTTGTTGTTGTTGGTCCATCGGCGCTTGGGCTTTCGGCCCAATGTCATAGTGATATCTGCATGTTTTCGCAAAGTGTTTTGTTTCTCTGTACAAGGTGTTCCACTTATCTGGCCTTGGTGGAAGGAGTATTTTCCTAACATCATCGAGTGCTGGGCAAAAACAATCTTTTAAAAAAATATAGTTACTTACATGCAAAAATCTATGATATTATTCCGAGTAAAAATGTTGGTGAAAATAAAATTCAAGTTTTTAGGTTATGTACACGGATCCCCTAGAATTTTAAATTCAAGTTTTTAGGTTATGTACACGGACCCCCTAGAATTTAAAATTCAGGATTTTAGGTTATATACCACCTAAAATTCATTCATGGACACCCCAGGAGTCTGTAGACCACAGGTTAAGAACCCTGCTCTAGTTGGTTTTTAGAATGTCCTTTGTATTCCTGTGTGAATATTAATAGTTTCTTAATATTGTTGCCAATTCTGTTATTGTTTTTAATCTGTTACAGAGTGAAGTTTGGATATGTATGGAGCTGATGGCAACATGTCTGGACAAATTGTTAAAACGGACACGACGACCCATCCCAGAAAAAATTTTAGGCCATGTCGTCGTAGCTGTAAGGTTTTTTTAATCTTGGTTAACTTGTAGAATTTTTTTAAACAAAACATCAGTCATCTGGAGGGGGGGGGGGGGGGGGGGGGGGGGGGGGGGGGGGGGGGGGGGGGGGGGGGGGGGGGGGGGGGGGGGGGGGGGGGGGGAGGGGGGGGGTGGGGGGGGGTTTTTTTTTAAAACTTTTTTTGTTAAACTTTAGGAGAAAGCTGGCTTGGCAAAAATATCACTTTATTTATTTATTATTATTTTTCTTTGTGCTCCTGATGGAGTTCAATTGATGGGTATGAAAAAAAAATTGAAAAAAGGTGATTCGTCTTATGAGGACAAAAGACAAAGAAAACAGCCAACGTTGCGGCCACAAGGCCTTCGTCAGGGAAAGGAAAGAAAGTGAGGGCTAGATAGGACACATAAGAATCTAAATAAATATAAAACCAGGGTACTTCCCTGAAAGCAGCCAAGACCTAGCACGTCTGGCGAAGAGCTGGTCAACTTTTAGGAAGTCTGTACCAAACAGTCACATGCTCAGGAAGCTGTGGTTTCTGTGTCAGTTGGTTTTATATCAAGTGGTAGCCAGTCCCCCTATTAGTCACCTCGAATGTCATGCCTGAGAGAGCAAGTAGTCCTGCTTGTTCTTTGTCCGCTCAGAGACCCCCAGGAACTAAACGGGGCTTATAGTTAAAGCAGTCCAATCATTTTAAACAGATGGCGGTAGACCTACCTGGATGAGGGGCATATCCAGAGAGTATCCGAAAATTGTGGAGACGGCCGGATATAGTGCTTCATTCTTCAGCAACGCTTCAGGTCATACTGATTGAACTGACCGTGCCATTTGAATCCAGATTAGACGAGCAACATTCGTTCAAAGCGGCCAAGTATAGTGATCTGGCCGCGGATCTGAGACACCATTGGTTCACTGCAAGGGTCATGGCTGTTAAAGTGGGCGCAAGAGGGCTTGTGGCTGCATCAGTGTATGATCTATTGAAACTGTTGGGGCTGAGGGGACAGGCGAGAACAAAGGCACTGAAGAGGCTTAGTGAAACTGCCGAAAAGGCATCAGGCTGGCTGTGGAACAACCGCAATGGGCAGTGGAGATTGTGACAATAAACACTGCGGTACAGAAAACACCAGGAATTTTTCTAAGTCCACAATACGCTGCGTTTTGTGGTGTACTAGTGAACGGGCTGTAATTCAGGGGCGACAGGCGGTGTATACTATAAGGGGTGTCAGTATCAAAAGTCCAGTGGGGAACGCGCAGTGGCAAGACTCGTTGACCTCGCGATGGTGTCTCAGTGTGTGCGACGGAACGAACGGAATAATTTGTCTTTTCTTTGTTACTTTCACAATTGCCTCCACGGCTGGCGGAGTTGTGGATTTTAAAGTTGCTACCGTAAGTGAAATGGGTTCATTTTCGATACAAGACAACAGGAGGCTGAAACGCTTGGGAGTCATAACCCAAGTGGGCCCTGAAAAACCGAATTCCCCCCCCCCCCCCCCCCCCCCCCCCCCCCCCCCCCCCCCCCCCCCCCCCCCCCCCCCCCCCCCCCCCCCCCCCCCCCCCCCCCCCCCCCCCCCCCCCCCCCCCCCCCCCCCCCCCCCCACCCCAAAAAACCCCCCGACCCTCCCCCCCCCCAAGGTGGGCCCCTGCCCCCCCCCCTATAGAGTGTTAAAGGAAAGTATTAGCCCGCACTGCGTATACCCCCCCCCCCCCTCCCCCCCTACCTGTTTCCCTGATACCCCGACTTCTGTTGCTACCCTGTGTAATTTTCATACTTAAATAAGTCCAATACCCTTTACCTCCCCAAAGTTGTGTTAACTCGCCCAGAGGAGTGGCAAGTCTCCTGTCCTGTACCATTCCGGGAAGGGATGTTCCCAGTGTAGAACCCCGTGAAATTTTCGTCCAGTAAATAAATTTCTTCTCCATCGTTTTTTCAGTTGTTAACTGCCCTTCCCCAAGCCTGGAATTTCACATCCCAAGGGACCCTTCCAACAACACCATGCCCCCAAGTCCCCCCCCTTTTTCTCCAGTCCCCCAAATGCCAACCCCGCCACGAATATTTTCTTCGTTTTCTTTTTTACGTTACACCCCCCCCCCCTGAAAAGTTTATGAGGTGCTACCAGATTAGTTGATTTGGTTCCCCATGTTTCAGAGGGACTGACTTGACATTGAGGTGAAGCCCTTCGGTTTTCCCCCTTGGAGGGTGGGTATTTTTTCACCCAAGTGGGCCCCCGGCCGCCCTTGTTACCCCCCCTTGTTTGTTGACTCCACCCTATTCCCTGGTCCCCCCCCCCCCCCCCCCCCCTTCCAAGATAGTGTGGCGATGTTTCACCCTCTAAGGTCAGAAGTTAGCCCCCGCTGTAGGAGCAATTTCCCCCCCCCCCCCCCCCCCCCCCCACCCTTATATCCCCCCCCCCCCCCCCCCCCTACTTGCCACTTTAGTAGTGTAAAGGAGTATTGGGGGTTTTCATGTTTGTCTTTGTTGGACGGGGGGACTTCTTCTGATGATCAGATTGCTTCCTGTTGTATCGCTCTGTAAAGAGTTTCCTATCATCATAAACACAATCAGTCAATACCCTTTAGCTCCCCAAGGAGCATAGGCCTTCAACAAACACATGCCAAGTCTTCCTGTCCCATGCCATCCGCTCAAGTTCTTTCCATGTTTTCCTCATCATTTTCACCTCGTATCCAGTTCTCTTCTCCATGTGTTTTTTGGTTTACCTCTGCCTCTTTCCTTGTGGATTTCAGAACAAGGACTGCCTTGTAATGCTATGAACAGGTTTCCTCAATGTGTGTCCTATTCATCGCCAGCATTTTCTTCTCTTGTTCTACTGGCACTTGTCTGGTTCTTGTCATCAGTTCCACATTTATGACTGTCATACCATTTCAGTCCTTCTATTCTACGCAAGCATCTGTTTATGAGGTCTATAGCTTTTTGATTGTTGTTTTTGTTGTTCTCCATGTTTCAGAGCCATACAATAGGACTGACTTGACATTTGAGCTGAAGATTCTTATTTTCATATTGGACTTGATTTCTCTTTTTCTCCATATGTTTCCCAATGCAATGAAAGCTCCTCTTGCTTTTTGTATTCTTTTGATATCACTGTCTATCCCTCCAACTCTGTCTATATTTCTTCCAAGATATGTGTACGATTCTACATCTTTTAGTGGTGTTTCTTCAAGTTCAACCTTGTTATCATTTCTTTCATTTATTCTCATAAGCTTTGTCTTTTCCCTGTGTATTTTCAGGCCCACTTGTGACCTCTCATCGAGTATTTTCATTTTGTCTTGCATCTGGTTATGGGACAGAAGAGCCAAGTCATCTGCAAAATCTAGATCATCAAGCAATTTTAAACACAACTGTAATCAAAATTCTAGACTGTTTCACTGCACTGTATGTATAGTCCTTGGTAGACAGCCAAAGGCAGGATTTGAGGATGAGCTGTCATTTATTGCCTAGGTCAGCGGTGGGTAACCCAGGAACTGTTGGGATCTGCTTTAGCATCATTAAACTATCTAAGGATATACTTGATAAAATCATGTCTGTTTTCAGGTTTCAGAGTATCTGGAATTTTGAATAAATCCAGATTATATGTAACTTTTATATCTGCCACATATGCATGAAGACATATCTGTAGTCATCCTTATATAACCACCAGCTAAGCACAATGCTACAATATACAAATATTGAAGCAAACATATGTCTGTGAGGCTAATTACACCCCCCATTGACTTGTGAAATCATCCACACACTTCCAGGGATTCGCCCTGTGGTGAAACTTGTTGAGAACCCATCATTGCACACTAAGCTTGGAGGAGTCACTTGAGCCCCAGACGTGATTCTTTAGCTTAGACATGGTTGACTGCATGCAGGAGGATCTCACTATGGATCTGGTGGGGGGGGGGGGGGGGCGCTGAGAAATGGCTCTGTGCAGGACGTGACAATTCCTTGGGAGAGCCCAGAATCAGAGTACAGTATTTTAGCTCTGTGTAGTTGGAGAGCCCAGAACCAGAGTACAGTATTTTAGCTCTGTGTAGTTGGAGAGCCCAGAACCAGAGTACAGTATTTTAGCTCTGTGTAGTTGGAGAGCCCAGAACCAGAGTACAGTATTTTAGCTCTGTGTAGTTGGAGAGCCCAGAACCAGAGTACAGTATTTTAGCTCTGTGTAGTTGGAGAGCCCAGAAACAGAGTAAAGTATTTTAGCTCTGTGTAGTTGGAGAGCCCAGAACCAGAGTACAGTATTTTAGCTCTGTGTAGTTGGAGAGCCCCCCTGAATGGCAGGGAATGCACAGTATGCCATACACTTCTAACTCCTAGCTTGGGAACCAGATGTGACGATCCTTTAAATGCAAGTCAAGCTGGAGAAACTGGAGCTCATGACTTCAACTCAGCACGTTTTGGAATAGCAGAAAAGCCACAAGAAAAGCCTAAATCTACAGTGTAGATAATACCAAGGAGTCTTCAACTTGGTATTGGCTGCAAAAGAGCGAGAAGCTCAGCAGCCTTAGTTAAACAACAACAATCTCTGCCACATGATAATCTTCCTGCAGTCCCCATCAGCAGCAGAGCCGTGGACAGTTAAAACTAAATGTTTCAACACAGCTTTTTACCTTATTCAGCTCAGAAATAAAGTGAATTGTAGTAGGCTAACTTGTGGGTTTTCACTGGGGATTATCATTCCTTTTCGTTCCCTGTGGAACATAGGGCAGAAACAGTTGCCCTCCATCGATTTCTATTCTGGGCTGTCTTTTTCAGCTGTCCCAAGTCATTCCAATTTCCCTAGCCTCCTCTTCAACAGTTCTTCTCCAAGTTCTCTTTGGCCTCCCCACTCTTCTTTTCCCCTGTGGGTTCCAGTCAAGGGCAATTCTGGCTATGCTTGATTTTTCTCTTCTGAGTGTATGTCCCCACCTCCTTACCTTAATTTCTGTTTGTATTGGCTGTTGCCCGCATCTTTTCCGTAACTCTATATTTGTTATTACATCTGGCCATCTTATACGGTGGGTCCGTCGGAGACATCTATTTACAAATGTCTGTAGCTTGGAGGTGATACTCTTTGAGACATGCCATGTCTCTGAGCCATATTTCCTGAAAAGAGTAAGGGTGTATAGACAACAAAGGTAGGATCAAGCTGTATAAGTTCCTAGAGAAGATGGTAATGTATTACTCTAATTCCCTATGTGCTCCCCTGTTAATATTATAATTGTTGTTATTATTGACTCTGCTAGGGGATTTAACTACATTATTTACCAACAAAACTTTGAACTCAACTTAAATAATTAAGTAAGTCTGCTAGTAAATATTTACTATTTAATTATACAGTCTCATCTGTTTGAAAAGCTTGAAATGAAAATCAAATTCAATTACAATATTTAAATAAATAAAACACTGATGAAATATACACGACTAGCTATTGTCTTTAAAATTCCTATCAATGATCCTTCTTTCTGGCTGCACTTCATCTGGTTGTAGACTCTTTGTTTGAATATCAAAATTATTCTTTAGTTACTGAATTAATCAATCACTGAATCTGAAGTTGCCTAGGCTCTCTGAATTGCACTATATTGTCATCATCAACTAATATCTTTGACGACTTTTAATTTAATTGTGGTTGTCTGGTTTTACACATTACAGTAGCCTTGTATGGCTACTCATCTGTTGTGATGAATCTGGTTCCACTCTTGTCCTGGCAGGAAAGATTACTTGAACCTTCTTCAGACAATAGGTACTTGACTGCCCTCTGTAATGAAAAGGCGCTGGCACCAGTGGATGACTCTTGTATGAGTAGTTTTGTGTATAGGATATAACCTGAAACGAATTAGAGGAACCCCCTATATTGACCATCACTATCCCATTATTACAAAGGTTGGGGATGATAGACAGTTTCAGACAGTGTGCTAGCAGATGCACAGGATATAGTATAGAATCAACAATCAAATCCAGTTCACTGTAACTACAATTTCCCTCTAAATCCTTAGTTTGGAGCCATTTGTCCATGATCCGCCTCCATACAATGATTAGGTCTCGTTTCACATACTAAGTAATACCTTAATCAACACATTAAAACATTTCCTTTCATCCTTTCTTATGTTCTTGGTATTTAGTCCATTCCATCAAGAAATAATTCTTTAAATGCTTTTGGAAACCTACCGACACACTTTTGCTATCATTCTCAATTTATTTTGACTATACACAGGCTGGTAAGTCCTTCAAAAATGTACACAGTAGTTCAAACATATCTACGCACTTTCTAATGCACACTGTACTTAATCAATAGCAATACGTATAACTATATATATATATATATATATATATATATATATATATATATATATATATATATATATATATATATATATATATATATATATATATATATTCTTTCTTACCCTCAGGCACACATGGTCGAGCTGTTAATGGTTGCTATGATCTGCTTTCAGATGCAGTTGGCAAAGGCACTCTTCATTAACACTTTCTAGCGCTCGCTGTGATTTGAATTTTTGTTTATGGCCTCGATTAGCATAAGGCAAGGTCTATTTATACTAGCACATCCGGCGCCAGAGAAGGCAGGGGCTAACGGGGTGTTGGCAATCTCACAATGATGCATAATTTGTCTCGTTGTACAAATATGGAAAACTACTATCCTTATTATCTTCCTTATTCCTGGAGCGATTTTATTCATCTAAGGCTTACAATATGCCCTGAATTAATCTTCATCTTCCTAATTAGTAGTCTTTTAGTCTCCTTAGTGCATTTTATTCTATGCATACTTTAAACAGCTAAATTAAGGACTAACCTGAGGCTTCAATGCATTCAACTAGAGTTTTCTCCCATCCTATATTAGTATTTGTAAAAGTTTTAGTACTTACGGGTAGAGCAACATTTCCAGTATTAAATTGTATACCTCTTCCATGCTGTACTTCTTTCATAAGTTGGTATTTAAATTCCAACTCCAACAATGTTACACAGATGGAGAGACTCCATTGTTAGGCCAGTACGTTTTGTAAACAACCGAATGAGGAAGCATTTCATTGGTCAGGGTATCATGCAGTTCTTACAATATATGGCGCGCGGAGTGGTCAGAGTTACTCAGAATTATTCAGAAGGCCGTGTTGTGAAACAGACCAACTCGCGACAAGGATCTCACTGTGGTCCAAATGATAGGCAGGGGGAGCTGAGAAGTGGCTCGTGTAGGACATGACAATTCCTTGGGAGAATCCAGAACCAGAGCACAGTATTTTAGCTCTGCATATTTTGAGAGTCCCCTTGGATGGCAAGAAATGCACAGTAGGCCACATGCTTCTTTCTCCTAGCTTGGGACCAGATGTGATGATCCTTTAAATGCAAGCCAAGTTGGAGAAACTGGAGCTCATGACTTAAACTCAACATGTTTCAGAATGGCAGAAAAGCCACAGGAAAAGCCTAGATCTATAGTGTAGATAATACGAAGGAATCTTCAACTTGGTATTGGCTGTAAAAGAGCAAAAAGCTCAGCACCCCAAGTTAAACAACAACCTCCTCTTTATGAACAATTTCCTTGAATGTGTGACTTTGTTGTGAGCACATAGGTAAAGGTATAGGATCCCATTACACAACCATTGAGGCATATTGGGAATATGGTGTTAGTCCCATATTTTCTTGACCATCAGCACACTTAGGGGTGATGTGATCAGCATCACGCCTGAGCATATAGGACATAGGAGGAATATCAGTTGGTGGACATAATATAAATAACCTGAGATATGCTAATGATACAATCTTATTAGCAATAAGTGAAAAAATAGTTACAGGAAATGACTGGTAAAAGAATAAGAGAAGGTAAACATAAAGACCTTAGTCTAGATAGCAGAAAGGCAGAAGTATGATCATCTCCTGCCTGGGTATTTGAAAAAACAGTTTGAGTACAACGTCACTTCCTATTTCTAAATTGTTAGTTCTTCACATATATTCAACTAATTTATATGAAACAAACGTCAAAATAAAGAGAATTAACTGTCATTTTCTTACATAAAATGCAAATTCACATTACCATTACAGCTCAGCGTGAGATCCGACCTATTAAACATATACTGCTCAAAAAAAGTTAAAGGCCACTTTCAATTTTTAGGTCATTTCAACTAAGCTGTTTTTTTTTAAACCTGAACACTCAGTCAAAAATGTTTTGCTGCATTTTGTTGCATGCTTAAACAATGTTTGTTAATCTGACAATAAATCAAATCTGTGTTACGTGTGTGTACCTCCAAGGTCAATCAAATGTACGTGGTGGAAAGGGAAATAATGCATGTTAGAAAATGCTTCCTATGGCAAAGCCTGTTGATAACATTGCTGAAATTTGCTTTTCACGAGCAAGTCGTTACTATAGTGAACACATGTCACCCACTTTTCGGAAGGGTATGTTTGTAACATTTACCATTTTAGCCATGGCTCAGCGTGTCTTGTCGTCTTGCGGTAGACCTTGGACGTCCTGACCTGCGTTGTTCTGCGACACTGCCGGTTGCATTATAACGATCACGCAGAGTTTGAATGACAGAGTGGGCAACTCCTAATCTCCTAGCAACTTCTCACAGCCCTACATCATCCTGCAGCCATGCCATCGCTCTCCATCTGTGAACATTGGTCAAGCGTCTTCGCTGAGCCATGGCTAAAATGGTAAATGTTACAAACATACCCATTGCCCGTTCCTTCCGAAAAGTGGGTGACATGTGTTCACTATAGTCACGACTTGCACGTGAAAAGCAAATTTCAGCAATGTTATCAACAGGCTTTGCCATAGGAAGCATTTTCTAACATGCATTATTTCCCTTTCCACCACGTACATTTGATTGACCTTGGAGGTATACACACGTAACACAGATTTGATTTATTGTCAGATTAACAAACATTGTTTAAGCATGCAACAAAATGCAGCAAAACTTTTTTTACTGAGTGTTCAGGTTTTAAAAAAAACAGCTTAGTTGAAATGACCTAAAAATTGAAAGTGGCCTTTAACTTTTTTTGAGCAGTATATAATGTCATAGTGGGCAGCCATTTTTGCTGTCTCTTATAACATTATTTTATTGGAAATTTTAGATTTATCTTCTTTGTTTTTCTGGAAATAAAAAATATAATAATAACACATGTTAGTCAAATGGTAGTTAATGCTACTTGTGTTGTTATTTGTTTCGTGTATTTCTGAAAGATACAAGTGAGAATATACAAAATCGCAAAATAAGAGGTGACTTTTTAAATCACTTTGTATATAATCCTTCAAGTTGTAAACATTTAGTTTGCTAATAAAATCCCTAAAACGTTTTGAATGTAAATACTGTCCTCTTTCACGTTTGTCATAAGGCTTACTTTAAAATGGATTGTGTATGATTTTCACTGTCTTATTGTTTTGCTTTCTCTTTCCCTCCATGACAGACAGTAAATGCTTTACACTACCTCAAAGAAAGACATGGAGTTATACACAGAGGTAAATATTTGGTTGAATTCACATTTATGACCTATCTGTCAGATTTATGACCCATCTGTCAAATGTATGACCTATCGGTCACATTTATGACCTATCTGTCAGATTTATGACCTATCTGTCAGATTTATGACCTATCTCTGGTCGTCTAGTCTGATCTCTAGTGAGCTCCTGATTTCTGTCCTGTTTTGTTATGTAATTTTTTTTTCCTAATCTAATCTGATCTTTTTTAAGGCCTGTTCTGTTCTTCTGATTTCTCATCTCTTCTGATATCTGTTGTTCTTCTCCTCCCCCCTCCGGGCCTTAATCTACTTTCTTCTTCTTCTTGTTACTCCTAGGTCATCCAGTTCAGCATTACATTGACTTTTCAGCGTTGTAATCACTGACAGCGCACCTGAGAAGATAGCTACTGGTCTCTCTCTGAGCTTTCTTCTGTCATTAAAATTTCTGATGCAGTTTTTAAGGCCTCTGCCTCTGCTCTGAAGTTACTTGAAAATTTCCCTGTTGCGACTGCTATCTTTTTTTGTGTGCCATTGCTTAAGCTCAGGAAGACTCCTCCACCCCCATCTTCTGTTGCATTAGTTGCTGATCCATCTGTGTATGCATGGATCCAGGTGTTGCTTGGGTAATGTTTCTCTATATATTTTGTGGTTAGGACTCTCCTTTCTGTTTCATTTTGGCTGTTCTTTCTCTCAATACCAGGAACGTTTTCTATCATTTCAGGGAAGCACTTTTGTTTCCAAATTGGTAGCTTGTGTGCAGTACATATTGCCGTAGCTGTTGATATTGCGTTTATGGGGTCTGCTCTCATCTTTGTTTTGACTGTCTCTACAAAGTTGCTTCGCTTCAATCTTCCCCTTCCAAGTCCATTTATTCTCTGGTGCATTGGATGGTCTATCAGCCTCCTGAATTTCTCGGCTTGTTGCTGGGCTCTGCTATCTCTTCTATCCTCCATAGGCTGGAGGAGAGTAATCTTTTCCAACTCTTCAATGGGTGTTGACTTCATGCCCCCTTTTATGATTCTCAATGCTTGGTTTTAATCTACTTTCTGATTTATGTCCTTTTATATTCTTGTCATTTCTGTCCGATTCTGTTCTTTTGATTTCTGTCCAGTTCTTTTCCCTTGATTTCTGTCCAGTTCTGTTCCATTTATTTCTGCCCAGTTTTATATTTTGATTTCTGTCTAGTTCTGTTCTTTTGATTTCTGTCCAGTTCTGTTCTTTTGATTTCTGTTCTTTTGATTTCTGTCCAGTTCTGTTCCCTTGATTTCTGTCCAGTACTGTTCCGTTTATTTCTGCCCAGTTTTATATTTTGATTTCTGTCTAGTTCTGTTCTTTTGATTTCTGTCCAGTTCTGTTCTTTTGATTTCTGTCCAGTTCTGTTCCTTTGATTTCTTTCCAGTTCTATTCCCTTGATTTCTGTCCAGTTCTGTTCCCTTGATTTCTGTCCAGTTCTGTTCCCTTGATTTCTGTCCAGTTCTGTTCCCTTGATTTCTGTCCAGTTCTGTTCCCTTGATTTCTGTCCAGTACTGTTCCGTTTATTTCTGCCCAGTTTTATATTTTGATTTTTGTCTAGTTCTGTTCTTTTGATTTCTGTCCAGTTCTGTTCTTTTGATTTCTGTCCAGTTCTGTTCCTTTGATTTCTTTCAGTTCTATTCCCTTGATTTCTGTCCAGTTCTGTTCCCTTGATTTCTGTCCAGTTCTGTTCCCTTGATTTCTGTCCAGTTCTGTTCCCTTGATTTCTGTCCAGTACTGTTCCGTTTATTTCTGCCCAGTTTTATATTTTGATTTCTGTCTAGTTCTGTTCTTTTGATTTCTGTCCAGTTCTGTTCTTTTGATTTCTGTCCAGTTCTGTTCCTTTGATTTCTTTCCAGTTCTATTCCCTTGATTTCTGTCCAGATCTGTTCTTTTGATTTCTGTCCAGATCTGTTCTTTTGATTTCTGTCCAGATCTGTTACTTTGATTCCTGTCCAGTTCTGTTCCTTTGATTTCTTTCCAGTTCTATTCCCTTGATTTCTGTCCATTTTGTATTTTGATTTCTGTCCAGTTCTATTCTGTTGATTTCTGTTTTGTTCTATTCTGTTGATTACTGCCCAGTTCTGTTCCTTTGATTTCTGTCCTGTTCTGGTCTTCTGATTTCTGCCCTGTTCTGGTCTTCTGATTTCTGCCCTGTTCTGGTCTTCTGATTTCTGCCCTGTTCTATGTGTTCTGATTTCTGCCCTGTTCTGGACCGTGGGTTAAGAACATGGTTCACAAAGAAAACCACTTATATTCAATCAATCAGTCAATACCCTTTAGCTCCCCAAGGAGCATAGGCCTTCAACAAACACATGCCAAGTATTCCAGTCCTGTTCCATCCGCTCAAGTTCTTTCCATGTTTTCCACATTATTTTCACCTCTTTATCCAGTTCTTTTCTCCATGTGTTTTTTGGTTTACCTCTGTCTCTCTCCATGTGGATTCCAGAACAAGGACTGCCTTGTAATTCTATGAACAGGTTTCCTCAATGTGTGTCCTATCCATCGCCAGCGTCTTCTTCTTAACTCTTGTTCCACTGGCACTTGTCTGGTTCTTGGCATCAATTCCACATTTGTGACTTTGTCAAACCATTTCAGTCCTTCTAGTCTACGCAAGCACCCGTTTATAAAAGTCTGTAGCTATTTGGTTGTTTTTGTTGCTCTCCATGCCTCAGAGCCATACAATAGGACTGACTTGACATTTGAGTTGAAGATTCTTATTTTTGTGTTGGACTTGATTTCTCTTGTTCTCCATATGTTTCCCACTGCAGTGAAAGCCTCTTGCTTTTTGTATTCTATGTTGATATCACTGTCTGTCCCTCCAACTTTGTCTATATTACTGCCAAGATATGTGTACGATTCTACATCTTTTAGTGGTGTTTCTTCAAGTTCAACCTTGTTATCATTTCTTGCATTTATTCTTATAATCTTTGTCTTTTCCCTGTGTATTTTCAGGCCCACTTGTTGTGACCTCTCATCGAGAATTTTCATTTTCTCGTGCATCTGATTATGGTTATGGAACAGAAGAGCCGTCATCTGCAAAATCCAGATCATCAAGCTGTTTAGTCAGATTTCACAGGATTCCATTTCTGTTGTGTGATATCTGTGTTTTCATACGCCAATCTATTGCTAGTAAGAACAGAAATAGAGACAAGATGCATCCCCTGTCTCACTCCCGTTCTAATCCTAAACAGTTCTGTAAGTTGTCCTTCATGAAGAACTCTGCATTTCATGTCTTCATAGGTGTTCCTTATTAAGTTAATGATCTTCATGGGAACTCCATAATGCCTCATCAATTTCCAAAGTGATTCTCTTTCTACACTGTCAAATGCCTTTTCATAGTCCACGAATCCAATGTATAGCGGTGAATTCCATTCCAGGCTTTGTTCAACATTTATTCTCAATGTGGCTATCTGGTCTGTACAAGATCTGTTTTGTCAAAAACCTGCTTGTTCATCTGTCAGTTGCTTGTCTATGGACTCTTTTAATCTCTCAAGGAATTCTGTTTAATACTTTTCCTGGCTCTGATAGTAACATTATTCCTCTATAATTTGTGCACTCTTGTAAATTTCCTTTCTTAGGCAACTTGACCAGATAACCTTCCTTCCATTCTGCTGGTATTTCCTCTCTCTCCCAGACTTTGCCAAGTAGTTTGTATAATATCTCTGTAGAGGTATCAGTATCTGTTTTGATGGCCTCTGCAGGAATTCCATCTGGACCAGCTGCTTTTCCATCTTTCAGAAGCTCTATGCTTTAATATTCAATATTTGATCCATTTACACTTCAATCTTGCCTATGATGCTCCTTATAATATTCAATATTTGATCCATTTACACTTCAATCTTGCCTATGATGCCCCTTATAATATTCAATATTTGATCCATTTACACTTCAATCTTGCCTATGATGCGCCTTATAATATTCAATATTTGATCCATTTACACTTCAATCTTGCCTATGATGTGCCTTATAATATTCAATATTTGATCCATTTACACTTCAATCTTGCCTATGATGCCCCTTATAATATTCAATATTTGATCCATTTACACTTCAATCTTGCCTATGATGCTCCTTATAATATTCAATATTTGATCTATTTACACTTCAATCTTGCCTATGTTGCTCCTTATAATATTCAATATTTGATCCATTTACACTTCAATCTTGCCTATGTTGCTCCTTATAATATTCAATATTTGATCCATTTACACTTCAATCTTGCCTATGATGCTCCTTATAATATTCAATATTTGATCCATTTACACTTCAATCTTGCCTATGATGCCCCTTATAATATTCAATATTTGATCCATTTACACTTCAATCTTGCCTATGTTGCTCCTTATAATATTCAATATTTGATCCATTTACACTTCAATCTTGCCTATGATGCCCCTTATGGAGCATGGCAGAAAAGTTGTGGTTGAGCCCATTGCAGGAAGCCTGCATTTTTAAAATTTTCTTAACCAGCGGCACTTGGGCTTTCAGCCCTTCGGCCCAATGACATGTCATTGCGAGGCTGGGGAGCCTGTGGACTTTCCTTTTAACCCGGTCAGGACCTTCGCTCCTTCCCATCCACAGAGGGTTTATCTCAGGTGCCGTTCAGGTTATTCAGTCAAAATCCTGGTTGATGACACTTCTTCAAATACCCACACCTGGGCTTGAACCTTGAACACCTGATCACCAGTGTAATGTGGTAACCATTACACAAGCGGGGCTCCTGAAGCCTGCATTAAGCACTATATGTGCTCACACAATAGTGGCTTCTCTAGCAGTTAGTGTTTGATGATGAGGATGCTAAAGGTAAAGGTAATCCCATAGCTAGCAGTTACTGCCATAGGGGACTGAAGTGTTAGAGATGTCGCTTATTCTAGGTATCATCTTAAAGAGGTGAGGTGACCTGTTCCCGTCTTGGCTACCTACCTTTGCCTTTCATAGCTCAGAGCAGAGTCAAGTATCTATTTTATTGTAGACTGAAGCATGCCATGTGTAGTTGCCAGGGTTCTCTGAAGAGACAAGTAAAGAATAGGACGACTGTTGTGTCAGGCATGTCATACAATGTGACTCATATGAAGTTGTGCATGGGCAACCTCATCATGTGACACAAACTGCCGTAGAAGCCACTGTGGCAAGAGCATGTGTGTCTGCTTGGTTCAGGCTTCCTACCAGGGGATCACCTACAGTGGTGGTTTCATACTTTGTAAAGAGTGCAAAGGAAAGTTATGTGACTGGAGTGTGATGTAATCTGGTTTTGAACCCTGTCCCTTTTCCTTAACTCTTTGACTCTGGAACAACGCTCAGAGCGTTGGTCAGAATTGACACCCGTGCCAAAACAATGCTGTGAGAGTTGTTTTTAGTCTATCACAAATTTAAATTACGGCACAGGGTGGAAAATAATTCAGGAGTCAAAGAGTTAAGAAGCTAGTGCCATGAGGATGTTAGATTATTGAATTATTTATGTAACATTAAATCTTGCGTATAATACGCACTCGTGTATAATATGCATGCTTGATTTAGCCCAAAATTTTCTGGTAAAATGGAATATCGTGTATAATACTCACCATAATTTTTCAAGATTTTATTTTATGAAACATTTATTAAAAAACTGAAAGTATAATAACAAACAGAAATAGGTACGCAACACCTAAATTTTAGGTACTTTGGACTCCCTCGTCATCACTCTCATTAGAAAGAAGCTCATCTAGTGTTGTCGAGTCAATGCCATTATTGGTGCCATCATAATAAATATCGCCATCATCTTCATCCGATGACACATGTTCTTTCTCCCGCAAAACATTGTCCTCGTTGCCGTCAAGTTTATTCGAAATACAACATTTGAGGAAGCCTTGTTGAATTATAGTTGTGGTGTCTGCCCATGCACACCACATGTTGGATTTATTGAGTTTGAGTCAGTGCTGATAAATGCGGCACTATTTGGAATATTGAAAAAGCGCACCGGAAAATGAGAGAAGAGAGATGTTTATAATGTGTATGGCCAAGGTGTTAAGAAAAAACCTTGAGCTTTGTGGCCGCTGTGTTTTCTTGTAAGTTCCATTGGGAACATATTGCGAAGTGTTCACCTTTCTAAATGGATGTGGTTTGTACAAGAGGAGGAATACTCTTGGCATATGATTAATACTGTAGTGATGAGGTTTGGTAATTAAGGATTAATCTTGACGAACGCTTCTGTATGCTACAAGGAATATACGTTATTAAAGGATGTTGAGTTCGTTAAAAAGGAAGACTGTTTTAGTTCGTCATTGGTGATTGGGTCAGTTAAAGAACCCACATGTATGTTGTTGAGTATGGAATAAAACTATAATCGTTGGGTCACCCTGGACGTAACAGAATAACGAGCATTATTATGAAACAACAGCAGGAGTAATCAAATATACATTAACATAATCAACATGTACTTGAACTGTGGACAGGGGTAGCAATTTATCTGAAATAATAAAAACGAACCCACAATATATTCAAACAGCGCCCCACCACAGATATGGGAGGCTGTCGTCCGTTGGATTTGAAGGTTGCTCAAGTTATTGGCAGACAGAGTCCTTTGTTGGGACAATATCGGGAAGTTTGATCAATCTATCGCTGTTCAACAATGAACATTTTATGCAGAGACAGCTGTTGGAATGCAACTTTGTGCAGACATGAAATTTACAATATTCGTATACTAGGTCATGCCCAGACCTGGTACCTTACTTGAGGATCAGAAAAAAACATTATATCCATGACGAAATCGTTCACGCTTATTTACCATGAGAGGGATGCTATACCAATCTGACGAATATCTTCACGGGAGAAATATGAATCTGGGATTTTACGAGGAGGTCGTTTCGCTGGACAAGTGGACTCGGAAGTACTAGATCAAACCATTAGGACATTGATAAGGTCACCTCATCAGTTTATTCGGTCACTCGTTGGAAATTAACATTTCGTCTCTATCATTATATATTGACACTATCTCTGCAATGTGTCTCACACGAGTGAAGGTCGGACATTTTCGACGTTGAATTCATGTCCAAGAGTCCTAGTTAACTGAATAATTAGTGAACGATTCAATGTGATATTGCGTAGAACGATGCATTGGAGTTACATCGTGGAGTGGATACTCATGGTCGATTCAGATGATTGATGTTTTTGTAACGTCATGGTTGTTGGTCCTATCATTGTTGGGCAAATCTCGCTTCTTTTGTGTTATATGTTTCTTTTCTTTGTCTCTTGCGGGCGACTGTTTAGGAGGCATTTTACGTTTCAGTGTCGTATTTCTATAGGTTGATTGCATTAATTTCTTTCAGGGATTCAGCATTTAGTGCTGTCGTGATTACCGCTCTGTTTGAAATTAAGGCTTTCATGCGTGTTAGCTGTGCTGTGATTTGTCGTATTTTTTTAAATTTCAATTTTGTTTGGAAATTTAGTCTGGCGTGGGTCTTTCCTGGCTATCTTTTGTAAAATTTACATTAATGGTAAAAGTGATTTGTCGTTTTGTCTCGTTTATTACTGGTGGAAACTTTAATTTTTTTTTTTTTTTTTTTTTCTTAGAATTTTTGACTATTTACAATTTTGTCGTTTCCTTATTTTGTTTCCATCCATGTCTTTCGTTATTCATGGCATGTGATAATTTTCCTTTGCAGCATACATATGATTCATTATTTATTGATCAACTATAATACAATAATATTGCTTGTTATATATCCTACGATTCTTGTGGATAACAAGAAGCATAATCATACACGATAATTATATCACGTCTAAGTGAGTTGTGCAGGTGATATAGTTATATATATATATATATATATATTCACATTGTGACTACACCAATCAGACACACTATCCCATAGTGTGATGGACTAAGTAAGGCAGAGAATAACATAGATATTGATTTATTGTTTATAAAAGTTATACTTCTTAGTATACTATGGCGACTCTTGACTATTTTATTAAACAAGGAAAGGCACTGAGTATGGAAGGTGATATTTTAAAAAATTTTGCTTTGACTGCTTATGAAAAAGCAGAGGCAAAAGAAGAAAGAGAAAGAAATGAGAAAAAAGAAAGAGAAGAAAGGGAATTTTCTATGGCGCAAGAAAAAGCAAATAAGGAAGAAAGAATTCGTATGGCAGAAATCGCTGCGGAACGAGAGAAAATGGAACATGAAAAGGCAATTCGTTTAGCTGAAATTGCTGCCGAGGAGGCAAAATTTGAAAGGGAGAAAGCTTTTGAGGTTGAGAAACTTCGTTTTCAACAACATCATGTTTCCCATGATTCTGATAGTAATGGTTCATCGAAGAAGGCAATCACAACCCCCTAATTTTAATTTAAGACTACCACCCTTTTTTTCCTCCTCACGACGATATAAGTTTTTATTTATTAAGATTTCAGGAAAGAGTCTCTTGCTTAAATATTGATAAAGATTCGTGGTCTGGTGTTTTTTCGGGTCTCCTCACAGGTGATGCAGTTGGGGTCTATCTGGGTATAGACCAAGATAAAAGACATGATTTTCAGGTCGTAAAGGCAGCATTTATACGCAGATATGGTCTGGATCAGGAAGGCTATAGACAAAAGTTTCGATCCATGTTGCCGGTAGAGGGTAAAAATTTTGAGGATTTTGTTTCCTCCATAAAACTATGTCTCCAAAGATGGGTTGAACAGGCTTCTATTCCTAAAACTTTTGAAGGATTATGTGATCTCTTATTAAGAGATAAAATTGTTTCTTCGGTAAACCAGGATATTGTATCATTCTTACAAGAACGTAATCCGACTAGTATCGAGGAAATGGAAAAATTAGGTCAACAATTTTCCGTTGCTCATCCAAACTTGTCATTGAGCAGAGCAAAAGTCTTGGACTCATCTACTGCGTGTGCTGCGACGCACGGGAGATCGCGCAATCGTAGTTTAGATAGACGATATAATCATAGAGAAAATAATCACACATCCTATAGGTGTAAATATAATTTTTACCATAATCGCTCACCTTCACGGGGTAGAGACAGGCATAATTTCAACAATTATAACAATAACCAATGGTATCGAAATAACCAGTATTCACACAACAAATATACTGACAATCTTAATTTGTCACCGCGGGGTGGCCATTATGACAGGGACAACAATGGACATTCTCATTCAGACAATTTTTCAGATCGCAGAAGATCTCACTTCGTTAGAAGTCATAATAGAGCACGCTCACAAGCCAATGCTTGTCAGACGGTAGATAGAAATGTCAGTAATGACATTCATTCAACCAATAATCACGCCAATGCGTGTAACGTTGATTTAGAAAATTCTAATAATTGTACAGAATGTATCTTGACATATGGATGCGAGTCATGGGCAATGACTACAACCCACAAAAGCCAGATTCAAACCTCAGAAATGAGGTATCTGAGGAAGGTGGTTGAAGTAACAAGAAGAGACATGGTCCGCAACCAGACGATACGTCAAGGCCTAAAATCCCACCCGCTGCAGACCCAAATAGAACAGTCCCAACTAAGATGGTTTGGCCATGTCTGCAGAATGGGAGAAGATCGGCTACCACGACAAGCATGGGAAACAAAGAGCCAGGGATCCAGACCTCCAGGACGACCCAGAGTCCGCTGGGAGGACAATATTAGACAATCTTTGAAGGACCGAGGACTAGAATGGAACCAGGCCAGGAAAAAGACAGCCGATAGGATAGTCTGGCGCTCTCTCTTCCAAACCTCTACACCTCACGGTAGAAGAGGAACGACTAAGTAAGTAAGTACAGAATGTAAGATGTTATTTCAACCTGGAGCTACACCACGGCTTAAATGTGGACATGTCTTACCAGTGTTGTCATCTTATGACGGTGTTGGTACTCTCACTTTACATAATGGGTTTTTGTTTAACACTCCAATTAAAATTTTAAGGGACACGGGTTGCACAACTGTCGGGATAAGAAGGTCGTTAATCCCTCCGTCGTGTTTCACTGGAACGTCAGTGAAATGCATAACTTTCGGAGGCACGGTAGAGGTATATCCCATGGCCGACGTAACAATTACCACGCCATTCTTTACTGGGAAAGTTCGTGTATGTGTTCTCAACCAGCCTTGCTGTGACTTGATTTTGGGAAACATAAAGGGTATAAAAGAATGTTCTACTGATGAAATTTCTGCATGGGAAAGAGAATATCTTTCTATATCCAATGCTGTGACTACTAGAGCACAGCTGGTTGCAGAAGCAAATGAACTTAACGATAGCAATAATATCCCACACGTGACAACAAGTCATTACATAGATAAAAATGCATTCATTAACCAACAAAAAGATGACTCTTCTTTGGGACGTTTATTCACTTTAGCTACGGCTAAAACTATTACACATACAAATAATGCCAGACATTGGTATCAATTTCATGACAATATTTTGATACGTTGTTTTGACAATTATTCTTCGGTACTCAGACAAATAGTAGTACCTACGTCATTTCGATCACTAGTTTTATCTAATGCACATGATGTTCCTTTTGCGGGTCATATGATGGCCTGGAAACCTGCAGTTTCCAGTAGCGCGCAAGGGGGGTAATATGTGGTGTCTGCCCATGCACACCACATGTTGGATTTATTGAGTTTGAGTCAGTGCTGATAAATGCGGCACTATTTGGAATATTGAAAAAGCGCACCGGAAAATGAGAGAAGAGAGATGTTTATAATGTGTATGGCCAAGGTGTTAAGAAAAAACCTTGAGCTTTGTGGCCGCTGTGTTTTCTTGTAAGTTCCATTGGGAACATATTGCGAAGTGTTCACCTTTCTAAATGGATGTGGTTTGTACAAGAGGAGGAATACTCTTGGCATATGATTAATACTGTAGTGATGAGGTTTGGTAATTAAGGATTAATCTTGACGAACGCTTCTGTATGCTACAAGGAATATACGTTATTAAAGGATGTTGAGTTCGTTAAAAAGGAAGACTGTTTTAGTTCGTCATTGGTGATTGGGTCAGTTAAAGAACCCACATGTATGTTGTTGAGTATGGAATAAAACCATGCATTCCATTTACGACGGATAGCATCTTTCATCGGCTTATTAACAGCGACGTCTAAAGGCTGCAACAGACGGGTCATGCCGCCTGGAATTATAACCAGATCAGATTTGATTTTCTTAATTTCCTTCTGGATAGAAGGCATCCGATGACACTGAAACGAGTCGAGCACCAACATGGAAGATTGTTTTCTGAGACCACCTGGACGTGTTGCCCAAACACATTTTAACCAGTCAGTGGTTAGTGCTTCATCCATCCATCCTTTAGCATGAACACGGATCTGTACACCTTTCGGAAATTGTACTCCTTTTGGTAGTCTTTCTCTTAAAAATTATGAAAGGCGGCAACTTTCCTCCATCTGCAGTACACGCTAACATAGCGGTGAAGTGAGACTTCTCGTGTCCAGTTGTACGTACAGACACAGTTTTTATGCCTTTCGTGTCTACGGTCCTGTCGTAGGGCATATCGAAAGTCAGAGAGAGGCATTTCGATCTGCGTTTCCAATCTGTTCAAGGTCATAGATATGTTCTGTTCTCAACTTTATTACGAACTTTTGGAACTCCAGAAGCTTTTTTCCTGGTCATCTGGAAGATGCTGCGCGATAGTTGTTCTTCGGCGAACTGAAAGACCATGTCGCTTCATAAAACGAATTGCCCATCCATATGACGCTTTAAATGCTGTTGTGCCTGTACAAGATTTTTTAAGTTCCAGAGCTTTAGGTCGGATTTCAATGCATGAAACACTGATGCCTTGTTGCCTTCTATCCACTACCCACTCCAATAATGTTTTTTCTAGGTCTGGAAGATCTTGTGGTGACACACGATTCGCCTTTTTCTTACTAGGCAACACTTGCAACGCCTCTTTGTTTTTTCGCCATAATCGAATGTTGCACTCATCATCATCAGTTGCCATCTCCACAACGGAGGTTGGCTGTAATGGATCTCCAACGTCTTCTGTCTCTTGTCTTGGTGGTACACTCTGATAGACTCTTTCCCGTCCATCTCTTGATGTTATCTTCCCACTTATAGCGCTGTCTTCCCCTTGCACGTTTACCTTCAACTCTCCCTTCTGTTATGGTCTTCTGCAAGGTGTTATGCCTTTTTATGTGGCCAAAGTATTTTAGCTGCCGAACTTTGACCTCTCTCATTAGTTCTCTTTTCATACCTAGATTTTCTAGGACCTCCTTATTTGTTTTCATCTCTTTCCATGAGATACGCCCCATTCTTCTATATATCCACATTTCAAGAGCCTCAATTCTTTCTTCCAAATGCTTATTCATCGTCCATGTTTCTGCACCATACAGAAATGCAGAATATATATAACACTTTATGATTCTCAGTTTTAATTTATGAGATAACTGTTTGGATGTCAGTATATGTTTCATGTTGTTGAATGTAGCTTTGGCCATTCCTATTCTCTTCTTGATTTCTGTTTCACATCTGCCATCTTCTGTTATTATATGACCAAGATATACGTAGCTCTTGACTTGTTCCAGGATTTTCCCATTTACGCTTATCTTTAATGTGGGTTTATCATCTGTTTTGCTAATTATCATAGTTTTAGTTTTCTCAATATTAATGTCGAGTCCATATTCATGACTTATACTGTTCACTTGCTTCACTAGTTCTTGTAACTCCTGTTCGCTTTCAGCTAACAACACGGTATCATCTGCATATCTAAGGTTGTTTATTGATCTTCCACTGATGTTCAGTCCTGGTATTTCCTGTATCTGTTTGAAAATTTTTTCGGTGTATAAATTAAATAGGCAGGGGGACAGCACACAACCTTGTCTGACACCTCTTTTTATGTCTATGTATGGTGAATAATTCCTTCCCGATCTTACTGTGGCAGTTTGCTCCCAATAAAGGTTACTGAGTATTCTTATATCTTTTCCATCAATACCTATGTCTTTGAGGCATTCAATTATTTTTCTCATGATGGATTCTGTCAAAAGCCTTCTTATAGTCAATGAAGCACATATACATACTTTTTTGGACCTCTGTATATTTTTCTGCTAATCTTCTTAGGCAAAATATTGCCTCTCTTGTTCCACTGTTCCGTCTAAAACCAAACTGTTCTTCTTGGATTTCGCTGTCTACTTTACTTTTTATTCTTTCCTGTATGATTTTGAGCAGTATCTTAATTGCATGACTCATCAGGCTGATTGTTCTGAAGTCTGAACATTCTGTTGCATTTGGTTTTTTGGGCAATGTTATAAAAACTGATGTCTTCATGTCGTGTGGTAAATATCCTGTATTGTATATATCATTGCATATTTCTGTGATTGTATCTATACCAAAGCTCTCCAGAGCTTCTGTCATTTCAATGTTTATGTTATCCATGCCTGCTGATCTTCCTTTTTGTATCATATGAATGGCATTCTCTACTTCTGATCTGAGAATGTGTGGGCCTTCATTAGAATCTGGTGATGGTTTTTTACCTCTGTTGTCCTCGAATAGTTCTTTTACGTATTCTGCCCATCTGTTTGATATGTCTTTCTCATCAAGTAATATTACACCATTTTTGTTCTTGATACAGCTTCCTCCTTGTGCAAACCGCGACCGATTTGATAATTTCTTTATTTCTTCATGCATATCTCTTGTCATGTGCTTCGCTTCCAAGTCTTCTATTTCCTTACATTTTGTTTCTATCCACCGTTCTTTTGCTTCTCTACACATAGTACGTATGTCATTGTCTATTGTTTTATATTCTGGAGTATTTTTTGCTTTCTTTCTTTCTGCCATTTTATTCAAGATGTCATCTGTCATCCAAATTTGATTTTTCTTAGACTCCTTTTTAGGTAAATTTGCATTTGCTGATTGTATGCTTGTTTTTAAGCATTCCCATTTTGCGGTTGCTTTTTCTTCTGGGTTTTCTCTTCTATACTGCTCCATGCTTTCTGTCAATAACTGTTGGTATTTATTTTTGACTTCGATTAAATATTTCTGTTTTATATCTGGTTGTTTCAGCGCTGATATTTCTATCTGGGGTTCCTCCTGTCTTCTGTTTCCTGCTCTAGGTAATGGTAAAATGTCAACTTGCTGCCTGATTGCCATTAGATTCTGCATATTTTACCACTAAGAGCTTTTCTGCTGCAGTATAACATTTTCTCGAATTCATTTTTAAGGCTCAAAATAATAAAATGACAAACTTCACAACCAAGCTTAATATCAAAACAGATTGAAGACCAAGAGTGCAAAATGCATTTTGCAACAATGTCTGACACATAAGAAAACACATGGCACATTCAACTTCACGCCATTTTCACTGTCAAATTGTGACAAAAACTTGACAGACTTTCCAATGTAGGTTACTTTCAATATCGAAGATGACGTATTATTTAGTACTCGCGTATAATACGCACCTGAGTTTTAGCGGGCAAAAATGAGTAAAAATTGTGCGTATTATACGCAAGATTTTACGGTATATAGTTTTTAAATGTCCCAGTCTTGACCTTTGGGTGCGAGTCATGGTCAATGACTACAACCCACAAAAGCGGCCAGGAGGAAGACAGCCGATAGGATAGTCTGCCTCTCTCTAAACTACTTGACGACAAGGGAAATGTCAAGCTGTGTGATTTTGGCATCAGCGGGCGATTGGTTGACTCCAAGGCTAAGACCAGAAGTGCAGGGTGTGCGGCATATATGGCAGTATGTGAAACTAGTTCTTTGAATTTGATTGGCTGTTGTTGGTGTTCACATAGGGCCTGAGCTCGTTGTTTTCTTGCAGCCAGTACCAAGTTGAAGAATCAGCATAAGTTCTGTAGCTGTTGAGAAGAGGATGTTGGAGATGGATAGGACACACATTGAAGAAATCTGTCGATAGCATTACCAAGCAGTCCTTGTTCTGGAATCCCCAGGGTAAGAGAGATAGAGGAAGACCAAAGAACACATGGAGAAGAGAACTGGAGACAGACATGGAAAGACCTAGAGCGGATGGCACGGGACAGAAAGATTTGGCATATGTTTGTTGAGGGCTTATCCTTGGGGAGCTGAAGGGTGATGATGATGAAAGAAGCTTGAGACAGGCTGTTAGCTTTATGAGAGAAATAGATGTGTTTATATGAGAGTGATGAGAGAAGCCTGAGACAGACTGCCAACTTTATAAGAGAAACAGATGGGGTCTTATAGGATCCAACTAAGGGGAAGAAACTTACAAGAGTGGACAGGTTTGCTTATGTAAGGTGACAGAGATGGATAGATCCTGTCTGATGGTTTTAGCCATTCCTTCACGGTGTGGCATCTGTTAAGCTGCAGTACATGAATATTGGCAACACTGCAGCACGGGGATACTGGCAACACTGCAATACAGGAATACTAGCAACCTTGCAGTACAGGAATACTGACAACACTGCAGTACAGGAATACTGGCAACACTGCAGTACAAGAATACTGGCAACACTGCAGTAAAAGAGCACTAGCAACACTGCAGTACAAGAATACTGGCAACACTGCAGTACAGGAGTACTGGCAACATTGCAGTACAAGAATACTGGCAACACTGCAGTACAAGAATACTGGCAACACTGCAGTACACAAATACTGGCAACACTGCAGTACAAGAATACTGGCAACACTGCAGTACAGGAATACTGGCAACACTGCAGTACAAGAATACTGGCAACACTGCAGTACAAGAATACTGGCAACACTGCAGTACAAGAATACTGGCAACACTGCAGTACAAGAATACTGGCAACACTGCAGTACAAGAATACTGGCAACACTGCAGTATAAGAATACCGGCAACACTGCAGTACAAGAATACCGGCAACACTGCAGTACACGAATACCGGCAACACTGCAGTACAAGAATACTGGCAATGCTGCAGTACAAGAATACTGGCAATGCTGCAGTACAAGAATACTGGCAATGCTGCAGTACAAGAATACTGGCAGCACTGCAGTACAAGAATACTGGCAGCACTGCAGTACAAGAATACTGGCAACACTGCAGTACAAGAATACTGGCAACACTGCAGTACAAGAATACTGGCAACACTGCAGTAAAAGAATATGTGAACACTGCAGTACAGGAATACTGGCAACACTGCAATAAAAGAATACTAGCAACACTGTAGTAAAAGAATACTGGCAACACTGCAGTAAAAGAATACTGGCAACACTGCAGTAAAAGAATACTGGCAACACTGCAGTACAAGAATACTGGCAGCACTGCAGTACAAGAATACTGGCAGCACTGCAGTACAAGAATACTGGCAACACTGCAGTACAGGAATACTGGCAACACTGCAGTAAAAGAATGGCACTGCACTGCAGTACAAGAATACTGGCAACACTGCAGTGGGTCGTCCCTGGGGTGTAGAGATTTGGAAGAGAGAGCGCTATACTATCCTATCGGCTGTCTTCCTCCTGGCCTAGGTTCCATTCTAGTCCTTCATCCTTTAGAGATTGTCTAATGTTGTCCTCCCAGCAGATGCTGGGTCGTCCCTGGTGTGTAGAGATTTGGAAGAGAGCGCCTTACTATCCTATCGGCTGTCTTCCTCCTGGCCTGGGTTCCATTCTAGTCCTTGATCCTTCAGAGATTGTTTAATGTTGTTCTCCCAGCAGACTCTGGGTCATCCTGGAGGTCTGGATCTCTGGCTTTTAGTTTCCCATACCTGTCGTGAGTTTATGAAGAACAAAATTAATGTGTGACTGACGCAGATATTTTCTTCCTATAGCCTGAACGGATTGAACCGCCTGACCCAAGCAGACCTGACTATGATATCAGAGCAGACGTCTGGAGTTTAGGAATATCTCTGGTAAATAGCTAGTTGATTGTTTATTGTGTCTGTCTGTGCTTATGTTCGGACATTAAACGAACAAGGTAAAGTGGCACAAGTAGCAGCAGAAATGAGGGAATATAAAATCGAGGTTCTGGGAATGTGTGAAACAAAGTGGAAGGGGGTAGACAGGAAGAAACTCATCACAGGTGAATTGGTGCTGTCCTCAGGACATGAAGACGAAAGTTCACACCACAGTGAAGGGGTAGCTCTTATGTTATCTAAAGAAGCACAGAAAGCACTCATTAAATGGGAAGCTGTTGGACAGAATAATAACAGCTACTTTTAAAACAGCTAAAAAGAAAATAAATGTAAATGTCATCCAATGTTATGCATCAACTAATGACAAAGAAGAGTCTGTGAAAGAAGATTTTATACTAGACTACAGGAAATTATGGAAAAAGTAAAAAGAAGAGACATCACAATTTTGATGGGTGACATGAATGCAAAGATAGGTACAGACAACATTGGATTTGAAGAAGTCAAAGGAAAACATGGGCTAGGAATGATGAATGAAAATGGGGAACTATTCTCAAACTTCTGTGCTTCAAATCAACTGGCTATAGGAGGAAGCATGTCACATAAGAGAATACATAAGGCAACATGGATATCACCAGACCATAGAACAGAAAATCAGATTGATCATATATGCATAAACAAGAAGTTTAGATCATCATTGCAGGATGTAAAGGTACATAGAGGAGCTGATGTGGCATCAGATCACCACCTTCTGATAGCCAAAGTAAAAATGAAACTCAAAGAGATATGCAACAATGCAAAATTATAGACAACAATTTAATGTAAGACATCTAAGAAATCAAGAGACAAATTTGCGGTCACAATATCCAACAAATTCCAAGTGCTCCAACAGCTGGAAGATGTAGAGAATACAGAAGACTATTGGCAGCATATCAAAACTGTATGGAATGAGACATGTGAAGAAATACTGGGGAAAAGGGAACGACAACAAAAAGCATGGATAACAACAGAAACCATCAATAAGATAAAAAACAAGAAAGCAGATTTAAACAAGCAAAACCAGAAGTTCCAAAGCCAAGGCTCAAGAAGTGTACACAGGAGCAAACAAAGAAGTAAAAAGAAGTATCAAAAGAGACAAGAGGAAGTATATTGAGGAGTTGGCAAGAGAGGCAGAAGATGCTGCAGCCAAAGGAAATATGAGAGAACTGTATAGCAGCACAAAGAAGCTAACAGGGAAATACAAGCAAACAAGTTGCCTCATAAAAGACAAGAATGGAAAACTGCTCAGCAATATACAAGAGCAAATGAAGAGGTGGACAGAATATTTTGAGGACCTTCTCAATAGACCAGCTCCACAAAACCCCCCGGACATCCAGCCAGCAGAAGAAGAGCTACAAATTAACGGTGAAAGACCAATGAAGGAAGAAATAAAGAAAGCCATAAAGCTTCTAAGAGATGGAAAAGCATCTGGACCTGATGGCATTCCAGCAGAGGCCATCAAAGCAGATATTGACACGGCTACAGAGATGTTATATAAATTACTTGGTAAAGTCTGGGAAAAGGAAGAGATACCAGCAGAATGGAAGGAAGGATATCTAGTTAAGTTGCCTAAGAAGGGAAATTTACAAGAGTGCACAAATTATAGAGGAATAATGTTACTATCAGTGCCAGGAAAAGTATTAAATAGGATTATCCTTGAGAGATTAAAAGAGTCCATAGACAAGAAACTGAGAGATGAACAAGCAGGTTTTCGACAAAACAGATCATGTACAGACCAGATAGCCACTTTGAGAATAATAGTGGAACAAAGTCTGGAATGGAATTCACCACTATACATTGGATTTGTGGACTACGAAAAAGCATTTGACAGTGTAGACAGAGAATCACTTTGGAAATTGATGAGGCATTATGGAGTTCCCCTGAAGATCATTAATTTAATAAAGAAAACATATGAAGACATGGCATGCAGAGTTCTTCACGAAGGACAGCTTACAGAACCGTTTGGGATAAGAACAGGAGTGCGACAGGGATGCCTCTTGTTTCCATTTCTTTTTTTACTAGCAATAGACTGGTAATGAGATCATCGACAACACACAACAGAAGTGAAATCCAGTGGACTCTGACTAAGCAGTTGGATGATCTGGATTTTGCTGATGACTTGGCTCTTCTGTCCCATAATCGTAATCAGATGCAGGACAAATTGAAAACACTCGATGAAAGGTCACAGCAATTGGGTCTGAAAATACACAGGGAAAAGACAAAAATAATGAGAATAGATGCAGGTAATGATCACAGGGTTGAACTTGAAGAAACAACAATACAAGATGTAGAATCGTACACATATCTCGGCAGCAATATAGACAAAGTTGGAGGGACAGACAGTGATATCAAACTAAGAATACAAAAAGCAAGAGGAGCTTTCATTGCATTGGGAAATATATGGAGACCAAGAGAAATCGGATCCAACATGAAAATAAGAATCTTCAACTCAAATGTGAAGTCAGTCCTATTGTATGGCTCTGAGACATGGAGAACAACAAAGACAACAACCAAAAAGCTACAGACTTTCATAAATGGGTGCTTGCGTAGAATAGAGGGATTAAAATGGTATGACAAGGTTACCAACGTGGAACTGATGACAAGAACTAGACAAGTGTCAGTGGAACAAGAGATGAGAAGAAGACGATGGCGATGGATAGGACACACACTGAGGAAACCTGTTGATAGTATTACAAGGCAGTCCTTGTTCTGGAACCCCCAGGGCAAGAGAGGCAGAGGTAGACCAAGAAGCACATGGAGAAGAGAGCTGGAAACAGAGGTGAAAATGATGAGGAGAACGTGGAAAGAACTTGAGTTGACAGGAGGACTTGGCATGTGTTTGTTGAAGGCCTTTGCTCCTTTGGGAGTGGAGGGTTATGATGATGATGACAACAGTGAAGAAAGAAGAAACGAGAGATGGAGGACGACAAAGAGAGAAGATTCTGGACTGTTTGACATCATGGCATGGAAAGAAGTTAACAACAGAACTGATCAATAGCACTGTAGACAGGAAGTTGTGGAGATACATGATCACCTATTCCACCAGGCATTGTACTTGAAGAAGATGTGTATTTGTCTCGTTGCTTGTGCTTTTATTTATGTCTCTTGGTGTTTGTACTTCTCCATTTGTTTAATGTTTTTGTAAATGCTAGTGTTTGAGTTTTTAACTGTTAGTTTTTGTGTTTGTGTTCATACTTGTATCAGTATTTCTGCTTATACTTGTCTTTTTGTTAGCCTTTGTGTTCATACTTGGGTTAGTACTTGTCTTTATACTTCTTCTTCTTCTTCCTCGTTCGTCCTGAAAAGGACGTTGGTTGCGTTGTGTCCGTTTACAGCGAAGCTGCGGTATTTGCGCCTTTCGGCCGACACATCCGACTTCCGCACAGCATTTTTTGGGACCGGGTTTGCTTTCTCTCTTCGATCCCTAATCCTCAGCCAGACTGCAGTAATACAGCCTGTTTCCAGGACCACCACGTGGAGGTGGAGTAGGGTCTTGGTCAGCTCAGGTTCGCTGACCCTGACGCAGGCAGTCAAGCTATGGGTCGCTTACTGCATTCCTCACTTTTGATGCGTCTTGGGTCCCGTCTTTATACTTGTCTCTTTGTTTATCTTTGTGCTCATAGTTGTATTAACACATTAACTACTGAACTAAAAAACACACTGTGGCCGAATTAAATTTTTTTCACATTTTCATCCTGTAGGTGTTTGCACAAAGTAAGCTGTAGTTTTCGTAATTGTTTACAGATTTTTATGAATTACACGTCATTTAAAAGATAAATGAATGTACTATTACAATAAACACTGGTTGTAACTCTAATAGAGGTTGTTGCTATTTAACGGCCCGTCGATGGCCAAGGACTTGCGCCCCATCTCTATCAAAATCACAATTTCAATCAATGTGCACACCGTTTTCACTCTTGTCCTCGTCGCTAGATCTATCAGTCAATTGTTGAAACACGTTTCTATCCTATTCAGCCGTTAGACGAGATGTACACGCATTTTTTGTAGTCCTATCACTAGTTGCCACGGTAAACAGTTTTACACGATATGGTAACTAACCCAAAACGCTGAAAAATATGAACATAATATCAATTTTTCAGTGTTCTACAACAACCATGCTTTGGGAATTTGTTTTCCGGTGGCAACTTAAAATCTCAAACCAGATCAGAGAGTGTTTCAGTACATTTTTCATTCGTTTTATTACTAAAATTAGATTGGCGCTCTGAGCGGCTTGCGGTCCAAATGTGATTATTTTGTGAGCCGCTGACAGCGGCTTGCGGTAGTTAATGTGTTAATACTTGTCTTTATATTTGTTTCTTTGTTTGTCTTTGTGCTAATAGTTGTCTTTATACTTGTCTCTTTGTTTGTCTTTGTGCTCACACTTGGATTAATACTTGTCTTTATACTTGTCTCTTTGTTTGTCTTTGTGCTCACACTTGGATTAATACTTGTCTTTATACTTGTCTCTTTGTTTGTCTTTGTGTTCATACTTGTCTTCATATTTGGCTTTCCATTTATAGTTGTGTCAGAGTTTATGCTTATACTTGTCTTTTTTATTGTCTTTGCTTTCATACTTGTCTTTATATCTTGTCTCTCTGTGTGTGTTATTATTCATATTTGTGTTTATACTTGGGTCTTGTTGTTTAACTAACTGTTTGTACTCATGTCTTTGCTTTCATACTTGTCTTTATATCTTGTCTCTGTGTGTGTTATTATTCATATTTGTGTTTATACTTGGGTCTTGTTGTTTAACTAACTGTTTGTACTCATGTCTTTGCTTTCATACTTGTCTTTATATCTTGTCTCTCTGTGTGTGTTATTATTCATATTTGTGTTTATACTTGGGTCTTGTTGTTTAACTAACTGTTTGTACTCATGTCTGTGCTTATGTTTGTATTAGTGCTTGTCTTTTTACTTATAATTGTACTTGTATTTTGTTTTTAACTTGTGTTAGCCCGTACATCAACTTTTTAATGTTAGTACTTTGGTTTTTGGTTTTGTTTATAACTTGACTGTCTTTGAGCTTGCTTTTTTTGTAAGACTAATTTGATAAAATATTCAATTAATTAGCACACACACCACAAAAAATACCTTTTCCAGGAATGTCGTCTAACAAAAAGAATATATTTGAGAATATGTTTGTTAAAGAAAACATAACAAAGAAATGCCTCCCACTTATTTAAATAAAATAGTTGCAGACCGGATGTATCCTGCATCATTATCATAATCTCCTTTGTTACTCCTTATCTAGCCAGAACTGCAGCTGGCCCTCTTGTAGGAAGATTGCACCAAAGCATTCATGTGGTTGTGCAGTTGTGGTCTTTGCTATTTGTTTGACATGATGAGGTTGCCAGGCTCATGCACAACCTCGTGGTAGCTGCTTTTTTTTTTTTTAAATGAGATGCCTGAGGGAACAGCAGTCTTATTCTTTCTTTGTCACTTCAGAAATCTCCCCTTCTGGAACTACAAGGATGTCTTCTGTAACAAGATGTAAATGATGTCTTCTGTAACAAGATGTAAATGATGTCTTCTGTAACAAGATGTAAAGGATGTCTTCTGTAACAAGATGTAAAGGATGTCTTCTGTAACAAGATGTAAAGGATGTCTTCTGTAACAAGATGTAAAGGATGTCTTCTGTAAAAAGATGTAAAGGATGTCTTCTGTAAAAAGATGTAACGGATGTCTTCTGTAAAAAGATGTAAAGGATGTCTTCTGTAAAAAGATGTAAAGGATGTCTTCTGTAAAAAGATGTAAAGGATGTCTTCTGTGAAAAGATGTAAAGGATGTCTTCTGTGAAAAGATGTAAAGGATGTCTTCTGTAAAAAGATGTAAAGGATGTCTTCTGTAAAAAGATGTAAAGGATGTCTTCTGTAAAAAGATGTAAAGGATGTCTTCTGTAACAAGATGTAAAGAATGTCTTCTGCAAAATGATGTAATTTCTACCACAGAAGGGTGGTGAACACCTGAATGGAATAGAAAATATAAACTAAGATAAACTGAAGTAAGACAGTTGTTGTTATTTTACTGGGGCTGCTGAGCTTCCCTCTCTTTTGCAGCCAATACCAAATTGAAGACTCCTCGGTATTATCTACGCTGTAGATCTAGTCTTTTCCTGTGGCTTTTCTAGGATTTCAAAACATATTGAGTTGAAGTCGTGCTCCAGTTCCTTGAGCTTGGATTTAAAGGATCATCACATCTGGTTCCAAGCTAGGAGTAAGAAGCGCATGGCATACTGTGCAGTCCCTGCCAACCAAGGGGGCTCACCAAATATGCAGAGCTAAAATACTGTGCTCTGGTTCTGGGCTCTTTCAAGGAATCGTCACGTCCTACACAGAGGCACTTCTCAGCTCCCCCTGCCTATCATGGATCCACAGTGAGATCTTCCTGCATGCAGCCAACCAGGTCAAAGCTAGAGTTACATCTGGAGGCTCAAGTGACTCCTCCAAGCTTAGTGTGCAATGCTGGGTTCTCATCATGTTTCACCACAGGGAGAAATCCCTGAGCAAGACAGTATAGAAGTGGATGTAAAAAAGGAAAGAAGAACAACCAAAACACTCTACAGCAGCTAGTTGTAGACAGACTGAAATAGAGTCCTTGTGTTGCTAGCTTGAATGTAAGTGCACATAATGGACAGTAATTTAATTAAACACAACAACAACCAGAAAATACAGACTTTCATAAATGGACGGTTGCACAAAATAGAAGGATTAAAATGGTATGACTAGATCACTGATATAGACCTGATGTCTCTAACCAGACAAGTGCCAGTGGAGCAAGAGGTAGGGAGAAGATTCTGACATTGGTTAGGACACACAATGAGAAAACCAGTTGATAACATCACAAGGCAGTTCTTGTACCGAAGTCCCGAGGGTAAAAGAAATAGAGGGGAAACCAAAAGACATAGAAAAGGGAATCTGACTTAGACATGAAAGGGGTAAAGAAAGACATGAAAGGGGTAAAGAACACATTGAAACACCTTGAATGGATGGCACAGGACGTGAAGACTTTGCATGCATTTGTTGAAGGGGTAATGAATTTCAAAGGGGTAATGAATGAATAAGTGAATTTAAGTAAATTTAATTAATGTTTAATTTGTGACCACTAGGTGGAGCTAGCCACAGGAGCGTTGAGGGGTAATGAACGAATAAGTGAATTTAAGTAAACATATTTAATGTTTAACTTGTTGTGACCACTAGGTGGAGCTAACCACAAGGGAGTTGAGGGGTAATGAGCGAATAATTGAATTTAAGTAAGCATAATTAATGTCTAACCTTTTGTGACCACTAGGTGGAGCTAGCCACAGGGGAGTTTCCGTACAAAAATTGCAAGACAGATTTTGAAGTCCTCACTAAAGTGTTACAAGAGGAACCTCCAGAACTGGGCAGCGAGTTCTCAGATGAACTTAGATCATTTGTCAAAGATTGGTAAGTAGATCATTTGTCAAAGATTGGTAAGTAGATCATTTGTCAAAGATAGTAAGTAGATCATTTGTCAAAGATTGGTAAGTAGATCATTTGTCAAAGATTGGTAAGTAGATCATTTGTCAAAGATTGGTAAGTAGATCATTTGCCAAAGATTGGTATGTCCAGGCAACAGTAAATGAAAGAGCTGCTGCTGAACCATTTGTAATAATTTTTTTTGATTGAAAGGGAGACAAATGTAAAAAGGTGGGGTGTTAATTGTTGTTTTTGGTATGTGGTAGAATAAGTGTATGAGACTGGTATGGTTTTGCAGTTCAGTTTACGGGATAATTTTCTGCATCATTGCTGTGTGAGTTATGTGGACAAGTCAACTAAAGAAAATAAATCAGTTCAGCCATCAAAGACAGAAGGTCTTCTGGTAAGGAGGATTATGATGATAGCCAGAGAAAGCCATAAGGAATCTAGGGTTACTGTTTCCACTTTTTTCATGCAGGAAATCTCCAGATTTACAGAAATGAAAATGTCGAGTAAGATGCGGAAAGACCTTGTGATAATGTCATGTGACAGGAAGACTTGACATGAGTTTGTTAAAGACCTGGTCTCCTTGTGGAGCGAAAGAATAAAGAATCAGTGATCCACATATTTGTATCTCTCAAATGTTGTGTCTTAACCTCCACAGCAATGAAATAATTATTTCATTGCAACATCCTCGGCAATGAAGAGGCTGACAGATTGGCATAGGTCGGTGGAAAGCTATCTCAGCCTCATACAAGCATAACTTTCGAAGAGGCAAAGAGTTTTATCAGAATTTTAGATACAGGAACAAGTGAGATGCAGAGCATCTAGGCCGAAAAAAAGTGATGCATGTTACCAGCTCAGCAGAAGAGATGATTTTCAGACTCCGCACAGGCCTCAACAGATTGGGAGACCATCTATTCAACAAGTTAAATATAGGAACTACCGATGAGTGTAAATGTGGCACTGATAAAATGACTGGCCAACATCTGCTTCAAAGATGCCCAACATATGTGGAAGAGAGAAAACACATATGGCCGTCACCAGTACCATTCCTGGAAAAACTCTATGGAGATACAAATAGCATCAAGCTGACCACTGCTTTTTTTGAAAATATTAAAGCAGACGTCTGAGAGTGTATGAAGAAGAAACTCCGCAGCATTTCAAAATAAAATCAGTTTTTTTTTTCCTTTTTAAAAATTATGTCCTGCCCCTCCTTGGTGTCAACCACATCTTTAATATAAAAATGCCTCAGAATATAGGGCCCTGCCTATGCCAGGAATGAAAGAAATTCTTACCGCGGGTTTCTAAAGTTTCTTTTTTTTTTTTTTTCCCAGTTTAACAAAAGACTGCAAAAAAAGGCCAAAGTACAGAAGGTTGCTGGTATGTAGTTTTATTTGTTTGTGTTTGTTGCTAGCCTTGAGTCTTTAGAAGCACCCTGTGGAGAATATGTACACATTTTAAGCCATGTAGAACTTCAGAAAATTACAGACAAGTCAACTAAAGAAAACAACTCAGTTCAGCCATCCAAACATTGAGGAAACCCATTGATAGCATTACAAGGCAGTCTGTTATGGAGTCCCCAGGGTAGGAGAGGTAGAGGCAGACCACAGAACACATGGGAAGAGAACTGGAGGCAGACGTGTAAGCGATGAAGAATACATTGGAGTGACCAATAGGATAGTTGAAAAGTCACTTCCTATTTTTAGATTGCTCGAGAGTTATCATTCGGAATATAGAAAAAGTATCTTTAATCCCTGGGACACCGCAATTTTAAATGCAGAAGGGAGAGGTCTAGTCTGAAATTTCCTAATTTAAGAAGTCTTTTTTTTTTTTTCCCTCAGTCACCTAAAGATCTACCCAAAAATTAACTGGGGTCTACCGGTAGATCAGGATCAACTGGTTGCCGACCCGAGCTCTAATACTTCACTGTGCTGTGGCAGTATGTGCTATGGGATTACCTTTAATTTTACTGTACAGTTCTCTACACGCCTCCCTGTTCTACACGCCTCCCTGTTCTGGGCATTATGCTGCAGTTCTTTCATCTCCTCATCTTTGTCCTTATGTCCACGGCCAGTTCTCATGTCCGTGTATCTTGGATGAGTCTTCCTCTATTTATTCTGTCCTTGGAGTTTTAGAACATAAGCTGTCTTGTGATATCATCACTCTACATCACTGTGATACCATCACTCTACATCACTGTGATATCATCACTCGACATCACTGTGATATCACTCGACATCACTGTGATATCATCACTCTACATCACTATGATATCACCACTCTACATCACTGTGATATCATCACTCTACATCGCTGTGATATCATCACTCTACAGCTCCCTAAGGTGCACAAGCCTTCAGTACGGCCATCACCAACCTAAACAACATCTGGTATTTCTCCCAGTACAGTACAAACACTAAATTAAAAATATATGTGAACAGTGTAATTTCTTCTGTATGGTGCCAAATGCTGGAGAGCAACAGAAAAAGAAAAGTCCAAACTATCCTCTTTCCACACAACCTGCCTAAGGACAATGAACTGTGGAGGCGGAGATGCTGAGCTTGAACCAAAGCTGGGGCACCACACGAAGGAAGGCTGTTGACCAGTGAAGTGGAGACAGTTTGTTGCTGCCATACAGTGATGGTCACTGATTGCTTTGTCAGTCAGTGGCCAAGGACCAAAGAAGAAGAAGATATTCATGTCAGTCCTGTCTTTCAATGTCTGCATCATCATTTTCATGTCTGCTTTCAGGTCTCTTCTACATGTGTGTTTTCAGTCAGCATCTACTTTTCTTATTTTAGGAATTCCAGAACATGGACTGTGTTGGTGCTATCAACAGGTTTCTTCAATGTATGACATTTCTATGACATTTGGCACCAACCTGGTTCTTGTCATAAGTTCCATGTTAGTGGTGTTGTCTTTTTCTTCTTCAAGTACCATGCCTAGTGGTGTAGGAGATCATGCCTGTCTCCAGTACAATTTATCAATTTTGTTGTTGACCTCCTTCCATGCCATGATGTCAAAACTGTCCAGTATTTCCTCTCTTTGTCTTCCCCTTTCTCTCTTTCCTTCAATCCTACCTGTTGTTATGATATATTCCAGCTTTCTTCTCATAACATGCCCAAAAAAAAAAAAATGCAATACTTCTTTCTAACTTGTGACATAAGTTTCCTTTGTGCCTTGGCCTCTTTCAGAACATCCTCATTACTCTTTTTAGCTGTCCATGGTATTTTTAACATTCTTCTGTAAAACCACATCTCTGTGGCTTCAAGTGCCTTCCCTACTTGTTTACTAATTTTCCCTGACTCACTCTCATATGTCAGGATCGGTTCTATTTAACACTGAAGAACTCTCTTTGTTACTTCCATTGACCAAGAATTGTTACCTAAAATACTCTTCATTTTATAGAATGTTGCTTTTGCCTGAGCTGTTCTGCTCTTCACTTCTGAGATGCATCTTCCATCCGTTGTTATTAATGTGCCCAGGTGGTGTTGTCATACCATTGTAATCCTTCTGTTCTACACCATCACCCATTTATTCAAGTCTGTAACATCTTGATACAGTAGTTGTATTTTTTGTTCTCCCTGTTTCAGAGCCATACAGTAGGACTGACTTGACATTTTTAGTTGAAGATTCTTATGTTTGACTTGATTTCTTTTGAATTTCCATACATTTCCCAATGCAAAGAAAGCTCTTCATGCCTTTAATATTCTTTATTTGATAGCACTGTCTGTCCCTCCTCCTTCTTCTGTGTCCAGTTTGTTAATTATGCTGAATCTGCAGTCCTGTCGCCAGGACAAAGTCCAAAGTCTTTTTCATGTTCCTACGGCAGCGCCATAGCTTCTGCCTCAGCTCTGCATCCTCTAGACAGGTCTGATGTTGTTTCACAGTGGGCCGGGCAGTTCTGGAGTATGTGTTCAGGGGTCTGGGTTCTGGGTCTGTCCCTCCAACTTGATATATGTACAGTGCTACATCTTGTAGAACATGTTTCATCAAGTGCAATCGTGTTACCAGTTGCCGTATTTATTTCACCAAAAAGTAGCCATTAATATTTTTTTGCTTTTCGTGTTTGCAGGAGCATCCGTTGATTAAGAAATCTGAAGCTGAACAAGTTGATATTGCCGCCTGGTTTGCAGACATGTCTCTACTAATGGACAAAAACAGACTCTCATGATAGGTACAATAATTTGTGACTGTGTTTGTTCTTTGTGTTTGTCACCATGAGCTGCCATCTCCACAACAAAAGTCAGCTGAATGGATCTTCTGTCTCTTGTCTTGATGGTGCACTCTGATAGACACTTTCCTGTCCATCTATTGATGTTATCTTCCGACTTATAGCGCTGTCTTCCCCTTGCATGTTTGCCTTGAACTCTCCCTTCTGTTATGGTCTTCTGCCTTTTTATGTGGCCAAAGTATTTTAGCTGCCTAACTTTGATCTCCCTCATTAGTTCTCTTTTCATACCTAGATTTTCTAGGATCTCCTTATTTGTTTTCTTCTCTTTCCATGAGATGCACCCCATTCTTCTATACATCCACATCTCAAGAGTCTCAATTTGTTCTTCCAATTGATTATTCACTGTCCATGTTTCTACACCACACAGTAGTGCAGAATATATATATAAAATTTTACGATTCTCAGTTTTAATTTGTGAGTTAACTGTTTAGATGTCAGTATATGTTTCATGTTGTTGAATGTAGCTTTGGCCATACCTATTCTCTTCTTGATTTCTGTTTCACGTCTGCCATCTGTATGTCATACAGGGCAGCTAATGTGAGATTGTGCATGGGGATAGCAAGTTCATCATGTTAAATACATTACAGAAACTACCGCTGCATGAACACGTGAAATCATGGATGCCATCTTCCTGTAAGGGAAACAGCTGCAGCGTTGGCCCCCATGCTCCATTGGGGACTGAAGAGGGGAATGGATGGTGGTCTGTTTATGAGAAACTGTGCTAGTCCTTGTTTTCATAATTTTTTTTATTTATGCTTTTCACGTACTATTCATTTCCGGTTCAGTAGCGGACATTTTTGCTCCAACATGTGACACACATCAGGGAGTATTTTTCTCTTATTTCTATAGTTCCATGTTCTCCACTTAATTCTCCATATTCATTCAATCACAGACTTTTCAAATACATCATGAGTGCAGATTATATGCCACCCTAATTTCGTTATGTTCTTAAATAATTACATAACATCATATGTAGGTTTTAAAGTTAATTTTGTCCTGTTTAGTATAAATTATGATACACATCTGTAAATCTGTGTAACTGTTATTGTACTGTTACAATGTTGGGATTTTATTTTATTGTACTTTTTTGTTATTTTATTATTTAAGTAATATTTAGGATACGTGTGAGAATAAATGGATTCAGTATGGAAGATGAGAGAAAGGAAGGGCAGAATGTTAAACGGGCCTGCGTGCCCAATTCTAAACCCTTTGAAAATAAAGATCGTTCGTTCGTTCTCACTTTCTTTCCCTTCTCTCTTATGTTTATCTGTCCCTGACGAAGGCCTTGTGGCCGCAACATAGGTTTTTCCTTGTCCTTTCTCTTAGTAAGACGTATTACTATTTGTGTTTTTGTTTGTTTTTCCGTGCTAGACCAAGGAATGTTTACCTTTCTTTATCAGTCTTGCTCCTTATGGAGCATGGGGGCCCACACCTGTAGTAGCCTTCATGACAGAAGTTTGCTGCAAAGCATTTGGGCTTTTCCAGTAGTGGTTTTTATAGCTTTTTGTTTTATATGTAGTTGCCAGTCCTGTAAATAAATTAAGGGGCTGCTGTAAAACTGGTAAGGAATATAAGTTTATAAACTAATAAAACGGTATTGAATCAGTTTTACAAATAACAGTTCACATGAGACAAGGGACGTTTCGGGTTTTACCCTTCGTCAGCCACAAACAGGTGACAAAGACAAGAATTACATATAGTAATAGGTACTACAAAAACATACGATGATAAGAAACAATACAAAATGAGCGATACAAGCAGATGGAAAAAGTACAATGATAATACAAGAAAATCGAAAAACCTAACAGAAATACCAAAGCAAGAAAGTAAATAATAAACGAAACGAAAAAACGAGAATGAACAAAACTTCGGAACAAGTCACTTAGCTAGAACTGTAAATGCTAGGAATACACAAGATCGCAGTACTCTCTCCAAGAAATCTCGAAGGAAGTGACGTATAAGATAGCAACAATTTACTCGAGGTGAAATCTCAGGTTAGTCTGTCCAACCTGAGACTGATTTTACGTGAGTGTCCTATTTTCCCTGTACGCTGACAGGTGTCCTCTTTCCATTCAGGCAAATACTCACCGTCTTTGGAGAGTACCCATTAGAGCTGGGTCGGCTCAGGAGCAGTTCAGGTTATTCCAGTCCCTGGTCGACGACACTCCTTCAAATGTCTACGCCAGGGCTCGAATTAATCCAGTCCAAATCCTGGTCGACGACACTCCTTCAAACATCTTCGCCCGGGCTTGAACCTGGATCGCCTGATCGCTAGCGCAGTGTGGTAACCATTACTCCAGCGCAGCTCCCGATGATAATGTCTGGCCTTTTTATGTAATAAGACAGTGAGAAATGAAACATTTAGCACTGTAATGGGGACAGCAGAAATGGTGGAATATACTGAGAAAGAGAAGACCCTTGTGAGGATGAAACCTTTATGGATGGAGGTCAGTTATAGAATTTGGTTAATGGCAGTGGGCATAGGAAGTTGTGGAGTGACATCCAGCAGGCATCATACATGATGACAATTTCTGTTTTTTTTTTTTTTTCAGGTCAGACGGACAGTCCAAAACCAAGATATCTGCAAGATGCGCTGTTGTTGTATGCTGAGAAAATGTTGATGTGTTTCTTTGGCACAAAAACTGTCTTCTTTCATCCTGCCTGATTTTTTTCACAAGAACCTGATCTGACGATTGATTATTAACTCCTTGTTCGTGGAGGTTTTGTCCCTTGATATAAGCATTTCGTGATGTTGGACTTAAGCGGGAAAACGAATCTCAGCTAGGATGGTCAGGGTTTAGACAGCATGTCCGGTGAGATAATTCTGTAGTGACTATTAGCAGACATTCTTAGTCATGTCCGGAGTTAATAGCAACAGCAGAAGCCTACATGGATAGATATTCAGCCATGAAAGATAAAACATTATGGTGACGCCTTAGCAAATATTGCCATAGGGGAGTGAAGTGTTAGAGACTTTGTATACTAGGTCCAGCTTCAAGAAGTGGTGACCAGTTCTCTTCCTCGTTGCCTTCCCTAACTCATGAGCAGTATTAAAAGACCATTTACAGCTGGGTAAACTGGAGTGTGATACCACTGTGTTTTGAACCTGGTACTTTTGCCACGAGAGGCCAGCGCTCTATCCTTTGCCACCTTTCAGCTGCCAGCAGCACCTTATTTGAGGACAGAAATTAACTTTTCACACAGCTGATTGATGTCCTAGAAATTGATGCTTTGTGTGTGTGTGTGCGCGCTTTGTTGGCTAATGATAATGGTAGATACTGCCGTAGTGCAGATAATTGTTTAGGTTTTACCAAACTAGATTGTTTTACCATATTTTATATGGTGGGGGTGACTAGATCCTTTCCTCACTGCCTTTACCTTTCCTAACTCAAAAGCAAAGTCAGGTACCCATTTACTGCTGGGGGGACTGGAGCATGATGTTGCAAGCTTTTGATCCTGGAACTCATTAACTGTGCCATGAGAGAACAGTGCTGACAGAGACTGTGGAAATGAACAAGACAAATAGCTTAACACAGTTCAAAGTTCATGCTGAGGTCATGGCAGTTTACATCTCTTCAGTCTGTATCTTCTATGGAGCATGTAGCACTGATGACAGCACGTCATATTTTGGACAAGATGCTGTCTTTTTTTCTCCAGGCTGAAAGTTTCCTGTCCAAATACTTTTTGTGTTATCGGTTATTTCCTTTCTCAATGGGCTCTGTGTTCTGGCAAGATCAGCAATAGCTTGCAAGAGGTGCCAGGTCACCAAGGCACGTAAACGTTTCGTTGTGGTACTTGTTTGTTTTTAGTTCATCTTCATCGCCCTTTAGCTCCCCAAGGAGCATAGTCCTTCAACAAACTTATGCCAAGTCTTGCTGTCCCATGCCATCAGATTCAAGTCTTTCCATGTTTTCTTCATCTCCTTCTTGCCTGCCACCAGTTCTCTCCTCCATGTGTTCTTTGACCTCCCTCTGCTTCTTTTTAGCGTGGGGATTCCAGAACAAGGACTGCCTTGTAATGCTATCAACAGGTTTCCTCAATGTTTGTCTTACCCATCGCCAGCGTTTTCTACTCGTCTGTTGTTCCACTGGCACTTGTCATCAGTTCTACATAGGTGACTTTGTCATACCATTTCAATCCTTCTGTACTATGCAAGCACCCATTTATGAAAGTCTAACTTTTGTTGTTGTTGTTTTTTGTTGTTCTCCGTGATTCAGAGCCATACTTCTTCTTCTTCTTCTTCCTCGTTCGTCCTGAAAAGGACGTTGGTTGCGTTGTTGGTTGCGTTGTGTCCGTTTACAGTGAAGCTGCGATATCTGCACCTTTCGGCTGACACATCTGACTTCAGCACAGCATTTTTTGGGACCGGGTTTGCCTTCCCACTTCGATCCCTACTCTCTCAGTCAGACTGCAGTGATACAGCCTGTTTCCAGGACCACCACTCGGAGGTGGAGTAGGGTCTTGGTCAGCTCTGGTTCGCTGACCCTGACGCAAGCAGTCAAGCTGTGGGTCGCTGACTGCATTCTCTATTGCTGCATCTTTGGGTCCCAGAGCCATACAATAGAACTGACTTGATATTTGTATTGAAAATTCTGAATTATTTTTGATTATTTAAGCTATTGCTGCTGTATTTTATTTTGGTATACCATTCAAAAGAACACAACAGTGGTTCTGAAAATACCTAGGAATAGACAAAGTAGATGCTGTTGTTTGTTATTATTTGACGGGCCAAAATGAAGCACTGCTTGTTGAAAAAAAGAAACAAAACAATGGCTAATTTTTGTTAATAGAAAGAAGTTGAACAAAATTTACATGTTGAAGAAAGTAACAAGCTGTTAGGACATCCTTGGTAGGGCAGCAATAAACTGTCTCCACTTTAGGGAGCCACGGTAGCATAGTGGTTAGTGCACTGGCTTCCTAGCTCAGTGGTCTATGGTTCGATCCCCAGATGAGGTCAGATTTTTTTTTAGGCCGCAAACGGCTCCTGGGTCGACCCAGCCCCAATTGGGTACCAGAGCAACTCTGGGAAGGTTAAGGCGGCCGGCGTGATGCTGACCACATCACCCCTAGTGTGCTGATGGTCAAGAAAATATGGGCCTAACACCATATTCCCAATATGTCTCAATGGGCGTGTAACGGGATCCTTGACCTTTTTACTTTACTTGGTCTGTGGTGCCCCAACTTGTGGTTCATGCTTGTCATCTCAGTTTGAGCTTAAAGTGTGTTTAAATATTGTTAAATAATGAGTTTGGATTTAGAATGTGTCGGGTGATAGTGACTGTTTGTGGTGAAGTTTGTGTGACTGTTCAGGGGAAGTTTGTGTGCCTGTTGAGGGAAAGGTTGTGTGGCTGTTGAGGGAAAGGTTGTGTGGCTGTTGAGGGAAAGGTTGTGTGGTGTATTTTCATAAGATTAGATGCTTGTTAGATCTGATGGAAAGGGGATTAATTTGTTCCTGTTTCATTTGTTACTGTTAATGTGTGAACATGTCCTCATTATTGATGTGTGAATGCACCCCTACTTTTGGTATGTTAACACAACCTTGCTGTTGGTATGTGAACACAACCTTGCTCTTATGGATGAACACATCCGTACTGTTGGTGTGTGAACACAGCCTTACTGTTGGTGTGTGAACACAACCTTACTGTTATTGTGTGAACACAAACCATCTATTAGTGTGTGAACACAACCTTACTGTTATTGTGTGAATACAACCTCACTGTTGGTGTGTGAAAATAGTGTAGCTCTAGGCATGTGAACACAACCTTGATGTTGGTGTGTGAACATAACCTTACTGTTGCTATGTTAACACATTACTGTTGGTATGTGAACACAACCTTACTATTGGTATATGACCATAATCTTGTTGTTGGTATGTGAAAACAGCCTTACTGTTGGTATATGAATACAACTGTGTTGTTGGTATTTGATTACAACATTGTTGGTATGTGAACACAACCTTACAGTTGGTATTATGATTACATATTTACTGACAGGAGGACTTGACAAGAGTTTGTAGAGGGCCTATATTCCTTGTGGAGCTGAAATGTTATGATGATAATGTTATTCCACATGTCAGTGAACTGGAACTGCTTGGACATTGTTTGATTTCTAATAAGTAGTATATTCCAATTTGACTGTACAGATTTCATACATGACAACCATTTAAAATTTTCTATCACTTGAAGATCTTTGGCAAAATAAATAAAAAATCATGCATAATTATTATAAATTGCTGTGTAAAGTGAGATATCTATATTTACCTGTTTCTCAGTTGTAAAAGCTAGGGATATTTTTTTTAAACAGGCTAGGGCTGTCTTCTTCTCCTGCTTCAAGTATCATTCCTACGGTGTCCATGATCATGTCTCTCCACAACTTCCTGTCTCCCGTACGATTGGTTCATTCTGTTGTGTTGTCTTCTTTCCATTCCATGATGTCAAACTGTCTAGTATCTTCTCTCTATTTTGTCCTCTCTTTCTTCTTCCTTCAGTCTTTCCTGTTGTTGTGATATATTCCTCAGCAAAAGAGAAGTTGGTAAGAAGACGAAAATGGCTGTATACCGCTCCAACAATGTCCCAGTCTTGGCAGATGGATGCGAGTCATGGGCAATGACTACAACCCACAAAAGCCTGATCCAAACCTCAGAAATGAGGTATCTGAGGAAGGTGGTTGAAGTAACAAGAAGAGACATGGTCCGCAACCAGACGATACGTCAAGGCCTAAAAACCCAACCAGAGGACTAGAATTGAACCAGCCAGGGATCCAGACCTCCAGGACGACCCAAAGTCCGCTGAGAGGACAACGTTAGACAATCTTTGAAGGGCCGAGGACTAGAATTGAACCAGGCCAGGAGGAAGACAGCCGATAGAATAATATGGCCCTCTCTCTTACAAACCTCTACACCTCACGGTAGAAGGGGAACGACTCAGTAAGTAAGTGATATACTCCAGCTTTCTTCTTCTCATATCATGCCCAAAGAAAGTGGATTGCTTCCCTCTGATAGAGAAATAAGTTTCCATTGTGAGTTGGCCTCTTTCAGGACATCCTCATTGCTCTTCTTAGCTGTCCGTGGTATTTTTAACATTCTTCTGTAAAAGCACATCTCTGTGACCTCTAGTCTTTTTCATACTTGTTTACTAATTGTCCATGACTAACTTCCATATGTCAGGATTGATTCTATATCAGAACTAGGAGCGTAATATATAAGTAAAATTCTTATTTTGTACTAGTTACACTTTCAGTGTGTTCTTGTGGTGGAATTGCTACCTTTTTGCATGAGAAGTATGGTGTTATGTGGGTTACTGGTTTAATCTCTTTGGTTAATATCTTGTCTAGGGTAATACTTCATTAACTTGTGAGATATTCATCACGGCATTCCATCCTGCCTGTAACACTTTAAATTGCAGCCTTTTAAATACTCATTTAGTCTCCAACAGTAAAGAACTCCCCAAGGCCAGTTTGGACGTGAAGACGAATACATATTTATTCACTTGAACAAGCTCCAATTGACAGGTATTCAATATTCAGATACGACAATGGCATTACCTAGCCAGTCTTGAAAACGTCACTAGTCAGTCAACTATGGACAAGATGTCTTCGACATGTTGCTGCATACTTTATTAAATATTTCCACACGCATTCCTTTGGCATACAGCATTCGGTTGTCCTAATATATCAACCCAGCATAGACTCCATGAAGCAGATGGACAATCTAGCTATAATAAATCTTTATAACTCTGTAGTAAGAGTACACATCTAGGAGCTGGACAAAATGCGTCCGTTCACCTCAGTGACACACATGGAAAGGCCACGAAGTAACGCTCACTTCTAAGTGAAGCCGGCAAAGCCGTCTGCAATATATCTCCAAAAGATAATGACGTACTTCCAGGAGTAACCCAGGAAACGTATATCAACAAGCTGGTCTGTAAACAAACCTTGTCGAATACAATATATATGTTATGATTTTACTCATAACATATGGCCATGTTGCTTTTCTTTGATGTGCAGGTGCTGGCACATTTCTCTTCAACATCCAGTAGTAGTCAGCAAGTATATGCATATTCCAACTTGATATCTCAGGTCCATGTCCCAGACATTTAGTGGAATCTCTTACCTTGCTATTCACGTACTGCTGCTAGGTTTTTTTGGAAAGTAATCTAGATGCGAGCATGGAAAATGTAGTTTTATACTAATGAATGCACACAATTTCAGCATGTGCTGCTCATATGCCGAGGACTCCCCACAGGAAGAAGAAAGCTATAACTGGGCTGCCAACAATCACAAACATGCTATACAGCATCACCAAACAACTATAGAACACATTCAAATTTTTCATCTTAGCAGTGGTTGCAAAAGAATAAGCTCAAACAACAATAACAATATGAAACAAGCCAGTTTTCTAATCTGCTTAGTATGCACCGTGTTCTCGTCATCTGAATTTCCATAATTTCTGCGAAGTTTCCAGAGAACATATTAACGAGTTATCCTTGCTCCTTTTTCTGCATCATTCATTCACCATCATCTCCCATTTTGCTTCATATGAAACGGGGAGCCATGACTAGAAATAGCCCCTTGAAAGCCTACACCAAAGTAGAAACTCCTGCAGTGGTGGTCTATTGTAGTAATTTGCTTTACAGGATGAGGATTCCTACCTCACGCACGTCATATTAGTCATCTGGCCTTTCTTTACATGTCTGAGAGAGCAGTGGTCTCAATTTGTCCTTTTACTCCTCCGAGACCCCCCAGAACTACGTAAGATACCTCATTTATAATCTTCTTCTTTGATCCATAACCACCATCCGTCAAAGCAGTCGGCGGCCATCACGCCTGGTGGCGTCTTGTAGGGCAGCAACAAATTGATTCCACTTTGCTCGGTCGGCAGCCATCCTTCGTACAGTGCCCCAACTGTGGTTCATTCTTTGCATCTCAGCTTCCACAGTTCTCCGCCAAGTTGTTTTTGGTCGGCCTCTCTTTCGCTTTCCCTCGGGGGTCCCTCAGCTTTCCTGCCTCATTCATAGTTCTGACATTCCAAAAACCAATTCTGGTTTCGTGTTTTGCGGTCTGGGCATCCGTTTTCATGCCAGTGGCTTCCTTTCGGCTTTCACCACTGTCAGTCATACGAGCCTGAGACTCCGGATGTCCGTCACGCATCAAAGTTTTTTTCATTTATTGCTGTTTCCATAACATGTGCGATTTTTTACACAGACAGGGGTGTCGGTTTCGGAACCGGATTTTAATTTTTCTGATGTCGCTCAAATCACATTCGAAAAGTAGTCCAAAGGTCAACCAAAATAGCCCAAACTTGCCCAAAAAAGAATCGCAGTCGTGTACCACCCTAACCTTCGTCTCTACCGAACAACTGTAAAATGAGAGATAAACAAACCATACGTCCTTCTGGTGCCAGCACGTTTGCAAGCCCACAATGTAGCCAACATCCATGATTATTTCTCACAGGGTTAGGAATAACTTCAAAAGTGTTTTGTTTTGATCTTCATCTAGTTAACAAGTGTATTTCATGAAAATTGGGTTGGCGTAGTGAGTAGTGTTTTGGTTTTAAGAACTATCTTCATTGCACATGGTAAACTCCATCAGTGCTCCAATCGCCTCCCTTAGATCACATGAGGAGGATCTCAGCACAGTGCATGAACCCCATAGTACCAGCAAGAATCCCAGTGTGTGTATATGGGAATCGCACATTCTATAAATATTTTTGTGGTGGTGTTTCTAATTTTTTTAATTTTGCTAGGGCAGCGGCCTTATGGTCTACTCTTTACAATTTCCAACTACCGTGGGATTTTTAACGTGCGCAACTTGCACATGGGACCTCCTATTTTTTTGCCTTTATCCGAGAAGGCTATGCATTCGATCTCACTACCTAGGAGTATAACATCATTAGGATCACTGGTTCTGAAAAAAAATTTCCATAAATTATATTCCCTGTACTGGGAATTAAACCCGGTAACTTTATAATTCAAGGCGGATGACATAACTCTTAGCCACTCTGACTCCCAATTTTTTGACGTTTTCTAGACTGATGAAGAAAGGGTATTGTCGTGGCCATGCATGGACATTAGTTGTTCATTTACCAAGCAACACTTCAGGGATGAGCTAAGTGTAGTGCCAATCTGCCATAACTCCATCCGCTCTGGGAGACATCCTAGTACATTTTTCTATGCTGTAATGTTGGTAGAAAGAATATGTAGAATCAGTATGATTGGAAAATTCAACAAGATAGATGGGACAGTTTTACGATAGGTAGACAGCAGAAGATAAATAGTTTGATTGGCGGGCGGAGTAGTTAGAGCACTGGCCTTTTGTGGCAAAAGTGCTGGGTTCAAAACACGGTGTCATACTCCAATCTACGCAGCTGTAAATGGGTAGCTGATGAGTTAGGGAAGGAAAAGGCAGCTTGGAAGGGAACTAGTCACCCCACCTGTCAAAGCTGGACCTAGTATAGGGAAGTCTCTAACAGTTTCTGCTATGGGACTACCTTGACCTTAAGTAGGACATTTCTACAGGATATAGGAAAATTATACAGAAGATAGGAAAATTAGACAGGATACCGGAAAATTATACAGAAGATAGGAAAATTAGACAGGATACCGGAAAATTATACAGAAGATAGGAAAATTAGACAGGATATAGGAAAATTATACAGGATATAAGAAAATTAGACAGGATATAGGAAAATTATACAGAAGATAGGAAAATTAGACAGAATACCGGAAAATTATACAGAAGATAGGAAAATTAGACAGGATATAGGAAAATTATACAGGATATAAGAAAATTAGACAGGATATAGGAAAATTATACAGAAGATAGGAAAATTAGACAGAAGATAGGAAAATTAGACAGAAGATAGGAAAATTAGACAGGATATAGGAAAATTATACAGAAGATAGGAAAATTATACAGGATATAGGAAAATTATACAGGATATAGGAAAATTATACAGAAGATAGGAAAATTAGACAGGATGTAGGAAAATTATACAGAAGATAGGAAAATTATACAGAAGATAGGAAAATTAGACAGGATATAGGAAAATTATACAGAAGATAGGAAAATTAGACAGGATATAGAAAAATTAGACAGGATATAGAAAAATTATACAGAAGATAGGAAAATTATACAGAAGATAGGAAAATTAGACAGGATATAGGAAAATTAGACAGGTGTTGACTCCGTTTTATGGTTGAGTACAGTTTATACTGGTGAAGAGGTAGCTTAAAACGCGAATGGTTAAAATGAACGAATGTCAACAATATTCTTCAAACGAACTTCAACAAGTAGTGTTGAACTGGGTGAACTGGGCAAGTACTGGCAGTACATAAGTCGGTGATGACTGTACATAGATTTTATTCAAACATGACACATACGGAGTGGACAAGACTAACATCGTCACAGGCGCAAAGATCATACATCAGCATAATGGTAATTACTTTTAAAGTTCCTGAAGATTCTCTACCAATAAAGTCCTCTGACTCAAGTGACTAAGGATCACAAAAACTGTTACCGTATAATATTCTTCTCATTCAAGTCCATTGACCTTCCTTCAAGGACGTCTATCATGGTAACGTATTCATACTCCAGGATAAAATCTTCCATATCATACTTCACAATCCCATACGTTCTCCAAAACATAACGTTAGATAGCATATAGTTTCAAACAAAGTCATACACGATAATACGAACAGGTTAGAGATTCCAGTTGACTAACCTCTCCCATTCTATGCCACGCTTCTGGCATTGTTGAATGTACGGCATATAAAATATGAAGCATACGAATAAATAAACTGGTTTACACGTAGGTATTATTCCTCTACGGTAATCTAATATGACCACCGACTCCGTCTGTCCATTCTAGGAAATTACATGCTAAGATGACTTCCCGCTAGACTACAACTGGGAGCGGCCTGATACTTTAGTTTACGGCAATAAATGTACAAATATAACCGGGGCGACACTTACATGATCCTTCCATCATTGGCTTCGTCAAGAATACCAATTGAATCAATATAACATACTGGCTTATACAAAACTGCCAGAAAATTCCAATAATCTATATCTCGGACATAACAAAGTCCGCACTGCCCCGTTCAAAACATGACGTCACAATCCCCAAACTAGGTTACCCGTGCGTCCAAAGCAACTCACACTGCATTGTGCACGTCAGTGCGTGAATCAATCGAACGCACAAATAATAAAATATATAAAGACTGGTGCGTACATTTGGCAGGACCGAAGACTACCCCCCCTTAGGTAATAAATGTACGTAACAGCTCCCTTATCACCTCCCCTTAAAAAAAAATTAATTCTATTAATTTTTTTCGAACTAAGTACCCGAGAGAGGTGAGTCAAAACTACAACAAGATATATGAAATGCATAAAGTTATATCATATTAAGAAAAGAATATTAAACGAAATGAATATAACTAAATGATAGTATGCATTAAAGCACACATCCACAAACGACCTACTTTGGAACGATGTGGTAATATTCGAAGTAAAAACAAGTTTGAAAATGAAAAATGAAAAAAACCATAAAAAAAAGATGATAATAAAATTCAACTAAGTTTTCAACAAAATTTGAAACATATGATTTCAAAAATGAAAATGAACAGCAACACTGATGATGATCAATGACAAGAGAATCAATGAAACAGAAAAAATTGAAAATACAATGTGCAAAAATGAAGCAATGCAAAATTAAACACTTTAAGAATCAACACACTTAATGTTTTCTAACACTAGTACGGTTGACTAGTGATCTAACAGTGAGATATCATAACTAAGACCCGTGAATGTAGGTATTACCTGACAACTAAGAAAGTTAGTTTGTGTGTGATCCATAATCAATTAAATAGATTAAATTGAATTAATCTAATTCATATATTCCTTAATTACTAACAAATAACTAGTTAACAATATATTCTAAGTAATTGCAATATCACTATCAATATGTCACTGTTCCGTTACAACTAGTTAGTAATCGACGAGATAATGTTCTCAATGTTCCATACACGATATAATATATTCTCTAACACGTTATGTAGTGTAATATGTTCCATAGGAATAACAAATGTATATTTGTCGCTCTTAACAATGTTGCCATATTAATAAAAAGTTACTGTAGTACCAATGTTCTCGTTCTAATAAAACGTTAATATAGTATCAATAACAATGTACAAAGTTATTCATGTTATCGGTGAGGATGTTCCAACATCTGGAAGTGGTTTAGTTTCGACACGTTCACTTGGGCATCTTGATAGACAGTCTGCGAACACATTCTGCACTCCAGGAATAGCTCGTATCTCAAAATGGAACGGTTGAAGCGCTATAGCGTAACGCGCTGACTTTGATGACTTAACGTTCCCTGTATTCAGTGCGGTAAGAGCTTTCTGGTCAGACTCCACCACAAAGTGTGATCCGAGGAGATAACGATCCAGTTTAGTGATTGCCCAGACAAGAGCAAGGAGCTCTTTATCCAGAACGGAATATTTCGTCTCGCTCGGCGTGAGCTTTCTGGATACGTACATAACCGGAAATAAGGTGCCGTTATATTCCTGCATCAAAACTGCAGCGATAGCGTAAGAACTTGGATCACTGCGGAGAATGAAGGTGAGATTTTTGTCAGGCAACCTCAAAAAAGGTGCATTTGAAAAAAATTGTTTTATATAGTCTAACGCCGTTTGGTGATCGTGCGACCACTTTATTACATTAGATGTGCCTTTCTTCAGTAGAGAAGAAAAAGGTGCAGTTATAGTAGACAAATGAGGGATGAATTTTGAATAGAACTGTATTAGTCCTAAAAGCGACCTAACTTGTTTTTTTTGTCTTAGGTGCTGAGATGTTTAAAATTTTAGAGACGTTACTGTCTTCTGTATACATGAACCCATGACCTATGCGGTGACCCAGAAATGAGATGTCATGAAAACCGACAAAAGTCTTTGAAGGTTTCGCTGTTAAGTTATAATCCCGCAAGGTAGAAAGTAAAGCTTTTAATCCATGAATATGTTCATCCCAAGAGTCACTGAAAAGACAGATGTCATCTATATAAGTAATGACATCGGGACGATGAGACAATATGCGGCGCATCATGCGTACAAAGGTAGCTGGCGCATTCATTAACCCGAATGGCATAAAATTCCATTGAAAAAGACCCCGTGGTGTCGAGAAAGCGGTGAATGGCTTTGCTTTAGGAGTGAGTGGCACTTGCCAATATCCCTTTGAAAGGTCAAATTTCGAAAAGAATGTAGCATGAGATAATCTCTCCAATAAGTCATCTAAAAGAGGTAATGGTTCCGCATCAAATTTTGTAACTTTGTTTAATTTCCTGTAATCTACGCAAAGACGTATATTGTTGTCTTTCTTCCTAATGATTACCATGGAAGAAGAATATGGTGATGAAGATGGTTCAATTATATTTAATTGGAGCATCTCATCCAATTCCTTATCAACCTTATCACGAAAGTGTAAAGGAATAGGATATGGGCGAACTCGAATAGGCGTATCGTCAGTCAGAATAATGTCATGTTGGATGACTGACGTATGACCTGGGATGTCAGTGAGGACATCCTCATACGAGTGTAGAATATTAGAGACTTGCTGACGTTGATCAGCCGAAAGAGTAGATGAGATTGTAACATCATTCCATTTCTCAGTGGAATGGAGTGGTACAACTGGTATTGGTAGTTGTACATCATCGAAAGAAGATTCTTCTTCTTGGATGACTGACAAACTAGAATAGTGTTGAATAGGAGGTGTAGGATCGTCAGTTGCCTGAAACACTGACTGTAGATAATCAGGACGTGAGTAATACTCCTTCAACATGTTAATGTGGAAGGTTTTATGTTTACCATTAACATCAACGATGTAGTCGACATCGGATATTCTTGAGATGATCCTGAAAGGACCTCTCCAGGTAATTAAAAGACGATTGTTATGCGCAGGTAGTAAGACAAAAGCTTCATCACCAGGTATGAGCTGGCGAAGGCGTCTATACTTGTTTGCAAATAGACGAGCTTTTTCTTTGGCTTGTTCGGATGATGCAGTAGCTAGTCTACAAGCATCTATGATTCTCTTTCTCAGAGAGATCACATACTCATAAGAGGATTGAGTTTCCTCTTCAATATTCTCGTCAACCAATAAGTCGTGGATTAACGACATAGGACCGCGTGGTTGCATGCCAAAAACAAGCTGGAATGGAGAAAACCCCATGGCTTGATTTTGTACTTCGCGATACGCAAAGAGACAAGCGGGTAGGACCCGATCCCAGTCTTGGGGATGGTCTTGAGTCATCTTACCCAACAACTGCTTGAGTGTCCTATTGAGACGCTCAATTAACCCATTTGACATCGGATGATAAATAGAACTCAGAGATCTGTCTATACCTAATGTCTTCATAACTTGAGACATGGATTCAGAAATGAACTGAACCCCATGATCCGACAAGATTTTCCGTGGAAAACCAATGCGTGAGAAGATTAACATCAATGCCTCTGCTACACTGGCAGATGAAGTGTTTTTGAGAGGGATGGCCTCAGGCCAACGAGTGCACATATCAATGCACGTAAGGATATGCGTATGCCCTCTAGCAGATGGAAGTATCGGACCAATAATGTCAATGGCCATTTTATCAAATGGTCTAATCGGGATGTCCGCAGCTTGAATAGGAGCCGCATGAAATGGACCCCGTACCTTAACTTCCTGACATATCAAACAGGACCGACAATAGAGAGTGATGTCCCTATGGACGCCTGGCCAGTAGAATGCCGAAAGCACTCTGGATTTGGTACGCGAAAAACCCATATGGCCCATATGCACCCGCACATTGCGAGTCATGCGCATGTCGTAATATACGAGATCTCATAGAGGATGGGACTAAGATCTGATAACATAAGGATGAATCCTTTTCCCGTATTACTCTCACCAAAATCCCATTTTTAAGTATAAAGTCATGTCTAGATTTTGCAAGTTTGTTGCTTGTATTCTTTTTGTTAACATACTGAAAAAATTTTTTTAATGAATCATCATTCTTTTGCAATGTTGCAAACAACTCCCGTGAAATAGGAGCATCATCATCACAAGTGGTAACTATAGGTTCAATAGGTGTATCATGCGACATATTTGTAGCTTGCGCTCTAGTCACTACTGCATTTGCAGTTTGAATGTGTCGCTCTTCCCATTCAGCAATTTGTTGAGGTGAACACTCTTTAATACCATGTATGCGACAAAGTATTAAATCACAAATTGGATTTGGAAGAAGACAAGCCTGGATCTGTCCTGAAAAAAATGGTGTATGAAGTGTTATAATGGCTGTGGGAAATGTTTCCACAGTTCCGCCAAACGTCACACATTTCACAACCCTGCCCGTCGCACAACCAGGGTCGATCAGCGAAGTCCGGACGCCCACAGTGGTACAACCTGAGTCGAATAAAAGAGAGCATGAAATATTGTTAACAAATCCTCTGTTAAACTTAAGAGAGCCCTGTCCCTGGTGTACTGACGCAGCAGTGGCCGTACAGACTGCAGGTAGACTAGGCAAGGTATGTCCGCAACGCAGCGTCGTGATCGCCTTGGGCTGGAAAAGAGTAGAGCATTCTGAACAATCTTTGACTTGGGTACAATCAAGAGAACAACACATAGCATTATGAGTTTCAACTCCTTTACCCTGTTCAATGTTAGCCTGTGTATCAATTAAAGAGACATTAGAATGTCTACCTGTATTACTCGACGATCTATCTCGTCGGCGCGATCGATTGTGATTTTTGTCATTAAAATTGCTACTTTTTTTTTTTTTTTTTTATTAATGTGTTTGCTACTTTCCTTTGTAGCACGCCCCTTTCAACCATCTACCATGTACATGGAGTTGTTGGTTATATCAGGACGTGTTTCCTTTATTGTAATATGTTTTTGTTTGTATTTATTTTATACTATATTATCTCTAGTCGGTATTTTTCCTTTTGTAGTTATAGTTCAACATGGTTTTTAAAAGAAATTCCAAAATATGCTATTTTCTAAGTTAGTATGTTTTTAATTTTCACTTTATGGTTTCTTTGGTTAATCTGTATGTATCTGTGGCGAGTCTTTCACGAGTTTGGACTACTGACTCAAATCCTTATTTGTTTTTTATATGTTAGCTTTAGTTTTTGTAATATAGTGTTTTATTAACTTTTGCATTTCTGAAGGGGTCTTTGTGCCTAAGAGATTCTCTACACTCATTTCTACCTTGTGGTTACTACAGTATGTCTTGATGTTTTGCCTCAGCTGGTCATATTTTTTGCAGTCTACCAGAAAGTGTATTATTGTGTTTGGTTCTTGACACTCTTCGCATGTGGGTTCCTCAATCATGAAATATCCAGTTTCCAAGCTTGGGTCTCAGCAATTTTTTATTAATGGTTATTTTTAGTTCATCTTGTATTTGACATTTTTTGCTTAGTTTTCTTGAAATTTTAAATGAGTATCTTGCTTTTTTTTACTTTGGTCCCATGCTATTATCCACTCTTTAGTTATTGCATGAGCAATTAAGCTCTTAATTTCAAACTTCCCTAAGCCTACTTCAATTTTGTTATGGCTAGCTCTACCCCCCTTTGGCTTCTTTGTCTGCAAGCTCATTTCCTGCTATCCCCACATGTGATGGTATCCATGTTATTGTTGCACTGCATCCTATAGTTTGTAGATATGTATTAACCTGTAGTATTTCCTCTATAATATCTGGCCTGCTACATTCATTTCTGTTTCTGATAGCTAATACTGATGATAGGGAATCTGTGAGAATGGTTACTTTTTTTTGGTGGATTTTCTGCAGCTATTTCTAAAGCTTTTAGGATTGCCACTAATTCTGCTGTAAAGATGGATGTATTACCTGTTACTTTGTATCTTTTATAAATTTTTAATTTTGGTATTGCTATTCCTGCTCCTAATTGTCCTTCTTCATCTTTTGACCCATCTGTATATATAGTTAGGCTATTATTTATATACCGTTCTATGTACTCTAGTGTTTTACTTTTTGCTGAGATTATGTCGTTAGATTTATTTATGATCTTTGTTAAGTGGGAGTCAGTTTCTGGCACTTTTAATTCCCATGGTGGGACAATTGTCATTTCTGCTAGAGTTAAAATTTAGATGAGTCCGATAATTTGTATAATTAAAGTTATGATGTTCTTTAAAATTTTTATTCCAAGAACCTTGTCTGTTTTGCGGACCCTGAGATTTTGATCTCCAGTTTTGTCTATTATAATGTCCTTGATTATTTTTAAAATAATTGTTACCAAAATCTCGCGATCTGTGAGCTTGGTTCCAAGAAACATTAAATGGAGCAGATTGTTGAAATTGCTTCCCTTTGTAAAAGTTATCATTGTTAAAATTGTAATTATTTCCCTTATTGACATACCTATCAGCACTAAAAGAACGATTGCGTGAAAAATTGTTTTGTTGTGCTGCAAAAGCAACAGGCAATTCATTCTTAATCTGTGCGTTACTTAGTTCCATGTTTGGGTGAGCAGTACAAAAATTTTTTGCATGTTCTTCTAAGCCTTTCATAGATAAAGGTTTCCTTTCGTGTAAAAATGCGAGAAATGTAGGATTTACAGACGAAAGTACCTTATCGCGCATCAGTAAATCGAAGAGACCTTCATACGACTTTTCAATTTTGGATAATTCGATCCATCTTTCTAATGTTAGTCGTATCTGTGACAGAAAATCACTAAAATTTTTGCCAGATTGAGGTAGTAATGTATGAAATCTTAAACGATATTCGTCTTCTGTCATTTGGAATTTTTGCAGAAGTGCTGCTCTAAGAGCATTATAGTCATTTTTCTCACCAATGCTGGTGGTATGATAAACTGCTAATGCATCCCCTGTAAGTAATCTGGATAAATATGTACAGTATAGCGCTTTATCCACGTTATAAGATCCACAAGTGGCCTCAAACCTATCTAGGAAGAATATTACGTCATCAGACGGGGGATTAAATTTTGGTAATTTAAGGTGAATTTCCTTAAAATAATCATGTCTGGATGGAGTTTGGCTTTCAAAAGTTCTCTGAGAATTAGCTTCCTGAGTAAACCTAATTCTCTCATATTCTGACTCTGCTAATTTCAGTTCATGCTGTCGTTTTTTTTCATTCTCTTCCATCTCAAGCTGAAGTCGTTTTACATTTTGTTCAGTTATTAATCTCCTCTCTTCCATTTCTTTTTGTTTATTTTCCATCTCAATCTTAAGTCTTTCTTCAGCCTCTCTTTGCTTCTGTTCTGCCTCTTGCTGAAATCGTTTATCTTCTAATTCAGCGGCCAATCTCATTTTTTTCTCCTCTTCCTCAGCTATAAATTTCCTCTTCTTTTCATCCTCCTCAGCAGTTAATCTAATTTTTTCTCCTCTTCCTCAGCTATAAATTTCCTCTTCTTTTCATTCTCTTCCGCCTCAATCCTTTTTTGATCTGCCTCAAATTGAAGTTTTTCTAGTCTTAAAGTTTCTAACTTTCTCTGTTCGGCTTCTATTTCTTGAGCTTTCCTATATTCTGCAAGTGCAAATGATTTTGCTTCATCAGGAGCCATCTGAAGAGCTTTTGCTTGCTTAATGAAATAATCGAGTGAATACATTATTCTATATAAGTAGTCACAGTACTCTAGATATTTAAAATGATAATTAATCAATATAAATTAGTTAACCTTGTTACTATAACAAGTGTTCTTCGTTCCTGTCCTTAGAACGGTATAATGTTATCATATAATTATTAAATATGTTATTAATCAATAAATTTATGTAATCAAATGTCATGAAATGAACAACGAGAAAGACAATAGAAACATAACCGACAAGACATGATAAAATGGACGGGTGAACACAATCGTAGAAATCAAAAAAATAAAAATGTATAACTAAAATAGAATATCGTAAAAATATACGACGATAACTACGATCAGATAATTAACAGTACAATTGACAACACAGTGTAAAAACATAGGTTTTGTAAAAAACTGAACGACAGGAAAGGTGAGATGGACGCAAAATACAAACAAAATTCATCATAAAACTAAATTACGAATAAAAATAACTGCGAAAACAACAAGTAAACGTGACGAAACAGCTAAACAGATACTATTATAAGAAGCAACTAGCGATCGGAACTTCGGCAAGGTTTCTAGCCTTGTACCGGAATTATCGCTCAATTGAAACTTACAAGACGAGCCCTACAGAACGTCTGACGAAGAGCCCGAATTGGCTTCGAGATGGATCTCGTTCGTCAGATCAACCTCCCTACCTCCCACAAAGAATACACAACATATAACACATAACACGGAAAATATAATTATGGACATAATTATTTAAGGCACAGCTAAACGTAATAAAGGGTACAACGACAACACGTTATACTCATCTCGCGTGCAGGAAAAAAAACCAATGTGCCTCGTCTCCGTGTATGTACGTGTGAGGATAAAATACTTCGTTCTGAGTTATTAGACCACAGCTTGCACGTAATAGTGACAAAGAGATGATCCCAAGATGTTGTCGCCTTGAAAGTTCAGATCTTCAGATGATCCCAAGATGTTGTCGCCTTGAAAGTTCAGATCTTCCATTAATGATAATTGTATTGGGTACGTTTCCTGTGAAATTCTTGATTTCAAAACCAGACTGGCACACCAATTACTGTTGACTCCGTTTTATGGTTGAGTACAGTTTATACTGGTGAAGAGGTAGCTTAAAAACGCGAATGGTTAAAATGAACGAATGTCAACAATATTCTTCAAACGAACTTCAACAAGTAGTGTTGAACTGGGTGAACTGGGCAAGTACTGGCAGTACATAAGTCGGTGATGACTGTACATAGATTTTATTCAAACATGACACATACGGAGTGGACAAGACTAACATCGTCACAGGCGCAAAGATCATACATCAGCATAATGGTAATTACTTTTAAAGTTCCTGAAGATTCTCTACCAATAAAGTCCTCTGACTCAAGTGACTAAGGATCACACAAAACTGTTACCGTATAATATTTCTTCTCATTCAAGTCCATTGACCTTCCTTCAAGGACGTCTATCATGGTAACGTATTCATACTCCAGGATAAAATCTTCCATATCATACTTCACAATCCCATACGTTCTCCAAAACATAACGTTAGATAGCATATAGTTTCAAACAAAGTCATACACGATAATACGAACAGGTTAGAGATTCCAGTTGACTAACCTCTCCCATTCTATGCCACGCTTCTGGCATTGTTGAATGTACGGCATATAAAATATGAAGCATACGAATAAATAAACTGGTTTACACGTAGGTATTATTCCTCTACGGTAATCTAATATGACCACCGACTCCGTCTGTCCATTCTAGGAAATTACATGCTAAGATGACTTCCCGCTAGACTACAACTGGGAGCGGCCTGATACTTTAGTTTACGGCAATAAATATACAAATATAACCGGGGCGACACTTACATGATCCTTCCATCATTGGCTTCGTCAAGAATACCAATTGAATCAATATAACATACTGGCTTATACAAAACTGCCAGAAAATTCCAATAATCTATATCTCGGACATAACAAAGTCCGCACTGCCCCGTTCAAAACATGACGTCACAATCCCCAAACTAGGTTACCCGTGCGTCCAAAGCAACTCACACTGCATTGTGCACGTCAGTGCGTGAATCAATCGAACGCACAAATAATAAAATATATAAAGACTGGTGCGTACATTTGGCAGGACCGAAGACTACCCCCTTAGGTAATAAATGTACGTAACAACAGGATATAAGAAAATTAGACAGGATATAGGAAAATTAGACAGAAGATAGGAAAATAAGACAGAAGATAGGAAAATTAGACAGGATATAGGAAAATTAGACAGGATATAAGAAAATTATACAGGATATAGGAAAATTATACAGGATATAAGAAAATTATACAGGATATAGGAAAATTATACAGGATATAGGAAAATTAGACAGGATATAGGAAAATTAGACAGGATATAAGAAAATTATACAGGATATAGGAAAATTATACAGGATATAGGAAAATTAGACAGGATATAGGAAAATTAGACAGGATATAGGAAAATTAGACAGGATATAAGAAAATTATACAGGATATAGGAAAATTATACAGGATATAAGAAAATTAGACAGGATATAGGAAAATTAGACAGGATATAAGAAAATTAGACAGGATATAAGAAAATTAGACAGGATATAAGAAAATTATACAGGATATAAGAAAATTAGACAGGATATAAGAAAATTAGACAGGATATAAGAAAATTAGACAGGATATAGGAAAATTATACAGGATATAAGAAAATTATACAGGATATAAGAAAATTATATAGGAAAATTATACAAAATGTATAAGGTTTCTACAGTAGATATAAAAATTGTACAGAAGATTTAAAAATTCCACAGAGCAAATATATATATATATATATGAAGTACAATATGGCTTTTTGTAACAAATTTGTAGATAGGATATGTTAGAAACGTTATTTCTGGATTTAGCTTGTTCCAGCCCTTATGAAAATAATAAAATTACCGTGACAACAGAATCATCACAGAGCTGTGATGTAAAATTCATAATACTGATATAGGAATATGAAAATTCAGTATTTAATGTGAATTCAGGTTTACTATGATATGAGATATGAACACAGCTTTACTGTTAACATCTGAACATGATCATATAGTTTTTATATGAATTCACTTTTATTGTAGTATGTATACACATTTTTTTCAATTGAAATGTGAACATGGTTAAAACAGTTTGTATGTAAATTCACTTTTATTTGTACTGTGTGAACATGATTTTACTGTTGATATGTGAACATAGGTCATACAGTTTACATGAGAATTCAGTTTTACTATTGCACAAGATGTGAACACAATTTTACTGTTGATATGTGAATATGATCATGCAGTTTCTATGTGAATTAAATTTTACTGTTGATATATGGAAAAACTGTCTGGTGTTTGGTATCTCATTTTAAAATGAAGTAATTCTCTAATGCTAGTGTAAAAAGTGATATGATGGGTCTGTGTACTTATTAATGTGACGTGTGGTTGCTTATATGAGCAGGTGTGATCTGTGGTTTAAAAATGCAGTGCTGGGATAAATGTACAGTTTAGTGTGGTTGCTTATGTGACAGGAAGTGCATATCTCGATGGCCACTGGAAAATTCACAAACAACTTTAAAGTGGAAGCGGAAGCACTAAAAACAGCTGCAGTTACCATCATGGAAAAAAAATTTAGCTGGAGACAAGATAGTGCTCCTTGCAGACTCACCATCAGTCATGACAGCTCTCAGGAACTATAAAAAAAATGAAATAGACAGCCTGGCAGAAACACTAATGAAAACCAGCTATGAATTTTAAAAAGTACAAGTGGATCCCCACCCAATTGCAATATAGGAGGAAAGAAAATCCAAACACAAGATAATCCAATATAACTTTAGACAAAAATGGCAGAAGGAACATCCGGTAATTCAATTCAATCAATTCAATACCCTTTAGCTCCCCAAGGAGCATAGGCCTTCAACAAACACGTGCCAAGTCTTCCTGTCCTGTGCCATCCGCTCAAGTTCTTTCCATGTTTTCCTCATCATTTTCACCTGTTTCCAGTTCTCTTCTCCGTGTGTTTTTTGGTCTACCTCTGCCTCTCTTTCCCTGTGGATTCCAGAACAAGGACAGCCTTGTAATGCTATCAACAGGTTTCCTCACAGTGTGTCCTATCCATCGCCAGCGTCTTCTTCTCAACTCTTGTTCCACTGGCACTTGTCTGGTTCTTGTCATCAATTCCACATTTGTGACTTTGTCATACCATTTCAGTCCTTCTATTCTACACAAGCACCCGTTTATAAAAGTCTGTAGCTTTAACATCCGGTAATGCAGACCCATTTACACGTTATCAAGATGAGATCAAGTGATAATTGTCTGACTGAGAACCAGCCATGGCAGACTCGGACACCATCTGGTCAAGAAACTGAAAATTGGACAGACAGATGTGTATCCATGTGGGGAGGACAAACAGACGGTAGAACATGTACTCTAAAACTGTTGGCACCATGAGAGGAGCTGAGTAGCTGCATGACCTTCTGTAACCCAGTTGAGGAAGAAACTGTATGGCGATGAGAAAAGCCTGAAATTATGGCGATGAGAAAAGCTTGAGATGGACTGCCAGCTTTATAGATTTTTTTTTTTCCTTAACCAGCGGCACATGGCTTTCAGCCCTTCGGCCCAATGACATGTCATTGCGAGGCTGGGGAGCCTGTGGACTTTCCTTCCCATCCACAGGGGATTTATCAGCTTTATAGATAGATGTGGTTATTTGAGAGCGAAGATGAAGAATAAGAAGCTTATGTGATCTATGGTTTAAAGATGGTATGATGGGATATATGTACACATTAATAGGGTGTGTGGTTTAAAGATGGTATGATGGGATATATGTACACATTAATAGGGTGTGTCGTTTAAAGGTGATGTGACTCTGTCTTGTTAAGAAAGTGAAGTGTGTGATGCTTATTCATATTGTGAAACTGTGTAAAATAATTTTGGCTTTGCCAAACTTGGGAAAGTGGTCTGTGTTCATTTTATGCCATAAGTGAAGTTTATATGCTTATAAAAATATAATTTTTTAAAGGTAAGAGGCAGTTGAAGTGATAGTGAGACAGATGAAATAATAGTGAGACAGATGAAGTGATGGTGATATAGATGTCGTGATAGTGAGAGAGTTGAAGTGATGGTGAGATAGATGTAGTGATAGTGAGAGAGTTGAAGTGATGGTGAGATAGATGTAGTGATAGTGAGACAGATGTAATGATAGTGAGACAGATGAAGTGATACAGATGTAGTGATAGTGAGACAAATTAAGTGATGGTGATACAGATGTAGTGATAGTGAAAGAGTTGAAGTGATGGTGATACAGATGTAGTGATAGTGAGACAAATTAAGTGATGGTGATACAGATGTAGTGATAGTGAGACAAATGAAGTGATGGTGAGATATGTGTAGTGATAGTGAGACAGAGGAAGTGATGGTGAGATAGATGTAGTGATAGTGAGACAGATGAATCGATGGTGAGATAGATGTAGTGATAGTGAGGCAGATGAAGTGATGGTGAGATGTAGTGATAGTGAGACAGATGAAGTGATGATGAGATAGATGTAGTGATAGTGAGACAGATGAAGTGATGGTGAGATAGATGTAGTGATAGTGAGACAGATGAAGTGATACAGTGCAAACCGCTTAAGGCGATCTCGGATGTGGCGAATTTCTGTTGTGAAGAACAATTTGTTTATCCCCGGCAATTTTTCTTCTTTGTCTTTGTAAAAAATGTCCGGTTAAGCGGAATCCGTTTATGACGAATTTTTGGATATGCCGAACGATTAAACGTGTCCCGACTATATAATTTGATCTGCTTAAGGCGAACTTTTTTCATATACAGTACCTGGACATTTGTACAACTTTTCGGCTGTTTTCGGAAATTGCGCGCTTCGTCGCTGTTAGAATTTGAGTTATTTCCCCTCTAAAAATGGTTGGAAAGTTAAAATCCATATCTTTGAAAAGAAAGATTGAGCTATTACAAGAAGTGGAAAATAGTGGCAAAAAGAAAATAGCGGCAAAAAGAAAATAGCAAAGGAATTCGACATTCCAAAATCAACGCTTTCAGGAATAAAAAAAATTAGGATCGGTACAGAAAAATGTTTTATGGTGGACAAGTTGATTGTCACAGAATAAAGAACTGAAAAGCGGAGCGTGCTGTGGTTGACACGGCACTCCTAAAACGGTTCACTATAGCGAGATCAGCAAATGTTCCTGTAAATGGACCTATATTAACTGCAAAGGCAGAAGAGTTAGCACTTCTGGAAGGTCGCACTGGCTGGAAATGTAGTCCTGGCTGGTTGGGTCGTTTTAAAAAACGGCACAACATTACTTACAAAGCTTTGTGTGGGGAAAGGCATTCTGTTAATGAAACGACTACCGAGTCATGGACGGAGGAGGTGCTAAAACCAGCCATGAGTAGGATGTTATTGTATGGTTGATATGTTACCTAGTGTACTGTATGAGGTCAGCTGTGAAGGCTCCTGAGATAAAAGTTTATGGGAGTTACAGGAGGCCTTTCTGCTACCACTTTACGACCTCAAACAGACCTATTCTACTATAATGAGTGTTAGCTACGTTAAAAGTCTAGGTTACTGAAATGTAATGTGTAGGTAATAAAATACACTGACACATACATGTAAATAATAAGTCTAATAATAAACTCTACAATACACTGAACTAACACTGGCTGTTTAAGTTTAAATTTAAAATCTTTTAAAATTTATTTGTTCTGAACCAAATGGTTCTTTTGGTCAGAACTTATGAAATGATAGGTATTTATCAATGAAATGCATATATATATATTGCATAATCAAATATAACTTTTGTACATAGGTCTATTATTATTACAATGATTAATATTAATGGTATCTACAAAGTCCTGGGAACACTAGTAATGGATGGTTAGTTGGGGTGGCATCATCATGCTCAATCTTTGTGTAAACAGTTCATAGTCCTTAACATAGGGACTGATCTTAAAGGATGTATACAATCTTTATTTCTCTATTGATGGTGGGAGTTGTTAATGAATCTCCAGCAGGCCAGGTTGCAGTTTACTGGCCTGAAATGACGTAGTACAGAATTCTCGTGGCCCACTCCTCTCATTAGCTGGAGTAAAATAAGTTAGGCTGCACAGGCACTCGCTTGATACTTCTATAAGATTATCTGGCACAATAGTAGTGCCAGATCAGAAACTCACAATTCTGAAACAAAAGTTGTGCCATGTGTCAGTACTCTATTCACTGCGCCACTCTTACACACACACCACAAAACAACATTACACAGACTGATTCAGATCTATCTGACCAACGTAACACATCTCACCTAGTTGTTATCAATTTGTACAAGTTCCCCAGGACTGCATTGCATCCGAAATATGTTCAATAGTTTCCTCTTCTATTAAATAAGGTGGGTGATATGTTCCCACTGATGTCAATAATCGATCCTCCTTCCATAGTATTAGACAGGTTTTTATTTATTATTAGTTTGCCTCTAGGCCCTGGACTGCGTCGGTGGACCTAGAGCAAGCACTCACTTGTCGTAATCATTTTTCATGAGATGGCAGTATCAATCACTCAAAATATTAAATAAACAAGATAAATGCTTTCTGGCCTTACCACAATTCAGAATTGAGAACACAGTTACTTAGGACTAGCAAAACTCAGCTGAGCTGCTGGCTAGAGTATGGCGTCCCACTGAATTTTATTTATTATTTCCTGGAAAACACCACTAGCAGTCAAGAACTGTGTTACTGGACAGTCTTCTTTAAAATGGCACAAATGTGCGTCTCTTTCTTGCTAATATAAAAATGCGTTGGCCAATCAGATCGGAAGACTAAGCTTTTCAATTTAAATTTTGAAAATAAAGTCAAAAGTACATCTCAATTTTTCAAATGTACGTCGGTCACATTTTATCTTTTCCCAAAATTACACTTGTTTTTTGGACCAACTACATGCAAAACCTACACAAACCTGCCTCCTAAGTTATTTTTAGCCACTATCTCCCGACTTTCCCCTCTAGTTTATTGCAGTTTGATTTTTGCATTTTTAGGGCTCAAGGACACCAAAACGTAGCGTTTGTGAAGTATGCACAGAAAACTGTTCGCCAGTCTGATGTGAACAATACAGTCTTTCGTCAATATCTTCCGTGTTATCTGTCCGTCTGTATAATTAAAAGTATATTATTTCTCTGCTCAAGATGGGCTATCAAACTAGCTAGGTTTTATTTTCATAACTTTATTATTAAAGAAAAACCTACTTTTCTCAAGGTTAGTTTTTGAAATTTGTTTTCGAACCTTCTCCACGGCGTTTGCCGCTGAATTCAAACAAAACAACCAAGTACCGTAAAAACGTCCAAGATATGACTGTTTCGAATAAGAGCTAAGGTCTTTTTCCTACCAATTTCTTACATTGTGTCAACTAGTGGCGTGAATTTTTTTCCTTAAACTACAACTTGCGTCTTTTTGCCTTTTAGGTTCAAACACGTGTTCAGTCATATTTTTCCTTTTTTATATCTCCGTTTCCCTCCCGTCAAAAAGGGTAAACCGTTTCGTCTGCATGTCTAACTAGTTAGTTTGAATGGCGGTAGGAACCGCGGGCGTAGGTGAAGAAGTCACGGCATATCTTACGTATATTTTTATCCCTACATGTTATCTTACCCGTTATTTTTATAATTGGAGATATTTTAACGTTGCATCACGGTAATTTCACCACACATCTCCCCACCTGAGAACATGCACTAATGCAAGTTCCAAAACCAGTGATACACATAGATAAAATTACTCCTCACGCCTGCCAACTACTCTAATTTTGATCACAGGGGTGCCTACTGAGGAAATCTGCACCGACATTCTGTGACCCCGAGATATATTCGATAATAAACTGATAAGGTTGCAACAATAAAGACCATCTCAACAATCTTGCATTTTCATGCTTGGCCTGAGATAAGAACACGAGAGGCTGATAATCCGTCTGGACCACAAAAGTCCTACCATACAGATAGATTTGGAACTTTTTTATTGCCCAGATTAACGCTAAACATTCTTTTTCGCTTGTGGAATATCCCTGCTCCGCTTTGTTCAACTTGCGGCTTGCATAAGCGACTGGGTTCAGTTCCCCATTGGGTGACGAGGACCTTTGCAACAAAGTCGCCCCCAGGCCTACATTACTTGCATCTGTTCTCACCACAAAGTCCTGAGTCAAATCGGGCAATTTGAGAATAGGCTTGCTAGTGAGTTTTTCCTTTAACTCTTGAAAGGCTAATTCACATTGCGCAGACCAAACAATTTTATCTGGATTTCCTTTGCGAGTCAGATCAGTCAGAGGAGCACATATAGAGTTAAAATTTTTGATATATTTTTTGGTAAAACCCACATAACGACACGAATGATCGCACGTCTTTTTTTGTTTGTGGTCTAGGTGCTCTCTGCAGTTTTTCCAAGTTCTTGGGGTCAGGGGTCATGTTACCCTGATATACAGTATGTCCCAAGAATTCCAACTCTTTGCATCCAATACAACATTTTGTTGGTCTAGCAGTTAAGTTCGCTTCCCTAAGCCTATCAAATAACATATTCAGAGAGTTAATGTGTTCCTCAAATGTTTCCGTGGCGACAAGAATATCATCCATGAAATTTGTGATACATGGATTATTCAAGGGATCCAACAATTTGCGCATCATCCTAGAAAATACACTCGGAGCATTTTTCAGTCCGAATGGTAGCATGTTGAATTCATAGTGTCCTTCCGAGGTGCTAAAGGCTAAATAAGGTCTAACTTCAGGCTTCACTGGAATCTGGTAATAGCCTTTGCTAAGATCCATCTTCGAAAAGTATTTTGCCTTGTTCAATCTGGCAAATAACTGTTTTGAGTCTGGTAATGGATCCACTTGTCCTTCTGTGACAGCATTCAGTTTCCTGTTATCTATGCACAGTCTATGTTCCCCAGACGGTTTCCTCAACAAAACTACACTGGAGCTAAAAGAAGATTCACTGTGTGAAATAATCCCTTCTTTCAACAAATAATCTATTTCCTCTTTCAATGCCTTCTCCTTCGCGAAAGGAATAGAATAGGCTCTCATACAGATTGGGTTTGAGTCTACCAGCTTCATGTCATACTGTAGCAAATTTGTATGTCCTGGTTTATCTGTTAATACATCTGTATGTTCCTCCAGAACCTGTTGAACTCTCTCCCTCTGATTTTTAGTCAGGTGCTTACTGACTTTTACCTGTGCGGCTGTTTCACAAGGATGTAATGGGTATTCATGTGAGGTGAGTGGTTCCTTTTGCATTTGAGTTGCGATAGCCAAGGTCAGTAAGGGGGTGCTTTCCTGGAGTGGTCTGTCCAGATACTTCTTTAAAAGGTTTACATGATATACTTTCTCCTTCCCCTTTTTGTCAATTTTATAGTTTGTTCTAGACACCTTCTCTAGAACCGTATATGGACCTTGCCATCCAATTTGCAACTTATTCTGGCTGCCGGGTAGTAGAAGAAGCACCTTCTCTCCCACAGCTAATTCTCTGTCCTTTGCCTTCCTATTAAAGTAAGCTGCATGTTTCTTCCTGGCTTGTCTCAAATTATCATTTGCCAGTTTCCATCCAGCTTTCAGACGAGTGGTCAGCTCGTTCACATATTGATATGATGAGGTAACAGTCTCTTCTGCTTTCTCATCTGTCCAGGTCCTTAATAAAGCTTCCAATGGACCTTTTATTGGCCTCCCAAATAGCAGGGTTGCGGGAGCCATTCCGGTTGAACTATGTGGTACCTCCCGATACGCAAACAACGCGGCGGGCAGAAATTGATCCCACATATCCGGTTTTTCATGTGCCAGCTTCCTCAGGATAGAAATGAGAGTCCCGTTGAACCTCTCTACCTGGCCGTTCCCTTGTGGATGGTACGGACTACAATGAAAGTGCCTGGCTTGAAATAGCTTAAAAACTTCTTCCGTTAGTTTTCCCTCGAACTGTGAGCCATTATCAGTCAAGATTTGATGCGGGAATCCTAATCTTGTGAATATTGTAAGTAGTGCCTCTGCTACATGTTTCGAATCAATTGATGGCAGGGCTACCGCCTCTCCCCACATAGAACAAGTGTCCACCAGAGTAAGGATGTAACTGTTCCTCCTCTTGGTCCGAGTGAGAGGTCCCACAATATCCACTGCAACCCTCTCAAAAGGTGTTCCCACTATGGGCATTTCCCCTAGAGTTGCAGGAGCAGTCCAATGCTTTGGAGCTACCCTTTGACATTCTGGACAGGATTTGACATATCTTTTTATATCCTCCGTTATCCCTGGCCAGAAGTAATGACAAGCTATACGCTGTCCTGTGGCGCTGATCCCCATGTGACCACTGAAGGGAATCGCATGCCCTAGTTCCATCACTTTTTCCCTATATGAAGTGGGAAGAACCAGCTGGTTGTGACCATTTGTTCCAGTTCCGGCCTTCCTGTAGATCAATTTGTTCTTCATAAAGTACTCTCCCTTGCTTGGAGGTGTGTGGCATTTGGGCAATTTTTTGAAACATGGCTTGAGTGTCCTATCCTCAGCCTGCGCCTTCCTCATCTCCTCTGGATGAGCATTTATAGGTTCACCTTCTTCCTCCTTTTTCTGTGACCTGGTCTGCACTGTCGCCATGATCACAGGTCTCTCGGGATTCCCCAAGAAGACGTATCTACACCCCAATATTAGAGGGTAGATTGGTTCATCTATCACTGCTGCTCTGATTTCTCCTTCCACATAGCGAGTTTTCACCGTTATCCTTGCGATGGGAAGTGTCATGAGTGGTATGTCCTTAGTCGCCCCTTGTATTTCCACTGTTTCTGTGGTATACTGACATGGGTCCACTAGGCTAGACTTCACAACTGAATCATAATCCAAACCTGTATCATATAGGCACCTTATGGTGACCCATTTACAAATAACATCCTCACAAACTGGGGGGTGATAAGGTTCCTGCTGTCCATTAGGATTAACCTTTAATCTTTGTTTCCCCGACTTCATTGCAGCAATGTTTGAAGGTTTCCTTTTACAAAATTCGGTGTTATGGTTGTCTTTCTTACACCATTTGCACCATCTCTTTCCTTGGTTAAACGGTTTTCTTTCGTTATATTTTGGTCATTGAACTGTGAGTTTCTATCACGATAATCATTTCGTGGCCTATCAAAGTTTGTCCTGCCTTTATTACCTTGTTCTCTCGTATCAAATTTACTAAATTGCTGTGGAGCTTTAAAATTTTCTATGTGCTTCTTTTTAGTGCCACTTACCTCTGCCTGGGCTGCCTGATACCTCTCAGCGACATTTAAAACCTCCCCCAATCTCTCTGCACCTTGTTCCATGAGAAATTTTCTCAGGTCTGGAGCCATGGACTCTCTTAATTGCTCTATCATGATCATCTCTTTAAGATCTTGGGTCTTCCCCAGAGCAGTCCATTTCTCCAAATAGGTTTCTAGTCTGGCAGAGAATTGGTGGTATGTCTCCCCAGACAACAGTTTGGCATTTCTAAACTTCTTACGGTAAAATTCACCATTCTTTTCATATCTCAATAACAAAGCCTGCTTTAGCATGTCATAATTGTCTTGGTCGTCTCTATGCATCTTAGCAAAAACTTCATAAGAAGTACCTCTCAGTCCCTGGGATAACTTAAGACTCCACCTCTCTCTCTCTAACCCATACGTAGTAGCTAATAGTTCGAATCTACTGAGGTACCCCTCGATGTCATCGTCTTTCTCACTAAAATGGTCTAAATGAAACCCCATAGCTGAGGTTGAGGCTCCCTGACTAGGCGTAGCATCTGAGGCAAAAGGGCTGGCACCATTTTCAGGAGCATGGCCTTGTAATTCCAGCTCCCTTAGTCGTAATTCGTGCTCCCTTTGCAATCTTCTATCTTCTGCTTCCCTTTCGGCAGTCAATCTCTTTTCTTCTGCCTCCCTTTCGGCAGTCAATCTCTTTTCTTCTGCCTCCCTTTGCTGTCGTTTTTCTTCTGCCTCCCTTTGCTGTCGTTTTTCTTCTGCCTCAATCTGCAGCCTCTTAAGTTCTTTGTCAGCCTCAATTTGTAACCTCTTCTCTTCAGCTAACCTCCTATCTTCCCTTTCAATATACTTGTCACATTCTGAAGTTACATACTGAATTAAAACTTGACCCTCCATATTCATCTCCTTCGCCGTCAGCACAGCAGCCGATCTAAATTTTGCTAGATCTGCCATACTCTAACACAAAATTTAACAATGACTAAGGTATTTCTAAGTATATAATTACCAAGGTAAACAACAAAGTGTAATTATCAAGGTAATATATTTTAATTAATTAATTAATTACCACTGGCTGTGAAGATTCATTAACTTTTATTCTCCACTTTTTATTTAAGGGAAACTTTTAAATTTATTCCCTTATGTCCCCACTAGTTTAATTCCCAGACCAGGAGATCCTAATATCTTTAATAACTTAATCCCGGACGAGCCCCCAATATTTGTAGTGGTTTTTGATGTTATTGTATGGTTGATATGTTACCTAGTGTACTGTATGAGGTCAGCTGTGAAGGCTCCTGAGATAAAAGTTTATGGGAGTTACAGGAGGCCTTTCTGCTACCACTTTACGACCTCAAACAGACCTATTCTACTATAATGAGTGTTAGCTACGTTAAAAGTCTAGGGTACTGAAATGTAATGTGTAGGTAATAAAATACACTGACACACACATGTAAATAATAAGTCTAATAATAATAATAAACTCTACAATACACTGAACTAACACTGGCTGTTTAAGTTTAAATTTAAAATCTTTTAAAATTTATTTGTTCTGAACCAAATGTTTCTTTTGGTCAGAACTTATGAAATGATAGGTATTTATCAATGAAATGCATATATATATTGCATAATCAAATATAACTTTTGTACATAGGTCTATTATTATTACAATGATTAATATTAATGGTATCTACAAAGTCCTGGGAACACTAGTAATGGATGGTTAGTTGGGGTGGCATCATCATGCTCAATCTTTGTGTAAACAGTTCATAGTCCTTAACATAGGGACTGATCTTAAAGGATGTATACAATCTTTATTTCTCTATTGATGGTGGGAGTTGTTAATGAATCTCCAGCAGGCCAGGTTGCAGTTTACTGGCCTGAAATGACGTAGTACAGAATTCTCGTGGCCCACTCCTCTCATTAGCTGGAGTAAAATAAGTTAGGCTGCACAGGCACTCGCTTGATACTTCTATAAGATTATCTGGCACAATAGTAGTGCCAGATCAGAAACTCACAATTCTGAAACAAAATTTGTGCCATGTGTCAGTACACTATTCACTGCGCCACTCTTACACACACACCACAAAACAACATTACACAGACTGATTCAGATCTATCTGACCAACGTAACACATCTCACCTAGTTGTTATCAATTTGTACAAGTTCCCCAGGACTGCATTGCATCCGAAATATGTTCAATAGTTTCCTCTTCTATTAAATAAGGTGGGTGATATGTTCCCACTGATGTCAATAATCGATCCTCCTTCCATAGTATTAGACAGGTTTTTATTTATTATTAGTTTGCCTCTAGGCCCTGGACTGCGGCGGGGGACCTAGAGCAAGCACTCACTTGTCGTAATCATTTTTCATGAGATGGCAGTATCAATCACTCAAAATATTAAATAAATAAGATAAATGCTTTCTGGCCTTACCACAATTCAGAATTGAGAACACAGTTACTTAGGACTAGCAAAACTCAGCTGAGCTGCTGGCTAGAGTATGGCGTCCCACTGAATTTTATTTATTATTTCCTGGAAAACACCACTAGCAGTCAAGAACTGTGTTACTGGACAGTCTTCTTTAAAATGGCACAAATGTGCGTCTCTTTCTTGCTAATATAAAAATGCGTTGGCCAATCAGATCGGAAGACTAAGCTTTTCAATTTAAATTTTGAAAATAAAGTCAAAAGTACTTCTCAATTTTTCAAATGTACGTCGGTCACATTTTATCTTTTCCCAAAATTACACTTGTTTTTTGGACCAACTACATGCAAAACCTACACAAACCTGCCTCCTAAGTTATTTTTAGCCACTATCTCCCGACTTTCCCCTCTAGTTTATTGCAGTTTGATTTTTGCATTTTTAGGGCTCAAGGACACCAAAACGTAGCTTTTGTGAAGTATGCACAGAAAACTGTTCGCCAGTCTGATGTGAACAATACAGTCTTTCGTCAATATCTTCCGTGTTATCTGTCCGTCTGTATAATTAAAAGTATATTTTTTCTCTGCTCAAGATGGGCTATCAAACTAGCTAGGTTTTATTTTCATAACTTTATTATTAAAGAAAAACCTACTTTTCTCAAGGTTAGTTTTTGAAATTTGTTTTCGAACCTTCTCCACGGCGTTTGCCGCTGAATTCAAACAAAACAACCAAGTACCGCAAAAACGTCCAAGATATGACTCTTTCGAATAAGAGCTAAGGTCTTTTTCCTACCAATTTCTTACATTGTGTCAACTAGTGGCGTGAATTTTTTTCCTTAAACTACAACTTGCGTCTTTTTGCCTTTTAGGTTCAAACACGTGTTCAGTCATATTTTTCCTTTTTTATATCTCCGTTTCCCTCCCGTCAAAAAGGGTAAACCGTTTCGTCTGCATGTCTAACTAGTTAGTTTGAATGGCGGTAGGAACCGCGGGCGTAGGTGAAGAAGTCACGGCATATCTTACGTATATTTTTATCCCTACATGTTATCTTACCCGTTATCTTTATAATTGGAGATATTTTAACGTTGCATCACGGTAATTTCACCACAATGATGAGATAGATGAAGTGATGGTGAGACAGAGAAGTGATGGTGAGACAATGGGGGTGAGACAGATCAAGTGATGGTGGGACAGATGAAGTGATGGTGAGACATAAAGTGATGGTTTAGACAAGAAGAAGTGATGGTTACACAGTTGGAGTGATGTGAGACAGATGAAGTGATGGTTTAGCCAGTTGAAGTGATGGAGAGACAGATGAAGTGATGGTTTAGACAGTTGAAGTGATGGAGAGACAGATGAAGTGATGGTTTAGACAGTTAAAGTGATGGTGAGACAGATGAAGTGATGGTTTAGACAGTTGAAGGGATGGTGAGACAGGTGAAGTGATGGTGAGACAGATGAAGTGACAATGAGTCAGATGAAGTGACGGTGAGACAGATGAAGTGATGGTGAGACTGATGAAGTGATGGTTTAGACAGTGATGAAGTGGTGATGAGATAGTTGAAGAGATGAAACAGATGAAGTGATAGGGAGACAGTGATATGGAGAGGCAGATGATGTGATGGGGAGACAGAAGATGTGATGGTGAGACAGATGAAGTGATAGTGAGACAGATGGAGTGATGGTGAGACAGATGAAGTGATAGTGAGACAGATGGAGTGATAGTGAGAGATGGAGTGATGGTGAGACAGATGAAGTGATGGTGAGACAGATGAAGGAGATGGTGAGACAGATGAAGTGATGGTGAGTTAGATGAAGTGATAGTGAGACTGATGCAGTGATGGTGACACAGTTGAAGTGATGGTGAGACAGATGAAGTGGTGGGAAGACAGATGAAGTGATGGTGAGACAGATGAAATGATGGTGAGACAGATGATGTGATGGTGAGACAGATGAAATGATGGTGAGACAGATGAAGTGATAGTGAGACTGATAAAGTGATGGTGACACAGTTGAAGTGATGGTGAGACAGATGAAGTGATGAAACAGATGAAGTGGTGGGAAGACAGATGAAGTGATGAAAAAGATGAAGTGATAGTGAAGCAGATGAAGTGATGAGATGGATGAAGTGATGTTGAGATAGATGATGTGATGAGACAGATCAAATGATGGTGAGACAGACCAAGTGATGGTGGGAGAAGCAATAATATTGAGACTTATGGAGTGATGGTGAGACAGTGAAGGTGGCACAGACTGATGATGAGATAGCATGATATTGAGACATGGAGTGATTTTTGTCAGTTGGAATGAGTGATTTTGAGTCAGCTGGAGTGACGGTGAGACAGATATGGTGAGAAAGTGATGGTGAGACAGAATGATGGTGAGGCAGAGTGATGGTGAGACAGAGTCATGGTCAGACAGTCATGGTGAGGCAGAGTCATGGTGAGGCAGAACGATGCTGAGGCCAAGTGATGGTGAGGCAGAGTGATGGTGAGACAGAGTGATGGTGAGACAGAGTGATGGTGAGACAGAGCGATGGTGAGACAGCGATGGTGAGAAAGAGTGATGGTGAGACAGAGTGATTGTGAAACAGCGATGGTGAGACAGAGTGATGGTGAGACAGAGCGATGGTAAGACAGAGTGATGGTGAGGTAGAGTGATGGTGAGGCAGAGTGATTGTGAAACAGAGGGATGGTGCGAGTAACATTGATATAGAAACATGCAGAGTGATGGTGAGGCAGTGATGGTGAGACAGAGTCATGGTGAGGCAGAATGATGGTGAGGCAGAATGATGCTGAGGCCAAGTGATGGTGAGGCAGAGTGATGGTGAGACAGAGTGATGATGAGACAGAGTGATGGTGAGACAGAGTGATGGTGAGACAGTGATGGTGAGACAGAGTGATGGTGAGACAGAGTGATGGTGAGACAGCGATGGTGAGACAGAATGATGGTAAGACAGAATGATGGTGAGACAGAGTGATGGTGAGACAGAGTGATGGTGAGACAGAATGATGGTGAGACAGAGTGATGGTGAGACAGAGTGATGGTGAGACAGAATGATGGTGAGACAGAATGATGGTGAGACAGAGTGATGGTGAGACAGAGTGATGGTGAGACAGAGTGATGGTGAGACAGAGTGATGGTGAGACAGAGTGATGGTGAGACAGATTGATGGTGAGACAGAGTGATGGTGAGACAGAGTGATGGTAAGACAGTGATGGTGAGACAGAGTGATGGTGAGAGAATGATGGTGAGACAGTGATGGTGAGACAGAATGATGGTGAGACAGAATGATGGTGAGACAGAGTGATGGTGAGACAGAATGATGGTGAGACAATGATGGTGAGACAGAGTGATTGTGAAACAGAGTGATGGTGCGAGTAACATAGATGTAGAAACATGCAGAGTGATGGTGAGGCAGAGTGATGGTAAGACAGAATGATGGTGAGACAGAATGATGGTGAGACAGAGTCATGGTGAGACAGTGATGGTGAGGCAGAGTGATTGTGAGGCAGAGTGATGGTAAGACAGCGATGGTGAGGCAGAATGATGGTGAGACTGAGTGATGGTGAGACAGTGATGGTGAGACAGAGCGATGGTAAGACAGAGTGATGGTGAGGCAGAGTGATTGTGAGACAGTGATGGTGTGAGTAACATTGATATAGAAACATGCAGAGTGATGGTGAGACAGAGTGATGGTGAGGCAGAGTGATGGTAAGACAGAATGATAGTGAGACAGAGTCATGGTGTGACAGTGATGGTGAGGCAGAGTGATGGTAAGACAGTGATGGTGAGGCAGAATGATGGTGAGACAGTGATGGTGAGGTAGAGTGATGGAGAGACAGAATGATGGTGAGACAGAGTGATGGTGAGACAGAGTGATGGTGATGGTGAGACAGAGTGATGGTGAGGCAGAGTGATGGAGAGACAGAATGATGGTGAGACAGAGTGATGGTGAGGCAGAATGATGATGAGACAGAGTGATGGTGAGACAGTGATGGTGAGGCAGAGTGATGGAGAGACAGAATGATGGTAAGACAGAATGATGGTGAGACAGAGCGATGGTGATGGTGAGACAGAGCAATGGTAAGACAGAGTGATGATGAGATAGAGTGATGGTGTGGGTAACATTGATATAGAAACAAGCAGAGTGATGGTGAGGCAGAATGATGGTGAGACAGAGTGATGGTGAGACAGTGATGGTGAGGCAGAGTGATGGAGAGACAGAATGATGGTGAGACAGAATGATGGTGAGACAGAGCGATGGTGATGGTGAGACAGAGCAATGGTAAAACAGAGTGATGATGAGACAGAGTGATGGTGTGAGTAACATTGATATAGAAACAAGCAGAGTGATGGTGAGACAGAGTGATGGTGAGGCAGATTGATGGTGAGACAGATTGATGGTAAGACCGAATGATGGTTAGACAGAGTCATGGTGAGACAGAGTGATGGTGAGGCAGGGTGATGGTGAGACAGCGATGATGAGGCAGAACAATGATGAGACTGAGTGATGGTGAGACAGAGTGATGGTGAGACAGATTGATGGTGAGACAGAGCGATGGTGAGACAGAGTGATGGTGAGACAGAACGATAGTGAAACAGCAATGGCGAGACAGAACGATGGTGAAACAGAGTGATCGTTAGAGTGATGGTGAGTCAGAGTGATGGTGAGACAGCAATGGTAAGATGGAGTGATGGTGAGACAGTGATGGTGAGGTAGAGTGATGGTGAGACAGTGATAGTGAGACAGAGTGATGGTGAAGCAAAGTGATGGTGAGACAGAGTGATTGTGCGAGTAGCATTGATATAGACACGCAGAGTGATTGTGTTGTTGTTGTTATAGATCCAGCAGCATTTGGTCTTTTGTCTTTCGTCGGGTGCCATGTAGTGTTATCTGCATGTGTTCGCAAGTTATTATTTCGCTACATATAAGGTGTTCCATTTATCTGGCCTCGGAAGAAGGAGCATTTTCCTTACATTGTCAAGTGCTGGGTACTCAGAGAAGTGGTGGTCAAGAAGAGTGATTGTGAGACAGGCAGTAAAGGTGAGACAGGATGGTGGTGAGAGGAATGCTAGTATTGAGACAGACAGGGTGAAAGTAAATAAGATGAATGGTGAGACAAATTGACTGATGATGATGAGACAGATATAGCAATGATGTGGCACATGGATCGTTGACGAGACAGATGGAGTGACGGTGATACAGGTGGAATGATGGTGAGAGGTGGAATGAGAGATGATGAGACAGATATAGCAATGGTGTGGCACATATGAATCGTTGGTGAGACATTTGGAGTGGTGGTGAGACAGGTAGAGTGACTGTGAGACAAGTAGAATGATGGTGAGATGTGGAGTGATGGTGAGACAGGTGGAGTGATGTGAGACAGGTGGAGTGATGGTGAGACAGGTGGAGTAATAGTGAGACAGATGGAGTGATGATGAGACTGGTGGAGTGAAGGTGAGAAGTGAAATGATAAATAGAGATGGTGAGAAAGATGAAATATTGTGAGACAACTAGAGTAAGTAGTGAGACAGGTGGAGTGACGATGAGATAGGAGCAGTGACAGTAAGAGGTGGAATGAGAGATAAATGAAGAGATTATGAGACAGATATAGCGATGGTGTGGCACATATGGATCGTTGGTGAGACAAGTGAAGTGATGGTGAGACAGGTGGAGTGACGGTGAGAAGTGGAATGAGATATAGATGAAGAGATTATGAGAACAATGAAATCTAGAGTAAATAGTGAGACAGGTGGAGTGACAGTGAGACAGGTGAAGCGATTTTTGGTTTGTTTGAAGTTAACAACGACAATGGATAGAGTGACAGTAATAGTTGGAATGAGAGATAAATAAAGAGATGATGAGACAGATGTAGCGATGTTGTGGCACATGGATGAGACAGGTTGAGACAGGTAGAGATTCCGAAAATGGCAAGACAGACATAGTAATAGTGAGATGAACAGAGTTAGTAAGATGCTGTGAGAGATCAGGTTATAAATTCTTGAAAATAAACATATTAACATTTATTATAAAGTTATGAAGAAATTTATGTTTTTTGTTGTCATCTGTCTCTCAGTGTTATGGAGAATCATTTTATACAGATGTCATACTTAAGGTATGCCCTGTGTAATTCCGGGGGGGGGGGGGGGTTTCTAAAGAGGCAGTGACATAATATGAGGACTACCTCAGGCATGTCATACAAGGTGATTTATTTGAGGTTGTGTGTTGGGGTGGCAACCTCATCATGTAAAAGAAATAGCCACAGGAACCATACAGGACCATGGGGGCTGCTTGGTGCAGGCTTCCTGCAAGAGGACCAGCTGCAGTGGGGGACCTCTGTAAGGAGTGAATAGAAAAAAAAAAGAGGACTTCAGCACCCTGAGGCAACAAATCAAACGATGAGCCGTGCATCAATTGGCTGTTGTGTGGTGTTCCTGGAAACGGGGCCTCCCAGATCTGGAACAGAGTTGCGTCTTTGCCACCTCACTGCACTATTAGATGGACATGAGGTATAGCATACATACAGGCGTGAGGTGGCAGAGAAGCAAACCCGTAAAAATGGCTTGCTGAAATCGGATGTGTCGGGCCGAAAGACGCAGACATCGCAGCCTAGCTGTAGACTACGACGCAACGTACTTACCGCTCAAAACTAACGGCCAGTATTGTAAGAGGGCGATATAGCTGAGAGCGAACGCAAGCAACAATACACTATGTGTTTATAAGAGGTTGTGTATGAGGCTGGCAGCCTCATCATATAAAAGAAATTGCCACAGAAACCACTGCTGCAGCAGCATGGGACGGCTTGATGCAGGCTTCCTGCAGTGATGGCTCTCATGCTCTATGAGAAGCACAAAGGTAACTGATGATGGTGATGATACTTCAGGTTTCTGCCTCCCCAGCAGTGATTCACTCTGTCCAGCTGTGATTCACGCTGTCCAGCTGTGATTTACTCTGTCAAGCTATGATTCACTGTCCAGCTGTGATTCTCTCTGTCCAGCTGTGATTCACTCTGTCCAGCTGTGATTCACTCCCCAGCTATGATTTACTCTGTCCAGCTATGATTCACTCTGTCCAGCTGTGATTCACTCTGTCCAGATGTGATTCACTCTGTCCAGTTGTGATTCACTCTGTCCAGTTGTGACTCACTCTCTCCAGCTGGGATTCACTCTTTCCAGCTGTGATTTATTCTGTCCAGCTGTGATTTACTTTCTCCAGCTGTGATTCACTCTGTCCAGCTGTGATTCACTCTGTCCAGCTGTCCAAATAACAAAACTGCTACAGTTTAAAAACAAATCTTGCTTTGATCTTGAAATTTCTTCTAAGAAAATGTGCCATTCTTGGCTATAAATACCATTGGCTAATTCTTAATAAGACACTGTGACACAGAATCTTCTTCTTCTTTTTCCTCCTTCGTCCTGAAAAGGACGTTGGTTGCGTTGTGTCCGTTTACAGCGAAGCTGCGATATTTGCGACTTTCGGCTGACACATCCGACTTCGCACAGCATTTTTGGGACCAGGTTTGCTTTCTCTCTTCGATCCCTACTCTCTTGGCCAGAATGCAGTGATTCAGCCTGTTTCCAGGACCACCACTTGGAGGTGGAGTAGGGTCTTGGTCAGCTCTGGTTCGCTGACCCTGACGCAAGCAGTCAAGCTATGAGTCGCTGGCTGCATTCATCTCGTTTACTGCGTCTTCGATCCTACACAGAATTAATTACTGTGATTTGTAGTGTTTTTTATGAATTTTTCAGGGTGGGTTGTTTCGAGTGTGAGGCACCTATTTGGGTGCCTCAGTATTGCAAGCCCTCACCTTCCAGCCCATTATGTTACAACACGTTCTTGATGATACTATGCATGCTGTTTAAAAAGTTTAATGAACTGCCTTTAAAATATATGTGTAATCTAAATCACTAATGTGGAATTGATGACAAGAACTTGACAAGTGCCAGTGGAATAAGAGATGAGAAGAAGATGCTGGCGATGGATAGGACACACATTGAGGAAAACTGTTGATAGCATTACAAGGCAGTCCTTGTTCTGGAATCCCTAGGTTAAGAGAAACAGAGTGAGACATGTGCTTTTTTTTTGGGGGGGGGGGCTGTAGGGTGGTTGTAATCTAACATTTGTAAGTTTATGGGGGGGGGTGGGGGGGAAGTATAAATCGTGTAGCACCTATTAGGAAAACATTTGGGAGGAAAAGCTGAGGGGAAGTGTCAACACAACGTACAACACGCAAGCAGCGTTGGTGTAGCTGGCGAGTCCTTTTCAGGGCTTCATGCTAGTAGATGGATAATGTTAGTGCTTTTCAGGACTTAGTATCTATAGACGCTGACCGGGCTAGCAATCTGGTTGGCTTGCACAAGAGTTCACATACAACCGGTGTTTCGCTGAACACTGAGGTAGTACGGGCAGCTTTGGCGTAGCTGATGAGTCCTTTTTAGGGCAAGACCTTCTCAGGGCTTTATGCTAGCAGGTGGATAATGTTAGTCCTTTTCATGACTTAGTATCTATCAACGCTGTGATAGCCCTGAAAAGGACTGCTGAGTAAGCAGTCCTTTTCAGGGCTTCTTCATGCTAGTTGATAGAAGCTAGTAGTCCTTTTCAGGGCTTAGAGTTTATCAACACATCGCTTTAGTTAACAGAGTTCACTTATTTTTGACTGGCAAATTGCGCTCTGATATAACTAATTAGGTTGAAGGGTACACGCCTCGCCACAAGAAGGTAAAACCCACAAACTAAAAATAAAAAAAAAAGAGGTGAGGAAGGGAACCCCCCCCCCCCCCCCCAATCCCTCCTCTTGCCCTTGTACATCACGGACTGCATATTGATTGATTTATAGTTGGCATGTGCCATCATGTCCAAATTACTTCTTGTGTACGAACAAAAGTTTTTATTTTCTTTCTGTGTGATTAAGTTTGTAATATGCTTAGTGTAATTTCATTTGCCCGCCTTACAACGCGTGTTTGGGGAAACTCCAAATTTACAACGAAGACCAAAGCTGCGGTTTATAACGCCTGTGTCACCAGCACACTTCTATGTGGCAGCGAGACATGGACAACCTAGACTCAGCAAGAAAGAATGTTGAATACCTTCCATCTACAGTGTCTACGTCACATTCTCGGTATTCGCGGAAGGATAAAGTGACAAATGTCTAGGTGTTGTCACAAGCTGGCCTTCAAAACGTGTAGGCCTATACACGGCTTAGACAGTGCAGACTACGCTGGCTTAGCCATGTCCGCCTCGATAAAGATGGCGGCATCCTGAAAGATATCTTCTACAGACAATTGGCAGATGGCAAAAGAACAGTTGGGTGACCGCAGCTGAGGTTCAAAGATGTGTGCTAGAGAGACATGAGGGTGCTGGACATAAATCCAGCAACGTGGGAGGATGAAGCTGCCGATCACACCAAGTGGCGATGCTATTTACAGTGCCACCTCAGATTGGGCGAAAACCTCATACAACAAGCAGAAGAGAGGAGAAAACGTCGAAAGGAACACCAGGAAAATAAGCAACTGAAGGCCGTCACCTCAGGGGCGCATACCCATGGTCAGTTATGACTGAATGGGTTATTATTATTATTTCTTGTGGGGTCTTAGTGCCAATGAGATTTTCTACTCATTTCTATCTTGTGGTTATTGCAGTATGTCTTAATGTTTTGCCTCTGCTGGTCAAATTTGTTGCAGTCCACCAGAAAGTGTCTAATTGAGTTTGGTTCTTGACACTCTTCGCACGTGGGATCCTCTATCATGAAATACTTAGTTCCAAGCTTAATCTTCAGCAATTTTTTTTTATTAACTGGTATTTTTAGTTCATCTTGTATTTGAAATCTTATGCTTGGTTTCTTGAATTTATTCCACTATATGTTCTAATTATAACCATCAAGGGTTGAACGGGATACATTGTTTTAAAAAAAAATATATATATATATTTTTTAAAAAAAAAGGGTATCATGGTAAGAGTGTAATGGGCAAGAGAAGCATCTGTTGCACTGGGAAATAAATGGAAATCGCAAGAAATCAGATTCAACAAAACAATCTGAATCCTCGACTCAAATTTCGGACAAGTTCTATTCTGTAGCTCGAAACATGGAGGACAATAAAAACAACAATCAAGATAGGTGCTTGTGTGGAATTCTTCTTCTTTGGTCCTTGGTCGCTGACTGACAAAGCAATCAGTGGCCATCACGCCTAGTGGCGTCCTGTAGGGTAGCAACAAAATGTCTCCACTTTTCTCGGTCACAGTCATTCTTCGTGTGGTGTCCTATTTCTGGTTCATGCTTAGCATTTCCACCTCCAAATAGTGGCTTTTGCTTTCCTTCTGGAGACCATAGCATGACAGTTCTGGTGATGGTCAACCCTATTCCAGAATGACAGTTCTGGTGATGGTCAACCCTATTCCAGCATGACAGTTCTGGTGATGGTCAACCCTATTCCAGCATGACAGTTCTGGTGATGGTCAACTCTATTCCAGCATGACAGTTCTGGTGATGGTCAACCCTATTCCAGCATGGCAGTTCTGGTGATGGTCAACCCTATTCCAGCATGACAGTTCTGGTGATGGTCAACCCTATTCCAGTTCTGGTGATGGTCAACCCTATTCCAGCATCTACCCGCAATGATGTTGTGCATGTGCTCTTGGTGGTTGCGAGATAACAGTTCTTGGTTGGTGATGGTATTCGGCCAGAAAATTTCAAGAATTTGTGTGTGGAAGAGAAGCTTTGAAAGCAACATGGAACTGATGACATGAACAAGACAGGTGCTAGTGCAACAAAAGATGAGAAGATGCTGGAGATGGAAAGGACACAAATTGAGGATCCCTGTTGATAACATTAACAGGCATTTCTTGTTCTGGAATCCCCAAGGTAAAAGAGGTAGAGAGAGACTAAAGAACATATGGAGAAGAGAACTGGAGATAGAAATGAAAAGGATGAAGAGGAAATAGAAAGACCTTTGACTAATGATGACACATGTTGCTATGTTTGTTATTCTTCTTTGATCCTTAGCCGCCGACCGTCAAAGCAGTCAATGGCCATCACGCCTAGTGGCATCTTGTAGGGCAACAACAAATTGATTCCACTTTGCTCGGTCGGTGGCCATCCTTCGTACAGTGCCCCAACTGTGGTTCCTCATGTCAGTGGCTTCCTTTCGGCTTTCACCACTGACAGTCATACGAGCCTCAGACTTCGGATGTCCATCCCGCAGCAAGTGCAAAGTTTGTTTATTCGTTGTTGTTTCCATAACTTCAATTTTTTTTTTACATAGACAGGGGTGTCAGCCTATGGAGCACATGAGTCAGTGCAGGCTCTCTAAGAACTACTACAGTGCTCACTCCGTGTTCCATTAAGAGCTTCAACGAGAAAGAAGACCTTGTGCAGATGGTACAGGACAGGATGAATTGGCATAAATTAGTTGAATGCTTGTACTTCTTGATGAGCTGAATAGTGATGACTGAATGAAATTATTTCCAACTATCTCTTCACTTCTGGTATTATCCATTCTTCTAACAGACACCAAGACGATCGACATCATTCATTTGTATAAGTTTATTATGCAACAAATTTATATCAAGCAAGCATCCTTATTTTAAAAAAATTTTTTTTAGCAGTATTCAAATGTCTATACTAGCGTGAGTGAAGGCACAACAGGAAAAAACCCCAGGAAAAGCAGGTCATATTTTAATCTGGAAAAACCTGGGGAAAACGGCATGTTGCCATTGCCATGACAGCTTGTATAATTTAATATTTGTTTGAAGGTTTCATACTATGATAACGTGCGTCTTTGTCAGATGCTGCGTTTGATGTCAATCATTTGTGTGTTGAGTCCATGATTTAAAGTTATGGGACTAACATGTCTGTTGACTGCAAGGTATGGACGTTACTCAATTCACCAAGAGACCTGATATAACTTCTTACATTATCCTTCAGCTACCCATGGGACAAAGTCCTTCAACAAATTAATACGAAGACTTCCTGCCACGTGCCATTTACTCAAGATCCTTCTGTGTTCTTTATCCCTGTTATGTCTGTATCCAGTCCTCTTCTCCATGAGCTTTCTTGGTTTTACCTGGTCTGCCTTGTAATGCTTTTAACTAATGCTATTAACAGGTTTCCAGTTTCCTCAATGTGTATTTCCTATCATAAGTGAATGTAGTTTTCTTACTTCTTGCTCCACTGGTTCTAGCCATCAGTTCCAAATTGGTGATCTTGTCATAACATTTTAACCAGACACAATTGTTTAATATTTTCCGTTTGTCGGTATTAAACATTACTGACATGTATTAATTTAATTTATAACTTTGTGTTACTTTGATCGCTGACGTACAAAAATCGAACACTCGCCACACACAAAAAGACTCAAGACTTTTAACCACACTCACACGGCGTAGAATAACAGGATAATATTAAATACAATTTACAAAATAAAAAATACTGTTTTATTTCAAATTCTTTCACAAACTCGTCAGAAAAATGTATTAATATTAAGAGTAGTATTATGTTTTCCTGAGAGTAGTAAAACTTTGTTTTCTGCAGCCTTCGGTTTTTTTTTTAACAAGTTGGTAGGTTAAAAATAACACTTACTCATTCATAATAACCATGCCAGGTGTCAAATTGAACCTTGTTAATCACTGTAAGTGTCAAGTTGTTTCTTGCTAATCATTTTAAGTGTCAAATCGATTCTTCTTAATCATTTCAATTTCTACCTTGAAAAATTTCAAAGACTGATTTTTGGAAAAAGAAAGGGTTAGTACCTACGACAGTGTTTATAAAGTGATATATTAATTATCAGTTAAGTAATTCTGTAAATTATTTTTAAAAAATGTGATTTCAATTATTATTATAATGTCCGAGTTGTCACATGAAGATGCCATAATGTCAAATGTCATTAATGGCTGGTGTCATAATGTAAAATGTCACACATTTTGTTGCGAAAAATTTACTCAACATTGCTGTATACTATCTAGTTTGAAGAGTTTATAATTCAGCAGTACACAATGACATAGTGAGTAGTTTTGTTTGTATAGTCTGCGGCAAAGTTAAAAAATGCCCCCAGAAGATCGTGTAATATTCTTTCTGATGATTCTGATGTTTAAGATGGTGTTTAAAGTGTTGTGTTTTGGGGCTGAGTGACTTAGAAACATTTGCGGTGGACGATGGATGGCCCAGACTCGTCGTACTCCTGCTTGGAGATCCACATCTGTTGGAAGGTGGACAATGAAGCCAAGATGGATCCACCGATCCAGACGGAGTATTTACGCTCAGGGGGAGCAATTATTTTGATTTTCATTGTGCTTGGAGCCAGGGAGGTAATCTCCTTCTGCATGCGGTCAGCAATACCAGGGAACATGGTGGTGCCTCCAGACAAGACAGTGTTGGCGTAGAGATCTTTACGAATGTCGACGTCGCACTTCATGATGGAGTTGTAGGTGGTTTCATGAATACCAGCAGACTCCATACCCAAGAAGGATGGCTGGAATAGAGATTCGGGACACCTGAAACGCTCGTTACCAATGGTGATTACTTGACCATCAGGCAACTCGTAGCTCTTCTCAAGGGAGGAAGAAGAAGCAGCTGTGGCCATTTCCTGCTCAAAGTCAAGGGCAACATAACAAAGCTTCTCCTTGATGTCACGGACAATCTCACGCTCGGCCGTGGTGGTGAATGAGTAGCCTCTCTCAGTCAGGATTTTCATCAGGTAATCTGTGAGATCACGGCCGGCCAAATCCAGACGGAGGATGGCATGTGGAAGAGCGTAACCTTCATAGATGGGGACAGTGTGTGTCACACCATCACCAGAGTCCAGCACAATACCTGTGGTACGACCAGAGGCGTACAGTGACAGCACAGCCTGGATGGCAACATACATTGCGGGGGCGTTGAAGGTCTCAAACATAATCTGGGTCATTTTTTCTCTGCAGACAAAAACAAGAGAAACAGATTGTCAGTTTTGGTTGGCAAAATAAAACAAGAAACAAAACCTACTATTAGATTGATAAGGAAAGATCTAAGGTTTATATCGTGTCATCTTTAGCCATGTGGTTCTTAGGTTGCTAGGTTGCAATAAAGAAGGAACAGGGCCACTGATACCACCAAGCATGTCCTAAGAGGCAATCAAGTGGAGGTTGTGCATGGGGCTATAGACCTTACCATGTTAAATTTTCCTGTTCTAGAATTTTCATGGGGTCCCGGAGGAGCTGTATTGAGACTAGAGAAAACAGAATCAATCAATCAACACCCTTTATCTCCCTGAGGAGCATAGGCCTTCAACAAACACATGCCAAGTCTTCCTGTCCTGTGCCATCCGGTCAAGTTCTTTCCATGTTTTCATCATCATTTTCACCTCTGTATCCAGTTCTCTTCTCCATGAGTTATTTGGTCTATTTCTGCCTCTCTTTCCCTGTGGATTCCAGAACAAGGACTGCCTTGTAATGCTATCAACAGGTTTCCTCAATGCGTATCCTATCCATCGCCAGCATCTTCTTCTCAACTCTTGTTCCACTGGCACTTGTCTGGTTCTTGTCATCAATTCCACATTTGTGACTTTGTCATACCATTTCAGTCCTTCTAATCTACGCAAGCACCCGTTTATAACAGTCTGTAGCTTTTTGGTTGTTGCTTTTGTTGTTCTCCATGTCTCAGAGCCATACAATAGGACTGACTTGACATTTGTGTTGAAGATTCTTATTTTCATGTTGGACTTGATTTCTCTTGTTCTCCATATGTTTCCCAATGCAATGAAAGCTCCTCTTGCTTTTTGTATTCTTATTTTGATGTCATTATCTGTCCCTCCAACTAACAGAATCTGTGGCAGTGTGCATATGTGGCAGGGCATTACTTTCTCCAGCCAGGCATGTCATAACAGGCGACTTAGTTGAGGTTGTGCATGTGGTTAGCAACCACACCATGTTAAACTTTCCTGTTCTGTTTAATGTAGAAATAATGACAAAAACCAGACAAGTGCCAGTGTAACATGAGATGACAAAAACCAGACAAGTGCCAGTGGAACATGAGATGACAAGAACCAGTGGAACATGAGATGACAAGAACCAGTGGAACATGAGATGACAAGAACTAGTGGAACATGAGATGACAAGAACCAGTGGAACATGAGATGACAAGAACCAGTGGAACATGAGATGACAAGAACTAGTGGAACATGAGATGACAAGAACCAGTGGAACATGAGATGACAAGAACCAGTGGAACATGAGATGACAAGAACCAGACAAGTGCCAGTGGAACATGAGATGACAAGAACCAGACAAGTGCCAGTGGAACATGAGATGACAAGAACCAGACAAGTGCTAGTGGAACATGAGATGACAAGAACCACTGGAACAAGAAATGAGAAGAAGACACTGGAGAAGGATAGGACACACACTGAGAAAACATGTTGATAGCATTACAAGACAATCCCTGTTCTAGAATCCCCAGGGTAAGAGAGGCAGAGGAAGACCAAGGAACACATGGAGAAGAGAACTGGAGACAGACATGGAAAAACCTTGAGATGATGGCACGGGACAGGAAGACTTGGCATAAGGTTATTGAAGGCCTATCTTCCTTTGGGAGCTGAAAGGTGAGAAAAAAAGAAGAAATGGATATAGGTAACACCTCTATACTAGGACACAGGTTAAAGAACATGCCCACGTTATGGCCACAAGGCTTTCATTAAGGACAAATTAATGAGAACAAGAGAAAAAAGTTAAAAAAATTTTTTAAATGAATAAACATGATATGACCTGAAAATGGAAATACCAGATGTCACTGTCACAGATTTCCGTGTGTACAAAACAATCTAGAATTTTTGTGTTATAGAACTTTAAGTATTTCTGACTCTCTTTGCCTGTCTCTGAAATCTTTTAAGTCTGAACACATTTTAAAAAAAGGTAAAGGAAGTAATGTAGCAGATACTGCAGTAGGGGAGTGATGTGTTGGAGACTTCACTATACTAGGTCCAGCATCGAGGTGGGGTGACCAGTTCCCTTCCTTGCTGCCTTTTCCTTCCCTAAATCAAGTGCAAAGTCAGGTACCCATTTACGGCTGAAGCATGGCGATACCGTGAATTGAACCCTGCATCTTTGCCGCGAGAGACCAACGCTCTAACCACTCTGTCTATCGGACGCTCTGAACACATTTACATTACGTAAAAGGTCTATGAAAGTTGCCCAAAGAAATACATTGCTATCAGGTTTTAAAAAAAATTAGACATCTGGGCATAACAATATCTGCAAACAAACCTGTTGGCCTTGGGGTTAAGAGGGGCCTCTGTGAGCAGGACTGGGTGCTCCTCAGGAGCCACTCTCAACTCATTGTAGAAGGTGTGATGCCAGATCTTCTCCATGTCATCCCAGTTTGTGACAATGCCGTGCTCAATGGGGTACTTGAGAGTGAGGATACCTCTCTTAGACTGAGCCTCATCTCCCACATAGCTGTCCTTCTGACCCATACCCACCATGACACCCTGTAAAGAAACAGCAGAGTGAATAAGTCTGTATTTGACTAAAAGAATGTCTGATCCATGAGAGTAGCAGATTGACAGCATGGCCTCCATCAACCCCTGTGAGGGATAACTGTAAGGTGATGAGAGAAGCATGAGACCAACTGCTAGCTTTCCACTTCAATATATGTCTATCTGCCTACCTATCTATCTATACACATATATACTGTAGTAATTGGGAAGGTGAAAGTTTGATGATGTTCTTACAATACATATGACTTATGGCATGTGAAAGTTAATTCAATATCTAACTGGAAACACCAGGCCTTTATACTCCTCCCCCTGAATATTATGTTTGTTTGGTTTTACCTCACTTATGTTTAATTGGGTTTTTTTTAAACTTACAGGCAAAATTGGTCATTTTGATTTGTCCTATTTACACTGATTTAACAGATGTGAAGCCACTTTCCCGTATCGATAGTTATTCATATTATTTGGAATTGAAAACAATATATAATTCTAATTATAACCCCCATCAGAGGTTGAACGGTATATTTCTCATCAAATAAAAAAGAAATCTATCTATCAATATTTATTTCAAAATAAATTATCGTGGGCTTCTTCAATATTAATAATAATTCTGTCATCATCATCATGTTCCTTTGCACTCCTTACAGAGTATGTAGAAACCATCGCAACTGGTCCTGCAGGAAGCCAGCATCAAGGAGCTACATGCTCTGCAGTTGTGTTGTTTTTAGATAACGAGGTTGCATGTCCCAAGCACAGCCTCACTGGCTGCCCTGTCCGACATGCCTGATAGTGTGACATGCCTGATAGTGCAACATGAATATTATTTCTTTGTCTCTTCAGAGAATTAGCCCCAGGAATTACAGGGGCTAATAATTATTTACCGAGATGTAAAATAAGATTTACATGAAATTATCTGAGCTTCAAAATATACAAACTACCGTTAAAATAAAAGTTTCTTTTGGGAGAGGGGCTGGATGATGGAGAGTTAATTTTCTTACATAGGTAAAGGGTTAATATAATTTACCCGCACATCTCGCCCCTGCACATCTCGCCAGGTTTAAACTTTGCGTAGTCCTGTTTATTTATTTTTGTTTAAAAATACAAATAAAGAAAAATAAATTCAACAGGGTTTAGCAGTAACTGTGTGATCTGCGCTATTTTATTTTTCTGATGAAAGCCGTCTTGATTTTTATTTTTTTAACGGGACGGTTCCAGTTTCACTCCCAGTACAGTTACCGCCTTTAATCTCATTTTGCCTTTTGGTGTTCATTTAATTAGTCGGTTCTGACAGCATAGCGTAGTTACGTTGGTTCACAACCTTCAGATATATAATGTTCCAGACTTTCTTCTTCGTTTCTAACACCCAGCGAAAAAAATTCTTGTCAGAATCAAAAGTGGGTCACGCGCGAACTACGAAGCGAGGCTTGTTGAAAAATGTAATTATACCGTATCCTATCGCTCGCTGGATAAACTGGGTGCTGGTTAGGGTGAGTAAGTGAGCATTGACGAACCAAATAAGGGTTGGCTTTGAAAACTTGACATTTTTTCCCCTGCCTACGGTGTATGGCTTCATGTGCTAAGCCCCTTCTTTCAACCATTGACGGTTTAAAAAAATTTAAAAATCGTCCGCCGATATGAGAGCACAACTTCCATTCACAAGAGAATTCTGTGTCTTAACTCTGGTACAACACTGATAAAAACCAAGTCTTGAAAAGGACTACTATTGCCTATCAGCTAGCATGTTGCAGCCATAAGATACCTTCCTGAAAAGGACTGCAAACCAGAATTGCCACTCCTAGGTGAATTCACCTAGATCTGGTTTTTGTGTGTGTGTGTGTGTGTCCCGTCTAGTGTCATTTTCCTTCGTTAGTTGAAGAACGCCACCTAGATTTACTTTCGGTTTTAGCAAAAACCACCCAAAATTCAAAATCTAGGTGTTTTTTAAGGTACCATCATGGGTTTTCAAAATTCAGAGTGGCAACACTGCCGCTAACACGCCACGTGAACAGCAGACATCCCGTCATTCCCTGAAAATATTTGGACACTGAGTGCAATATTTCGACAGCCAACCCCGTCTAGTTCATTGGGGTCTCAAGCAGGATTACGGTACATCCCGTGACATTCCCTGAAAATAAATAGAAATTTAGAAACCACGGCGGCACTGATGTGCAATATTTCGACAGCCAACCCGTTGGGCTAGTTTTAAATTGGGGTCCTCTAATTGTTGGCCCTTCAAGACAACGGATTACGTCACTCGGTAACCTCTAGTTTCATGACATATGAAAGCGCCTAATGACGTCATCGCGAGCCGTTGTCTTTCGCATGTTGTAAGGCTGACTTTAACCTCATTACACGTAAATAAATCAGTTAGAAAATGGCTATAGAAACCACGGCAATGCACGGCAGTTACAAAACATGCATGAAAAGAATCATTATACCATTGCTTCATGTACCCAGCGCAATTTATCAGTTCAGCTGTTGACTTTTGTTTTCCATGCCACGATGTTAAACTCTCAAGTATCTTCTCTATTTGTTATCCTCTCTTTTTCCTTTAATTTCTTCATTTGGCACCATGTTTTTCCGCTTTCATCATCTCAACATGCATATGTAAAGTGGATTCCTTCCTTCGCGCACTAGCTTCAGTAAGGACAACCTTATTACTCTAGTTGTCTGTGATAAAACAGTCTTCACAAAAACTACACTTTGACATTCAAGAGCTATCTTGTTTGTCCACGACTCACTTTTTTTTTAAAACTCTTAAGCGGCCCAAAGCAATTATGCTCCCTTTCTTAATTCAGGATACAGTAGAACTCCATTTATCCGAACCCCAATTATCCGAACATCCAATTATCCGAACACTTTTTCCAGAAAAAAAAAAAAAAATCAATCGCCACCAGTCACGTTAGACTACATTTCTGAATCTTTTCATGCGGCAAGCTTCAAATGTGTGCGAACAATTTGTAGAGGATGGGATGGGCTAATGGTCGGTCGCTTACGTACAGGAAGTCAGTTAGATCATAAAGTCAGTTAATATCTGGTTTACCAATCCAGTGTACGTGTGCGTTCTATACCATGGCTAAACAGGACAGTTCAAACGCCAAAATAATTGTGGTCGCGCTACTACAGCAGAATAATTTTGGTGTACAAGTATTTCTCTATGCGATATGGCATCTTCCAGTAGGCCTAAAGCATATAAAAGGAACCGCAATGTTTTGTCAATTGAAACGAAAACAGAAATTATCAAGAGACTAGGAAAAGGTGAAACTGTGTCTTCACTTGCGAGGATTTTCAATGTTGGGAAAGCTACCGACTCTGACATCAAAAGTAAAAAGGATAAAATTATGAGTTTTGCATCGAAATTGGAGAGTGAAAATGGGTCGAAGAAACACCAACATGCATCTGAATGTGACATGTCTCCCATTGTGCTACAAAGCACAGAAGAGTGCTTGGATGAATAGTGAAATATTTCTTGATTGGAATACAAATCAGTTCATCCCAAATGTGAAGAGGTTGAGAGAACAAGAAAAGAAAACTGGAAAAGTAATTCTTCTACTGGACAATGCACCATCTCATCCAGAGACGGATACATTGAATGCAGTTGATGCAAATTTTAAAGTAATTTTTCTGCCTCACAATGTAACAGCACTGATTCAACCAATGGATCAGAGTGTTATAGCAAAGCTTAAAAAGATGTACAAGAAGGAAATCCTGCGTCGTTTATTGTTGGCTGAAGATGAAGAAAGTTGGGTTTATCGAATCTGGGAATATCTGTTACTTCTTATACTACCCTGAGTGAGCGCCGGAAAGAAGTGCAGATGACATCACAAATTATTAGATTCATTATAGGCCTAATAAATTAAACAATAATGAACTGGAACTTTTAAAAAAAATTAACAGTAGTTATTAAGTATAAGTAGTAAACATTTTAGAAACATAGTTGCCGCATTACGAATATGGTTGTTGCGCCATTTATTTAAGGACGGTCCCATTTAATGTATGCCAGGGGCCTCTTCCTTTGTAGTTACGCCACTGTTAAATTTTCTTCACAGAACAACACCGCTTTATAATATGTAGCCTACAGTCCAGGCTAGGGAATGCATAAATCCTACATATATCAAAATTTGCAGTGTTATACTAGCTATTTCGGTCAGGGATTCTCAATATTTTACAAAAGTGCCGATTCACTGAAAAGCAGGCCCAGAGGAACATCATAATAATCAGTCTCATTTTTTGCTTCTAAAAGGCCATGGCGGTTACTAATGCAGTGCAGTTGTCCCCCTTGCATGTGCTCTTACTGTGGTAGGTTGTGTAGCAATTTGTATTGTATGATGAAGTGGTTGCGAAATCACTTGCACACCTTCAAATTAGTTGTCTCTTTCTACATGACATCGGTTCAATTCTTTCTTTAAGGAGTGAAACAGTGATATTCACTCATTCATTCCAACAAAATTAATGTACGCCATTCAGTTTCTACATATCATGTCCTAACTTTGATAACGCATTTCTTTGAAATTTAACAGCCGGTAATTATCCCAGCTGTTTTTTTTACCAAACATAATTGTTGCAGAGAAGTACTGCACTCACTAAATGTAGAGGAAAATTGGCTCCTAAATACCATCGCAATAAAGAAGCTGACATTTTTCGGTCATATAAAAAGACATAATAGTAGCCTATTGAAAAATTAGTGATGGAAGGCATGGTCCGTGGAAACAGGGGAAGGGGTCGACCTAGACGACGGTGGACCCAGGACATCACAGAGAGTCTGAACTTGTCTTTGGTTGATGCGTGTTGATTTGCCCAGAATATGCGTTCAGAGCCGCTGTAATGGAGACAACGTTCTGGAGAGAATACGTCACATGATGATGAATGGTTGTTGACGCGTTGTGTTTGTTTTACGCTGAAGAAGTCTTTGTTGCTGATGCATTCGTGATTTCGTTGTAATTTCGTTAAAAAAAATTAATGCTACATCAACATAAAAACTGCAGTATTCATCATCATTTTAATTTGCGCCCCTAACGGAGCATGCAGCCATTAACTGCTGCTGGTCCACTTGCTTGAAGCCTGTACCACATTTATGCAGTAGTGGTTTCTGTGGCTATGTGTTGCCCATGGTGAGGTTACTAGTTCCCCCATACTTAACGTCATATTAATCACCTTGTCAGGAATCCCTTAGGGTGGAGGGGCCCTATTTTAGTGAGTCTATTAAAAACAATTAATGAAATTGAAAACTTACATTTTTTTTTTTCCATAGGCCTACTCGATGCGTCTTCTATAGCACTCTACGGTATATTGTACATAGGCTAACTGTACTATACATTACTCATAGGCACACACCCCCGCCTCCATAGGCTAAAGAAACACACTTGCAATTTTAGATGTTTAGCCAGTTGTTGTATATAACAAGTAAGTAATATAAATTGTAAGATATTTAACTGACCTGGTGACGGGGTCTTCCTACGATGGAGGGGAAGACGGCCCTAGGAGCATCATCGCCAGCAAACCCGGCCTTGCACATACCGGAACCATTGTCCACTACAAGAGCGGCTACTTCGTCGTCGCACATGGTAAATTGTACGTGTGTGTGTTCTTGGCCTTTGGAAGAATTAACAACCTTCGGTTTCGCTTGCGAATAGTCTGGGAAGTTTGAGAGACTTTCACGGCGTTTTATACCCTAGCCAAAAAGAGTCTGGCTTTTCCGAGAAGCGTGCCCAGTTGACATCCATATTTGGCAGGAAGTTCCGCGCGCGTCTGCTTTCTGGACTTAAAAAAAAAAAATGAGGAAGGTTGGTGGGAAGAGGGGTTCAAGTTTTGGGGGAGTACAGGCAAGGAGAACAAAGATGGAAACAAATGGGGGACGTAGGTGCTGTATAATATATGAAGGAAGCGCTTTGCTGATAGACAGTGAATGCATAAGCAATTTAACTAGGTCAAGATGGAAGGTGGTGGTATAAGAGAAGGCTGTAGGCGAAGGGTGAGTAAGATTAGCGCGGGAAACGGAGTACAAGAACAGTAGACCAGATTTTGAAGCGTTAGCCAGCCAGCAGAAGAAAAATTTTAGGAAGCTGTGTATACGTTACTTGTGGATTGCGGTTAAAATTAAAATGAAGTAAGACAGAAGGGAAAAGAAAATGATTGTAAGACCGGAATAAAAATAATGCCTGTAAAATAAAATAAAAGCATTCAGAAACGTGGTGGAAAGTCATACAGACCAATTTCTTTAACTTCCTATCTAGGTAAAATATTAGAAACCATAGTAAATAAAAGATTAAAGTTTTATTTGGAAAAGAATAATTTATATAATCAAACTCAGTCAGGATTTAGGAAGAACAGATGCACTATGGATCAGATAATTAAATTGGAACATGAAGTAAAATCAGGATTTCAAAAGACAGAAAGGGACCCAAAGATGCAGCAATAGAGAATGCAGTCAGCGACCCATAGCTTGACTGCTTGCATCAGGGTCAGCGAACCAGAGCTGACCAAGACCCTACAACACCTCCACGTAGTGGTCCTGGAAACAGGCTGCATCACTGCAGTCTGGCTGAGAGAGTAGGGATCGCAGAGGGAAGGCAAACCCGGTCCCAAAAAATGCCGTGCTGAAGTCGGATGTGTCGACCAAAAGGTGCAGATATCACAGCTACGGCGTAAACAGACACAACGCAACCAACGTCCTTTTCAGGACGAACGAGGAAGAAGAAGAAGAAAAAAAAAAGAAAGAAAAAACGGTGGTAGTATATTTAGATATAGCTAGGGCTTATGATGAATGCCGGAGAGAGGGTGCTCTCTATAAAATGAAGAAGATAGGAGTAGCCGGTAAAATATATAATTATTTAGAGAATTTCCTGCAAGATAGATATTTCACTGTTCAGGTAAACATTGATAGATCAGAACTGTATGAACAACAAAATGGAATACCCCAAGGATCAGTAATGTCTCCTTCAATTTTTACAATAATGGTAAATGATTTAGGTGAGGAATTTAATGATATAACAAATAAATTGTCACAGTTTGCAGATGATGTTGCTATATGGAGGACTGGGAGACATCTGCCAAAATTATATAAGGATCTACAGAAGCAAATAAATAAAGTATGTAAATGAATGACAAAATGGGGTTTTCAGCTGAATACAAATAAAACATTGGGAATGATCTTCAGTAAAGGTAGGGTTGTAAAAAATAAAATTATAGACATAAATATCCAAGGGCAAAACATTAATACAGTGCAAACCACTCGATATCTAGGAATGATATTGGACCAACAGCTGAACTGGAATAAACACATAGATAAACTAGTGGAGTCTTGCAGAGGATTGACTAACTTATTAAGATATTTGAAAGGTAATGGATGGGGTGCAAGCACTAAGACAATGCTCACTTTTTATAAATCATTTATTAGAAAAAAAAAATAGATTATGGAAGTATAATATATGACTCTGCTGCACACAGTAACAAGATTAAATTAGACAGAATTCAGCATCAGGCTTTATGTACAATAGCAGGTGCAACCAGATCAACATCAATGGGAGCTATAGAGGTGGCTTTAGGAATTCTACCCTTAGAATTACGGAGAAAGGAGTTAAGACTAAATTACATGAACAGAGTTATGTTAGATAAGTCTCACCCAGCACATACAGCTTTTACCAGATGCCAACTAACAACTCAGGCCAATCCAATGAATACCACTAGATACCCTACAGGATGGACGTGTATGGAGGAAATTGTCCATCTGGGTACATTAATTACATCAATTAATAACAGTTGTGAATACAAGCCAGTGATTCCACCCTGGGAGATCAAGAAACCAGACACGGACTACCACCTAGCAGAAATAATTAAGAAAACAAATAATATAGAAAATATTAAAAACACCGCCAATAAATATATACAACAAATATCAAAAGACAGCATTAAGGTGTACATAGATGGATCTAAGGGAGAGGATGGTAAATTGGGGATAGGAATATATATTCTAATATGGAAAATGGCAAAAGAATATAGCATCACGGAAAATACATCAATTTTCACTGCAGAGATGGTGGCAATACTAAAAGCACTAGAAATATTCTCTAATAACCCTCCCAAAAAATTAACAGTTTTCACTGACTCTCTTTCAACAATTAAAGCACTTAGAAACTTACGAGAATGTAGTAGACCTGATATAGCAGATGAGATATTTCTGGCTACTACATACTTATATTCCAGAGGATGTTCAGTCTTAATTGCTTGGATACCTTCACATGTTGGCATAGATGGAAATGAAAAGGCAGATAAAGAAGCCAAGAAAGGTAGATCTGATAAAAATCTAATAAATGTAGGGACGAGTAAATCAGAGATTAAGAGCTTAATTAAAGATTTAATAACAGATGAATGGAAAGCAGAGTGGGATAAAAATCTGAAAGGAAGACATGCATATAAGATGTTCATGGCTCCAGCAAGAAAATGTCAGATATCTAGGGAATTGAAAATTCCTAGTAATAAGAAACTTCTCAGACTACAGCTGGGAAAAGGCTGTTTCAGAATAGAAGAACCTTACTGTGCAGGGTGTCTTCAAGACAATAATATAGAACATTTCTTGTTGAAATGTAAGAGGTATGAACAAATGAGAATACCAATATTAGATTATTTGCAAGCATCCAACTTACCTATAACTATAGAAGAGGTGTTGAGAATAGACAGACCTAGGGAACTGCGTAATATAGTCAAACAATATTTAACACGAACAAATGTTAATATATAGTGGCTGGGAATGTGAAGGTCTGATGCTGTTCTTACAATGCATATGACTTTTAACAGATGAAAGTCAATTAAATATCTGTTAAAGTCAGTTATATAACTGGAATCACCAGGCCTTTACACCCCTCCACTTTATTATTATTCTTGTTCATTCTTGATTTTTTGATTTTTTTTTTGTTTTTTTTATTTTATTTATTTAACGTATAAGCATAATTGTGATTGTCCCTATTTACAATGATTTGACAAATGTGATGCCACTTCCTCATATCGGCAGTTGTTCATATTATTTGGAATTGAAAACAATATATATCCTAATTATAACCCATCAGAGGTTGAACGGGATATTTTTCTTCATTAATTTAAAAAAAAAAAAAAAACGATGGAAAGTGACACAACGACAAATAATTATTTGAGAAGGAGATGTTTACTGAAACTATTACGAATTATGGCGAATTGGAGTGTTAATGTAGCTCTTACCACAAAAATGTGTGTTTTCTTTTGTTTTTAAAGAGTCTTCTTCTTCTTCTTCCGTCCTTAGCCACCGACCGTCAAAGCAGTCAGTGGCCATTACGCCTAGTGGCGTCTTAGGGCAACAGCAGATAGGTTTTCTTTGCCATTGTTTCCCGTCACGCCTATTGGCGTCTTTAGGGCAACGGCAAATCAATCCATTTGCTGCTGTTTCCGTAATCGAAGTGACTGGCAAACGGGTGATCAGCCCGTTGGTTTTTTAAAGAGTGGAGCTGTGATAAAGTCATCAGTAGTGATGGTTTGGGCTGACGATTATTTCTCTCCGCCAGTATCGTTTGGGTATTCCAGTAATTCAGGTACTTGCTTTCTTCTTGTTCATTACTTTTTTTTTTGAGCAAACGTCCCCACAGCAGTGGCGCCTCCCCCCCCCCCCCCCGCCCCCTTCCCTACCCGTATTTGGAGGAAGCCTGCGCCAGGTACTGATGTTTTCCTACATTCTACATTGAGAGTTTCGGTAGCAGTTATTTTTAATTGATGGGGTTGCCAGCCTCATGCTCTACTTCAGGTTACAGTCTCTTACGACATGCGTGAAACCTGTTGATATAACATTACGAGGCAGTCCTTGATCTGGAATCCACAAGATCATAGAGGCGCCCCCCCCCCCCCCTTCCCCATCCCAACATAAATAAAATACACGGAGACATTTTTTATTTATTTATCGTACGCCCGCTATTACTCGAGGCGAAATCTCCGGTTAATATGTTTAACCTAAGACTGATTTTACGTGAGTATCCCTTTTTTCCCTGTACAATAACAGGTGTCCTCTCGCCAGACAGGCAGATACTCGCCGATTTCGGAGGTACCGTACTCATTAGAGCTGGGTCGGCTCAGGAGCCGTTCAGGTTATTCCAGTCCCTGATCGACGACACTACTTCAAATGTTCTCGCCAGGGCTCGAACCTGGATCACCCGATCGCCAGCGCAGTGTGGTAACCATTATACCAGCGCGGCTCCCTTCGGAGACATGATCTGGAGACAAAAATAAACGAGATAAGGAAGACCTTGAGCTGATGTCACATGACATAAAAACTTGGTATGAATTTATTGACGGCCTACGCTCATGGGGTTCTGTTATTTCCGTTTTCGTATCAGAGACGACCCATCCCTTGGAATCACAATGGGCATGTGCTTATCTTAGCTGGTTGTAATGTTAGTTTTTCTGTCCACTCTTGCCATGAAGTGTTTTGTTCGGGAGCCAAGTGAGCATTCAACACTACACGCTAAGTTTTCTTGTACTGTGCCATCCGTTCAAAGTCTTTCCTTGCCATCGTTTTTAATATAATTAAAAATTAATATCACTCTTTTAATCTCTCAAGGATAATCCTGTTTAATACTTTTCCTGGCACTGATAGTAACATTATTCCTCTATAATTTGTGCACTCTTGTAAATTTCCCTTCTTAGGTAACTTAACCAGATATCCTTCCTTCCATTCTGCTGGTATCTCTTCCTTTTCCCAGTTTTTTTTTTTTTTTAAATTAATGTGTTTGCTACTTTTCTTTGTAGCACGCCCCTTTCAACCATCTACCACGTACATGGAGTTGTTGGTTATATCAGGACGTGTTTCCTTTATTGTAATATGTTTTTGTTTGTATTTATTTTATACTATATTATCTCTAGTCGGTATTTTTCCTTTTGTAGTTATAGTTCAACATGGTTTTTAAAAGAAATTCCAAAATATGCTATTTTCTAAGTTAGTATGTTTTTAATTTTCACTGGATGGTTTCTTTGGTTAATCTGTATGTATCTGTGGCGAGTCTTTCGCGAGTTTGGACAACTGACTCAAATCATTATTTGTTTTTTATATGTTAGCTTTAGTTTTTGTAATATAGTGTTTTATTAACTTTTGCATTTCTGAAGGGGTCTTTGTTCCTTTTCCCAGACTTTACCAAGTAATTTATATACCATCTCTGTAGCCGTGTCGATGTCTGCTTTTATGGCCTCTGCTGGAATGCCATCAGGTCCAGCCGCTTTTCCATCTCTTAGAAGCTTTATGGCTTTCTTTATTTCTTCCTTCGTTGGTCTTTCACCGTTAATTTGTAGCTCTTCTTCTGCTGGCTGGCCAGTTGACGTTAAGAAAAAGTGGTTGACGTCGAGAGTTGAATTAGCCAACCAGATGAAACTTTAATTGCTCAAATAATTTATTACTCGTTTTAAAAATGTATTGCCCAGGAACCTGTGAAATAATTACATTTTGTATTTAGAAATCACAAGTGGCAGAGCGCGTGGAGGGCTTTTACATGTGTTTCCCGTGAAAGATCCAGCTGTGTTTGTGACCCCACGCTATTTCAGGCGCGAAAACGGGACTAGAACAACAGGCGGTCAATTAAGAAATTGTAGAATGTCTAGCTCCAGGAGCGAATTTACGTGTACTGACAGTATGTGCTCTCATTTAGAAAGAAAAAAAAAAGGGGGGGGGGGGTGTTCGTTCGCTCAGTGAAAAACAATTTACAATTACAGACCGGTGTAGAGAGGAGGGCCTGGGTGATAGACCAGTGAATAAGGCGTTGGGCCTCACCGATAGGTCCGTGAATAAAGCATAGGATTCATTTATAGGCCAGCGAAGAGGCCATAGCACCTTAATAATAAGCCAGTCAATAGGCCATAGCACCTTACAAATAAGATTGTGAATAGGCCATAGCACATTAAAGATAGGTCAGTGAATAAGCCGGAGCACCTCATAGATCGGTCAGTGAATAGGCTTAAAAATAAGCCAGTGAATAGGCTTAAAAATAAGCCAGTGAATAGGTTTAAAAATAAGCCAGTGAATAGGCTTAAAAATAAGCCAGTGAATAGGCTTAAAAATAAGCCAGTGAATAGGCTTAAAAATAAGCCAGTGAATAGGCTTAAAAATAAGCCAGTGAATAGGCTTAAAAATAAGCCAGTGAATAGGCTTAAAAATAAGCCGGTGAATAGGCTTAAAAATAAGCCGGTGAATAGGCTAAAAAATAAGCCAGTGAATAGGCTTAAAAATAAGCCGGTGAATAGGCTTAAAAATAAGCCGGTGAATAGGCTTAAAAATAAGCCGGTGAATAGGCTTAAAAATAAGCCGGTGAATAGGCTTAAAAATAAGCCGGTGAATAGGCTTAAAAATAAGCCGGTGAATAGGCTTACAAATAAGCCGGTGAATAGGCTTACAAATAAGCCAGTGAATAGGCTTAAAAATAAGCCAGTGAATAGGCTTAAAAATAAGCCAGTGAATAGGCTTAAAAATAAGCCAGTGAATAGGCTTAAAAATAAGCCAGTGAATAGGCTTAAAAATAAGCCAGTGAATAGGCCATAGCATTTCAAAGATAGGTCAATGAATAGACAACTAAACACCACTAGCCCCAGTGGCGTAATTTATAAAAAAAAAATGGGCCCCCGCCTTATATAATGGGGTTAATAACTATAATCTGTATACGGCAAATCTGTATTACTAACAAATGAAAATACAGGGTGGCCCAAAAAAAGTGAGAACATGTCGTAGCAAAGGGTTATTTAATATAACTGAATTAATATAATGTTTTGTCATTTACAGTTGTATGCCAAGTAATTACGCTAATCAGAAAACATGTTCAATGTGTCCCCCCTGCTTCTCAACGACTTTTTGTAAGCGTTGGCGCCACTCGTTTATGCTTCTGTCAATAAAGCGCTGCCCTAGATTTCTCCATTCCTCGATTACTGTTCTTCTTCTTCGTTCGTCCTGAAAAGGACGGTGGTTGCGTTGTGTCTGTTTACGCCTAAGCTGTGATATCTGCACCTTTCGGTCGACACATCCGACTTCTGCACGGCATTTTTTAGGACCGGGTTTGCCTTCCCATTTCGATCCACACTCGCTCAGCCAGACTGCACAGCTGCAGACTGTTTCCAGGACCACCACGTGGAGGTGGAGTGCGGTCTTGACCAGCTCTGGTTCGCTGGTCCTGACGCAGGCAGTCAAGCTATGAGTCGCTGACTGCGGTCTCTATTGCTGCGTCTTGAGGTCCCGATTACTGCTCAACTGTGGTAAATTTTAGCCGACGGTAGACTTTTTCTTGCAATGCACCCCATATGGCATAATCGACTGGGTTTAAATCAGGACTGTGCGGTGGCCACATGTTTGGCTCGATAAAGGTAACATTCTCCTGATGAAGAAAGTTTATCGTATTTCTGGCTGTGTGTGATGGAGCTCCGTCCTGCTGTAATGTCCAGTTATGGCGACCGGAAATTGTCGTAATAATAACGTCATATTGTTAAATAGCTAAGTAAGTAAATCAGTAAACTATTTAACCATTATGGATACAGTTAAACAAATTTTGATGTAATTATATTACATTGTACGAGATGTTCTCACTTTTTTGGGGCCACCCTGTACTTACTTTATCATCATCACCATTTAACTCCCCAATGAGCAGTGGCCATTGAACAGTGTTATGCCACTTGCTTCTGTCATGTACCATCCTCTCAAGATCTTTCAATGTCTTCTTTTTTCCTGTTATTTCTCTCACCAGAATTTGGGACATGCTATGACTTTTAAACACGGAAACAAAGGAATTTATAGAAAGCCATTCCGAATATTACTTAATGGGTCCACTCTGTGCTGGGGCCTCCGGGACGTGCCCTATCAACCTGGGCGGTTGTTACGCCACTGCCCATGCGCTCAAAAAGTGCCTCAATACTTTCTGTAAGGAGTCTAACTGCAGTGATGATCCATGCATCAAAGGAAGCGAAAAGGAAAATTGTGACGATAGGGAAGATAGTTCCGTGTAGCTTCGTGGGGTTCCCGGGGGTCTGTGATGAGGTAAAGAACAGAACAACAGCTCCCCTCAGTCATGTTGTAAGAGACGATTACTATGAGATTGTGTATATATATAAAATCCCAACTTTTTCTGTCAGTGCGTAACGCTAAGGAATGCAACTTTGCTTGAAAGTTAGACATTAATTGTATTGTTTCCCTTATACGTACTCTCCCAAAAATAGTAACACTCGACAAAGAAAAGTGCGCAAATGACGGTGTGCACAAAAATATATTTATAGAATGTGTGATTCCGTATACACACACTGGGATCCGTGCTGCTGCTACGTAATTCGTCTATTGTGGTGTTGCACAGTGGGTTTAAAAAAAAAATACTTTCGAATAAGTAAAATTGCCGTTAGGTATTGGTGCTTTTTTAAATTTAATTCCCGTCTTATGACGGGCTTTTACACTAGTTTAATAACAATTACTATCTTAACCATCACTGCAAGAATTCATGATTGCTGCGGTGCAGGTTTCCTGCTATAACAAGGTAATAAAAATAATAAAGGAAACCGGAATCACGTGAGTAATCAATAAATAAATATATGTAGTTAACAAGCACTCGTTGGACAGACAGGAGGACACCAGATAAGAAATATAAGTGATAGTCTTACCGGCAATCGAACCAAGGGCCATCTAATCGGCGCCATCGCCTTGCTGTGAAAGAAAATCGTGAACGGTCGTACACCCAGTTTCTTCTTCTTCTTTGATCCTTAGCCGCCGACCGTCAAAGCAGTCAGTGGCCATTACGCCTGGTGGCGTCTTGTAGGGCAACAACAAATTGATTCCACTTTGCTCGGTCGGCGGCCATCCTTCGTACAGTGCCCCAACTCTGGTTCATTCTTTGCGTTTTGCGGTCGGGGCATCCGTTTTCATGCCAGTGGCTTCCTTTCGGCTTTCACCACTGTCAGTCATACGAGCTTGAGACTCCGGATGTCCATCCCGCAGCAACGTTTTTCCATTTATTGTTGTTTCCTGTCACAAAATTAACAATGATACAACGTTAAAATATCTCCAATGATACAACGTAGGGATAAAAACTAATGCGTAAGCTGCTAGAATACATGATCGCCCACGCCGCGGGTCATCACCCGCCATGGAAATTAAATTGTTAGACTTGAAGGCAAAACGATCAAAAGGAAAAATCTGACTGAACGCGTGCTTGAAACTAGCGAGGCAAACGGACGCAAATTGGTGGGGAAAGGAGGAAAAAGTCACGTCCCCAAGTTGACATAAAGTAAAGAAATCGACAAAAGGGACCTTGGATATTATACGCCACAGTCATTTATTGGACGCTTTTGCTATAACTTAGCCCGTTTATTTGAATGCAGTGATGAGCGCGTTCCAGAAAATTCTAGAAAATATTTGAAAAGTCACTTTTCTTAATAATAATGTTAGGAATATAAAACCTAGCTGGCCGGATGGCCTATCTTGAGCAGTGAAATAATATGTTTTCATTTATACAGACGGACAGATAATACGAAAGATATTGACAAAAGACTGTGTTGTTCATATCAGCGAACGTCTGCATTGAGATAAAACCTGTCACTAATTTTCAAAAAGTTGTGGCCTTGAAAGACGCAAGTGCTAAAATCTAGTGGAATGAAGAGACGGGGTGGGATGGTGAATTGTGGCTAAAAATAACTTTAAAGGCAGAATTGTGTAGGGGAAAGCAGGGTTGGTTCAAAAAACAAGTGTGTTTTTTTTTGTGAAACGCAAGTAGAGACGGACGGACCAACAGACAATAAGGCATACTTGACTGAGGGTCTGACTGAAATGACTTTGTGGTAGGATATTTGAATTTGAAAAAAGAAAAGGCAGCGATTGGCCATAGATGAAGATATTATCGGCGCTCAGACGCGCATTTTGTGCCATTCAGTATTAGCTGTCCTTGTAGACACAGTGAATTATCAAGTGGTGTAAATTCCCAGAAGCTATTGAAGTATTTAGAGGGACGCCATCATAAGGCCAGCAGCTCAGCTGAGTTTTGCTAGCATTTATTTAACTGTGTACTATATTCATATTTCTGGTAAGACTGAAATTATCTCTTTGTACATTTTAATATTTGTTTAAGGTTTCGAGTGATTGATACTGCAATAGCATAATCTGTTCCTTACAACAAGTAAGGGTTCGCTCTAGACCCCCCGCCCCAGTTCAGGGTCTAGAGACAATAAAATACATAAACTCCAGCAAGGATTAGGAAGGACAGATCAGGTGTTGAGATCAGTGAAACATATCACCTATCCTATTTTATGGCAGGAAACTAATGAACATATTTCAGAATCTGTAGTCTGGGAGAACTTATCCTATGTGAAACCAACTTGGTAAGATGTGTTGTTTGGTCAGAAAGATCTGACCCGTCTATGTGGTGTTGTTGTTGTGCAGTGTTGTGTCCAGCAATGGTTGGAGGATGGAATTTTGACACATGATTAATACTTTGATTGCAGAGCTGTGAGTTTCAGTTGGCACCAATGCGGTGTCAAATGAGTCGTTGAATTTTACCAGAGTGGACCCGTGCAGTAACATTGGGTCAGAGCAGCCTAATATAGCCCCCAAGCACGGAGAGGTGGGGCCACCATATTTCTGATATAGCCCCCAAGCACGGAGAGGTGGGGCCACCATATTTCTGATATTGCCCCCAAGCACGGAGAGGTGGGGCCACCAGATTTCTGATATTGCCCCCAAGCACGGAGAGGTGGGGCCACCAGATCTCAGCACCAGAGCTACACCTTCAAGTTAAGTGAGCGCCTGGTCTGCTGAGAGTTCACCAACTCAACTTAATTAGAAACACACCCATAAAAATTCCATCAATTAACTGGACACTGTGTAATCGCCATAGACAGGGAGTGATGAGGCCACCCCAACAGCACATCCATGAAAAGTTCTCCCACAATAGATTACTAATATAACCAATAATAAAATTAACTAGTCTAGTAACATATATGTACACCCCTTGCATTTATTATGTAATATCCATGCATTTTTTCATAATTTCTAAAACCTTTCATGTGTTCTGGCCAAAATAAAACCTTAGTCCAGAACAAATAAATGTAAGAAAATTACTATCAAAATTTTACACAACTGAGTTAGTTCCGTGTATTATAACATTTTATTAATATTATTAGACTTAGTAAATATCTGTGTATGTGTCTGAAAACTACCACAACACATTACATATCATTACCCTAGACATTTAACGTAGTCACATTCATTAGAAAAAAAAAAAGATAGGTGTGAGGTCGTAGTGGTAGCAAGAAGGGCCTTCTGACAATTCACAGATATATTTTATCTCAGGAGCATTCACAGCTGACCTCATGCATCACACGTAGTAATATCACCATCATACAATACCACCAAACCCACTACATTTCCGTAACGTGCGATTTTTTTTTACATAGACAGGGGTGTCGGCCCTGTGCTAAAACCCCCAACCTGGAGGACCAGAGTACCAGCTTTTGTCTGACCCCTACCCACGCAGACCAGTCCAGCTTGGTTGAACCTACCAGGAGTAATCTCCCACTGGCATAGTTCTGGGGATTGTCAGGGTACACAAGCTGCCATACCGCTACAAGGTATAGACACCCAGTTTAGCATCCCCCAAAAAAGATCTGTTGTCTGGTATCCTTTCTGTCCAACAATAACAAAGGGAGCTCATCTTCACATCCATTGCTTACGTCCCCCTTTTTTTAGGAGCTCTTATTTGCATTTTAGAGGACATAATTGTGCGATTATTTTGGCGCGTTAAACAATCACGTTTGAAGACCAAGGGAACATACAAGAAGAGAAAACCATGGATATACATCAGGGGGTCTGTAACCATTCGACCGCGCTCTACCATAAATTACATTGGATAATTTGATAGATATTTCGGTGAAAAAAAATAAAGGCATTTATAAGCCTGGGTAGTTTCGGACTCTCCTGGCTGCATTTGAAAGGGCATAATCCTGAGGGTTAAATCTTAAGGTTTTTTTGTTTTTGTTTACTCAACTTCTCTTGCCCTGCAGATTCCAGAATAAAGTATGTCTTGTAATGCTATCAGTTGATTTTCTCAAGGTGTCCGTTTGCAACGCCAACATCTTCTCCTCACATCTTGTTTCACTAGTTTTTGTCTGGTTCATGTCAAACGTTCTACATTAGTGATCTTGTCGTCATCAGTTCTGCATTAGTGACCTTGCCATCAGTTCCACATTAGTGATCTTGTCATCAGTTCCACATTAGTGATCTTGTCATCAGTTCCACATTAGTGATCTTGTCATCAGTTCTACATTAGTGATCGTGTCATCAGTTCTACATTGGTGATCTTGCCACCAGTTCCACATTAGTGATCTTGTCATCAGTTCCACATTAGTGATCTTATCATCAGTTTCACATTAGTGACCTTGTCATCAGTTCCACATTAGTGATCTTGTCATCTGTCACGAGAGAGTTGATTATTATTGAAATTATAAGATATCCTGGACACACAGTTGTTTCAGGTGATACCAGGATAGTGACAGATAAGAGTCTGGTCTTATAAGTAATACCCCCTTCTCTGAAAAGAGTAAGGGTGTATAGATATCAAAGGTAGGATCAAGCTGTATAAGTCCCTAGAGAAGATGGTAATATATTACTCTAAGTTCCTACGCGCCCCTCTCCAGATCCTCCTTTGATTATAGTATTAGCTCTGCTAGGGGTATTAACTAATTTATTTACCAACAAGAACTGTAACTTAACTTAAAAAATATAAGTCTGCTGGTAAATATTTACAATTTATTTTTACAGGTTTTTCTTTTCTGTTTGAAAAGCTCTCAATGAAATAAAATTCAATTACAACAGTAAATAAATAAAACCTACAAAAATGGTTCCAACGAATTAAAAGGTCTCTAAATGTGTAGAAGGTTCTTGCTTGGTTGGACTCCTTCTGGTTGTATAAGATTTATCTCTTAAAACTCATCTACTCTCACAGTTAATGAATGATTGTCTACACTGGCTTTAATTATGCCCAAACAGGTGTCATCATTAACTAGTATTGCCTATAATTGTGGTGTGACTCGGACACTCTACAGTTGCCTTGTTTTGCAACTCATCTGTTAGAATGAAGCTGGTTCCACTCTTGTCCTGGAAGGAAAATTTAGTTGAACTTCCTCCAGGCAGTAGGTACTTGATGACTGGCCCTCTGAACTCAAAAGGCGCTTGCACCAGTAGTTCCTTCAGTAGAGGCTGACTCTTTTATGAGTAGTTGGGTTGACAGTATATATCCTGAAACATATTAGATGTAACCCCTATATTGTCCATCACTATCCCTCTATCACAAAGGTTGGGGGTGATAGACAGTTTCAGACAGTGTGCTAGCAGATGCACAGGACATATTATAACAGTAACAACCAAATCCAGTTCACTGTGACTACAATTTTCCTCTAAATCCTTAGTTAGAGCCATTTATCCATAATCCGCCTCCATACAATGATTAGGTCTTGTATAAAATACTAAGTAATAGCTTAAACAATCCAGTAAAACAATCGCTTTCATCCTTCCTTACGTTCCTGGTGTGTGGTCCAATCCATCAAGAAATAATTCTTTAAATGCTTTTCTAAACTTACAGACACACTTTTGCCACCATTCTCAATTATTTGAATATATATCTTGGCATTGTTTTGCCTCCAGAAATTACACAATGGTTCAAAACACATCTACACATTTCCTAACGCACACTGTAATTAATCAATAGAACTATATATATATATATATATATATATATATATATATATATATATATATATATATATATATATATATATATATATATATATATATATATATATATATATTATTTCTTACCCTCAGGCACATACAGTCGAGCTATTAATGGTGTCTATTGGTCTGCTTTTCAGATACAAACGGCAAAGGCAATCTGCATTAACACGCTGATGCTCACTGTATTTTTGAATTCTTATAGCCTGCTTTTTTTTTATTTAGGGCACGTTCTATATATATATATATCCCAAAACCGGACGCCAGAGGGAGTTTACTACCCACCGTGTGTTTTGCGTTCCGAAAATGTATGTAAAATCTGCCTATGTGTACAAATCAGGAAAACTAAGATTTCATTTATCTACGTTATTCCTGGAGCGATTTTATTCATCTAAGGCTTAAAATACGCTCTGAATTATCCTTTAACTTCCTATCTAATTTTCTTTTACTTTCCTAAGTGCATTTTATTCTATGCGTACTCTAAACAGCAAAATTATTGACTAACCTGAGGTCTCGATGCATTCAACCAGAGATTTCTCCCTTCCTATAGTACTATTCGTGGAAATCTCTGCACAGACGTGTAGAGCAACATTCCCAGTATTGCATTAGTGACCTCTTCCAGGTGGTACTTCTTTCATAACGCTGTAATTAAATGTCATCTTCCACTTGGTTGCACAAATTTGGACTGGCCATTTTGACGGCCTAATGCTTTAGTAAACACTGCATAAAAGTACCATCTGATTGGTCCGTGTATCATGCAGTTCTCACAAATTATGGCGCGCGGTTTTGGTCAGAGTTACTCAGAATGACGTGTTGTGAATCAGACCACTTCACGACATCATCAGTTCCACATTAGTGATCTTATCATCAGTTCCACATTAGTGATCTTGTCATCAGTTCCACATTAGTGATCTTGTCATCAGTTCCACATTAGTGATCTTGTCATCAGTTCCACATTAGTGACCTTGTCATCAGTTCCACATTAGTGATCTTGTCATCAGTTCCACATTAGTGATCTTGTCATCAGTTCTACATTAGTGATCTTGTCATCAGTTCCACATTAGTGATCTTGTAATCAGTTCTACATTAGTGATCTTGTCATCAGTTCCACATTAGTGACCTTGTCATCAGTTCCACAATAGTGATCTAGTCACACCATCTTAATTTTTTTCTGATCTATGCAATTTCTCCATTTATTCTCATGATCTTTTATCTTTTCCCTGTGTATTTACAGACCCACTTGCCGTGACCTCTTATTAAGTGTTTTCATTTTGTCTTGCACCTGATTGCGGTTATGGAGAAATACTTTTATTTTCTTATTTTAATATCATTATTTGCTCCTTCACCTTTGCCTGTATTGCTGACAAGACATATAATTGCACACCTTGAAAGGATATACTATATATCCCAGTGTATATTCTGTAAGTGATAAACATTTGGGGAGCAGGGTACAAGGAATTAGCTTCCCTTGTCGTGGGGCCAGTACTTTCAAAAAGACAGAGAACCGTTGATGTAAATGATAGCCTAACGGTGTTGTAATAAAGACATGCGCAACCAATGGGAATGTCTTTAACGCGATAAAACGAAGATCCGTTTCTCCGGGGGGGGGGGGGGGGGGGGGGGGGGGGGGGGGAGAGAAACCACATTTAACAACTCATCTACACGATGTGGAATCATACATATATTTGGCAGCAATATAGACATAGTTGGGAGAACAGAAAGTGATGTCAAGGTGACAGAAGAAAAAAAAAAATTCACACATAACCTTCCGATCTTGTTGCCGTCCGCTCAAAGCCTGTACATGTCTTGCTTTTATCCTTTTGATATCTGTTGGCATCTCCCTTGTCCGCGCGTTTTTCGGTTCCTTTCTAGTTTTTGTTACATTGGGGATTTAAGAAAAAGGACTTCCTTGTAGTTCTATCATCTAGTTTCCCCAATGCGATCGCCTTTCCACGCCAGGGTCTTCACATCCCTCTCTTGATCTATTGGTAACTGACTAGTTTTTTTTCTATCAGTTCCACTTTTATCTTGGCTTACTATTTCAATCCTTCTATTCATTTAGGGGAGCGGGTGGCCGAGTGGTTAGGATACTTGTCTTTTGAGTCGTGAAACACGGGTTCGAACCCCGGTAAGGTTTGTTATAATCTGGGGTAAAAATAAAAACCTAGCTACTCACTGCTTGGCGACAGCAAAAGGCATGCGGCCATTATTCCTGAGCCCTCAAAATCCCCCCCGGCGGACATCAGCTATGGGAATAATGCTGTAATGATAGATAGTAATTTGTTTTATTCTGCGCAAGCAGTGGCGTACTAAGATGGGCGAGGGGCGGTCGGCGCCGGGTGACAGCAAGGAGAGGGGTGCCATCGGATAGGATTATGATTGTAAAAGGTAAAGGTAATCCCGTAGCAGATACTGCCGAAGAGGAATGGAGTGTTAGAGACTTCACCATACCAGGTCTATAATCGAGAGGTGGGATGACCAGATCCCTTCTTCGCTGCCTTTTCCTTCCCTAACTCAAAGAGAAGAGTCAGGTACCCATTTACAGCTGGGTAGACTGGAGCGTGTTTGTACCGTTATTCGAGCTTGCTACCTTTGCCACAAGAGACCAGCGTTCTGTCCACTCTGTCAAAATTTGATAGTACTCACTGTTAAAAATATGTACTTGCAAATGTGCTTCTTAATGGGAGGGGGTGCAAACGGTAGGATCCGTCCCAGGTGTCAAATACTTTACGTACGCCCCTGTGCGCAAGCACACGTTTATGAAAGTGTGTAGCTTTCTGTGTGTTGTTTTTCTTGTTCGATATGTCCCAGAGCCATACAAAAGGACTGACTTGACATCTCAGCTGAAGATTCTTATTTTTGTGTTAGACTTTTAAAGTAGTGTATTCAGATGCCGCTGTCTACTTATGGCATTATCCCTTCTCGTCCTACACTGATCGTAAAATATATTTTCATAGCACAAAATTCGCTGTAAGGTGATTAATTCAGTTCCAAGCTCTTAATCGAAGTGTGGCTATCTTGGTCTGTATAGGATCGGCTTTATTAAAAATCTGCTTGTTCTTCTCTCAGTTGTCTGTCTATGGACTCTTTTAATCTCTCAGGGATGATCCTGTTTACTATATTTCCTGAAACTGAAAGTCGCATCTCTGAAGAGACAAAGAAGGAACAAGACTTCTTGTTCTTTAGGCATGTCGTAAGAGCTGACTAATACGAGGTTGGCCACCTTATCATATAAAACAAATTATTACAGAAACCCTGCTGCACGCGCACATGAATACTTTGATGCAGGCTTCGTGCAAGAGGGCCAATTTCCGTGGTGGCTGTTTGCCCCGTGGGGAGAGAAAATGAAGATAATGTTGAATGATGATAGTGACAATGTTCCTGTTATTTGTGCATTTTTGTAAATTTCTCGTCTTTGGCAACTTGACCGGATACCCTTCCTTCCAGTCTGCTTGCATGTATTCTCTCTTCCCATACTATATTGAGTAATTTGCATTGTATTTGTGTAGAGGTATCAATATCTGCTTTAATGGCATCTGCAAAAAGCTCGTTGGTATAAATTTTTCAAAATTCACATCATCTCGAGCGATACCATTTGTTATGTTGTTGTTATTGACCCAGCAGCGCTTGGACTCTCACCCTTCGGCCCAATGCCATGTATACTGTTCAAAAAAAAAGAAACGCATAGCTACTGAAGGCACACACATAGCCATAATTTTGACATTCAATAACTTTTTTAATTTAATGAGTTAATTGTTCAAATTGCACACAAGAATACCTTAGGGTTCAACCAATCAATTGACATTTGCATCGATCAGCGACTGGCATCTCCTGGGCATGGATGCGATCAGACGTCTGATGTGGGCCTGTGGGATGGCTGCCCACTCTTCCTGGAGTGCCTGGAACAGATCACGACGATTGGCTGGAGCAACGTCTCGGCGACAAACACGTCTATGCAGCTCATCCCCCAGGTGCTCAATCGGACTTATGTCTGGAGACAGGGATGGCCAGGGAAGGGTGAGAATGTTGTTGGCAGTCAGGAACTGCGTGGTCAACCGTGCACAATGGGGTCTGGCGTTGTCCTGTTGAAACACAGACCTTTGGGCAGCCAATAGTGGAAGGACATGGGGTCGAAGAATTTCATTGACGTATTGTTGCGCATTCAAGCCTCCTTCAATGTACACCAATTGACTCCTTCCGTTGTAACTGATCATTCCCCACACCATTGCACCTCCACAACCGTGCGGCGGAGCTTCATCAACGCAATTTTGGGCAAAACGTTCATTTCGCCTACGGTAGACCCTACGCTGTCTATCATGACGCTGCAACAAAAAGAAAGATTCGTCACTAAACCAGACACGTCTCCATTGATTGTCAGCTGCCCAGGGACGATGGTCGTTGGCCCAAAGAAGCCGATTTTGGCGATGGCGGCGCGTAAGGACAGGTCCTCGGTGAGGTCATTGTGCCCAAAGTCCAGCGTCATGCAGTCTATTCCGGACAGTTTGATCAGACACATGACGTCCTGCAGGCAATGACTGGGCAGTTGAGGAAGCTGTTGTAAACCTGTCTGAGGTGACGAAGCCGAATAAAGCGATCCTCCGCTGCTGTTGTCACTCTGGGTCGTCCACTGCGATGCCGGTCTTCAACTAAGCCAGTGGCTTGGAACCGGTGCCAAAGTCGACTGATGGTACTCTGATGCACGTTTAGATGCCTGGCAACCTGACTTTGACTTTCGCCTGCATGCAGTCGGCCAATAGCAATGTTCCTTAAATTTATCTATAGAGACGCCATAAATGTCTGCTTGAAAATGAACTGAATTTTTTGTGTGTAGCGTTATCCTTTTATAGGGTTTCAGTTGCGTAGTCAGTGAATAGTGTTCACCCCAAATTTTGTTGCTTTCACGTGCGCGCAACATGAGCTGTGGTCAAAATTGCGTCATAAACACTATTGACCACTGCGTTGTAACGATTACAAAAACGAACGCAATTCAGGTCAACACGTGCATTTGACACTGTAAAGAACATTTGAGGCTGGTTTTTATATACCCTAGCGGGACCTCAAGACGCAGCAATAGAGACCGCAGTCAGCGACTCATAGCTTGACTGCCTGCGTCAGGACGAGCGAACCAGAGCTGGTCAAGACCGCACTCCACCTCCACGTGGTGGTCCTGGAAACAGTCTGCAGCTGTGCAGGCTGGCTGAGCGAGTGTGGATCGAAATGGGAAGGCAAACCCGGTCCTAAAAAATGCCGTGCAGAAGTCGGATGTGTCGACCGAAAGGTGCAGATATCACAGCTACGTTGTAAACAGACACAACGCAACCACCGTCCTTTTCAGGGCGAACGAAGAAGAAGAATATACCCTAGCACCAAATTTTACTTACAAACTCATAAAAACGCGCCCTCGGATAGCTATGCGTTTCTTTTTTTTGAACAATATATTAATATCTGCATGTTTTCGCAAGTTGATTTGTTTCTCCGTACAAGGTGTTTAACTTATCTGACATGGGAGGAAGGAGCACTTTCCGAACATCATCGAGTGTTGGGCACTCAGAGAAGTGGTGGTCAATAGTTTCGTAGGGGTAGTTACATTGCTGGCACTCTGGCGAGTGTTGTGGTTGGTTATACGTTCCAGTTAAAGATTGGCAGATTAGTTATTTTATCCATAACTTGGAAAGAATTTTCGCTCGCCTAGACGCTCGACGCTTCTGTCCCAACAGGCATTTCTATAAATAGAACCTCCTCACTCGCGCGCTGCGCAGTCTAAAATTAGAAAGACTTTCCCCACAACTAAATGACATAAATGGTAACCCCCGTTTCGCGTATGAGTTGGTGGGATCGAAGGAGGCTTATATGCAGCCTACCTGACGTGCATGAGTTAAGCGCGCGTGGGAGAGATGCATGTATCACCCTTTCTTATTCCCCGATGAATCCGAGGTATTTTGTTTTCGAAAGAAAGATGGTTAGAGAATTCTATATTGTCGGCGAGTTTTCTTTGTGTTATTTAAAAAAAAAAAAAGTAATGGGTTTTACTAGGACAACAGACTGCCTACGTTGCGGTAACAATGACTTCGTCGGGGAAAGCACAGAAAATAAGAGCTAAGTGAGAAACATGAGAAAATTAATAAAATAAAGTGGGTATCACCCGTGAATGCCTCTTTGCTAGTCAAGGATCAAAATGCAAAATAGATCCCGCATCTGAGTTTAAGCCGGTGTATACTAAGTAGGAAAAAGAAATAAACTCTTACTTTGAGATAGCTGGAACGAACAAAAAGTACCACTAATACAACACAAATAAAAATAATTAATGAAAAAAAAATCCAGGAATAAATAGACATACCAAAAAAGGCAGGCTTGTATTACACCGAATTGTTGAGGCTAGAATGAGTAATGGCGGCAGTTTTTTTTTTTCGTACGCCTGCTATTACTCGAGGCGAAATCTCAGGTTATTATGTCTAACCTGAGACTGATGTTACGTGAGTATCCCATTTTTCTTGCACAGAGATAGGTGTCCCTCGCCATTCAGGCAGATACTCGCCGATTTCGGAGGTACCCATTAGAGCTGGGTCGGCTCAGGAGCCGCCAGTCCCTGGTCGACGACACTCTTTCAAATGTACTCGAGTTAATCCAGTCCAAATCCCGGTCGACGAAAAATCTTCAATTGTCCTCGCCCGGGTTTGATCCTGGGTCACCCGCCCAGTGTGGAAACCACTACGCTAGCGCGGCTCCCATGGCGACAGTAATGTCATGGAAGTTGACAGACAGAATGGAAATGTGATAAGTGCATTTGATAGCTGGGTGGAAGTGGTTCACACATCAGTGAAACCTATGCCATCATCGATGTATCTGAGGTACATCCTGGGAAAATTACCGAAATATTGTAGCCACACTTGATGCTCCAAATAGCCCACGAAGAATCAGGCATACCTGGGACCCCTTTCAGTGCCCATAGCAACACCAATGATTTGGTCTAAGAACTGTCCATTAAAAGGAATTGAGATAAAGAACCGGTTCAAAAAGACGGAAAAAGAATATTTGTGGCTACAGAGGGATTAGTGCGCTGGCCGAGAAAGAACCGGTGAGCTTGGAGACCATTAGAGTGGGGAATGGAAGTGTGCAGAGAGCAGACGTCTAATAAGAAAAGGCAGTAGTTGCAATCTACGGAGTCCTGACTAGAGGAGGTTTAGAGAGCGTGGTTAGTGTCTTTTAAGCAGGAAGGAAGACGCTGCCGAGGAAGTAGGAAATGTGTTAAGTGGGACAAGCCAACATAATGGGTCTGCCAGGGTTCTCGAATTTGTGGATCTTTGAAAGCATGTAGAATACAGGTTTGCTCAAACAACTTTCACAAATCCGAAGATAAGATGAGCAGGCAGGTTGGAACTTGACGGTGTTTGACAGTGCTGTGAACGTGACGGTGTTTGACAGTGCTATGAACTTGACGGTGTTTGACAGTGCTGTGAACGTGACGGTGTTTGACAGTGCTATGAACTTGACGGTGTTTGACAGTGATATGAACTTGACGATTGTTAAAAACCGCGGTGGCATCAGTGGCACGAGGCTTGTAAGTTGTAGAAGGAGCTGTTGGTCAGCTGACTGTTACGTTTGCAGGAATAGTGATCATGTCGTATCTACGGCAAAGTTGGGAGAAGGCATGGGACTCAGACAAAGTGAGGTTAAAACATCGCAGGCGCTGTAGGCGGATCTGATGAATATCAAGAAGGGATTCTGGATATATAGGTCGAGATTGTGAGATGCCACAAGAGGGGGTATAAATGCAGGTTTATTAGAGGGAGATAAGCGTACAAAGATATCATCAGGTTCAGTCTGAGACTGCTTAGTACCAGTCATTGCAGTTCTGGAACTTTAGTCGCATGCGGAGATGAAACTGATGAACATTTTGGAAATTATACTGATCAGGGAGAGGTCGAAGAGGGACAAAGTGCAGGCCCTTGCTGAGCACAGAGAGCTCACCCTCAGAGATTGGAAGATCAGAGGAAATGCAGATAACCTGAGTAGGGGATGGAGTGGAGGAGGGTGGGATATCAAGGGGGTAGGGCGGAGATGGGGACGTTTATGCTGTTTGTGAGTGGATAGGGATTCATACAGTCGCCGGTTTGGCGTGTGGATAGTGGAGCGTATCATGGAGTAAAGAGAAAATGTGTAAGAAGTGAGACTGCTTAAGTGAAGCAAAAGCTGAGATTGTTAGGTACTCAAGTCTGACAAGAGGCACACGTGACTGGCAGCAACAATACGCATACACTTAAAACTACTTCTGAAATGGCTTACGTTATGACTGTAAGGACTTTATCAGGGACACAGTACAAACACATCAGACAAATGAAAGTGAGCACTAATACAAAAGCATGAATATCGGCCTACAACTTTTTTTTTTCAGACTAATTTTAGAATATTTTGCTGCCTAACAGACTGACTTTGCATTAAAGTTTGGCACGGGCTTAAACTGAAGCTCTTAAATTGTGGACGTGAAAGAACAGAGAGTAGAAACCACAACGATGGCTGAAAACAACTGGTCTCATCACCATTAATGTCTAAGGACAGCACAGTCTCCAGATTACACTATAGTGATAACCCCTTCGGTCATAAATGACTATGGGAATGCGCCCCATAGGTGACAGCCCTCAGCTGCTTATTTTCCTTTCGACATTTTCTCATCTATTCTGCTTGCCATAAGAGCTTCTTTTCGCCCAATCTGAGGTGGCGCATAGAGAGCATTGCTACTTGGTGTTATTGGCAGCTTCATCCTCCCAGGTTGCTGGATTTATGTCCAGTGCTCTCATGTCTTTCTTGCACACATCTTTACACTATAAAAGCATAAAATGATAACTCAAAAACTATAGGGTTCAGTCTTCAAACACTGTAATAAATATACATCAACAACAGGTACTCAGTTCAGTTCATCAACATATGAATAACGGAAGATTATTAATAAGCAGTTTCTGCGACAACCTAGCAGCAAACTCAACTGACGCCCAATACTCATGCGTAAAACATTAACAAAAGAAAGCTATGTCAGATATGATGTATGTCATAAGAACTTTCACCGTTTTCAGGATCTAACATTACTCACAATTTTATTCTCAACAACAGACTCATGCGAGATGAACCTTTTGTCTTAAGCATATCTTCTAAGCCACTCAATTACCAGAGGAAAAAAAAATGAGACATACCATCCAAAAACAATTAAGACTTCTCTCTGTGACTGTCTTCCACCCAGTGAGCCACCTTTCACACATTTTTTCTTAACCCCACACTCTTTCTAGCCAATCATTGCTTTTCCTTCTCTCACACGATCATAATCTCTATGGTGTGGAATGCTGGAGAGTAACAGAGAAGGAAATATTGAAATTGTCCTCTTTCCACACAATCTGCCTAAGGAAAATTCTCCAAATCTTTTGGCCGAATACCATCACCAACCAAGAATGGCTTACTCAGAGCAACCAAGACGACATGCACCATTAAATGGTCACACAGACGCGTTGGGAAAACTTGTTTTAAACTATAAATATGTTCACCCACAGAACCAACCAGCTCATGTAGTAAACATTTGAAAACAATCCCAATGGTTTAGTACTCACATATGGTAAACAAATTCTAGTGGTCGACTCCTCCAGCCATAACTGACTAAGTGATCACCTCGACATTGGTCATTTTGTCCTTCCATAAAATACCAAGGATGTGGCGTAGCACTATAGGTGGAAGGTGTTGAGTCTTTTTAAACAAACTCTGACAACGAGATAAGCTCACAATGGAGCACAAGTTCGTGACATCCACACAAAACATGCCTTGATAGTGGATGTATTGAAGATTGATGCTGCTTTCAATGAAACAGAAGAACCATAGGTAACAGGATGAAAGGCATTCTTACCAACTAAAAAAACCTTTCATTGACAGTGAGGAGGTGTTATGCAGTGTTATATAAAATCTGCATTACTGTATTGCTGTGAAACATGGACAATAATCCAAAAACAAATTGAAAAAAAAAACGTTAAGAGGCAGCGGAGTTGTGGTTCCAAAGAAGTATGCATGAGACACCTATGACATTCAGACAATCATACAAGGAAGTCTTCATTGAAATAGGAAAAGTAGGTGCCAATTAATCTAAACAATAAGGCGCAAACAGTAATAGTTCTTTGGAGATGTTATGACATGAGAAAAAAGAGAGGATTTTTGGTAACAACTGGTAAATTCTACTCAAGCAGAAGTAGAAGACACAGAGAGAAATATCTCGATAAAATGATCACAAGGCACAGATGAGAATAAAAGGCATAATCTTCTCCCACAGACAGTTTCAGATGACAACCTGAATTTTTTTAAAGAAAGCGTGGTCAGTCTGAGGTTGTTGGTATCACCATAAAGTTTGTCCAGGAATGGCGCTGGTGAAGACCATATGTACTTTTTGTTCCTCATACGTTTGGCACTTTTAATGTTCACTACAGATGTTCAGCAGTCATTTATCGGTGCCAGTTACGCTTAAAGGTAGTCCTGTCTTTAGCTTCTTGAATAGATAGTATCATAATCTGTTGTAGCCTGTGTGGTATCCAAAGATTACTACTCGTTCACTTCTGTTGAGCTGATAATATGCATTTTAGTGGCTAGATGCTCTGCTTAGAGTTTTTTTCCTATATTTGCTACAGATACAATTTTTGGCCTGATCATAAGTAATGTTAGTATCAGGTTGAGGTAGCTTTCCATCTTCCTTTGCTAATCTGTCAGTCTTTTTAATGCCAGAGATGTTGCAATGAGATGGGATCTACTGTATCATAATGCTTTTGAATAACTGAAATTGTTTGCAAAGTACTGCTCTTAGATCATTAAGGTCTACATTCTGTGACTACAAAAAAATGAAGAGATATGATCACCAAGCCCAGTTGGCACAGAAATGAATGAATTTATATCGTAATTATAAATTACACAAAATATAAGCATACACTTTAACAGGGTAATAACCGTTTATCTATACAAAGTTTGATTTTCATGTTTAAAAAGTGGCAAGACAAAGTTCTTTTTGAAGTTCACACATAAACAATCATTACAACAAATTAATTCTTGGAAAACTGTCAGTCAAAAAAGTGTTAGATAACAAGTCAATAATATATATAACAACAATACAGTCGCTTGTGCTATTATTTTTGGCAACAAGAAAATGAAAACACAAACTTTGGGATCAGCACTTGATTAAGATCCCAACATGAATTCAATTCTTTTGTCCATTACCAATGAAGTCAAATGCACCTTCACAACAAAATCTACCACAAATACAATGTTAATACATGTCCTCAACACCCCTCATATCCAAAACTTTTAGTTTAGGATGTGTTTCAGAATTTGGAATATTTCGGATTTCAAACAAATGAACTGTAACACCCCCGTGGGGTCTGTGGCACCACACGTTTTAATATTTATAAAGTTCCAGTTTGTATTAAAAGTAACCTTTATTATTGTCTAAGGTAGAAAATGTGAAGATTTTATCAGTAATAAAACTATTTTTAACAGCAAAATCTGTAAATGTTAGAAGAGTTACAAATGTAATGTTTTCTGAAATTTATATTTTCACCACAGGGTGAAGCGGGAGTGTCCTCTCCAGAGCGTGGGCACAGTTATATGGAGATCAATCCTTCCTGTCCTGTGCCATCAGCTGGAGATCTTACAATGTCTTCCACATTCCTTTAATTTCTGTATCCAGTTCTCTTCTCCCTCTACCTCTGTTACCCTGGGGGTTCCAGAACAAGGACTGCCTGGTAATGCTATCAACAGGTTTCCTCAGTGTGTGTCCTATCCATGTCCAGCATCTTCTTCTCATGTTCTTGTTCCACTAGTACTTGTCTGGTTCTTGTCATCAGTTTCATATTAGTGATCTTGCCATACCATTTCAATCCTCCTATTACATGCAAGCATAGCCATCATCATAGCCTTCCACTCCCAAAGGAGCATAGACCTTCAACAATGCCGAGTTCTCCTGTCACGTACCACCATAACAAGTTCTTTCCACGTTCTCCTCATCCTTTTCATCTCTGTTTCCAGCTCTCTTCTCCATGTGCTTCTTGGTCTACTTCTGTCTCTCTTACACTGTGGGATCCAGAACAAGGACTGCCTTGTAATACTATCAACAGGTTTCCTCAATGTGTGTCCTATCCATCGCCAGCGTCTTCTTCTCAACTCTTGTTCCACTGGCACTTGTCTGGTTCTTGTCATCAGTTCCACGTTGGTAACCTTGCCATACCATTTCAATCCTTCTATTACATGCAAGCACTCATTTATAAAAGTTTAACTTTTAAGCATGCATGAATAATGAAGCATTTGGAATGCATGCACAAACAAACTCATCACAAGAAAAATAAAGTACACCATTCAATATATATGTACTCACACAGAGGAGACCTGTAGATAGTATTACGAGGTAGTCCTTGCCCCAGAATCCGCAAGGTAAAAGTGACAGAGGGAATCAGAAACACACATTGAGAAAGAAACTGCAGACAGACATGACAGGGATAAAGAAACATTGAAAAACCTTGTATGGATGGCGCAATGGAAGGCTTGGCATGAATTAATTAAAGGTCTATGGTTGTCAGGGACAGGGCTGCCAGATTAAAATTGTGAGAAAAAGCCAAACACCGCCACAATTTAAAAAAAAAAAAAGCCAACGGAGTTGTTAAAACCAGCCATGTTTGATGCTTCAATCCAATGCAGTTCATAAGACATTTGTAATTAAGTAATAGCTACAAATTGTGAAAAAACAAACTGAACATATTAGACACACAAGTGCCAGCCATGTTTTAATCCAATGTTGAAATTTGTCATCAGCGACGACAGCATGTTTCTTTCCCTTAATTTCATTGTTGAAATGTCATCAGCGACGACAGCATGTTTCTTTTCCTTATTTCATACACGTGAACACACAAACAATCTCAGCTTGTACAAAAAAAAAAAGAAAAAAAAAGGCCAGAAAAAAGCCAAACCAATTTTCTGAGGCCAAATTATCTAAGAAAAAGCTAGATTTGTTGAATTTGGCTTAAAAAAAAGCCAAATGGGCAGCCCTGGTCAGGGTACTGAAGTGTAGAGATCAGGGGGAAGTATGACATCATTAGGAGCCAATGCAAGTGAACAAAATTCCCATCAATTATATTCCCTGTACTGGGAGCGAATCCGGCACTTTAGAATCAGAGGCGGACGCCATTACCTCTTAGCCACTGTGACCCCCGATCTTTGATGTGGCAGAGCTATTAACGTTTCTTGACCTATTTTTATTGTCATCATCATCACCCCTTAGCTCCCCAAGGAGCACAGGCCTGTAACAAACACATGCCAAGTCTTCCTGTCCTGTGCCATCTGCTCAAGTTCTTTCTATGTTTTCCTCATCATTTTTACTTCTGCTCCTGTGCCATCCGTTGCCCGGTCTTTCCGTGTCTTTGTTAATCCCTTTCATGCCTGGTCTTCAGTTCATCTTTATGTGTTTTAGGTCTCTCTACATCTACCTTTCTTATAATATCAACTATAGGTTCTAATGACGATGTTTGTACTTTTCAACATATGCTATGTGTAGGTTCTAATGACGATGTTTGTACTTTTCAACATATGTTATGTTTAGGTTCTAATGACGATGTTTGTACTTTTCAACATATGTGTAGGTTCTAATGACGATGTTTGCACTTTTCAACATATGTTACTTCATGCTTATAAGTAGTTGGAGTATTTGGAGTATAAGTAGTAAGGAGCCGCGGTAGCATAGTGGTTAGTGCACTGGCTTCCTAGCTCAGTGGTCTATGGTTCAATCCCCAGATGAGGTGGAATTTTTTTAGGCCGCAAATGGCTCCTGGGTCGACCCAGCCCCAAATGGGTACCAGAGCCATTTGGGAAGGTTAAGGCAGCCGGCGTGATGCTGACCACATCACTCCTAGTGTGCCGACAGTCAAGAAAATATGGGCCTAACACCATATTCCCAATATGCCTCAATGGGCGTGTAACGGGAAAAAGGAAATTACCTTTTTATAAGTAGTTAATGTTAATATGAGTGTGATATTTTATTTTACTTTACAACGTTGAATTCCTTGAAACTGATATGTAACATACATGTGAGAATAAATGAATTCAGTATGAAAGGTGAGAGAAAGGAAGGGCAGAATGTCAGACGGGCCTGCGTGCCCAATTCTCAACCCTTTGAAAATAAAGTTTGTTTGTTCTCCTAAGCGTCTCCTTTGCAGATTGATTTGAGTGCTTGCCTGATACATCAAAGCTACTGGGTTCCCAGGTTTAAAACCTGGTAGACATGCTCCAGCCAACCTAGCTGTAAATGGGTACCTAACTCTGCTATTGAGTTAGGGATAGGAGACACATTGAGGAAACCTGCTGATAGCATTACAAGGCTGTCCTTGTTCTAGAATCCCCAGGGTAAGAGAAGTAAAGAACTGGCCACCCTCACCTCATAAAGCTGGACCTAGTGTAGTGATGTCTCTAACACTTCACTCCCCTATAACTTTACCTTTTGTCTACCTCTCTTATCTTGGGGGCTCCAGTACAAGGACTCACATGTATAGTATATGCATTTTTAAAAATAAACTGTTTGAATAGCTTGTATAAAACTCACAAAAAGCGTTAAAATATCCAAAAAATAAAAAAAATAATTGTCTAAATAACATTTTTCTAAGTACTGTGCATGTGAAGAAAAAAATCAGCAATGCAGCAACATTTTCCTCCACACACACCCTCACAATCACATACACCCTCACAATTTCAATGAGCAAAGCAGTCAATTTTCCTTTAAGTACTTCTGATCAAAGACTTTAAATATGTGATCAGGAAATGCTATGAATCGACTCAGCTGTCACAGGCATCACATTAACTATGTACGGAATTGAAATTTTCCAGCTCGGGTGATGTACTTAACTCCCTTGAAAGGTTTGTACTTCTGTTAAAAAAATACAAAACAACATTTGAGAATAATGCAAACTGTCAAAGCAGAAAAAAAAGTGGTAATAGCTGAAAATAATGTCCGTCACATAAAATAATTAGAGAAGAAAAAATACAAAACGATTTGTCACATCATTATCATAATTTTTTTTAGCTCTTTATGGAGCCACATCTGCAGCTGGATCCCTGCACCAAAGCATACGCTCACGGAGTGGTGCCTTCTGCAACAATTAATTGGCCGCATGCTTACTTACTTACTTACTTAGTCGTTCCCCTTCTACCGTGAGGTGTAGAGGTTTGGAAGAGAGAACGCCAGACGATCCTATCGGCTGTCTTCCTCCTGCCCTGGTTCCATTCTAGTTCTCGGTCCTTCAAAGATTGTCTACTGTTGTCCTCCCAGCAGACTCTGGGTCGTCCTGGGGGTCTGGATCCCCCGGCTCCTTGTTTCCCATGCTTGTCGTGGTAGCCGATCTTCTCCCATTCTGCAGACATGGCCAAACCCTCTTAAATAAGATTGTTTCTACTTGGCCCCACGCACAACCTCACATTAGGCACCTCCTACTAAGAAGCGGTGAGCCCTATTCTTTGTTTGACCTCTCTGAGACCCACAGGAACAAACCGAGACTTTATTGGATATGTTACGAGAAAAATAAAAAATAATAAATTTATAATATAATAGAAATTATTCATCAAGACAAGGAGAAAAATTGATGAAAACAAGGGAAAAGATTAAATCAACAGAATACCTGATGGAAAACATGGAAGATCAAGATTGGCCGAAAAGCAATTGTTTATGGTTTATGCCAGAGGTCAGCAAACTACAGCCCTCAGGCCCAATGTTGGCTGCAGTTTCATTTTATCTGGCCCGCTAACGATATATAACCCTTTTTAATCAGAGATCCATTTCTAATAATATAACAGAAAATTGGAGAACAGAGTTAAGTTGTATGTTGTTTTTGACTTTTATTAACTCTAGCCAATTACATGTTTACATACCTAGGATGCATAGCAACCCCAGATGGCGGAACAAGCAAAGACACCAACAGAATGAATAAAGCGAGAACAGCCTTTGCTAGTCTAAACAAAATCTGGAAGTCCTCTCAGTACAGCACACACCAAATTAAGATTATATGAGAGCTGTGTGCTTTCTGTGCTTCTCTATGGTGTGGAATGCTGGATTGTAACAGGGAAGGAAATGTCGAAATTGTCCTCTTTCCACACAATCTGCCTTAAGGAAAATTCATAGAATCTTTTGGCGAATACCATCACCAACCAAGAATTGCTTACTTGGAGTAACCAAGAGGACATGCACACCATAGCTGGCAGACGCTGGAGTTGCGTTGGCCACATCCTCAGAAGAGACCCCGATGCCATCACACGAACAGCTATGCTATGGACCCCTGAAGGAAACTAAAAGAGAGGCTGTAACTGTCTTTTTTTCTTGTTGAGGTGATCACTGGCCCAAGACAGTATACATGTTGTTAGATGTGTAGTGCGAGCGTATGATGAATTGAGTGTGGGTGCGAATGAAGGCGCGAATGTGTTTAGGCTCGTATAGATGTAGATCCTGCAACCCATACTCTCACATGCAGTAATCAAGGATGCTTTGACACTGCAGGCATGTTTCAAGACATTTATTGACGGGAACACACATAATATCAACAGGAACAGTCAGTGTAACAAGGTCATGCTGACCTGACATCGATAGGTATACATTTGGCATTCAAAAAGGTAAACATCAGAATAGACGTGCATGGTCAATAGCAAAGTTCTTCGATAATGACAGTTCGTAGCGTCGCCCTTGGCGTCTCTGACTAAACGCGTCAGATGCCTTAGTTACTATGACACATAGGTGCAACTTGGCACTCCCCCGCCAATTGCACATATCAGGCTGTAGTATAATAGCCGAAAGCACAGGCCTCGTTCTGACGTCGGCCGTGTACTTCTGTTAAATAGGTTATCATCAACCCTGCAGTAATACTTATTGTAGATAGAAGTTCCGCCAATCTGCGGCTCCCACAATATATCTTCGTCACTGGATTTCTGGACAATATAAGACTAACAGTCTTGGATGGCTACCTCGAGCACAAATATATAAGTTCTGAAATGGCGGATCAGTGAGCTGCTGTTCACCCTAGGTAATCCCTTTACATGTTCTGCCACCGAAAAGCGTAATAATGCATAAAGGTCGGTATTACCTGGCAAATGAATCCTCAGAACATCACAAGGAATTCTGTCGTCATCCCGACGCACAGAGATTCACTGGGGAAAACTGCCATAGCAGTTACTTCGAAGATTCTCCCCCGAAAAAACAATGGACTCTTGGTCCCTTCAGAAAAACAGGACCTCCCGGCTTCCCGGAAGTATATCTCACTCCCGCTTAAAAAACCTTCCCATAGGCCTACGCCGAACTGTCAACCTCTGACCCTAAAGGTCAAACACAATGAATGAATAAACAAGGGAAGACAACCCCTAATCAACCTGACATCGCAGGTAAAGACACAATTATACTTATGATACAAACATAAGCAAATAACTTGACAGATGACTCCGTCGAAAATGACAGCAACATTACTACCACCCCCCTGTAAAAAAAAAATGCAATTTTTTTTTTTTTTTTAATATGTTCATGAGCAAGATAGCACCAGTATCACTTCTGTGCTCATGCAAACAATGAACCTAATATCAGGTACAATAGAAGAGGGTACAAATCATCTCCCAACATAGGAGAAAATATTTCCTTTAAGCCAAACAAACTAAGGGATACCATTCAAGAAACCTAAGTTGCTGGCAATACCAATCATATATCAAACATTACTAAATAATATAATCATAGCAATATACAAATGTCAATGCTATTTTAGCAACATATCACTGATGGATGGACAAAATGAAATTTGTTAAATTATCTAAACATCATCCAAATACATTTGTATTACAACATATTATGATATTAAGGACAGACCTAAGTCTGAAAATATATCAGGAAAAACTAGGACACAAGATTTAACTGGAATCATGTGGGCATCTAGACAATATGTCCGCCATCACATTATCCGAACCACGGATAGCTCGCACCGTGAAATGGAAAGGCTGAAGAGCAATAGCATAACGAGTAGATCTCGAGCTCTTCAAATCCTTACTTTGCATAGCCGTAAGAGCTTTTTGGTCGGTTTCCATAAAGAAATGCGCGCCCAGAAGGAACCTTTGTAGCTTAAGAATGGACCAAACCATAGCCAACAATTCACGGTCCAAAACCGAGTAATTCCTTTCTGCCGCATTCAGCTTCCTAGAAATATACATTACAGGATGCAGAGTTCCTGAATATTCCTGCATTAGTGCCGCTCCAATGCCAGTGGAAGAGGCATCACTACGAAGGACAAAAGTCTTATCAATCGTCGGTAGTCTTAAGATAGGATGAGAATGAGAACAAATTCTTAACCTGATCCAATGAAGATTGGCATTCTTGGGACCAACGCACCATATTAGGAGAACCTTTTTTCAATAACGTTGAAAGTGGTGCCATAATGGAGGACAGATTCTCAATGAATCTTCCATAGAATTGTATCAATCCCAAGAGACTACGCACTTGCTTTTTTGTCTTCGGAACCGAGATATTTAATATCTTTGAAATGTTTTTGTCCTCTGTCTTCAACAGACCATGACCAACTCGATGACCTAGGAAGGAAATTTCACTAAACCCAACAAAAGCTTTAGAGGGTTTAGCAGTCAATCTATGCTCACGTAGAGTAGATAGCAATTCCTTTAGACCCACATAGTGTTCTTCCCAAGTATCGCTGAAAAGACAGATGTCGTCTAAATATGCAATGACATCTGCACGATCTGATAGAATTCGTCGCATCATGCGCACGAAAGTCGCTGGGGCGTTCATAAGCCCGAAAGGCATAAAATTCCATTGAAACAGACCCCTAGGTGTCGAAAAAGCAGTGAGAGGTTTGGCGTGTTCCGTCAGTGGGACTTGCCAATAACCTTTCGACAAGTCTAGTTTAGTAAAGAGTTTAGCTTTAGAAAGTCTAATAAGTAGATCATCTAATAACGGCATAGGTTCAGCATCGAACTTCGTAACTTGATTTAATTTGCGATAATCAACGCAAAGACGTATGTTATTGTCTTTCTTTCGAACAATAACTATCGACGAAGAATAAGCTGAAGTGGATGGTTCAATTATTTGTAGTTGAATCATTTCATCCAATTCTTTCTCGACTTGTGCTTGAAAATGAATAGGTATTGGGTATGGTCTTACTCTGATCGGATTACGATCAGTAAGTATGATGTCATGTTTTATGACATCTGTGTGTCCAGGAATGTCGGTAAGGACATCCTGATATGATTGTAACGTAGAGGATACTTGACGCTGTTCCTCAAAAGACAAGTTGGAAGAGACTGTAACGTCTCTCCACGATTCCGTTGAAGTAAGTGGAATCGCAGGAAGAGGTAAGTTCACGTCAGAAAAAATAGTTTCCCTCATCCTGTATAACGGACAGGGATGAGATGTGACCATGTTGAACTGGAGAGTCGTCCGTCGCCTGGAAAATAGGCTGTAAATAGTCTGGACGTTCAATAAACTCTGTTAGCATATTTATATGGAAGGTTTTATGCCTTCCATCCACATCGACAATATAGTCGACATCAGAAATTTTCGAGACTATAGTGTATGGACCCTTCCAAGAAATGAGAAGTCTATTCTCTCTTGAGGGCAGTAAGACATATGCTTGTCTCCAGGACAAAGTTGACGTAGGCGTCTTTTCTTATTAGCAAATCGCCTAGCTTTTTCTTTCGCAAATTCGGAAGATGAAGTTGCTAACCTGCACGATTCGATAATCTTTTCTCTAAGAGCTATAACATATTCATATGACGATTGTGTATCATCGTCAATATTATCGGAAGTTATCAAATCGTGTAACAAGGACATTGGCCCGCGCGGTTGCGCGCCAAAGACAAGTTCGAAAGGAGAAAACCCTGTATGCTCGTTGGGAACCTCTCTATAGGCAAAGAGGACTGCAGGTAAAACCCTGTCCCAATCTTCAGGATGATCCTCCGTTATCTTGCCAAGTAAGTTCTTTAGTGTCCTGTTAAGACGTTCTACCAATCCATTGGACATTGGATGATAAATACTACTGAGAGACCTTTTAATGTCTAGCGTAGCCATTACCTGAGACATAACGTCCGAAATTAACTGAGTGCCGTGATCCGACAGTATTTCTCCGGGGAATCCCAGACGAGAAAATACGAGCCAAAGAGCATCAGCGATATCGACAGTTGATATGCTCTTCAGAGGAATAGCCTCTGGCCAACGCGTGCACATGTCCACGCAAGTGAGGATAAATTGGTGTCCTCTGGCTGACTTAATTTTGAACGGACCAATGATGTCTATAGCCATTTTCTGAAACGGCCGAATCGGAATATCTGCAGCCTGAATAGGAGCAGCATGTCTCGGACCCCTAGACTTGACCTCTTGACAAATTTTGCAAGATCGGCAATAAATTCGGATGTCTTTATTCACGAATGGCCAAAAGAATGACGCAAGGACTCTAGTTTTAGTTCTGGAAAAACCCATGTGTCCAGCACACTGAGAATCGTGTGCATGCCGAAGAATTAAGGCTCTCATACACTTAGGCACAAGAATTTGAGAATGCATAGACTTGTCCGAGTGTTGTACCATTCGTACCAATATACCATTCTTCATAGTAATATACGATTTGTGATTCGTATTTTGATTGGGATCCCCTTTCTTTGCAAGAAGGAAGTATTTCTTCAAAGAAGGATCCTCTTCTTGACGTTTAACAAACGAGTCATGGGAAATCACCAAGTGCTCGTCTTGGCTATCAACTTCATTACTATTATCAGATGAAGTTGGGGGATTAAGAGCTTGAGCTCTTGTCATCACTGCATTGACCGTTTGAATGTTTTCTTCTTCCCAACTAGAAATTTGTTGCGGGGTGCATTCCTTAACCCCATGAATACGACCGATTATAAGATCCGCAATAGGATTAGGAAGAAGACATGCATGGACATCTCCTGTGAAGAAAGGAGTGTCAATCCTAATAATAGCAGTAGGATAGCTTTCCATAGTACCACCAAATGTAACACATTTGATTGTTTTTCCAGTGGCACAGCAAGGATCTATCAGAGACTCCTTAACCCCGACGGTAGTACATCCCGAATCGAAAAGTACTGAGACTAGCCTATCATTTATTAGACCTTTATGTAAGATGAGAGATCCTCTCCCAAAACCATGATCATACACAAAATAACAGTGCAATGCCACACAGAGTGACTGTCAGGTAAACTCACCGACGTATAATAGTCCAATGATTTCTTTAAACAGCCGTTTTCCGGTATTGCTCCTTCATTATTTATTGTATGTGAACGGCCACAGTGTGACAAAAATGGTTTTTTTTACGCTAATATGTATACACATCAAAACAAGTCGCCATTACACATGACCAGCAACATTCAATACAGCAATAGACGGTAGACAGCATTACAATGATGAGTCAGATGCATGTTATATTTCAAAGTGCTGTAAATGTAGTCAGGTGAAAAACTCCATCCTTTGCTATAACAGCCAGGAGATAACCAGATGTATGAGATCAGTTCACTCTCCTTAGTTTGACTTCAGCAAGACAGACACGTCTGCCGAAGTATAAATAATGTCCTCAAAAATAACCTCTAGATAATAAAGGTTTTTCAAACCTAGTTCATTTAACAAAGTAGCAAGTAATGGTCCTTGGAACCTGCATCAACCGATGCAGCACAATACAGCGACATGAGAGCTAGGAAAACATCTCGTGACGACGACTTTCGAAGACAGGCTATGAACCAGAAATCGTTCACGACCAAAAATCGATAGAGTTAATGAAAATGTTAATTTACCTTGCCTTCCGGAAATACACAGAAATATTATGCCTCCCGGCATGTGCAAATACACTAGAGGTATTATCTCGAATAATCGAAATATCCATTAAGAGGACTACACATCCCTGACAGAACAAAAAATAGCGGAGATCCCCTCTTCAACGAGGCATCTCTTTCGCCATTCCAAATCGCTCACTCCACTAGTGGTGGGCGGAAACCGATCGACCAAGAAGCAAGACAAGTCATGCGCAGTCCAGCGCAAAATGACCACAGCTCAAACTTAACTGCATTCGATACCAACGCGAAGACAAATGCTTACCGAGAAAAGTGACTATAAATTTCAAGCAGTTGTTGCCCTTGCGTTATAAAATAGATATTGAAATAAAACGATGTTGCGAGAATTTATCACTCTCCCCCCCAACAAACGAACACGCAACATATCACACACTCTCCTCCCTATAAAAAAAACCATAGTGAGGAAACATCATTTTTTATTTTTACCCCAATATCAAAGAGCATGCGATAAGCGGCTCAAAACGCACGAATTATGCGCTGATAATTTACTAAATTGCCAAACAATAGGCTAATTATAGAGTGTCTGGTGAGGATATACCTCAACAGAAAAATAAATATGTCTCAAAAAATATTCACATCGGGAGGTGTCACCAACACACATCACGTTAGCATGTAAACACAATATACGTATGCAAGTTACTATAATCATCATTAAACAGCATACTCTAATATTGTCTTTAAAAATGGATGTACAAATCTGATAGGAAAATTTAAATAGTACATTCTTTGACATGTAATGACATAAGTACATAGTAAAGTTAAACTACATGACGATCCAGGACATATGCTCTGGTATTCCGAGGGTAAGTACACAATCTAGAACTCGTCATGCTTGATACTAGTAAGGTAAGTCCTCAGCTCAACAATGACATTCTGAGAAAGTACAAGCAATATAATGCTAATTAATAACTAATATGCTTCATAAGGTACAATACATTATTAATAATTGTGGCTGTTTAGTAAACTAACGGCCCTTATATTAACTACTCAGTCCTCCTCTATCATCTTAAAAAACGAACAGAAGAAGATGACAACAAAGCACGATAGTGTGTACATATAAAGTAAGTACAGATGTGCTAATCTATTGTAGAAATATAGGTGTGTTATGACTCTGTAATATATGGAAATATAGGACAGAAGTATTAGTTGGAGTCATGTGGGCATCTAGACAAAATGTCAGCCATCACATTATCCGCACCACGGATAGCTCGTACCGTGAAGTGAAAAGGTTGAAGAGCTATAGCATATCGAGTGGATCTCGAACTCTTCAAATTCTTAGTCTGAATAGCTGTAAGAGCTTTCTGATCAGTCTCTAGAATGAAATGTGCGCCCAGGAGGAATCTTTGTAGCTTTTAGAATTGACCAAACCATCGCTAACAACTCACGGTCTAAAACCGAGTAGTTCCTCTCTGCCGCATTTAGTTTTCTAGAAATGTACATAACAGGATGCAGAGTATTTGCATATTCTTGCATCAGTGCTGCTCCAATCCCAGTGGATGAAGCATCACTCCGAAGAACAAAAGTCCTATCAAGAGTAGGTAATCTTAAGATGGGAGGAGAAGAAAATATATTCTTGATTTGGTCTAGTGAAGATTGGCATTCTTCAGACCAACGGACCAGATTAGGCGAACCTTTCTTCAACAATGTTGAGAGAGGTGCCATGATCGAAGATAAATTTGGAATAAATCTCCCATAAAATTGAATTAAACCTAAGAGACTCCTAACTTGTTTCTTCGTTTTAGGAACAGAGATGTTCAGTATTTTGGAAGTATTGTGGTCTTCTGTCTTCAAGAGACCATGACCAACACGATGACCCAGGAAAGAGATTTCACCAAAACCAACAAAAGCTTTAGAAGGTTTTGCTGTCAAATTATTCTCACGTAGAGTGGACAGTAAGTCATATAACCCTAAATAGTGATCTTCCCAGGTATCACTGAAGAGACAGATGTCATCTAAGTATGCGATGACATCCGAACGATGTGACAGAATTCGACGCATCATGCGAACGAAAGTGGCAGGGGCGTTCATGAGACCAAAAGGCATAACATTCCATTGAAATAGACCCCTAGGTGTAGAAAAAGCAGTAAGAGGTTTGGCATGCTCTGCTAAAGGCACTTGCCAATAACCTTTAGACAAGTCAAGTTTAGTGAAGAATCTAGAATTAATTAGTCTAATCAGTAGATCTTCTAACAAAGGCATCGGTTCAGCGTCGAACTTTGTGACCTGATTCAATTTGCGATAATCAACGCAAATTCGTATGTTCTTATCCTTCTTCCGGACAATAACCATGGAAGAAGAATATGGTGAAGTCGATGGTTCAATTATATTTAATTGAATCATTTCATCCAATTCCTTTTCCACTTGCGACTGAAAGTGTATAGGAATAGGATACGGCCTAACCCTAATTGGATTATTGTCGGTAAGAATTATGTCATGTTCTATGACATCTGTGTGTCCAGGAATGTCAGTGAGAACATCCTGAAATGTTTGTAACATCGACGAGACTTGTCGATGTTCGTCACCAGAAAGATTAGGAGAAACAGAAACGTTTTTTCCAAGATTCCGTGGAATGTAATGGAACCACTGGAAGGGGAAGGTTGACATCAGAGAAGGTAGCTTCCTCATCCTGAATGACAGACAGGGTGAATAATGACCGTGAGGTGCAGGAGCATCATCCGTTGCCTGGAAAATAGGCAGCAAATAGTCCGGACGTTCGTGAAATTCCGAAAGCATGTTTATGTGGAAAGTTTTATGCTTTCCATCAATATCGACCACATAGTCAACATCGGAAATCCGAGAGACTATTGCATACGGACCTTTCCATGCAATAAGAAGTCTATTTTCCCTACTGGGAGTAGGACGAATGCTTTGTCACCTGGACAAAGTTGTCGTAGACATCTATTCTTGTTAGCAAACTGCCTTGCCTTCTCTTTAGCAATTTCTGATGAAGCAGTTGCTAGCTTACATGCCTCAATGATCTTTTGTCTAAGAGCAATGACATACTCATATGAGGATTGAGTTTCATCGCTAATATCATCGGCAGTGATGAGATCGTGTAATAAAGACATAGGGCCGCGTGGACGCGCGCCAAAGACAAGTTCGAAGGGAGAAAATCCTGTGTGTTCATTAGGGACTTCTCTATAGGCAAAGAGAGCCGCGGGTAAAACCCTGTCCCAATCTTGAGGATGATCTTCAGTTATCTTACCAAGCAAAGTCTTGAGCGTTCTATTCAGACGCTCAACTAACCCATTAGACATAGGATGGTAGATACTACTGAGAGATCGTTCAATATGTAAGGTAGACATTACCTGTGACATAGTGTCAGATATGAGTTGAGTGCCATGGTCTGACAATATTTCTCTGGGGAACCCCAAGCGAGAAAATATCAACCAAAGAGCATCTGCGATATCTGTAGTAGATATGCTCTTAAGAGGAATAGCCTCTGGCCAACGTGTGCACATATCGACACATGTAAGGATAAACTGATGTCCTCTGGCCGACTTGACCTTAAAAGGGCCAATAATATCTATGGCCATTTTCTGAAACGGCCGAATAGGAATGTCAGCAGCCTGGATAGGCGCAGCATGTCGTGGTCCTCTAGATTTGACCTCCTGACATACCTTGCATGATCGGCAGTAAATACGAATGTCCTTATTGACAAAAGGCCAAAAGAAAGCCGCAAGGACTCTCGACTTCGTACGGGCAAAACCCATATGTCCAGCACATTGCGAGTCATGAGCATGTTGTAATATTTGGACTCTCATGCTCTTGGGAACAAGAATTTGCGAATGTGCCGACGTAGTCGAATCTTGTACCATACGTACAAGTACGCCGTTTCTCATTGCAATCCAAGATTTTCTATTTGTATCCTGATTCGGATCACCTTTCTTCGCAAGAACGAAGAATTTTTTTAAAGAAGGATCTTCTTCTTGCAATTTTATGAAAGAGTCACGAGTGATTACTAAGTGACTATCTTGGCTATCAACTTCATTATCACTATTCAGTGAAGTTTCGGGTGTTTGTAGAGCTTGTGCTCTTGTAACTACTGCATTTGTAGCTTGCATGTTATTATCTTCCCAAGCAGCAATCTGCTGTGGGTACACTCCCTAACTCCGTGAATACGACCAATAATAAGGTCCGCAATAGGATTAGGTAAGAGACAAGCATGCACATCTCCAGTAAAGAAAGGAGTGGCAATGCGAATTACAGCAGTAGGATATTTTTCTAGAGTGCCGCCAAATGTGACACATTTAATAACCCTTCCTGTAGCACAAGATGGATCTACAAGCGATTGTCTAACACCAATAGTGGTGCATCCGGAATCGAAAAGTAGTGAGACCGGAGTATCATTAACAAGACCCTTATGTAGAATTAAAGAACCCCTCCCGTCATGCGCAACAGCAGCAGGAAGAGCGGGAAGTGGGTGACCACAACTCAAAGTAGTTATGGTACCCGGTTCGAATAAAGTACTGCATTGGGGGCATTTGTTTGCTCTCTCAAAGTCAAAAGCAGAACCAGTGACAGCGTCAAAGTTTTTTACTATCAACAACATGATTACAGGCTCCCTCAGTTTCCTGTTGTACAGCATTAGCCTGCTGATATCTCTTTTTTTTGTGTTGAGATCTACCCCGACTATTATTACCTCTGAAGTTATCAGAGTTATTATTATCTCTGCAGTTATTATTGTCTCTATTGTAATTGTTATCCTGGTTCGAATTCCAGTTTCCACGATTACTATCATGTTCACATTGATGCGAACATCTATTTGTTTGGTTCTGAGGTCTTCGGCAGGAATAACCTCTATTACCATATCCTCTTTTGAAATGCTTATAATTATTAGGGTGATAGTAACGAGTACTATCAGGTTGTCTCCAATTCTTCGAAGAAGAATCACCATGAAATTGATTTCCATGATTTTGACAGAAATTACCGCTACTCTTTCTATCAAAATTTTGTTGGAATCTACGAGCAAAGTTTTGGCCATACGGAGCTGCCGAAGCAACTGGTAAACCTTCTTTCACCTTAGAGTTACCCATGGTTATGTGTGGGTGCGCAGTTACGTATTGGCAACAGAAATCTTCCATTTCTTTTATTGTTTTAGGTTTACGTTCATGAAGGAAAGCAAGGAAAGACTCATTGACAGACGACATGACTTTGTCTCTAAGTATTAAGTCCATAAGTCCTTCATAAGTTTTTTCCGTCTTAGATAGTTCAACCCATCGTGAGAAAGTAATGCGTATTCTTGCAATAAACTCGGAGAATTCAACTCCATTTTCAGGTAACATGTTTTTAAATTGTAGACGATAGCCGTCTTCGTTAAGCTGATATTTCTTTAACAAAGCGGCCCTGACAACCTCATAATTGTTCTTGTCAGGTTCATCCACCATATTTAATATACTTAGAGCTTTACCTGTCAGTATCCCTGATAACTGATAAACATATTTTGCTTTGTCTATGTTATGAGCTGTACATGCTTGTTCAAATCTGTCCAGATAGAACATTATGTCATCACTGGAAGGACTAAATGTTGGTAACTTAATCTTAAAAGTATCATTATTAGCCTTACCAGAAGATGAACCCTTGTTTGAATCATTACCATTACTCATGCTCGTCAATTTCAATTTTTCCAACTCTAAAGCTAAGACCTTTTCTTCATGTTCCATTTTTGCTTTCTCTTTCCTCTCATCAGACTCTCTCTGTAATCTTCTTTCCTCAGCCTGAGCCTCTTTTTGAAGTCTTTCATTTCAGCTTCTTTTTCAAGTCTTTTATTTTCAGCCTCTTTTTCAAGTCTTTTATTTTCAGCCTCTTTTTCAAGTCTTTTATTTTCAGCCTCTTTTTGAAGTCTTTCAGCTTCTAGCTGTAGCTGGAGTTTTCTTTCCTCAGCTTCTGATTCCCTTTTTTGTTTTTCCATTTCCATTTGGAATCTTTTTTCATCCACCTGCATCTGCAGTTTCTTTTGTTCAGCTTCCATCTGCAGTTTCTTTTGTTCAGCTTCCATTGCTTTATCATATCGAGCAGTTGCAAATTCTTCTAACTTATCACCAGTCTTCCCAAGCAATTTACCCTGCTCAATAAAGTGCTCAAATGTAGACATGTTGTCTAACATATGAGTCCAAAACCTGAAATAATTAACTAATTTATTTCAAACCTAAGTGTAACAAGTCTTAATTAAGCACTTGTATATTCACATCACATTATATTATCCCAGTCTCTGTGGGAAACAAGTCTCCAATCAAAGAACTTGTATATGAAATATCAGCACTCAAATCTTGATCATAAGTGCACTTCTCATTCAATAGTGCACGACACTATTCATCATTCATTTATCATCAGTGTAGTAGTAACAGTGCATTAGCATAGCCCATTAACTAATTACTATAACTGTAAACAATGACTATGTAAACACATGCAGAATGTAAACATTGAAAATGTAAACAATACAAACAATGTAAACAATAACAATGTAAACAATAACAAAGATCAGCAACAATACAAAAACTTTAGCAGAAATCAACTAAAAATAAAGCAAAAATTAATGAAATATCACAAAAAATGTGACGATATCTGCGATAGAATTAAACAAAATACATGACACCACAGTGTATAAACAAAAATGTTGTATGAAACTAAATTATAGACAAGAGTAGGCTAACAAATACAAACAAATCAAAACAAAACTAAAGAATGCGAAATAATAACGAAAACAATATTAAAACATGTCATCACAGCTAACATAAATAGCAACAGAAGTCGCTTAGCAAATTCCAGTATTGGAAATTTGCAACCCTTACAGAAAACGCTCACAATAGACGACCTCTATGACGTGGCATAATCTAACGGAGACACCACCCAACCGAGAACCCGCTGAAATATAAACATATAAATATACAAATAACAGATAAACATATAACATATAGAATGAGATGATACACAGAAGACTCAGCAGAAGTATAAGGGCACAGTTTACATACAAACAGGCCACTTAACTTATAGGCTTCCAATCGTAGAACAGCAGAAAAACGGATGTCAATCAACGTCCTAAAGAGCGAAGCTCCAACGATGATGGCACATCTGAACTTCTTCCACTGCTAACACGATGGTACAAGAGCTTCTGAAATACTGTGTGTTGAGTTGTTTCGGCACTTGACCTTCTAATCCAAAAGTAAGTTGATGGAAATCGGTACTTGGCCTTCTTCAGAAAACAACCCGTTTCAACCGGCACTTGACCTTCACAAAAACGACAGCACTGGAACCTTGACAGCAGCAACTTGCTTGACTTGCGTAAAAGATAACAGCAGTCCGATTTATCCGGCAACATGTAACAACGCCGGGTACTGTCAAATTCTTGTTTCCGTCAAAAAATTGAAATTTTGACTTTTACCGGGCAACGCCGAGTACTTTGAAAATTTTGAAGATGTTGACTGTATTGAAGAATGTTAATTTCTTGAAGGATGCTGATGAATTCTTGTTGAAAATGAAGTGGGTAAGGGACCCCGTGTTTGCTGTTACCAGAATCAAACCAGCTTATGGCCACCAAATGATGCGTGATGCCATATGATGATGGATGGTATCCGCATGTCTGGTTTTGTGTAGTGTGTAGATGTGGTCAGTCAAAACAATGTTCATACAAAAATAACAGGGCAATCCACATAGGACGTCAGTAAACTCACGACGTATAAAGTCAATGATTCTTGAAACAGCCGTTGACGTTTTTCTTCATTATTTATTGTGGACGCCACAGTGACAAAATGGTTACGCAAATGTGTAGGCACATCAAACAGTCATTATCACAGCAACATTCAATACAGCAATAGACTGTAGACAGCATTACAATGATGAGTCAGATGCATGTTATATTTCATAGTGCTGTAAATGTAGTCAGGTGAAAAACTCCATCCTTTTCTATAACAGCCAGGAGATAACCAGATGTATGAGATCAGTTCACTCTCCTTAGTTTGACTTCAGCAAGACAGACACGTCTGCCGAAGTATAAATAATGTCCTCAAAAATAACCTCTAGATAATAAAGGTTTTTCAAACCTAGTTCATTTAACAAAGTAGCAAGTAATGGTCCTTGGAACCTGCATCAACCGATGCAGCACAATACAGCGACATGTGAGCTAGGAAAACATCTCGTGACGACGACTTTCGAAGACAGGCATGAACCAGAAATCGTTCACGACCAAAAATCGATAGAGTTAATGAAAATGTTAATTTACCTTGCCTTCCGGAAATACACAGAAATATTATGCCTCCCGGCATGTGCAAATACACTAGAGGTATTATCTCGAATAAACGAAATATCCATAAGAGGACTCTCACATTCCTGACAGAACAAAAAAATAGCGGAGATCCCCCTAGAGTTACCACTATCATTTGCTGTATTACAGGCTCCATCAAACTCTTGTTGTGCAGAGTTTGCCTGTTGGTAAGGTCTTTTCTTGTTAAACCTAGGTCTACCTCGATTATCATTTCCCCTGTAATTATTTCGACTATCATTTCCCCTGTAATTATTTCGACTATCATTTCCCCTGTAATTGTTATCATATTGCCTATTGTAATCATCATTCCGGTTTGAATCCCGGTTTCTAAATTCACCATCGTCATAATCTTGACGTCGAGAATGATTACCTCGAAAATTTGAATAGTTATTATTTGGATAGCCTTTGCGAAAGTGTCTCAAATTATTACCACTAAAATTACGAGAACTACCATCTTGTCTCCACTGCATAGACGAAGAACCATCATGTGTTGGATTACTCCGCTTCTGAGTGTAATTTTGATTACTTCCCCTATTCCAATTTTGTTGAGCACCCTGAATTTTTTTTTGAAATTAGGGCCATATGGTGTTGCCGAAGCAGCTGACAACCCTTCTTTCACTTTAGAATTGCTAACTGTAGCATGGGGATGTGCTGTGGCATACTGACAACAGTATTCCTCCATTTCTTTTAAGTTTTTAGGCTTACGCTCATGAAGGAATGCAAGAAAAGAATCATTAACAGATGACAAAACCTTATCTCGCAATAATAAGTCCATTAGACCTTCATATGTTTTCTCAATCTGAGACAACTCAACCCATCGTGTAAATGTACGACGTATGTTTGTAACAAAATCAGAGAAATCTACTCCATTTTCTGGCAACATTGTCCTAAAACGAAGACGATAGTCTTCTTGTTTTAGTTGATATTTTTTTAGCAGTGCTGCCCTGACAACATCATAATTAGTCCTCTCATGTTCGTCTATTGTCATAAGAGTAGTCACTGTGTCACCTGTAAAAAATGGCATCAGTTGTTCAACATATTTTTCCTTTTTTATGTTATGCGTATCGCACAAAAATTGGAATCTATCTAGATAATCTGCTACGTCATCCTTTAAAGGATTGAAATGAGGCAATTTAATCCTACTAACAAACTCCCTTGTCGTACTCGAAGTTGTTTGCTGAGCACCCGTACTCGCCAATTTCAATTTCTCCAACTCCAAAGTTGCGAGTTTTTCATCAAGTTCCATCTTCTGTTTTCTTTCCTCATGTTCCATTTTTCTAATTTCAGCCTCAGCTTGAGCTTTCCTCTCCTCTGCAGCAGCTTGAGCTTTCCTCTCCTCTGTAGCAGCTTCTTTGTCTAATCTCCTTTGTTCAGATTCTTTGTCTAATCTCTTTTGTTCAGCTTCAAATCTCCTTTCCTCCACCTGCATCTGCAATTTCTTTTGTTCAGCAGCAATATCAGCTTCTCTGTCTAGCCTTTTTTGTTCAGCAGCTGCTTCTCTTTCTAATCTCTTCTCTTCAGCCATAGTTTTTTTTTCCTCTGCAGCAGCCCTTCTCTCTTCATTGCAGAAGCAAATATATTAAATTATCCCACTTTAATGGGAGACAAGTCTGAAATGATAGACTTGTATACTCACTTCACTTTATTTTACTGTCTTAGTCTTAGACAAAGACTTTGTATGTTCCTCTTGTTTATAATGTACCCAAAAAATCACCTGAGTACCTGTGGAAAAAAAATTCCCTTATATCCCACTCACTATGGGCACAAGTCTTTTTTATAAAGAACTTGAATATGTATTTCACCTTGTCTCAATCTTTGTAGATAACAAGTCTTTTATCAAAGAACTTGTATAAATATCTTATATAATATTTTATTAAGAAACTCTATATGAAGAGTCTACCTTATCAATAATATCAAAACATGACCAAGTATATGTATGTAGACTGTGCATGACAGTAATGTAGTACAACCAAAAAAAAAATACAAAGACAAAGATACAAAACAATACAAATGGCAACACTGTTTTAACCAAAAATGTGTAGAGAAATACACAAGAAAGGAGAGACCTACAGAATACAAACAAAACAAATCGACAATCAAAACTGAAAAACAGACAAAATATTACAAAAACAACGTTAAGTACAATTACATCACAGCTAACATCAATAGCGACCAATTGTCACTAGCAAATTTCCAAATTAAGAAAATTTGCACCTACAGAACGCTTACAGTAAGCCTCGATCAAGTGGCATATTTACCGTAAGACCCACCAACCGAAAAACCCGCAGAAAAATACACAAAACAGTAGAAGTAACATAAACATATAGCAATCAATTTCAATGTGTTGCAGAACAAGTTCAGTCACAGCTGAAACTAAAATAAATTTCTTGCTCCTTGCGAACACAGAAACGAAATGTCAAACGCGCACTGAACGTCAAATCCACTGTAACATAAAGTGGTATTCACGAACCAAAGTTACTATGACCTTCTCAAATTAGGGCTTGCACATTGAATGTTTACAATTTCCACGTACTGTTTACAGACACTTGACCTCCAACAATGTAGCTTGAATGCTCTGACCTAGAAAAGTCTGTTGTTGAATGAAACGTGTAACAACCAGCAGTACTGTTTACAATAGGAACCCGCCTTCTATGCAGTTATGGTCCACGTAGCAAATGCCTAGTAGTTAACTTCAGTACTTGTCTTGTTATGCTTTATGTAGCATTATAATATAAATGCTCGTACTGTTTATTTGGGTCAACCGTTGATGACCTATATCTGTCCTGTTGTAGCCAAAACTTGCAAGTGTAGAATTAGCGCTGTGTGTTACGGCTGTCCCGTGTGTAGCTTAGACCCACAGATCAGAAGTGTAATGTGTACTTGTCCTTCTTGTAACTTTCTCGACAAAACTGGAGACATCATACATGTAACAGCCAACCAGGAATGTAAATTTCTGGATCCATAAATGTCAACAATAATGTCAAATGCTCGCTCTGTTCTTTTTAAACCCACAGATCTGGTCCATCAGAAATGTAAGTTTCTAGGCCACATTGGCGACAAGAAATGTATCATAAGAGCCCACGTAACTGGTCCACCAGAAATGTAACTGTCTTTTTTTTCTTGTTGAGGTGATCACTGGCCCAAGACAGTATACATGTTGTTAGATGTGTAGTGCGAGCGTATGATGAATTGAGTGTGGGTGCGAATGAAGGCGCGAATGTGTTTAGGCTCGTATAGATGTAGATCCTGCAACCCATACTCTCACATGCAGTAATCAAGGATGCTTTGACACTGCAGGCATGTTTCAAGACATTTATTGACGGGAACACACATAATATCAACAGGAACAGTCAGTGTAACAAGGTCATGCTGACCTGACATCGATAGGTATACATTTGGCATTCAAAAAGGTAAACATCAGAATAGACGTGCATGGTCAATAGCAAAGTTCTTCAATAATGACAGTTCGTAGCGTCGCCCTTGGCGTCTCTGACTAAACGCGTCAGATGCCTTAGTTACTATGACACATAGGTGCAACTTGGCACTCCCCGCCAATTGCACATATCAGGCTGTAGTATAATAGCCGAAAGCACAGGCCTCGTTCTGACGTCGGCCGTGTACTTCTGTTAAATAGGTTATCATCAACCCTGCAGTAATACTTATTGTAGATAGAAGTTCCGCCAATCTGCGGCTCCCACAATATATCTTCGTCACTGGATTTCTGGACAATATAAGACTAACAGTCTTGGATGGCTACCTCGAGCACAAATATATAAGTTCTGAAATGGCGGATCAGTGAGCTGCGGTTCACCCTAGGTAATCCTTTACATGTTCTGCCACCGAAAAGCGTAATAATGCATAAAGGTCGGTATTACCTGGCAAATGAATCCTCAGAACATCACAAGGAATTCTGTCGTCATCCCGACGCACAGAGATTCACTGGGGAAAACTGCCATAGCAGTTACTTCGAAGATTCTCCCCGAAAAAACAATGGACTCTTGGTCCCTTCAGAAAAACAGGACCTCCCGGCTTCCCGGAAGTATATCTCACTCCCGCTTAAAAAACCTTCCCATAGGCCTACGCCGAACTGTCAACCTCTGACCCTACAGGTCAAACACAATGAATGAATAAACAAGGGAAGACAACCCCTAATCAACCTGACATCGCAGGTAAAGACACAATTATACTTATGATACAAACATAAGCAAATAACTTGACAGATGACTCCGTCGAAAATGACAGCAACAGAGGCCAATCAAAAACAACTTGGCAGAGAACTGTGGAGGCCAAGATGAAAAGAATGAACCAGAGCTCTGGCACTGCACGAAAGATGGTTGCCAAAGTGGAAGCAGTTTGTTGCTGCCCTCCAAGACATCACCAGGCATGATGGCTAGTGACTGCTTCAACATTCAGCAGCTCAGGATTAAAGAAGTAGTAGAATTAAGTGTAATTTTATCGCAAAAAAATAAATAAAACAAAAAACCAAAAATGTAACTCTCTAATTCCACCAAAATATGATAGCACATAATGATAATAAATACAATCGTGCATATGGTGTTTTGTGATCTTGTAAATATCCTTTATTTTATCATGTGTCCTGGCCCGCAAGACCTAAAATATTTACCTTCCGGCCTCTCATATAATAAAATTTCTGATCCCTGGTTTATGCAAATTTGCATGTCATTTGATGACATAATATGATGAACATGAAAATGCTACAAACCCCTCAAAATGAAACAGGGTAAAGAGAGATAAACTTAAGAACATGGAAGCAGATACACTATAAACACTACAACCATTAGGTAACGCCACAAAATACGGCAGAGAAATTGCAGCCTTGAATAACCAGCACAAGAAAAACAACCAATGTAATATGCTATATGGAGTAAGGAACACTACTCAAATTAAAACCCACACGCGGTTGAACCGGGTATTTCATTCATAAAACAAACACAGTTTTAAGCTGGTGGCACAGGACAGGTTAGCTTGGCATAAATTTGTTGAAGACCTATGCTAGTTCTTTCACCTTTCAACTTTCACCTTTCAACTTGTCAAGGAGCGTAGGCTTTCAACAAACTTATGCCAAGTCTTCCTGTCCTGTGCCATCAGCTCAAGGTCTTTCCGTGTCTACTTCGCCCCCTTCATGTCTGTCTCCAGTTTTCTTTTCCATGTGTTCTTTGGTCTTCCTCTACTTCCCTAGCCCTGAAGATTCCAGAACAAGGACTGTCTGGTAATGCTATCGACAGGTTTTCTCAATGTGTGCACAATCCATCTACAGCTTCTTCTCCTCATTTCTTGTTCAAATGGCACTTGTCTGGTTCTTGTCATCAGTTCCATATTAGTGATCTTGTCATCAGTTCCATATTAGTGATCTTGTCATCAGTTCCACATTACTGATCTTGTCATCAGTTCCACATTAGTGATCTTGTCATCAGTTCCACATTAGTGATCTTGTCATCAGTTCCACATTAGTGATCTTGTCATCAGTTCCACATTACTGATCTTGTCATCAGTTCTACATTACTGATCTTGTCATCAGTTCCACATTAGCGATTCTGTCATCAGTTCCACATTACTGATCTTGTCATCAGTTCCATATTAGAGATCTTGTCATCAGTTCCACATTAGTGATCTTATCATCAGTTCCACATTACTGATCTTGTCATCAGTTCCATATTAGTGATCTTGTCATCAGTTCCACATTAGTGATCTTGTCATCAGTTCCATATTAGTGATCTTGTCATCAGTTCCATATTAGTGATCTTGTCATCAGATCCATATTAGTGATCTTGTCATCAGTTCCACATTAGTGATCTTGTCATCAGTTCCACATTAGTGATCTTGTCATCAGTTCCACATTAGTGATCTTGTCATCAGTTCCATATTAGTGATCTTGTCATCAGTTCCACATTAGTGATCTTGTCATCAGTTCCACATTAGTGATCTTGTCATCAGTTCCACATTACTGATCTTGTCATCAGTTCCACATTAGTGATCTTGTCATCAGTTCCACATTAGTGATCTTGTCATCAGTTCCACATTACTGATCTTGTCATCAGTTCCACATTACTGATCTTGTCATCAGTTCCACATTAGTGAGCTTGTCATCAGTTCCACATTACTGATCTTGTCCACATTAGTGATCTTGTCATCAGTTCCACATTACTGATCTTGTCATCAGTTCCACATTAGTGATCTTGTCATCAGTTCCACATTAGTGATCTTGTCATCAGTTCCACATTAGTGATCTTGTCATCAGTTCCACATTAGTGAGCTTGTCATCAGTTCCACATTAGTGAGCTTGTCATCAGTTCCACATTAGTGATCTTGTCATCAGTTCCACATTAGTGATCTTGTCATCAGTTCCACATTAGTGATCTTGTCATCAGTTCCACATTAGTGATCTTGTCATCAGTTCCACATTACTGATCTTGTCATCAGTTCCACATTAGTGATCTTGTCATCAGTTCCACATTACTGATCTTGTCATCAGTTCCACATTAGTGATTTTGTCATCAGTTCCACATTAGTGATCTTGTCATCAGTTCCACATTAGTGATCTTGTCATCAGTTCCACATTAGTGATCTTGTCATCAGTTCCACATTAGTGATCTTGTCATCAGTTCCACATTAGTGATCTTGTCATCAGTTCCACATTACTGATCTTGTCATCAGTTCCACATTAGTGATCTTGTCATCAGTTCCACATTAGTGATCTTGTCATCAGTTCCACATTAGTGATCTTGTCATCAGTTCCACATTACTGATCTTGTCATCAGTTCCACATTACTGATCTTGTCATAAGTTCCACATTAGTGATCTTGTCATTAGTTCCCCATTACTGATCTTGTCATCAGTTCCACATTAGTGATCTTGTCATCAGTTCCACATTACTGATCTTGTCATCAGTTCCACATTAGTGATCTTGTCATCAGTTCCACATTAGTGATCTTGTCATCAGTTCCACATTACTGATCTTGTCATCAGTTCCACATTACTGATCTTGTCATCAGTTCCACATTAGTGATCTTGTCATCAGTTCCACATTAGTGATCTTGTCATCAGTTCCACATTAGTGATCTTGTCATCAGTTCCACATTACTGATCTTGTCATCAGTTCCACATTAGTGATCTTGTCATCAGTTCCACATTACTGATCTTGTCATCAGTTCCACATTAGTGATCTTGTCATCAGTTCCACATTAGTGATTTTGTCATCAGTTCCACATTACTGATCTTGTCATCAGTTCCACATTAGTGATCTTGTCATCAGTTCCACATTAGTGATCTTGTCATCAGTTCCACATTAGTGATCTTGTCATCAGTTCCACATTAGTGATCTTGTCATCAGTTCCACATTACTGATCTTGTCATCAGTTCCACATTAGTGATCTTGTCAATACCACTTCAATCCTTCTCTTCTATGCAAGCATCCATTTATGAAAGTCTGTAGCTTTTTGGTTGTTTTTTTTTTATATTCTTCTCCATGTTTCATAGCCATACAATAGGACTGACTTGACATTTTAATTGAAAAATTCTGATTTTTGTGTTAGACCTGATTTCTGTTGACCTCCATATATTTGCCAATGCAATGAAAGCTCCTCAATACTTTTCTATTTTTATTTTGATATTACTGTCTGTCCCTCCAACTGTGTCTATATTGCTGCCAATGTGTGCATGCGGGTGTGTGTGTGTATGTATATATATCTATATGATTCTACATCTTGTAGTGGTGTTTCTTCCAGTACAATCTTGTTACTATTTCCTGCATTTATTCTCATTATCTTAGTTTTCTCCCATTGTATTTTCAGACCCACTTGCTGTGATCTCTCATCAAGTATTTAAATAGCCTTGCATCTGATTACAGTTATGGGGCAGAAGAACAGCCAACTCATCTGCTAAATCTAGATGGCCAAGCTGTCATGTAAGAGTCCACTGGATTCCATTTCTGTTGACTGAGGTTGATGTTTCCATAACCCAATCTATAGCCAATAGAGACCTTCTCCTGTCTTGGGTGGCAGAGTTTTATTTTCTTTAGTCAAGCTGTCTATGTATTTGTTGCTCAACCCTCCTTAGTTGCCTTTTATGACATGCATAGCAGGTCACACTGTTACTATTCTTTGCTCCCCTTTCAGTCCCCCGCTAACACACGGGTGCAGTTTTCTTGCGCATGGACCAAAATCCAAACCAAATACTCTAAACCGAGGGATATCCCATAAGATCACAGGGGGTGAATTGTCAGAACTTAAGGAAAAAAAAGAAATAACTTTTAAGCTATGGAATATTGGGACTAACTATCTCCCACAGACATTTCTTCTTCTTCCTCGTTCGCCCTGAAAAGGACGGTGGTTGTGTTGTGTCTGTTTACGCCGTAGCTGTGATATCTGCACCTTTCGGTCGACACATCCGACTTCAGCACGGCATTTTTTTGGGACCGGGTTTGCCTTCCCTCTTCGATCCGTACTCGCTCAGCCAGACTGCACTGCTGCAGACTGTTTCCAGGACCACCACGTGGAGGTGGAGTACGGTCTTGGTCAGCTCTGGTTCGCTGACCCTGATGCAAGCAGTCAAGCTATGGGTCGCTGACTGCATTCTCTATTGCTGCATCTTTTGGTCCCCCCACAGGCATTTAAAAGTGCATTATCCCCAGGATTAAAGGTACCAGGGAGCCTTAACATTTGCCAAGAAAGGAAATGCTTAGAAGCATTTTAAAACTCTTCATTTTACTGTCAAAACTAATTTCCCATCTAAAACTTCAAACATGGTTTTATCAAGGCAGATATATGGAGTTCTCAATGTTTCTAAAGTAGACCTCCACCGTTCTTGGGTTGCTTAACACTGTTATAAACAGGAAGTTCAACACGGTTACAAGACACCAAACTGTTAAATACCTCTCCGTACACGTCCAGTCTGTTGACTTTCAGGCCAGATACAGCGAAAGTGTTGATTGTAAACTTCACCTGCAGGAATTAAGTAAGAAATTGAGAACATCACCTGAATAAATTAAGTATGTGAGTGTGAACAAAATGGCTTTATCAGTATGATTGGGGGAATGATTTCAAGACTGAGCCCCCACAGGCGCTTCCCCTTCACACAACTTAATGTGGAAAAAAAGTATAAATAAATACATTTTCTTAAATAATATAGGATGATTGATTAGCCATTTTCTATTTTTAAACTGTTATTTCTTCAGCCCTATCCAACTAATCTGTATGAAACACATGTCAACAATTAACCACTATTTTATTACATTGTTATTGTTATTTAACTAGGGCTGCTGAGCTTCTTGCTCTTTTGCAGCCAATACCAAGTTGAAGAGTCTTTGGTATTATCTACACTGTAGATCTAGGCTTTTCCTGCGGCTTTTCTGCAATTCGGAAACATGTTGAGTTGAAGTCATGAGCTCCAGTTTCTCAAGCTTGGCTAGCATTTAAAAGATCATCACATCTGGTACCAAGCTAGGAGGCAGACGCGCATGGCATACTATGCATTCCCTGCTGTCCTAGGGGGCTCTCCAAATATGCAGAGCTAAGATACTGTGCTCTGGTTCTTGGCTCTCCCAAGGAATTGTTACGTCCTGCACAGAATTCTCAGCCCCTCCCCCTGCCTATCATAGTGAGATCCTCCTGCATACAGGCAACCAAGTAACAGCCAGAGTTACATCTGGTGCTCCTCCAAGCTAGTGTGCAATGCTGGGCTCTCAACATGTTTCACCACAGGGGGAATCCCTGGAAGTGTGTGGATGATTTCAAGAGTCAATGAGGGCGTAATTAGCCTCACAGACAGAGGTTCACATCTAAATGTACATACTATAGCACTGTGAATAGCTGGTGGTCATATAAGGATGACTCCAGATATGCCTCCATGCATACTTTATGACATAAAATGCTGTCACATTAGCATTACAGCTCAACATAAAACCTGGCCTGTTCAAGACATGACTTATAGCGGGCAGCGATTTTTACTGTCTATAGTAATGTCAATTCATTTACCATAATAATAATAATAATAATAGCCCCTTCAGTTATAACTGATTATGGGAATGCGCCCCTGAGGTGAAAACCCTCAGCTGCTTATTTTCCTGGTGTTCCTTTCTACAATTTCTCCTCTCTTCTGCTTGCTGTGGGAGCCTCTTTTCACCCAATGTGAGGTGGTGCCGTAGAGAGAATCGCCACTTGGTGTGATCAGCAGCTTCATCCTCTCAGGTTGCTAGATTTATGTCCAGTGCCAACTGCTACTTCCTGTGTTGTGCCGACACCTATAGGGTGAAGCTGGAGTGTCCTCTCCAGGGCGCGAGCTTGGGCACAGTAATATGGAGATCAAGCTGTTGTCCATGCAGCACGTTCCCCCTTTCCAGATAGCCGGTAGGTCCAAAGGAGCAGTTGTAGCCGATACAGTTTGGTACCAGCGACGTCTATATATTCTTCATTACTGTATGGTGTAGAAACATGGACAATGAATAAGCAAAAAGAAAAAAAGAGATGTGGATATATAGAAGAATTGGGCGCATCTCATGGAAAGAGAAGAAAACAAATAAGGAGGTCCTAGAAAATCTAGGTATGAAAAGAGAACTAATGAGGGAGATCAAAGTTCGGCAGCTAAAATACTTTGGCCACATAAAAAGGCATAACTCCTTGCAGAAGACCATAACAGAAGGCAGAGTTAAAGGCAAACGTGCAAGGGGAAGACAATGCTTTAAGTGGGAAGATAACATCAAGAGATGGACAGGAAAGAATCTATCAAAGTGCACCATCATTATTTTTCAAATAACAACTTATCATCATCCATCCAAAAAAAAATAAAATAAATTTGGCAGTGTTGTCTTATGATTGCAGAGAATTTTTAAATATTTACCATTCCCACATACTTAAACAGACGTACCATGGAATTCTGAGGGGCACTTAAATGTGCCATAAAATTCTGAAGAGAACTTAAGTGTGCCGTGGAATTCTGAAGAGCACTTATGTCCCATGGAATTCTGAAAGCACTAATGTTTCCCATGGAATTCTGAAAGGCACTTAGTATGCCAACAAATTCTGAAGGGTACTTAAGTGTGTAGTGGAATTCTGACAGGCACTTATATGTCCCATGGAATTCTGAGGGGCACTTAAATGTGCCATGAAATTCTGAAGAGAACTTAAGTGTGCCATGGAATTCTGAAGAGCACTTAAGTGAGCCGTGGAATTCTGAAGAGCACTTATGTGTCCCATGGAATTCTGAAAGCACTTATGTGTCCCATGGAATTCTGAAGAGCACTTATGTGTCCCATGGAATTCTGAAAGCACTTATGTGTCCCATGGAATTCTGAAGAGCACTTATGTGTCCCATGGAATTCTGAAAGGCAGTATGCCAGGGAATTCTGAAGGGCACTTAAATGTGCTGTGGAATTCTTCTTCTTCCTCGTTCGTCCTAAAAAGGATGTTGGTTGCATTGTGTCGCTGTTTACAGCAAAGCTACGATATTTGCGCCTTTTGGCCCGACACATCCGACTTCCACGTGGCATTTTTGGGACAGGGTTTGCCTTCCCTCTTCGATCCCTACTCTCTCGGCCAGACTGCAGTGATGCAGTCTGTTTCCAGGACCACCACTTGGAGGTGGAGTAGGGTCTTGGTCAGCTCTGGTTCGCTGACCCTGATGCAAGCAGTCAAGCTATGAGTCGCTGACTGCATTCATCTCTTTTGCTGCGCCTTCGGTCCCCTGTAGAATTCAGAAGAGCACTTATGTTCACTTTGGAATTTTGATGGGCATTTAAGTGTGCTGTGGAATTGTGAAGGGCACTTAAGTATGCTGTGGACTTCTGAAGGGCACTTAAGTGTGCCATGGAATTCTGAAGAGCACTTATTATGCCATGGAATTATGAAGGGTACTTCAGTGTGCTGTGAAATTCAGTAGAGCACTTATGTTCACTGTGGAATTTTGATGGGCACTTAAGTGTGCCATGGAATTGTGAAGGGCACTTAAGTGTGCTGTGGAATTATGAAGGGCACTTAAGTGTCCCATGGAATTGTGAAGGGCACTTAAGTGTGCCGTGGAATTCTGAAGGGCACTTGTGTCCTGTGGAATTCTGAAGGGCACTTAAGTGTCCCATGGAATTCTGAAGGGCACTTAAGTGTCCCATGGAATTCTAAAGGGCACTTAAGTGTCCCATGGAGTTGTGAAGGGCACTTAAGTGTCCCATGGAATTCTGAAGGGCACTTCAGTGTTCCATGGAATTCTGAAGGGCACTTAAGTGTGACATGAAGTAAAAAAAAATTAAAGGTTGAGGAGCACTGACACAGAATATTGAAAAGCTAAAGACAGTCTGAATATAAGACTTACGGTAACTGTTGGGTTCGATTCTGGAATAGGAACACCAGTCTGGAGTGAAATCTGGAAAAAAAAATGATATTTGTTAAAGATACATGAAGTATCAGTATGCTGGAAAAACTTGTGTGTGTCTAAAGATACATTAAGTAAAAACATAGAACAATGATATTTGTCTAAGATACATTACATATATGCAGGGAGGCATACCTGGAGTCATCCTTATGTGACCACCAACTATGCACAATGCTACAATATATGTATGTGGAAGTGAACCTATGTCTGTGAAGCTAATTACATCCTCATTGACTCTTGAAATCATCCAGACACTTCCAGGGATTCCTCCTGTGGTGAAACGTGCTGAGAACCCAGCATTGACCACTAAGCTTGGATAAGTCACCTGAGCCCCAGGTGTAATTCTTTGGCTTTGACTTGGTTGACTGCATGCAGGTAGATCTCACTATGGACCCAGTGATAGGCAGGGGGAGCTGAGGAGTGGCTCTGTGAAGGACATGACAATTCCTTGGGAGAGCCCAGAACCAGAGTACAGTATTTTAGCTCTGCATAGTTGGAGAGCACCATTGGATGGTGGGGAATGCACATTATGCCCCACGCTTCTTACTCCCAGCTTGGGACCAGATGTGACGATCCTTTAAATGCAAGCCAAGCTGGAGAAACAGGAGCTCATGACTTCAACTCAATACGTTTCGGAATGGCAGAAAAGCCACAGGAAAAGCCTAGATCTACAGTGTAGATAATACCAAGGAGTCTTCAACTTGGTATTGGCTGCTAAAGAGTGAGAAGCTCAGCAGTTCTAGTTAAACAACAACAACATTACACATCACTAAAATGGAAAAATGATAACTGTCTAAGATATATTACACATCACTACAATGGAAAAATGATATTTGTCTAAGATTTAAAAAAAAAAATAAAGTTTTGGTGAGGCACGTCCCATTCAACCTAGTCGGTTATATTATGGCGCATGTCCAAATATAAAAGACCCTTAGGTCTGACATGACTACTAGTGTGCAATTTAAGATACATTACATATCACTACAAGGAAAAAAATGATATTCGTCTAATATACAATACACGTCACTACAAGGGAAAAAATGATATTTGTCAACAACACAATATCACTACAATGGAAAAAAAAATGATATTTGTAAAAGATACATCAAGAATTCCCATGGAGGAAAACTGATATTTGTCAGACATACATTAATATCAGTACAATGGAAAAAATGATATTTATCAAAGATACAATAAGTTTCAGTATGATGGAAAAATGATATTTTTCAAAGATACATCACGGAAAGAGAAGAAAACAAATAAGGAGGTCCTAGAAAACCTAGGTATGAAAGAGAACTAATGAAAAAAATCAAAATTAGACAGCTAAACTATTGTGGCCACGTAAAAAGACATAACACCTAGCAGAAGATCAAAATAGAAAGGAGAGTTTAAGGCAAACGTGCAAGGGGAAGATAACATCAAGACATGGACAGGAAAGAGTTTATCAGAGTGCACCACCAAGACAAGAGACAGAAGACGTTGGAGATCCATTACAGCCAACCTTCGTTGTGGAGATGGCAGCTGATGATGATGACATGAAGTATTAGTATGATGGAATTGTCATATATAAGAAATATCACTACATTGGAAAAATGATATTTGTCTAAGATACATTAAGTATAATTAAACAATTTTAAAAAAAAGGTACTACTAACATTTCCTTTGATGTTGGGCAACTTCTGAGGGTCAATCTTGCCGACATCCCAAGTCATCAATTTGGACACAGGGTCAAAAGAGTTCTTGCCCTGACTGGAGGTCAAGGTCGCATTTAGAACTGACTTGGGGAACTGAACCTCTACCACAACACCTTCAATCTGGAAAAAAAAAAAAGAAAGAACAAAATTATAATGCTCTCCACAAGATACAACCCCCCCCCCACTTCTGTGTGGAATGTTTGCATGTGTCAAATATATACAGCTATTGACCATTTCTGAAGACAAGAACCAGACAAGTGCCGGTGGAACAAGAGATGAAGAAGGCACTGGAGATGGAAAAGACACACATTGAAGAAACCTGTTGATAGCATTACAAGGTAGTTCTTGCTCTGGAATCCCCAGGATAAGAGTTTGGGTTTGGTACTCGGACAACTCCATCAGTGCTCTGATCTCCTCCCTTAGATCACACAAAAAGGATCTCACCACGGTGCACGAACTCCGTAGCACTGGTGAGAATCCCAATGTGTGTATACAGGAATCACACATTCTATAAATATTTTTGTGGTAGGTAGTTTCCAAATTTTTTTTATTTTTGCTAGGGCAGCGGCCGTGTGGCCTACTCTTTATGATTTCCAACTGCCGAGGGATTATTTAGGATAAGAGCAGAACAAGCAGACCAAAATACACATGAAAAAGATAACTGGAGACAAATGAAAATTGAGGAATACATGGAAAGACCTTGAACTGATGGCATGTGAAGAAAAACTTGGCTTACGTCTGTTAAAGGATTAAGCTCTTTGAGCAACTGAAGGGTCATCAGGATGAATAGGACCATTTATCTGGCACGCTCGGAACCAGAAGGCTGCTGGGTAGGTTTTTGTTCCCCAGAATTTGGGTAAAAAGGTAAAGGTAGTCCCATAGCAGATACTGCCATAGGGACGTGAAGTGTTAGAGACTCTCATGCTCTATGGTGTCAGGGTCTCTTCTGAGAATGTGGCTAACTCAATTCCAGCATCTAGCCGCTATGATGGAGCGCATGTCTTCTTGGTGGTTCCGAGTTAGCAGTTCTTAGTTGGTGATGGTGTTCGGCCAGAAAATTTAAAGAATTTTCCTTATGCAGGATGGGTGGAAAGAAGACAGTTTGGACATTACCTTTTCCGTTACTCTCCAGCATCTTATCCGTACAGAAATTATGCAGCTCTTGTAGGGCATCTACACACCCATTAATCCAGTTATCTTGGGGAGGGAAAGGGAAATTATGTTTATGCCTGGTACAGCGTGGGCACTTACAAATCCACATACAGTTATGTCGCATCTGTAAATGGGTACTCGACTCTGTTCTTGAGTTAGGGAAGAAAAAAGGCAACGAGGAAGGAAACTGGTCCCCCCCCCCCCCCCTCCCCCCCCCCCCCCCCCCCCCCCCCCCCCCCCCATGAAACTACATAGTATAGTGAAGTCTCTAACACTCAAAACCCCCCCCCTCCCCCCCCCCCCCCCCATGGCAGTACCTGCCATGGCACTACCTTTCATTCCTAGAAACAAAACAGAATCTAAAATGGCAGACAAGCTTGTGTTACAAGAGACAGCAAAAACTGATGCCCGCTAAGAAATCTTGTGTCGAACAAACAAGCCCTCACGTTGAGATGTTATATTAATGTGACCCAGCATTTTATGTCAAAACTTACTTACTTAAATCAAGTCCAACAAGAAAATAGGAATCTTCAACTCAAATGTCAAGTCAGTCCTATTGTATGGCTCTGAGGCATGGATAGCAACAAAAAAAAACAACCAAAAAGCTACAGACTTTTATAAACGGGTGCTTACATAGAATAGAAGGACTGAAATGGTATGACAAAGTCACAAATGCGGAAATGATGACAAGAACGAGACAAGTGACAGTGGAACAAGAGTTGAGAAGAAGACGCTGGCGATGGATAGGACACACACTGAGGAAACCTGTTGTTAGCATTACAAGGCAGTCCTTGTTCTGGAATCCACAGGGAAAGAAAGGCAGAGGTAGACCAAAAAACACATGGAGAAGAGAACTGGATACAGAGGTGAAAATGATGAAGAGAATGTGGAAAGAACTTGAGCGGATGACACAGGACAGGAAGACTTGGCATGTGTTTGTTGAAGGCCTATGCTCCTTGGGGAGCTAAAGGGTATTGATTATTTACTTACTTACTCGTTCCTCTTCTACCGTGAGATGTAGAGGTTCAGAAGAGAGATCGCTGCACTATCCCATCGGCCATCTTCCCCCAAGCCTGGCCCCCCACTCCGGTCCCTGGTTCCCCAGAGATTGTCCAATGTTGTCCTCCCAGCGGACTCTGGGTCATCTTGGAGCTCCGGATCCCTGGCTCCTAGCCTCCTATACCTGCCGTGGCAGCCGATCCTCTCCCATCTACAGACATGGCCAAACTATCTCTGCCAGGACTACTCCACTTGGGTTATTGACACATCGTCTGGCTGTGGACCATGTCTCCTACTGCCCCCCCCCCCCCCCCCACCTGAGGTTTAGAGCTAATTTTTATGGGTTGTAGTCATTGCCCATGACTTGCATCCATACGTCAAGACCGGGACACAGGTGGAGCGGTACATAGCCATCCTCATCCACCCGCCAACCTCTCCCCTGCCAAGGAATCCCCATGTCATAAAATGGCAGTTAATTATCTTTATTTTGATGTTTATTTCATTTAAATTAGTTGGACAAAAGTGAAAAAAAAAATAATTTAAAAATAAGAAGTGACTTTTCGCTCACCATGTAGATATACACAGAATAAATGAAAGATATGAGAAAATGAAATTTATAACCATACATGAATAGAGACAAAAAAAACCAAAACAACAACAACTGGAAAATGGATTTATTAATAAACCAAACTGCATTGGCCGTTTGCTACTAGGGCCCAAAAGGACATCAAAGAATAATTACACTGTAACCTGCATGGCATGTCATAAAAGGCACCTAAGGAGGGATGTGTGTAGGACCGACTACCCTTTCCTGTAGAAACTTTTGTTATTGTTATACGGAATTGACATCATTGCACTATGGGCAAACCAATAAGTACTCAGTCTCCCTCAGTACATGTCGAAGAGTGTGAATGCTAATTGTTCCTGCAGCTCGATGGTTGTATATGCGATCGATGCATCCATCTCTACTAGCCTTTCATTTGTAGAAACTTTAAGTCAATAAACTCTCTAGAACAAGTCAACTAAAGGCAATAAATATTCAATGTTCTATTTTGTACAAATACATTGGAGTTCTGTGTATTACATAATGTTAATGATGATTCACCTTCTAAAATACCTGGCAGGTCTTGCACCCCCTGAAGGTAGATCTCGCACCCCCTGAAGGTAGGTCTCGCACCCCCTGAAGGTAGGTCTCATACCCCCTGAAGGTAGGTCTTGCACCCCCTGAAGGTAGGTCTTGCACCCCCTGAAGGTAGGTCTCACACCCCCAGAAGGTAGGTCTTGCACCCCCTGAAGGTAAGTCTCAAACCCCCCTGGGGGTGCATGCACCCCTGGTTAAGAAGGACTGTTTTAATGTGACCAGCTTCATTGGCTTCAGGAGCTGGTCTGGATCTACTGACCTTGTCATGCATGGGTAGGCAGCAATGATAGAGCTGACAGACTAGTCTCCAGAGTATCCACAGTAAGAACATCAGATATGGATAAGGGAGACATACTTTCTTACTTCAGGGATGCCCCTTATCAACCACTCTATTTTTAACAGTCATAAAATGTGTGATGCGCCAGACAACAGAGGGCAGTCCAAGAGGAATAAGATGGACTACATTTTCTACATTGGAAGATCTGGAATATGCAGATGACATTGCACTACTGGCACATTCACATCAACACATCCTGGAAAAAACGGATAGACTTAATAAGTATAGCCAGCAGGTGGGCTTGAACATCAATCTAAAGAAGACAGAGGTCATGACGCTTAATGTGAGCAACCCTGAGCCCATATCAGTAAGGAATCAGCAACTGGAACAGACAGACACCTTCACATACCTAGGATGCATAGTAAAACCAGACGGCGGAGCAAGCAAAGACATCAACAACAGAATGAACAAAGCAAGAACAGCCTTTTTTAGTCTAAACAACATCTGGAAGTCCTCTCAGTACAGCACAAGCACAAAATTAAGATTATATCAGAGCTGTGTGCTTTCTGTGCTTCTCTATGGTGCGGAATGCTGGAGAGTTACAGAGAAGGAAATGTCGAAATTGTCCTCTTTTCACACAACATACCTAAGAAAAATTATCCTAATCTTTTGGCCGAAAACCATCACCAACCAAGAACTGCTTACTCGGAGCAAGCAAAAGGACATGCATACCATCATAGCTGGCAGACCCTGGAGCTGGGTTGGCCATGTCCTCAGAAGAGACCCCGATGCCATCACAAGAACAGCTATGCTATGGACCCCTGAAGGAAAACGAAAGAGAGGCCGACCAAAAACAACTTGGCGGAGGACTGTGGAGGCTGAGATGCAAAGAATGAACCAGAGTTGGGGCACTGTACGAAGGATGGCCGCCGACCGAGCAAAGTGGAATCAATTTGTTGTTGCCCTACAAGACGCCACCAGGCGTGATGACCACTGACTGCTTTGACGGTCGGCGGCTAAGGACCAAAGAAGAAGAAGACTTTCTTACTTAATCATTTCTTCTCTACCTTGGGGTGTTCAGGTTGACCAGAGCGCGCGCCATGTTATCCTATTGGTTGTCTTCCTTTTGGTCTGGTTTCAGTCCTGTTCTCTGTCCTTCAAAGACTGTCCAATGCTGTCCTCCCAGCACACTCTTGGTTGTCCTGGAGGTCAGGATCCTTGGCTCTTGGTGGACCATGCTTATAAGGGAGACACAATAAGGACAATTAATGAACGCCCGTTAGAAAACTGACACTGCAATAGATGAATCAGCATGACTCAGACTGCTGGATACAGACATCAAATGTAAAACTAGCAAGTATAGATGTACGAGAAGACACATCAGGTGTGTCTACAATAAGCGTGCTACAGGAACAGTCAGCTTTCACACCCTCAGACACTTGCTTAGGGAGACTCAGCACCTATGGGATTGCCTGGAGTGCAATGATGTAAATTCTGAACCACAATAACAGTAACTGGCTTCTTTCAGAACATACTGATTAACTCTTAAAGGACGAGAGATTCAGTATTCAGGGCCGGTTTTCCAAGGCACTCAAATTAAGTTTTTGTTTTGTCCTAGTTTGATATTTTATTAATCTTCATTCAATTTCTTTTACAAATATGTATAACATCACCATATGTTTAAAAAAAACTTGAAAATAACTTATAAAACTATATGACAACTCAAAGCGACAGAAAATTCCTTATGTCAAACAAGGGAAACCACTACGTTCTTTTAAGAGTTAATTGGCCCATCTGAAGCAAGACTGACAAAAAGCTGCCAGGTCTTAACACCCAAATGCATGAACAGTAGAAAACTAATGACTTGCTACATTTCAGCTCACTTACCATCTTCCCTGTGGTCTGTTTTGGTCCTATAGTGACATCAAACCGACCTCCACTTCCATCCCTGTATGAGATGTTGTGTCGGAGATAGATTGGTATGGCCACTGCACTGGAAACAGAAACAAACATAATAATCAGTCCTTCATTTCTGCTCTTCTTCACTCATTATTGAGCCACCATTGCAGTAGAACTTGGAGGAAGTCATGACTGAAGCACTTACGTGCTGTCCGGTAGCAATCTGTATTATATGATGAGATTGCCATCTTTTGAACAACCTTACATTAGTTGTAAAAGGATCCCGTCCCACACCCATTTAGGCATATTGGGAATATGGTGTTAGGCCCACATTTTCTTGACCATCGGCACACTAGGGGTGATGTGGTCAGCATCACACGGCCGCCTTAACCTTCCCAGAGTTGTTCTGGTACCCAATTCATAAGGCTGGGTCGACCCCGGAGCCGTTTGCGATCTAAAAAAAAAAATCCCACCTCAACTGGGGATTGAACCATGGACCACCGAGCTAGGAAGCCAATTGTGCCTTTCATAAAATGTCAAAGGGAGCAGTGGTGCTTTCTTCGTTTCCACAGAGACCCCGCAGGAACTACACAGGGCAACTTGAATATCATATATGCTACATATGGAAAGCTCATCTTCCTTCTCTTGTCAATAGGACCAATGCAACAGATAGAAAATCCATAGCGACAGAATACATAGAGAAACATTATCCACGCAACACCTGGACCCATGCATACACAGATGGATCAGCAACAAATGCAACAGAAAATGGAGGTGGGGGTGTCTTTCTGACCTTAAGCACTGGTGCAGAAAAAAGGCTGTCAGTGGTGACAGGACGATTCTCCAGCAACTTCAGAGCAGAGGCAGAGGCCTTGAAAACTGCAGCAGATGTTATATTGACAGAAGAAAGGGCAGAGAGACAAGTTGCTTTCTTTACTGATGCACAGTCAGTAATTGCAACGTTGAAAAGCCAAAATAATACAGACCTGGATGATCTCAGAGTAGTACTCCACAAACTTTGTCAATGATTCAAAAGTGTTGTGATCCAATGGATCCCATCTCATTGTAACATCACCGGTAATGAAGAGGCTGACAGAATGGCTAAAGAAGGTTCACATCTACCTCAGCCTGATGCAAGCATAACTTTTGAGGAGGGAAAGAGTTTTATCAGAATCAGATACAGAAACAAATGGAATGTAGAAAATCCAGGGCACACACAGAATGATGCTCACTACCAGCTCCACAGAAGAGAACAAGTGGTAATCTTCAGACTCCGCACTGGCCACAACAGATTGAGATACCATCTATTCAACAAGCTAAAGATAGGAACTACTGATCAGTGTAACTGTGGCACTGATAAAATGACTGCTGAACATCTGCTTCAAAGTTGCCCCTTATATGTGGTACAGAGAAAGTGCATATGGCCGACACCAGCTCCTTTCATGGAAAAGCTTTACGGGGATTCAAATAGCCTCAAACTGACTACTGCTTTCTTTGAGAACATTCAAGTGGACGTCTGAGAGTGTACGAAGAAGAAGAAGAAGAAGGACCATTGCATGTTGTAGAAGGTGATTAATATAAAGTTAATCATGGGGGCTGGCAATCTCACCATGTACAACACACTGCTACAACAACCACTGCTCCAAGAATATGATAATGTTTGGTACAGGCTTCAGACAAGGAGACCAACTGTAGCGGTAGCTCTATGCTCCATAAGGAGTGAAGAGGAAATGAATGAAAGAAGGAAGGAACATGAGACCACAGTGCCAGCTATACCCTTTCAGGAAGCCTCGACCAAAGCACCTCTCTTCATCATCGCCATCATTTCCTGTTTTGTTCCTTGCGGTGTAAGCAGCCAGCACCACCGCTGGTCCCCTTGAAGATCATCATCATCATCAGTTGCCATCTCCACAACGAAGGTTGGCTGTAATGGATCTCCAACGTCTTCTGTCTCTTGTCTTGGTGGTGCACTCTGATAGACTCTTCCCTGTCCATCTCTTGATGTTATCTTCCCCCTTATAGCGCTGTCTTCCCCTTGCACGTTTGCCTTCAACTCTCCCTTCTGTTATGGTCTTCTGCAAGGTGTTATGCCTTTTTATGTGGCCAAAGTATTTTAGCTGCCGAACTTTGACCTCCCTCATTAGTTCTCTTGACATACCTAGATTTTCTAGGATCTCCTTGAAGATACCATTCATCAAAGCAACTATGTGCTCTGGCAGTTGTGGTCTCAAACAAAATTGCTGATGACACTGCCAGCCCTATACACAACTTCACATTAGTCACCTTGTATGTTCAGTGAGCAGTTTTCCTATTCATCCACTGTGTCCCAGAGTTGCCCAGGAAATATGTGAAAAAAAAACTCATCAATTATTCATTTTAAATGCATAATTTTTGTTAGTCTTAAATAACCATATTTACTTCTTCTTGGGTCCTTAGCTGCTTAAATATAAAAATATTCATAGAATGTGTAATTCCTATATACACACATTGGAATTCTCGCCGGTGCTACTGAGTTTGCACACTATGCTGAGATCCTCCTTACGTGATCTAAGGGAGGAGATCGGAGCACTGATGGAGCTGTCCGTGTGCAATGAAGATGGTCCTTAAATATAATCTTAGCTGCCGACGACAATGCCGTCAGTAACCACCTCGCCTTGTGGCATCTTGCAGGACAGCAACAAAATTTATCCACTTTGCTCAGTCGGTGGCCATCCTTTGTACCCAACTCTGGTTCATGCTTTGCATCTCAGCCACCACGGTTCTCCGCCAAGTTGTTTTTGGTTGGCGCAAGTCCTTCTGGGGTCCATAGCAGTTCTTGTGATGGTGTTGGGGTCTCTTCTGAAGACATGGCCAACCCAGTTCCACCATCTGAGTGCACTGATAGTGTTCATATCTTTTTGATTGCTCCAAGTTAGCAGTTCTTGGTTGGTGATGGTATTCCCCAGGCTATATAAAAGAACTGACATAACATTTGAATAAACTTACTTATGTGATCCTACATGGTAAGACATCAAACGCAAGTTACCATCAGGCGGGACAAAAGAGACAATCTTCTCTGCCTGAGGAAATAGAAACAAATTCAATGACAGAAAGGTGAATTTAAAAACCAAATGAATTCATAAAGACAGTAAGTAATAAGCATATCATCACTTTAGTTCTGCTTTATTTCATCTCCACATTTGGCCAAAATTGACCTAAGGTCATAAATTGACATAATATAGTTTAATCGGCGTCTGTGTCCTAATGGATATGAATGCAGTTTCATAATCCAGATATACCAGGTTCGAAACCTGCTGCAGGCGGTTTGGTAGTAGACCGCTTTGTGTGGATTTTTAACAATGGTATAAGCACCGTACCGTTCAGAAAGCAATGGCAAACTACTGAATGAAAAAAATTGCCTAGAAAAATCACAAACAGCCAATAAAAGATGGAGTTGATTGCCACATCCTGTAAAGGATAAGCAACTAAATCATCAGCATACGTAATATCTTACGTTAACAGTTTGGATTTTATTTTAATGTCATTTATCCTTCTTTTCATCTAGTAACCCAAAAATTTGGAACAAGTTTTTCACAAAACAATCTGAAGTTGAGATGGGATACGGCAGTAATAAGCATATGTTAAAAAACAAAGAAAAAGAAAAACAAGCGTTTAAAAAGATATTTAAACTGTTTGGAGATGTCAGGAACCTTGAGCAGACTACTGCCTTTATACTTACTTACTTAGTCATTCCTCTTCTACCGTGAGGTGTGGAGGAGGTAGTGCCATACTATCCTATAAGCTGTCTTCCTTCTGGCCTGGTTCCAATCTAGTCCTCGGTCCTTCAGAGATTGTCTAATGTTGTCCTCCCAGCAGACTTTGGGTCGTCCTAGAGGTCTGGATCCCTGGCTCTTAGTTCCCCATATTTGTCGTGATAGCCGATCTTCTTCCATTCTGCAGGCATGGCCAAACCTTTGTAGCTACTGCCTTTATTACAGTTATTAATGTGAAAGTCTGAAAGCGAACATGGAAGAAGAATAAGATACTTAAGTACAAAAAACATGTAGGCACTCTTCCGAATACCGGTCCCAAATTAAACAATACGGTTTGTGTTAGAAAATATCCCTTACAGAGCCTCATTTGGTAATGCCGGTTCAGGGGCGACATGAAATGGGGAAAAAAAAATCTAAAAATGCCGGTTCAGGGGCGACCTAAAAAGTTCTGTGCTCCATAAGGTGATCAGCTGTAGTGATGGTTCTATGCTCTATAAGGAATGAAATCGAAGATGAAAATGATGATTCTGCAGATTGCGCCACAGTTTCTGGTTCACACATTAGCATGATAAATATCTTGGGAAAATCTATCGAGATAAGAGGAAAGTTTGACTAATCTGTTTTTACCAGCTTAAATTGGACAGGAATCTGACATAAAATTATATTCTCAGTATTATCACAATTTCCATTTTCGCTCACTTAGTAACACAGAGCAAAAGTTGCAGCAGGACCTTATAGCAAGTTTACACTACAGCATGAATGTGCTCCTGTGGTGATAGTTATTGTAATACATTATTGTGCATGATAAGGTTGCCAGTCCCATGCATAAACGTCATATTACTCTTACGACGTGAACGAGAGAAGTTCTTACTTATTTAGTCGTTCCCCTTCTACCGTGAGGTGTAGATGTTTGGGAGAGAGAGCGCCAGACGATCCTATCGGCTTAGTCCGTAGTCCGTTCCAGTTTGTCGCCTTTAGAATCAGTCTGGTTTTCTCTCTTGTAGTTCTCGTAATCAAAAGTTTAAAGCTACCAGGTGATTCGCCTGTTGTGCCTTTGCACGGTGGAGGGGCTGCCTTCTTACGGCCTCCATGCAGGCCCGCAACTCCCAGCAGGCGGGGAGTTTCGGCAGCAAAATTGTATCAGTTTTATATTCGTCAACATCACCACTATGTACTCCACTTACTAGGATAAATGTTCATTTCATTGCACAACCCCCCCCCCCCCCCGCGCGCAATGCCAATTTTGACAAGTTTCAATATTCTGAGAAAGGCAGCAATTTCACTCCAGAGCTTTCCTTTTTCTATGTGCTAAACAAAATTTAATAAATAACAATGTTCTAAGAGAGAAAGTAATTTCACTTCAGAATTCCAATCCCCAATGATATACAACATTTAACAAATTACAATATAACAGCAGAAACGTTACTCCAGACTTCTCTCTCTACTGCCATACAATAATTCACGAGTTACAATATTATAGTACAGGCAACAATTTTACTCCTTATTCCCATCCTTATTGATAAGCAACATTTGACAAATTACAACAATATAGTAAAGGCAATAACATTACTCCAGACTTCCCTCTCTAGAGCTATACATCATTTGACATGTTACAATATTATAGTAAAATCTGCCATTTCACTCCAGAACTCCCATACTTAGTTTTATACAGCATTTGGAAAGTAAAAAGATTCACGGTATCGACACGATTCAGTCTACCCAGCTATAAATGGGTACCTGACTTCTCACTTGAGTTAGGGAAGGAAAAGGCAGCGAGGAAAGGTACTGGTCACCCCACCTCTCTATGCATGACCTAATATAGTGAGGTCTCTAACACTTCACTCCCCTACGGTAGTATCTGCTATGGGACTACCTTTTTACTCTCCCACTGAAGCAAATGACTATTTATCGATTCAGACATTACCATCTAACCCGTACAGTCAGGTACTAAATACACGTAACTGGCTATGGAACTTTAGACGGTAAAATGTTTTCAACACTACTCGTATATTTTTTTATTTTTATTAAATGTCAAAATGAGGCCCTGTAAAGGATATTTTCTAACACAAACCATATTGTTTAATTTGGGACCGGTATTCGGAAGAGTGCCAACATGTAACTTATTCACTGCCCTTCACTTTCAAAAGCAGAAACGGCCTTCAACCGACATTCTTGCCTTGTGCCATCCACTAAAGGTCATTCCAAATCAAATAATGTAAGTATAGTAAAATCACGTACAGAGACAAGCAGGAAGTTAATGTCGTTCATTTATTTCTCAACACATTAACTACCGAATTGAAAAACACACTGTGGTAGAATTAAATTTTTTTCCCATTTTCATCCTGTAGGTGTTTGCACAAAATAAGCTGTAGTTTTGTAATTGTTTACAGATTTTTATGAATTACATGTCATTTTAAAGATAAATGAATGTACTATTACAATAAGCACCATTTCTAACTCTAACAGAGGTTGTTGCTATTTAACGGCTGTCCGATGGCTGAGGACTTGCAATATTTTCACAATTATAACTACTTGTGCCCCATCTCTATCAAAATCACTATTTCAATCAATGTGCACACCGTTTTCACTCTTGTCCTCACCACTAGATCTATCAGTCAATTGTTGAAACAAGTTTCTAGCCTATTCAGCCGTTAGACGAGATGTACATGCATTGTTTTTGGTCCTATCAATAATTGCCATGGTAAAGTTTTACACGATTTGGTAACTAACCCAAAACGCTAAAAAATATGAACATAATACCAATTTTCCAGTGTTCTACAACAACAATTCTTTGGGAATTTGTTTTCCGGTGGCAACTTAAAATCTCGAACCAGATCAGAAAGTGTTTCAGTACATTTTTCATTCGTTTTATTACTAAAATTAGATCGAAGCTCTGAGCGGCTCGCGGTCCAAATGACAGGATTTCAAAATCCGGTCCCACCGGCTCGCGGTAGTTAATTAATGTGTTAAGTCACTCCTTGTAAAGCATGAAACTGCCACTACATTCGACCCCCTCAGCAAGAACTCTGCACCAAAGTCCCCGTGCAACATCATATAAGTCATCTCTTAAGACATCCCTGAGGACACAGTAGTCATATTCTTCCCTTGTCTCCTTAGAGATCCCTAGGGAGCATATGGGGCAAGCCGTACGTAAGAACACAAAATTAAATAGCATAAACCATATAAAAAAAGGTAAGAAAAGACATAAAATATAAGAAAGATACAAAAAATAGTCCAAAAGAAATGTAGAAGGAAAAAAGGCTGAATGAAAGAATTAAGAATGGAAGAAAGACAGAAGGGAGCAGAGAAAGAATTGAACAAGGAGCAATGAAATAAATAAACAAAGAAAGAAACAAGGAACAAATAACAAAAATGAAAAAGAATTTAGAAACAATTTACTAGGAGCCAAGAAAGAAACAAGGAACAAAGATTGAATATAGAAGGAACAAAGAAAGAAAGAAAGAAAGATTGAATATAGAAGGAACAAAGAAAGAAAGAAACAAGGAACAAAGATTGAATATAGAAGGAACAAAGAAAGAAAGAAAGAAAGATTGAATATAGAAGGAACAAAGAAAGAAAGTAAAGAGTAACAGAGAAAGAAATGAAAAAAGAAATAATGGAAGCAAAACAAAGATAACATGAAAGAAAGTTAAAAAAAATAAAGATTAAATTAAAGTAAAGAGTGAAGGAAAAAAAGGCAGAAAGATTGAATGGAGAACAGAAAGAAAAACAATGCAATGAAAGAACATAAACAAGGTAAAAAAAGAAGGAACAAATTTAGAAAGTGAATGAGAAAAAAACATTACAAAGGTGAAGCGATTAAAAAAAAAACGAAACAATAAAAGGAAGAAGGGAAAAAAAAAAAAAAAGAACTGTACCCAAACAGGCATACCTCCCATCGTTTAAATCTGACACACGGATGAAAGCTGACGTCATCAACGAGCCTGGGATTGACGAATGTCAACGTGAGGTCTGGCATACCACTGAGTTTTATCAGACAGTCTATCTGTACACAAGATGGAATAATCACAACATCAGACAGTCTATATGTACACAAGATGGAATAAAGTCAACATCAGACAGTCTATGTGGTCTCAAGACAAAATAAAAACATCATCAGCCAGTCAGCGTGTACACAAGAAGGAATAAATATGACATCAAGCAGTCAATGTGTACACATGAAGGAATAAAGACAACGTCTGACATTCATTTTGAACACAAGAAGGAATAAAGACAGCATCAGACAGTCTATCTATACACAAGAATGAATAAAGACAACATCAGACAGTCTATCTATACACACGAAGGAATGAAGACAGCATCAGACAGTCTATCTATACACAAGAAGGAATAAAGACAACATCAGACAGTCTATCTGTACACAAGAAGGAATAAAGACAGCATCAGACAGTCTATCTATACACAAGAAGGAATAAAGACAACATCAGACAGTCTAACTATACACAAGAAGGAATAAAGACAGCATTAGACAGTCTATCTATACACAAGAAGGAATACAGACAGCACCAGACAGTCTATCTGTACACAAGAGGGAATTAAAATAGAATTAGGGACCCAAAGATGCAGCAATAGAGAATGCAGTCAGCGACCCGTAGCTTGACTGCTTGCATCAGGGTCAGCAAACCAGAGCTGACTAAGACCCTACTCCACCTCCACGTGGTGGTCCTGGAAACAGGCTGCATCACTGCAGTCTGGCTGAGAGAGAAGGGATCGCAGAGGGAAGGCAAACCCGGTCCCAAAAAATGCTGTGCTGAAGTCGGATGTGTCGACCGAAAGGTGCAGATATCACAGCTCCGGCGTAAACAGACACAACGCAACCGCCGTCCTTTTCAGGACGAACGAGGAAGAAGAAGAAGAAGATAGAATTAGTACAGATCAAGTAACGAAATTAGTAATATCCAGGCTTGAACATTTCAGAACATACAGCAAAGTTACAGCTATTATAATTATTTCCCTGTTTGTTCCTTATGAAGAATGGATCCTTTACTGCAGCTTGACCCTTTGGAGGAAGCCTGCATTAAAGCATTCATATACATTGGTAGTTTTTGCAGCAATTTGTTTAAGATGATGAGGTTCCTAGCATCAAACTTACTTACTTACTTAGTCGTTTCTCTTCTACCATGAGGTGTAAAGGTTTGGAACAGAGAGCGCCATACTATCCTATCTGCTGTCTTCTTCCTGGCCTGGTTCCATTCTAGTCCTCGGTCCTTCAGAGATCGTCTAATGCTGTCCTCTGTTGCTGAGTTATTTGGTGCCGGTAGAAGGCTCTTGCCGATACTGAGTATGGTAGCTTTAGTACCATCTCTTGTAATCCATCTAAGTGCTTGTTTAGTTTACTGCAGGGTTGGGTTTAGGCCATGAAACGTGTTCATACTCACTCTTACGACATGGTATGAAGAAGTAGTTCATGTAACTTGAACTCAGCAACATTAATGAAGTAATTAATGCCTTCAGATTGAGTCCGTAATATTTAATCACATGTACACACAGGATGATCATTTCAAATAGGAACAGAACATAAGTCCTTATAAGTCATGCATAAATTAATCAATAACGTAGACTGCTGGTTTACGTGTCAATGTCCGTTTAAGGATACAATGCAGTATTGTCGTCAGAACATCACAGCTATATGCACGCGCAGCTAGACACATGGCTACCTGCCGACAGTGAATCAACTGCGAGTCTAGATCCATATTTAATATCCACTTGGGAACGAATTTGACACGATTATTCCCTGCCTCCTGTGACAATTTAGTTAAAACTCACGGGTAACCTCTTAGCATAAATTTTTGAGCTCCACAAAGTATAGAGTTTGTGGACTGCACCTGTCCATCAAAAATGACATATAAATGGCTATATCATGCCATCTGAATTTGGAAGGTTAGAAAAACATCGCAGCTATTCAGATTGGCGGTATCAAGATAACTCCAAATTTATAGCGTATCTCCTAGTTACCAATGACTGTGTCCTAAACAACGCTAGACACGTCATAATCGATCGTGTAATGAGCGTTCAATAATTGAAACATCTATCGCAATATATTTCAAAATGTCAAAATTAACCTTTACGTAACTTGCACGTCTGCTAACCTTTAGACAGACGGCCTGTTAAAGTAGCACCAACATACCGTAAACATTTCCATCCCAACGGATTTGGATTTGTACACGACAATCCACTGGTGGCCTTCCGATCTCTGGCATGACAACATTATATTAATCTCACCTCTTACGACATGCTAGAGGAAGCAGTCGTCTAATTGTTAAACTCCACAATAACAGCTGTAGTAATGGTTAACATGAGTCAATGAGAGGGCTTAAAATATTAATGTAATCATTGTATCCTGACACAGCCAAGTATCATTTCATAAATAATCCAGAGAACTTCTAGTGCACAGATACAGCAAAATTTATTAAACATTTCCACTTCTACAAGTGCGGATCCACACGTAAAACACTGACATAAAATCCATAAGGACAAATGCACTGGGTCAACAATCTAGTTTGTCCGTTAAACTTCTGAGTCCATATAAAGACTGGTAATAATTATTCACACATTGTAATCCATAAGGTCTCAGCAGAAACATGTAATCAACTTTAATAGAGCATATAGGATCCACAACTATTTAATATCCACTTGGGAACACAATCCAAGACAGGTTGGCCACACTACGAATTTTTCCCTGCCGTAGCTGTATGTGACAACTTACGCCATAAAACTCACGGGTAACGTCGTGCTTAGCAACATCCTTTTGAGCACCACAAAGTAATGAACGCTTTGTGGTGTGCAAAAAGAGTCGCAACAGAAAGAATTGAAGAGAAGTTTAAACTCAGTCTCCAGTTCACCTTTATGATAACATCGCTTCACTGCAAGATAGTGGGTATCAATGATTGTATCTCCATATTAACCAATGACTGTATCAATTAAACACAAATACTCACACATCCTTGAATCTCAGCAATGACAGTTGACCCAGATTTATCAATGATTGCATCAATCTCTTCAATAATGTCAAAATAAGCTTCATTATTGGTGTACTTCACGCCTGTCCGTCGCCAGGGAATGTTGGACAGCTGGCCTGTGGGCAAAGTGGCACCAACACTGTGGATTGTAAACAACATTTCATCATGACAACAATTTGGATTGTACGACACACCACTTGTAGTGATCACTTCCGATCTCTGGCCCTGTACGACACACCACTTGTAGTGATCACTTCTGATCTCTGGCCCTCACTCTCTGGACTATCATCCAGCACATACTTGAATGAGCTTTTCCTTACAATGGCTACTTCCTTCTTGTGCAGGTATCTGCCTTCTCATTTCCATATATCCTGCGGTGGGCGAGAATCCACTGCACTCTCCCTTTGTTGAATTTATAACTGGTTTCCATTAGTGCTTCTGCCAGGCTGCCCAATTCATTGTTTTTATTTTTCCCTTGCAGGCAGACTGGGGAAAGTCACAGGCTAAGGGAAGGAAATCCAAGTAAGAAATGTTTGTTGAAATGAGAAGTGCATGGGCGCAGATATTATAGCCTAGGTGTAAAATGTGGCAGTTTGTACCTTATGCTCAAACAAAGTATAAAGATAAGGCCTCGCAAGCAAATTCCAACAAGTGCAGGATGCATGTTTTTTTCCAAGCAAGCAACGTGCATCTTGCATGTGTTGGAATTTGCTTGCTTACAAAAAAAAAAAAAATCCAGACTTTTCATAAAATAAGTCATTCAAACAAATATTTTACAGACAGAATTATTAATACACTAGCAACAACCCGCCAAAATTGGCAGATTTTTAATTATAGTGTGTTGTTTCTGTTACATGTATTACATTGCTGCTTCTTCTATAGTCTCGCTTGCTCGCTGTGAATGACGCGACCGTCTCTTCCTTTTAGCCATCTTATCATTTTGATCCATAATAATAAGTCTGCAATACTTTAAATTAAAATTTTGTCTCGAAGAAACAATCAGAAAAATTACATTTTAAGGTTATTTTTAAGAAAAATGATGAGTTAAATCTGTTTCCCTAATGACACTGGACAGAAGAGTATCTTGATTGTCTGTTGATTTAACTCTTTCAGTCCCAAGCAGAAAAGTGGGTTTGGCCCAAGCAAAAATGGCCACCCCAGTGCGTTTTTATTGTTGTTGTTTGGAAATAATTTTTTAAAATGTTCATATGCATAAATAACTTTGTTGTTGTATATGAAACTGAAGGTAATTGGATGTACTTTACTCTTGTGCTACAAGTATAAAAGCTTTCATTGAAAAATGATTAGTTATTCAAGGTAAAATGGGGGATATGCGCTTTAAAAAAATGATTAGTTATTCAAGGTAAAATGGAGGATATGCGCTTAAAAAAATCGCTTTAAAAATCTAAAATAAATATCTCAAAACAGAAACACGTTCACTCTTAAACACGTGCGGTATTTAAAAGAATGTACTTGCAGTCGGAAATGACGTTTTGGGTGGTTTGTGGGTAGTTATAATTAGAAACAGTCTCAAACAGAGGCACATATACTAAAGGCTTTTTAAAGTCGATTGGGCCAAGCGCGTCTAACCCATGAGCCTTTATAAAGTCGATTGGGACTTAAAGAGTTAATGCACACCGTCACATGTTTCTATTTTCGTGAGAGTACATATAAGGGGAAACAATACAATTATTGTCTAACTTTCAACCACAGTTGCACCCCCTTAGCTGTGGTCGAAAGTTAATGTACTCTCTCGAAAATAGAAAAAAGTGCGTAAATGATGGTGTGCAAAATGTGACTGACCGACCGACCGACGGAAGTACCTTACGGCGGGAATTATGGTATTTGATAGTACAGACTGTCAATAATTTTATCAAGAGTAAATGTTATAAATGTTACGTATGCATAGAGGCATATCTGGAGTCATTCTTATGTGACCACCAGCTATGTACAATGCTACAGCACGTAGATTTGGATGTGAACCTCTGTCTATGAGTCTAAGTACACCCTTATTGACTCCTGAAATCATCCACACACTTTCAGGGATTCCCCCTGTGGGGAAGGATGTTGAGAACCCAGCATTGCACACTAAGCTTGAAGTATTAATAATATTAAATTTCTATTTAAATTGGAAATTGAATATATTATTAGATTTCCCTCACTATAGCCCAGACGTAACTCTGGCTTTTACTAGTTGCCTGCATGCAGGAGGATCTCACTATGGACCCCATGATAGGCAGGAGGAGCTGAGAAGTGGCTCTGTGCAGGACGTGATGATTTCTTGGGAGAGCCCAGAACCAGAGCACAGTATTTTAGCTCTGCATATTTGGTAGGATGGCGGGGAATGCATAGTATACGACATGCTTCTTCCTCCTAGCTTGGGACCAGATGTAATGATCCTTTAAATGCAAGCCAAGCTGGAGAAACTGGAGCTCATGATTTCAACTCAACATGTTCGGAATGGCAGAAAAGCCACAGGAAAAGCCTGGATCTACAGTGTAGATAATACCAAAGACTCTTCAACTTGGAGCTGCAGTAGCACAATGGTTAGTGCACTGGCTTAAAAAGCTCAGCAGCCCTAGTTCAACAACAACAATAAACATTTACATCCATCAGGTAAAAGAATTTAAGAAAGTAGGAAGGCGAGATATTTATTCAGAGTGTATCCTTCTTCTTCTTCTGTGTTTGTCCTGAAAAGGACGTGTGTTACGTTGTGTTGCCGTTTACAGCAAAGCTGCGATATTTGCGCCTTTCGGACCGACACATCTTGTTCCAGCATGTCATTTTTGGGACCTGGTTAGCCTTCCCTCTTCAATCCCTACTCTCTCAGCCAGACTGCAGTGATGCAGCCTGTTTCCAGGACCACCACTTGGAGGTGGAGTAGGGTCTTGGTCAGCTCTGGTTCGCTGACCCTGACGGAAGCAGTCAAGCTAGGGTTGCTGACTGCATTAATCACTGTTGCTGCGTCTTTGGTCCCTATAGTGTTTCCGATCATGACCATTTGGATGGTTCTTTTTATTTCACATATTTCATCATCATCTTTTTGCTCCTCATGGAGCATGAAGCCATTTGTGCAGCTGGTCATCTTGTGTGAAGCCTGCAGCAAACATTCACCTGTTTGTGTAGCCGTGCTTTCTGTAGCAATCTGTTTTACACGATGAGGTTGCCAACCTCCATGCATAACTTCATATTAGTTGTCTTGTAAAACATGTCTGAGGGAGTGCACATATTCCGTCTCCATATTATAAACATCTCCGAGGGAGTCACGCTGGTGTAATGGTTACCACACTGCGCTGGCGATCAGGTGATCCAGGTTCAAGCCCGGGTGAGAACATTTGAAGTAGTGTGGTTGACCGAGACATGGATAATTCGAGCCCCTGGCGAAGACATTTGAAGCAGTGTCGTTGACCAGGGACTGGAATAACCTGAACGGCTGCTGAGCCGACCCAGCTCTAATGGGTACCCTCCGAAGACGACAAGTATCTGGCAAATGGCGAGAGGACACCTGTCAGCGTACAGGGAAAATAGGATACTTACGTAAAAATCAGTCTCAGGTTAGATATACTAACCTGAGATTTCGCCTCGAGTAATAGCGGGCGTACGTTAAAAAAAAAAAAATAAAATAAACATCTTTGAAAATTACATTTCACAGTTCAGTTTTTCTTCTGGACCAAAAAAAATTACTGACTGTTACATATTCCTTTCTGTATTATAAAAAAAGCTTTCCATAAACAAGATCACATTAATTCTTTAAAGAAAACAGGAGAAACTAGTTGTACCAACTCAAAATTCCAGGTCTGCATTATAAATCCAAAAGAACCTGAAATGCCCTGTTAAAACTTATAACCATGTTGTTACCAACTTGTTCTTCACTCATGTAGTTTAGCTAGTTTGCCAAGATTGTTGTCCAGTATGGTCCACCGCATCAAATAAAGGCTTCAGAAGAGAAAAAGTGTGTTCAAATCAAAGAACTTAAAAAAATCTTAACAAAGATGAAAATTGTGTCGTCATTTTGGTAAACAAACAAACATGAACCATTATTATGATATCTTTATTCGCTACCCCACCTTGTAGATTTCCCAGTGACTGTATCTGCGATGGTTCTAAGGAAGTTTGGAGGTTTGATGAGTTCCTTCAGGACGTTGGATTCTACTGCCAGAGGAAAGCCATTGTCCAACATTTGACCATCGGCACACTAGGTGTGATGTGGTCGCCATCATGCCGGCCGCCTTAACCTTCCCAGAGTTGCCCTGGTACCCAATTCATGAGGCTGGGTCAACCCCGGAGCCGTTTGCAGTCTAAAAAATCCCACCTCAACTGGGGATCGAACCATGGACCACCAAGCTAGGAAGCCAGTGCACTAACCCCTGCGCTACCTATCCTCCCAGCTGACTTTGGGTCGTCCCGGAGGTCTGGATCCCTAGCTCTTAGTTTCCCATGCTTGCCGTGGTAGCCGATCTTCTCCCATTCTGCAGACATGGCCAAACCATCTCAGTTGGGACTGTTCTACTTGGGTCTGCAGGGGTTGGGTTTTTAGGCCTTGACGCATCGTCTGGTTGCGGACCATGTCTCTTCTTGTTACTTCAACCACCTTCCTCAGATACCTCATTCATGAGGTTTGGATCTGGCTTTTGTTGGTTGTAGTCATTGCACATGACTCGCATCCATACGTCAAGACTGGGACATAGGTGGAGCGGTATACAGCCAACCTCGTCTTCTTACCAACTGCTCTTTTGCTGAGGAATCCTCGATTTGTGGCTTGAAAAAGTCTCCCAGCTGCTGCTCTTCGGGTAGCCAACTCTTCTTTGATGCTTCCCTTCTGGTCTATGACAGCTCTAAGGTATTTAAAGTGGTCGACCTGCTCCAGAACCTGTTCTCCCAGCTTAATCTGATGTCTTCTTTCCTCTCGTGATATCACCATGGTTTTTGTTTTCGAGCTGCTTATGATCATCCCTCTCTTCTCCAGCTCTTCCTTCCAGACTTGCAGGTTGGATTGAAGACATGCCTCTGATTTAGCAATCAGGGCAACATCATCAGCAAATGCCAGCTCTGAATTACAGACCTGTCTCATCTTTCCTGTTCTCTCCTTACATGCCTTGATGACATCGTTCATGAGGAGTATGAAAAGATAAGGCGACAGGATATCACCTTGTCTTACACCAGTGGTGGTCCTGAATTCTTTTGACTTATAGAAGCTCTGTATAGCATGAATCAGAGGTGTTGGAATGTTCTTCCTAGCCAAACAGTCCCAGAGTTTGCTCCAGGGGACCTTGTCAAATGCCTTTTCCAGATCTAAGAAGCAAAGATGGATCTCACTCTTATACTCAAGAGCCTTTTCACTCAACTGTCTAAGTGTGAAGATTAGGTCTTGAGTCAATCATTTTACATTATCCTATATAGGTTTTGATGATGATTTTCGCTCTATTCAATATATTTAAATTCTTGATTATAATTAGATATTGTAAATGTGAGTATACTGCTACTGTATTGTTATAATTTTTTTACTTTAAAAAAATTATTCTGTAAGTTGTACAACTCAGAATAATTTTGTTAGCAGTTGCACAAACAATTGTTCTGTAAATTATAAAACTAAGCACAGTTCTGTTAGCAGTTACACAAACAACTATTCGATAAGTTGTACAACTGAAAAAGAGTTCGTTAGCGGTAACACAAATGACGTCTGCAAATTATTTAACCGAACACAGTTCAAAGTAACAAAAACAATAGTTCTGTATGACGCAGAACTGAGAACATTTCTGTTAGCAGTTTTTTTAATTTTTTTTCGTATGCATGCTAATACTCGAGGCGAAATCTCAGGTTAATATGTCTAACCTGAGACTGATTTTACATGAGTATCCCTTTTTTCCACGTACACTGACAGGTGTCCTTTCGCCATTCAGGCAGATACTCGCCAATTTTGGAGGTACCCATTAGAGCTGGGTCGGCTCAGGAACCGTTCAGGTTATTCTAGTCCCTCACCGAAGGCACTCCTTCAAATGTCTTCGCCAGGGCTCGAATTATTCCAGTCCAAGTCCTGGTCGAAGACACTCTTTCAAATGTCCTCGCCAGGGCTCGAACCTAGATCACCTGATTGCCAGCGCAGTGTGGTAACCATTACACTAGCGCGGCTCCCTCTGTTAGCAGTAATACAAACAACTACTCTGTAAATGATAAAACTGAACACAGTTCAAAGTAAAACAAACAACTACTTTGTAAATGATAAAACTGAACACAGTTCAAAGTAATACGAACAACTACTTTGTAAATTACAAAACTGCTTTCACTATTGCCTGCTATCTAGCTTTACCTCATAGACAACAACAATATTTTCCTTGAGGCTAGACTCGCTACATTCTGTGAAGTAGTCCTCCATTGTATCATATATTTTGTGCAGAAACTCAACAACAAACAAGGGAGCCACTGATAAAAATAAAAAAAAATTAAAAAATTAACAGTCGTGTAAGTCATCCTAAATTTTTAATTCACAAATGTAAAAATGAATCACTAAATATTTTAACTTATAAACCAGTGGGTCATAAGTTTCATCACCCTTCAGATCCCCAACAAGCTTAGACTATCAACAAACTTATGTCAAGACTTCCTGTCCCACGCCATCAAGTTCAAGGTCTCTCCGTGCCCTCTCCATCCCCTTTATGTTTGTCTCTAGTTCTCTTCTCCATGTTTTCCTTAGTCTCCCTCTACCGCTCCAACTGAGCGTCCGATTGACAGAGTGGTTAGAGCGCTGGTCCCTCGCGGCAAAGGTGCCGGGTTCGAATCATGGTACCGACACGCTCCAGTCTACCCAGCTGTAAATGGGTACCTGACTCTACTCTTTGAGTTAGGGAAGGAAAAGGCAGCGAGGAAGGGCACTGGCTTCAAACTCGGCGCCTTTGCCACGAGAGGCCAGCATTTTAACCACTCAGCCAATCGGATGCCTCCTTGCAGAAAGCTTATATTAAATCACCAATGGTGGTGTCTGTAGCACTTTGTCTTATATGATGAAGTTACCAGTCCCATGCACAACCTCCTAAGGGAAGCAGAAGTACTTACTTAGTCGTTCCCCTTCTACCGTGAGGTGTAGAGGTTTGGAAGAGAGAGCACCAGACTATCCTATCAGCTGTCTTCCTCCTGGCCTGGTTCCATTCTAGTCCTCGGTCCTTCAAAGATTGTCTAATGTTGTCCTCCCAGTGGACTCTGGGTCGTCCTGGAGGTATGGCTCTTAGTTTCCCATGCTTGTCGTGGTAGCCAATCTTCCTCCCATTCTGCAGACATGGCCCGTGATTCTATTATTCAATGACCTCCTCAGAGACCCCCTGGGATGCATCATCATCTTCCTGTTCTCTCCCTATAGAGCATAGATCCTCCGCTACAAGCTGCTCCCTCTTGCAAGAAACCTGCACCAAGCATTCACGCACACATCAGGGAGTATTTTTCTCTTATTTCTATAGTTTCATGTTCCCCACTTAATTCTCACTTTCTTTCTCCCCTGTGTCATGTTTGTCTGTCCCTGACGAAAACCTTCTGGCCGCAACGTAGGTTTTTTTCTTGTCCTTTCTCTTTGTAAGATGTATTACTATTTGTGTGTTTGTTTTTTCATTCTACCAAGCATTGACATTAGTTGCTTCTGTAGCAACTTGTTTTACACGATGAAGTTGCCAGGCTCCTGCAAATCCTTATGTTAGTGACCTTGTATGACCTGCCTGATGGATCAGTGGGCCTATTGTTTTCTCTGTCTCATCACAGACCCCTAGAAACTATACGGTACTAGTGGAATATATACAGTATAGTAATGAACGAACGAACAAACAAAATCTTTATTTCATCAGGGTAAAGAAATAGGTATGATTGCCTTTTTACATTTTTGCACTGCAATACAATTCTCAATGTTTTAAACTTAAAATATTAACTTCAATCACGATTAATCAATATCATCATCGCATTCAGTTACTGAGCACACACAAGTACATTTACTCATAGTCATTCACGCACACAGAGAAGAGGGATAGAGATAAAGAAACAGAGAGAGAGAGGTCAAGCAATAAAGTTACTTTATATTTAAAGTTCAAATTAAAATTGAACATATTACATTGACATATTATGTTTCTATTTGAAAGTAAAAGAATAAAAATATATGGGGACTGACGATTACATTGGCGTGTGTTTTGTTCAAAATTGTGAGATCAGGTTTAAGTTAAACAAAAAAAAAATAGTAGTCCCAGAAGATACTGCCGAAGGGGAGTGAAGTGTTTGAGACTTAACTTTACTAGGTCCAGCATCGAGAGGTGGAGGTGACCATTTCCCTTCCTCACTGCCCTTTTCCTTCCCTAACTCAAATACAAAGTCAGATACCCATTTACAGTTGGGTAGACTGAAGCGTGTCGATATTTTGAATCAAATCAGGCACCTTTGTCGCAAGAGACCATCACTCTAACCACTCTGTCAATTGAGCACGTCAGTTTCAAGTACATTAGAATAATAATAAAAAATTAGGGGTTGGGGGGAGAAGAGGAAAAATAATACTACTAATAATAATAAGCAGAAGAAAAGGAAATGGTAAAATAAAATAAAAAATTAAGAATACAAAACGAGGAAAGAATATAGACAAAAATAATGAAATATGTAACAGAAAAAAAAAATACGACAGAAAGAAAAAAACAATCAAAATATTGGCAGAAAGGACAAAAAAATTTCAAAAGAAAGAAAAAAACAAGAGAGAGAAAGAAAAGAAAGCAAGAAATAAAATGAAGATGATGATGAATGACATGTGACCATGAGACAAAATTATGGATGTTTCCCTGGCAAAAATAAAAATCTGGATAGTCAACAACAACCAATCACAAGACCACAAACCTTCTGTAGTGACAACTGCAACAAAGTACAAACTGTTGCGGTAGATGCTGATGAGGTAATGATGAGGTGTGACAATGACAGGAGGTACATCTTCGGGGTTTGATGCCTGGGCAAGACATAACAAATAAACATATCAACACCATGAGCTTTGACATTCATAAGATGATGCATGTGAAATGGAATGAACACAACTTGAAACTAAATTAAACCTTCTAATTGTCTTACCCATCCGTCACATTATTATGTCCCATCTTTTGCTACCAAAGCTGCAATCTTCTTCAAGTCGCATTCTGGCCAGGGGGACTAAATTGCGCGTCTGTTAAAATAACATGCATTTTTTGCACAATATGCTTCATTGTATGTTTAGAAATATTCCTGCCTTTGTTGCTGTCTGGTGGCAAAGTTTCAAAAGTATTGATACGTGTCTCCACCATATACTTATACGTACAACCATCAGTGCTCTGATATCCTCCTTTAGATCATACAAGGAGGATCTCAGCACAGCACATGAACTCTGTAGCACCAGCAAGGATCCCAATGTGTGTACAGGAATCCCACATTCTATAAATATTTCTGTAGTGGGTAGGTTTCTAATTTTTAAATTTTGCCAGGGCAGTGGCCTTATGGCTTATTCTTTATGATTTCCAACTGCCGTGGGATTTTTAACGTGCGCAACTTGCACACGGGATCTATTTTTTCGCACTTATCCCAGAAGGCTAGGCATCTGATCTCACTACCCAGGAGACCAGGGGGGAGTATGACATCATTAGGACCACTGAAAAAAAAATGTCCATAAATTATATTCCCTCTACTGGGAATCGAACCCGCTACCTCTAGAATTCAAGGTGGACATCATACCCCTTAGCCAATCCACCCCCATTATAGATGAAGCTTCTATGCTTTGTTTCCTTCTGATTCTGAAGGATGATGAATGTGTGCAGTACATATGTAATTTGGCCTCATGCTACAAGTAAACAATTTCAGACCTAAGGGTCTTTTATGTTTGGACATGCGCCCTAATATAACCGACTAGGTTAAACGGACGCGCCTCGCCAAAACTTTATTAAAAAAAAAAAAAAAGCAAGCAGGGGGTCATAAGTTTCATCATTATCACCCTTCAGATCCCCAACAAGCTTAGACTATCAACAAACTTAATGTCAAGACTTCCTGTCCCCCGCCATCAGTTCAAGGTCACTCCGTGCCCTCTGCATCCCCTTTATGTTTTTTCCAGTTCTCTTCTCCATGTTTACCTTAGACTCCCTCTACCTCTCCAACTGAGCGTCCGATTGGCAGAGTGGTTAGAGCACTGGTCTCTCACGGCAAAGGTGCCAGGTTCAAATCATGGTACTGACACGCTCCAGCCTACCCAGCTGTAAATGGGTACCTGACTCTACTCTTTGAGTTAGGGAAGGAAAAGGCAGTGAAGAAGGGCACTGGTCACCCCACCTCTTGATGCTGGACATAGTATAGTGAAGTCTCTAACACTTCGCTCCCTTAAGGCAATATCTGCTATAGGACTACCTTTACCTCTCCTACCCTGGAGAACAAGAGCTCCATTGTAATGCTATAAACATTATAAGTTTCTTCTTCGTCTGAAAAGGACGTTGAGTGCGTTGTGTCCGTTTACAGCGAAGCTGTGATATTTGCGCCTTTCGGCCGACACATTTGACTGCAGCACGGCATTTTTTGTGACCAGGTTAGCCTTCCCTCTTCGATCCCTACTCTCTCGGCCAGACTGCAGTGATGCAGCTTGTTTCCAGGACCACCACTTGAGAGGTGGAGTAGGGTCTTGGTCAGCTCTGGTTCGCTGACCCTGATGCAAGCAGTCTAGCTACGGGTCGCTGACTGCATTCCTCACTGTTGACGCGTCTTAGGTACCATAAGTTTCAATTTGGCCATTAATTAAAAAAAAAAAAAAAAAAAAGAAACAAATTTTTATCATGGCTCTGAAAATGTTTGAGTCTATTCATTCCTGCTTCTTCACACAGGGCAAAAAAAGAAAAAAAAAAAACACTGCAACAGGGGGACATACATTGTACATCAAAACAACTAATCATACATGAACACAATGTCAATGAGTTTCACTTCAACAAAAATTATAATTCACAATCATTACCTTTTGGCTTCCCACGGAGCATAGGCCTTCAAAATAAAACTCAAGCCAGGGTTTCCTGCTCTGTGCCATCAGCCCATGATCTTTCCATGTCTTCCTCACCCTTTCACGTCTGTTTCCAGTTCTCTTCTCCACGTGTTTTAAAAAAAAAATCCCTCTACCTCTTTTACCCCTGGAGTTTCCAGAACAAAGACCACTCGTAATGCTATTCACAGGTTTCCTCAATGTGTACCCCATTCATTGCTAGCAACTACTTCTCATCTATTGTTCCACTGTCACTTTTCTTGTTCTTGTCATCAGTTCTACATTAGTGACACTGTCATATTAGTTCTACATTAGTGACACTGTCGTATCATTTCAATCCTTCAATTCTGTGCAAGCACCCATTTTCAAAACTCTCTAACTTCTTGAATAAGTAAAGAAGGAAACTTGAAGTCCTGTGAACAGTAAATAGATAAGTAAATAAAAGTAATTAACAGGTACTTGTTGTACATAAAGGATGACTCCAGACAACACAAAAGAAAATATAAGTGATAGGCTTACTGGGAATCGACCCTAGGACCAACCAAAAGCCTTTATTTGGTCTATACTTGCTGATACAAAAGTTATATCAGTGATTGCATCTGTAAACTGTCTGGGTCGTCCACAGGTCCTTTATACCATAATTGTGTGGGTGTCATGAGAATGACCTCAACCAATGATGCACTTTTTTTGGGGTGTAAAATTGGCTGAGTGTCCTTTCACAGCAAGGCAATGGTGCAGTTTGGTTGGTCCTAGGTTCGTTTCTCAGTAAGCCTATCACTTATATTTTCTTATCTGTTGTCATTTTCGTCCCAGTGTTAAATTTTATTATCTTCATTCAGTTTCCTTTACAACAAAGTATAACTTTATCCTTAATGGATAGTGACGATCCTATTTGGTTCCCCTCTCTTTATCTAGCTATGTATGGCTTCACAAATACCCCTTATGTATAGCATTGGCCACATCCTGGGCAGCAGTCTTGACTGACTGGCTTAACTACATGAGTGAGGAAGGAGTAATCCTTCTTAAGGGAATGTCCATCCCTTGTAAACAGAGACTGAGACAGTTAGTGAAGCAGTGGAATCAAAAAAAGATCAACAGCTCACAAAGTGAAAGAGCAAGGTGCGTGGCACCTAGAGGCATATCAGGGCATAGGAAAAATAATTGCTGGCCACCATGGAAGAGATTGAGGCCTTACCGTGTAAATATCCTACAGAACTCAACAGAGTTACAACAAAAAGAAAAGAACAGCTACGTAGAGAACTCCTGGCCCACAGGGGAAGAATCTACTCTCCAAGAGACAGACAGAAAAGAGTCTATCAGAATGCACCATCAAGACAATAGACAAGATGCTGGAGATCCATTGCAGTTGAACTTCGATGGGGAAATGGCAGCTGGCGATGATGATAACTTTATCATACTTCAGATAAATCCCAATCTGTTGTGGCACGGAGTCTGAAGATTATCACTTGATATAGTACCATAACCACAATTAATGACAGCCCTGCACAGACTCCTTAGGCACAGCAAGTAAATCACATGGGGGGGGGGGGGGGGGGGGCCAATGATATCCAGCTCTCAACTGAGGATAGCTCTTAAAAAAATACATACCAATCCTTCCTGTCCTGTGCCGTCTGTTCAAGATGTTTCCATGTCTTCTTCACCCCTTTCATGTCTGCCTCCAGTTACCTTCTCCATGTTTGTTTCTTTTATGGAGATCCCTCTTTTTCTCTTACTCTTGGGATACTAGCATAAGGACTGCATTGTAATGCTAACAACTACTTTCTCAATGTGAGTCCTATTCAATGCCAGCATCTGCTGCCAATACCTTGTTCTACTGGTGTTTGTCTCATTATTTCATCAGTTCCACATTAGTGATCCTTTACCCACGTCTGTCCCTCCATTCTGCGCAAACACTCATTTATGAAATGTACTGCAAACATGTAGGCCTACATTTTGTTGTTGTTGGCCATACATCAGCAATGCTGAGTGTCCGATTGGGAGAGCAGTTATGAGCTCTGGCCTTTCATGGCAAAGGTGCCGAGTTTGAAACACAGTGTCATCACGCTCCATTTTACCCAGTTGTAAATGGGTACCCAATTCCGATATAGAGTTAGGGAAGGTAAAGGCAGCGAGTAAGGGATCTGATCCCCCCTCCCCACCCCTCGAAGCTGGACCAAGTATAGCGAAGTCTCTAACACTTTATTCTCCTGTGGCAGTATCTGGTAAGGGACAAGCTTTACCCTTTTACGAAAATTTTAATCTTCACTGCACTGCAATAACTTCCCTCCCTCATCAATGCTGGATTTCATCTATGCTTACCATTCTGAGTTCTAATTTGCATTTGTTCCTAAAGCCAGGGTGTCCGATTGACAGAGTGGTCAGAGCACTTGTCTCGTGCGGTCGATTCATGGTACCGACACGCTCCAGTCTACCCAGCTGTAAATGGGTACCTGACTTTGAGTTAGGGAAGAAAAAGGCAGCGAGAAAGTGAACTGGTCACACCCACCTCTCGAAGCTGGACCTAGTATGGTGAAGTCTCTAACACTTCACTCCCCAACAGCAGTATTGGCTTTGGGACTACCATTATCTTTTTTTTTTTTTTTTAAACCTAAAGCTTGCATTTGTTCAATGAACGGGAATTAATGGACAAGCAAGAGCAATGGTGTAGCCCATCTAAATACAGGTAGTTCTATGTTTACGTGCATTTCATTTGTGTGAATTCAAACATACATGCACCAAATTTAAAGTATTTTTTGTCTGTTAAAAGCCAGACTCAAAGTTGCGCGACCCGATATTTAGACATTTTTACTGTATTTTATCTGCACGCCAATGGCAGCGCGAGAGCACGATGCCAGTTTGAATGTTTCTTTGAGGGACTTTTGAAAGGCATTCACTAATAAGGATGCGCTTTCACTAAGGACAGCTTGGCATGAAGTTCCGTGGCGGTGTGTCGGAAAAAACTGTGCCCTCAATTCAGTCATGAATCTGAAGGTTTTAGCATTGATGGCAATAATATTACATCTATTAAGGATTGAGTCAGCATGGCCTGAAGAGCTGGTTTGGTTGACAAAAATGAAATTGTAAATTTGCTTGAATCTCAGAAAGTAGAACTCAGCAATGAGGAGTTATTGGCGCTGGAGAAGATCACCACGGAAGAAGACGATGCAACCTGCCCCAGCTTGCAACAACCACCTGCAATGAATAGTTACTGGTGCTGGAGATCACCACGGAAGAAGAAGACGATGCAACCTGCCCCAGCTTGCAACAACCACCTGCAATGAATAGTTACTGGTGCTGGAGATCACCACGGAAGAAGAAGACGATGCAACCTGCCCCAGCTTGCAACAACCACCTGCAATGAATAGTTACTGGTGCTGGAGATCACCACGGAAGAAGAAGACGATGCAACCTGCCCCAGCTTGCAACAACCACCAGCAATGAATAGTTACTGGTGCTGGAGATCACCACGGAAGAAGAAGACGTAGCAACTTGCCCAAGCTAGCAACAACCACCAGCAATGAGGAGTTACTGGTGCTGGAGAAGATCACCATGAAAGAAGATGATGCAACAACTGGCACCAACCAGCAACAACCACTAGGCCAACAACTTATAGTGAAACGTTTATAGGTGGCCTTTCAATTTCATGAATCCTGCCTTATGATCTCTGAACAAGATGATCTTAACATGGACACGACTTTATGGCCAGGAGGAAAGTTCTGCTCCTGCAAAGAAATCCTTCGTGAGCAGAGAAAGTCACAAACTCAAACAAACTCTGGACATATTCTTTAGGAAATAATTCACTGCAGCATCGCCTGCTTCTCATTCAAATCACTCACCATTCGTTGAATTTGAAGTTAATTAAATTGAAGAAGGTAATGGCACTGCCCCTGTTTAACAATTTGTCAATGTTGTTTTGTGCACATGTAACATGCACTTAATATGAATGACATTTATTAAATTAAACTGTTTATTATTAAATGTATTTATTTTTACTATTATGTACGGCATTGGTGGAGCACATTCCTCTTACTTTAAATGTTTTTTGAATGAGAAAATCATGTTCCGTTTACGCGACCGTCTGTGGAACGCATGTATCGCGTAGACAAAGAACTACCTGTAGGCGACATAAACAAGGTACCAGAAAAGGGGGCGTTCAAAAACTGGAAAGTGGGTAACGAGTGCAGAAATATCTGGTAAATGCAAACTGGAGAGAGAGGTCACGAAAGATTTAAACGAATGTAAACTAATCATGTTTGGGACTGAAAGCCATGAACTATAAAATTCTGAGGAAGAAAACTATAGGATACCATTAGGCTAGATCTTTCATTCTTTCTAACAAGCTTCCTGTTGGAACTTTATCTAGGTCAAGATAACTGTCATCTGATGTACGATTTTCTTTAATTTACACACATATTTTCTAAGCGATATACCAGTGGAATTATTAAACGCGATCATGAAGCAGACAACACAAAGAAATATTTGAGCCACTCTTACCCCGTGTTGTTTATCACAAACAAACTGTGAATCATGTTTTATGTACCGGAAAAACAAACACACCGAAATTCGTTTGCAAGTTGTCGCCAGTGATGCGAAGTAGGGGAGCCAACTATTCCATTTTTTTTAAAGGGTTACAATTTCCAATTTTCTTAGAAAATTATTCATCGAGCAAAATACAAAGTACATTTTAAAAGAGAATATATTTAAAAGTAGCATCTTCAGTGCGTATATATATATAATTAATGAAAAAAAATATTCCGTTCAACCTCTGATGGGTTATAATTAGGATATATATTGTTTTCAATTCCAAATAATATGAGCAATTGCCGACATGAGAAAGTGGCATCACATTTGTCAAATCAATGTAAATAGGGATAATCACAATTGTTCTTATACGTTAAATAAATAGAAAAATAAAATAAAATAAAAACAAACAAACAAACAAACAAAATCAAGAAGAAACTATGAACAAGAATAATATTAAAGTAGAGGAGTGTACAGGCCTGGTGGTTCTAGTTATATAACGGACTTTAACAGATATTTAATTGACTTTCATCTGTTTAAAGTCACATGCATTGTAAGAACAGCATCAGACCTTCCCATTCTCAGCCACTATATATTAACATGTGTTCGTGTTAAATATTGTTTGACTATATTATGCAGTTCCCTAGGTCTGTCTATTCTCAACACCTCTTCTATATTTATAGGTAAGTTGGATGCTTGCAAATAATCTAATATTGGTATTCTCATTTGGTCGTATCTCTTACATTTTAACAAGAAATGTTCTATATTATTATCTTGAAGACATCCTGCACAGTAAGGTTCTTCTATATATATATATATATATATATATATATATATATATATATATATATATATATATATATATATATATATATATATAAAGCCACTTAGTGGTGGTTATATGCTCCGTAAGGATCACAAAGGAAAATTGATACATACACATTCAACATTTTACACATTATTGCCTCCATAATAATCAAATCTATCAAAACCTATGAACATTTATATCAATTAATAAAATTACATATAGCTAATTTTGCCGCTTATAACGGCGTGAATAAATGGAGAACTCGAATATAAAAAGGCATATAGAGGACAACTCTAGAATACTAACTAAACGATTAATTTGCAATTGATCTGCTAAAAAAAAAAAAAAACTGGGCCTTAAAGGAGCAATCAAGAATCTTGCTTCACCATGTGACTGGACATAAGAGAGTTTTTTTTTTTCTCTTATTTTTATAGTTTCATGTTTTCTACTTAATTCTCATTTTCTTTCCCTCCTGTCTCTTGTTTGTCTGTCCCTGACGAAGGCCTTGTGGCCGCAACGTAAGTTTTTCTTGTCCTTTCTCCTTGTAGGACGTATTACTATTTGTGTGTGTGTGTGTTTTCTTTTTCCATTCAACAATCAAGAACAATAGTACTTAAAAGATTGGCTAAACTGGGATAAAGGCTTTGTCCTGATTGAGGAACAGCGGCATAATGGTATGTAATTCAGATTAGGAAGTTTACATGGAAAAAACTGTTTCTACTGCAAGCATCTCAAGCTAGCAGAATGAACACAATCTTGAATAAATTGCTAATTTGAACATTGTAACCAACAACGCCCTTGGCAGTCTAAGAGAACACAATTCTATGCCTGAACTCTTTTACAGCGTTAATAAAACACCAAGCTCAGAACGAGGATTCTAGACATCTCCACACCGATGCCAGCTTCTGCTTCTTTTTTGATCCTTAGCTGCCGACTGTCAAAGCAGTCAGTGGCCTTCACGCCTATTGGCGTCTTGTAGTGCAGCAACAAACTGCTTCCACTTTGCTCGGTCGGCGGCCATCCTTCGTGCAGTGCCCCAACTATGGTTCATTCCTCGCATCTCGGCCTCCACAGTTTTCTGCCAAGTTGTTTTTGGTCGGCCTCTCTTTCGCTTTCCTTTGGGGTCCATAGCATAGCTGTTCTTGTGATGGCGTCAGGGTCTCTTCTTAGGACGTGGCCAACCCAACTCCAGCGTCTGCCAACTACGATGATGTGCATGCCCTCATAGTTCCAGCTTGTTGAGTTTAAAATATTTTCGAAAGGACCAATAGGAATGTCAGATGTTATTATACAATTCATTACCACCTCGACATCCGAGTTTGAGCTTTGCGAAACCTTCCAATCGTAATAAACATACTTTAACTAGCAATAACCCGCCAATATTGACAGGTTATTAATTATAGTGTGTTGTTTTTGTTACATGTATTACAGACGGTACTATCACTACTGTGGTCATTTCATTGCAGGCAACCGCCATTAGATATTTGTAGTGAAAATTATATGGATGTATTAAATATGAAGACATGGAATAACCTTCCTAAATGACATGTGGAGCAGATATAATGATCTAATGGACCGTAAATTGACTAAATAACTAACATTTCTTTTATGACAACTGTAGTAAAATCTGCGAGAATAATCGCTCATTTCAGTAAGATTTTAGTCATAAAATGATAATAAATAAAACCAGCCCTATTGTGTCTGACGGTGATGCTCTCACACGCCAGCAACGCTGCCTTTTGTGCAGTGCTAAAGCCATAGAACGATCCCACGGTAAAAATCTAACACGCGTTTTAGTTTCGGTTTCGAAAACGTACTACCAACATTTAACATTTTGCCAGATCTGCTGCATACATTTTGCAGCCTAGACTTATAATTAACGATTTTGCGGGAGTGTGCCGCAAAATAACTATCTGAATTAACGTATTCTGTCATGCATATATACACGTGGCGACAAAGCCAACAGAAGCAAAACACGCAGACAATTTTATTGCCTCCTCGCGGTAATGTTTCTGACGTCACAAAAACAAGTTAGTTATTTGAAAAATACATGCTAGCGAGATGGCGAGAGGGGAAGATGGCCGTCTTGTGTAAAATATTTATTTGACGATGACCGGTGACAAAATTGAAAATCTAAAACCATAATGAAACTGAACATAAAAATCATATGGTAGTATAGCTTAGAATTCACTGAGCAAGAATGTGTTTTAAATAATATGATAGTCCCAGTATTAGACAAGTTATTGAGGAAATACTAAATGTCTACGGACGCACGACCAGACGGACTGTTGTTCCTGCTTGTTTTTTTCATAACGTTAGTGGGGACACCGTCTTAGAAGAGAGGCATTGAGGAAATTCAAATTCGCTTGGGTAACAAGAGTATAGGAGGAGAGGGGAGCGGTAGGAAAATTGTTACCAAAAACTAACATCGTTTTGCATTGGCATAACTAAAGCAGACTGGCCAATCGACTACCAGACGCAGAGTATGTTTGGAATTATTTTTGTTTTTCAAAAACTGCATTTGAATTCTGGTAGTCGCAAGCTTTCGATTGGCCAGTGCTACTAAATATTAGCAAAAAGCTTTCACTATTCATTGCCAGTTGAACTGTATTTTTTTATTCAGATACGCTGAGAACAGCTGTGATAAATTTAAAAATAAATTAAATAACTATATGAGTATTTCACAGTCTGGACGGAGCAGAAGAAACTGAGGCCATTTCTTTGCAAAGTCAGCGTCATTTGTTTATATTTCTTGATTTGTGGTAAGAATGCTTTATGAATTTAATATGTTTAATCCCATTACCAAAGTTAGATACTGCTATTGGGAAAAAGTGAAGGACGTGCCGGGAGCAGACATTGTTGAGTCCTCACGTTGAAATGTATCTAACTAATGTATGTTGTCATGATTATGTTTGAATATTATTGTATTAGAGTATATTAGTAAGCCTCCGTGTTCAATGAACACTGTTCAACATGCCTGAAGCATTTATATTTAAAAAGAAAAAGATGAGAAAAATATATATAAAAGGAAATGTGGTTACCCCACATTATATTATTGAGGAAAACTATGTAAACGTACAGTGGCGTATCTGCCATAGGGACCTGAGGGGTGGTCACAGCAAGGTGGGAGTCATGAAAAATTAGGGGGTGAGTGCACCTGAAATGCACGCGAGGCTGACCCCATACCCACGTATGAAATTAAATAAAAGAATAAGTGATCAGATGTAAAAGGCCAGGGTGTCCTTTTGTTGCAGAGGTTTCGTTTTCTGTTGCCAGCTGGTGACAGGAAACCTGAGGAGTGACGATAACGCCAAGAAGTCTCCTACACTTTACGTATGCTGTCAAGAGATAACAGCAGGAACTTGGGTGTGTGACGTGATATCGATATTTCTGCAACTACACAATATCTTATCTTTCAACAAGAAACCCCAGGTGATATGTTAAGGACCTGGGTACATCTGACAGTTTCGGTTTAAATAAACCTTGGTAATTCAAGTCATACTCAGGACTTTTGTGGGGTATGATGACATTACAGCCCCTCATACACAGTGACTCTCCCTCTTAGAAGAATATAGTGTAAACTGTGAACATTCCAACAGGACAGACATATATGAACTTTGTAGTTATTTGGGCAGATTGTCCACACAATTTTAGTTAATCTTTTATGTAAACTATCTCGTCCTCATTTTCAAAGACCTGTCCAAACGATATGACTGGACAGGCAAAATAAATTGTAAAAAAAAAAAAAATTAATTTAAAGAAAAACTTAACCACAGGTTTTATTCACTTCCTCATAGAAACTTAAAGCGTTTTTGTGTTGTGTACCATCATTTCATTTCTCCCCTAGACACTAGGTACATCATACACCAGACACTAGAGCCAAAATAGTGACCGTGTGAGATCTAGGGAGGTAGCGTTAGGTTCCCTGCACATAATTCATCATCATCATTTATAGAGTCAGGGGCCTACATGTGCTTGACCTCACACGGTTAATACATACACAGATTTCATTCTTTTAGGATACCATCATAACCTCCCCAGCAAAATCTAACTTTGCTACAACAACATGTCTCGTAATTGTTCGTGCATCTTTTAAAATTTTGACTTTCCATAATCAAACTGTTCATGTACACCGTCATTTGCGCACTTTTCTATTTTTGGGAGAGTACAAATAAGGGAAACACTACAATTATTATCTAACTTTCAACCACAGTTGCACCCCCTTAGCTGTGGTTGAAAGTTAACGTACTGTCTCGAAAAACGACGGTGTGCATGATGTGACCGACTGATCGACGTACTTACGGCGGGAATTATGGTGTTGGATCATACGGTGTTCGTTCTAGATTTGAGAAAGCACCATCACATCTGATCACTTCCAACTATACTAGACACCAGAGGATAGGCAAGGTAGTCCTTAGCAGAAACTGCCGTAGGTGAGTAGGGTGTTAAAGACCACCTTACTAGGTCCAGCTTTTTATTAAGTGGGATGATCAGCTCCCTTCCTCGCTGCTTTTGCTTTCCTTAACTCAGAGAAGAGTCAAGTGTCCATTTACAGCTGGGTAGACTGGAGCGTAATGCTACCAGGTTCCGTACTGGGACCCGGTAACTATGCCGCGAGAAGAAACCGCCCTTACGGCTTAGCCAATTAAACACTCAGAACTGCGTGTGTTATAACAGAGTGGTTTTAAATATAGCAAAAAAGACATAACTAATAGTCGTCTCAAAGAAAATGGCGTCCCCAAAATGCACAATCAAAGTAAATGGAACAATTTTAAAACAAGTCGATAAATTCATATTCCTGGGAACATTAATAACAATGAATGGAAAATGCATCTCAGAAATGAAGAGTAGAATAGCTCAGGCAAAATTAGCATTCTATAAAATGAAGAGTATTTTATGCGACAATTCTTTGTCATTGGAAGTAAGAGAGAGTTCTTCAGTGTTATATAGAACCAATCCTGACATATGGGAGTGAGTCATGGACAATTACTAAGCAAACAGGGAAGGCGTTAGAGGCAACAGAGATGTGGTTTTACAGTAGAATGTTAAAAATATCATGGGCAGCCAAAAAGAGAAATGAGGATGTCCTGAAAGAGGTCAATGCGAAAAAGAAACTTATTTCACTAGAAAGAAGCAATGCACTTTTTTTGGGCACGTTATGAGAAAAGGAAAGTTGGAATATTTCGTAACAACAGGAGAGATTGAAAGAAAAAAAAATTTCTAAACTTCTCTTTTCATTAAACAATGAACTTTAAATAAATAAATTTAAACTTTAAATAAATTAAAAAAGTTAATTAATTAATTAAAACTTTAAATAAATAAATAAAATAAAATAAAATAAATAAAGAATTATTCCTAAAATATGGAGATTTCGCGTACACTTCGCATCTACTGTTGTCATGTGCCTTCAAGAGAGACAACTCAATATTTTACAACCAACTTTGGAACGGCTCCTGTGATAAACCCTCCGTGGATGGGAAGGAGCGAAGCTCCTGACCGGGTTGGAAGGAAAGTCCTCAGGTTCCCCAGCCTCGCAATGACATGTCATTGGGCCGAAGGGCTGAAAGCCCAAGTGCCGCTGGTTAAGGAAAAAAAAAAAAAAAAAATAATAGATAACTCCATTTGGATTTGATACGATAAGTACGAATGTTTGTTTTTATTTTTCCGAGAACAAACTATCCCGTTCTAACACTTGATGAGTTATAATTAGGATATATAATATAATAAATTCAAGATATTAAAATCTGATTTACGATATCTAAATATAGTCTCCTCCCCCCTCCATAATAATAATAATAATAGCCCCTTCAGTCATTACTGACTATGGGAATGCGCCCCTGAGGTGACAGCCCTCAGCTGCTTATTTTCCTGGTGCTCCTTTTGTTGTTTTCTCCTCACCTCTGCTTCTTGTGTGAGCCTCTCTTCGCCCAATCTGAGGTGGCGCCGTAAGTAGCATCGCCACTTAGTGCGATCGGCAGCTTCATCCTCCCATGTTGCTGGATCCATGTCCAGTGCCCTCATATCTCTCTTGCACACATCTTTGAACCTCAGCTGTGGTCGCCCAACTGTTCTCTTGCCATCTGCTAATTGTCCGTAGAAGATATCTTTTGGGATGCGACCATCTTCCATGCGGCGAACATGGCCAAGCCAGCGAAGTCTGCGCTGTCTAAGAAGCGTATACATACTTTGAAGACCAGCACGTGACAACACCTCGACATTTGTCACTTTATCTTTCCACGAGATGCCGAGGATGCGGCGTAGACACCGCAAATGGAAGGTATTGAGCCTTCTTTCTTGCTTAGCATAGGTCGTCCAGGTCTCGCTGCCATATAGGAGTGTGCTGGTGACGCAGGCATTATATACCGCAGCTTTGGTCTTCATTGTGAGTTTAGAGTTTCCCCAAACACGCGATGTGAGGCGGGCAAAGGTAGCTGCAGCTTTGCCAATGCGGCTGTCGATTTCTGTATCCAGTGAGAGTTTGTCATTGATGGTAGACCCTAGGTATGTGAAGTGGTGCACCACTGCCAATTCATAGTTATCGATAGTGATAACTGGTGCAGCACCCACATCCTGACTCAGCACATTCGTTTTCTTTAGACTTATTGTGAGGCCAAAGTCCTTGCATGCTTTAGTGAAGCGATTCATCAAGCTCTGAAGCTCCTGTTGGCTTTGAGTGACGACTGCAGCATCATCAGCGAACAACAAGTCTCTTATAGTGACCCTTCTGATTTTTGTTTTTGCCTTCATCCTTGAAAGATTAAACAGACGGCCATCTGACCTAGTGTGAAGGCATATTCCTTCAGTTGCATCTCTGAATGCATGTTTCAAGAGTAAGGCAAAGAAGATTCCGAAGAGGGTCGGAGCCAGAACACAGCCTTGTTTAACGCCACTTCGTATATCAAAGGGCTGTGACGTGCTTCCAGCATATTGGACTGTTCCCTTCATGCCGTCATGGAATGACTTTATCATTTCCAGCATTTTAGAAGGGCAGCCTATTTTTAGGAGGATTTTAAAGAGTCCATCCCTACTAACCAGGTCGAATGCTTTTGTGAGGTCTATAAAGGCGATATATAATGGTCTTTTCTGCTCTCTTGATTTTTCCTGAAGCTGGCGGAGAGAGAAGATCATGTCTGTTGTTGATCTGCCAGCTCGGATTCCACACTGTGACTCTGGATATATGCGCTCAGCTAACTTGTGTAGTCGCATTAAGATGACTTTGGCAAAAACCTTACCAACAATACTAAGAAGAGAGATGCCTCTGTAGTTATTGCAATCACTTCTGTCTCCTTTATTTTTATACAGTCTTACAATCTTGGCATCTCGCATGTCTTGAGGAATAGTTGTCTCTTCCCAGCACTGGCACAGCATCCTATGCAGGGGATGTAATAGCGTGCTCTTACAGCATTTGATTAAATCAGGAGGAATCCCATCACTGCCTGGTGCTTTGCCAGAGACCAAGCTATCAATGGCCTTACTCCAGTAGTCATTTGCACAGCGTCGAGCAGTTTGTTGAACTTTGCTTCTCGTAGCCCTCAGGATCTGTAGGGTTCTGGCACTCGGTGAACGTTTGTATTCATTCATAGCACTGCGCTTAGCTTCAATGACAGGTGCCATCACATCTGATGAAGCATCAAACCAGTCATTTGACTTTGCTGTTTTCTTACCAAAGGTGGCAAGTGCAGTACTTTGAATGGTGTTCCGTAGATGCTCCCAGTTCTCTGTAATAGTATCACCATGCTGAGGGCTACTGAGCGCTTTCTCGAAGGTCGCAGTGAATTGAGCGATCATGAAAGGGTCTGACATCTTGCTGGTATCAATGCGTGGTTTCCCTTCATGTCTGACATGATAGAGTTTTCTTGGTTGTGCTCTGATTTTGCAGCAAACCAAGGAGTGATCTGTATCACAGTCTGCACTATGGTACGAGCGCGTGGAGAGCACAGACCTGAGGAGTGGCCTTCTGACGAGAATCAGGTCAAGTTGGTGCCAGTGCTTGGATCGTGGGTGTCTCCATGACACCTTATGCTCAGTCCAAAAACAGTAAATCAAAACAGGAAAATTGTGTGTGTGAAGTGTGTGTGTGTGTGTGTGTGTGTGTGTGTGTGTGTGTGTGTGTGTGTGTGCTCTCCATTAAAAAAAAAAAAAAGTAAAGTCTCAAATAACTGCCCTGTTGTTAACAAGGTGAAAAGGGGTGAGATAGCTCGGGGGTGTCCGGGATGACACCTAATCCTCCAATTATCTGCCATCATCCACACGAGCACCCCATTATACTACCCCTTATCCTCACACTATCATTAATCCTTATATATCATCATCATCATCAGTTGCCATCTCCACAACGAAGGTTGGCTGTAATGGATCTCCAACGTCTTCTGTCTTTTGTCTTGGTGGTGCACTCTGATAGTCTCTTTCCTGTCCATCTCTTGATATAATCTTCCCACTTATAGCGCTGTCTTCCCCTTGCACGTTTGCCTTCTACTCTCCCTTCTGTTATGGTCTTCTGCAAGGTGTTATGCCTTTTTATGTGGCCAAAGTATTTTAGCTGCCGAACTTTGACCTCCCTCATTAGTTCTCTTTTCATACCTAGATTTTCTAGGACCTCCTTATTTGTTTTCATCTCTTTCCATGAGATACGCCCCATTCTTCTATATATCCACATTTCAAGAGCCTCAATTCTTTCTTCCAAATACTTGAATCCTTATATAGGCCTATACTACTGGACAAAAGTTAAGGGCCGCCATTCAGTTTAGACAAGGTTTATATAATTGATTGGCAAACTGTAAAGACAAGTGAAAATGTCATTAAAACTGAGCTCAGAGAAATGTGTATACATTTCTGTGTGCACTAGGTTAATTTTTTTTAAATGTCCAAAAACTGGGTCACTTTAACCCGCACGTGAAAATTGCCATTGTTGCTGCAAAAACTCGTGGTTTTTGCAACACGCCCCACTAGTTCAAAAGGTGAAAAAGTAAGTTGAATTTGAATGCACGTGGAAAATGATCATCGGTAAAGAGTGTTCACCGTTGGTATGCAATAAATCAGTATGACAAGTAGTCGAAATGATCACTGCATTAGCCATGCCACCAAGGAGAAGTCTCAGCACTGTAGACCGTGGTCGAGCCATGGCATGGATTCAGGATGGTCAATCTGTTCGTCATGTTGCAAGACGTTTAGCAGTGTCCCACTCTACCATTCAGAGACTTCTTGAGAGATTTCAAGCTACCGGACATTTGGAAAATCGACCCTGCTCACGAAGAATTATATAAACGTTATCTAAACTGAATGGCGGCCCTTAACTTTTGTCCGGCAGTATATTAATTTTAGTTCTTGTTATATGCTGTTTACTATATTGTGCAATTCTCTAGGTCTATCTATTTTCAACACCTGTTCCACAGTTATGGATTAATTGCATGCCTGTAAATAATCTTCTTCTTCTTCTTAAGCGCTACGAAACAACACCTAACTACGTATATTCACTGCGGAGCAAAAAGGTACGAAAGATAGGAAATTACCAGTTTCTTATTGATAGGAATTTTTACGCTCTTGTTGGAGTCTTGAAAAATTTATTTGCATGTATGTCCTTAAGGCTTCCATCCTACTCTACTGTCCATTCGTCAGTAATTAAAAATAATACAAATCAATGTATGTCTTTATAACAGTAAGATAAATTAATGGCAGTGTCAAAGACAAGAAATGATCAGAGCGCAGATTTAAAGTCAAGAGACTTTTATTTATTTTTATTTTAAAGGGTTGACATATTTGAATATTTTGGTACAATGATAACTCAAGATAAAAGATGTATTTTGAAAAAAAAATAATAATAAACAAGTGAACATAGCTTTTTTTTAAAAAAAAATTAATGAAGAAAAATATCCCGTTCAACCTCAGATGGGTTATAATTAGGATATATATTGTTTTTAATTCCAAATAATATGAAAAACTGCCGATATAAGAGTGGCTTCACATTTGTCAAATCATTGTAAATAGGGACAATCACAATTGTGCTTATATGTTAAATAAATAAATTAAAACAAACAAAATCAAGAAGAAACTCTGAACAAGAATAATAAAGTGGAGGGGTGTAAAGGCCTGGTGGTTCCAGTTATATAACTGACTTTAACAGATATTTAATTGACTTTCATCTGTTAAAAGTCATATGCATTGTAAGAACAGCATCAGACCTTCACATTCCCAGCCCCTATATATTAACATTTGTTCGTGTTTAAATATTGTTTGACTATATTATGCAGTTCCCTAGGTCTGTCTATTCCTAACACCTCTTCTATATTTATAGGTAAGTTGGATGCTTGCAACTAATCTAATATTGGTATTCTCATTTATTCATACCTCTTACATTTTAACAAGAAATGTTCTATATAGAATACAGCTGTCCATAACTGAAGTATATACAAAAATTATATGGCTACTTCTTTACTTGCACTTTATTTTCAACATCGTTAAACTCCCCGGTACAGCAAGTATATTTGATGGAATTTTTTTTCCAGAACCAGTGGGTACTAATGATGTCATACTCCCACCTGATCTCCTGGGTGGTGAGATTGGATGCCTAGCTTTCTCGGATACGGGTGAAAAAATAGAAAGTCCCGTGTGCAAGTTGCGCAAGTTAAAAATCACACGACAGTTGGAAATCGTAAAGAGTAGGCCAAATGGCCGCTACCCTGGCAAAATTAGGAAAACCTACTCGTCACAAAAATACAGTTTGGGATCCTCGCCGGTGCTACGAAGTTCGTGCACTGTCATGGAATCCTCGTGTGATCTAAGGGGGGGGGGGCATCGGAGCACTGCTGGAGTTGCCTGTGTGTAATGAGAATGACCCTTACAACTAAACCAAACCAAACCAAACTAAAGCAAACCAAACCAAACTAAACCAAACCAAACTAAATTACTTTCAAGATAACTTATGGATACTGGCGCCCCCCGCACATAAATTTCTTCTTCCTCGTTCGTTCTGAAAAATACGTTGGTTGCGTTGTGTCCGTTTACAGCGAAGCTGCGGTATTTGCGCCTTTCGGCCGACATATACGACTTCTGCACGGCATTTTTTGGGACCGGGTTAGCCTTACCTCTTCCATCCCTACTCCTCAGCCAGTGATGCAGCCTGTTTCCAGGACCACCACGTGGAGGTGGAGTAGGGTCTTGGTCAGCTCTGGTTCGCTGACCCTAACGCAGGCAGTCAAGCTATGGGTCGCTTACTGCATTCCTCACTTTTGATGCGTCTTGGGTCCCCCGCACATAAATGACATTCATCTTCAGTTGTCACATTGCTCAGGCATTTGCATTTATTTTCTGTCTCAGTCTGTTTTATTTTATCCTATCTTTTCATGTAGAAGTGCATCATCGGCGCTTCATGCTGCTCATGCGTATACTTTCATTTCAAAAAAGGGAACCAGAAATGGTAGATGGTCCATTAAACCATATACCTGTCGGTACGAGATCGGCTAATATAGTATAGAGTTGGAATTAAATGAGACAAACCATGCAAAGAATATACAGGATTGTCCCGTCGACTCCCCAGACTCCCGCCACGCCATCTATAAAAATCTAGGGGAAGTAATTTCAGGAAAATGGTCCACTGGCTATGTTCCACTACTACATAAACCACAAATATAGAAATAGTTTATTCTTTTTATTTCATAAAAAAAATAATTTATGAAGAAAAATATCACATTCAACATCTGATGGGTTATAAGTAAAATATATAGTGTCTCTATTTCATGATATTTTCAATTATCGATACTTGATCGTGGTGTCATTTCTCCTGTCAAGTTAGTGTAAATCATCATCATCATCATCACCATCATTATCACTTCCTCTTAGAACCTAATGATGCGTGGAACCACCGTCGCACCTAGTCGCCTTCCAGGAAGTCCGCACCAAGCAGGCCCATGCTCCAACAACAGAGGTTTATGTAGCACTTTTTGTCTACCTGATGAGGTTGCCATTCCCATATACAACCTCATATTAGTCATATCACATGTCAGGTTGTCCCATTCTTTCTTTGTGTCTTCGGAGATATTCAGGCCACTGTTAAGTCATATTTTAATTAAGGGGAGTTAAGTGTTAAAGACTGGAATGTACGGGTCGGATTTTTGTACACGCTAGTAAACACGCTCTGCGTGATGAGATAATTTTTTTAGTCGGGTGTTGTATGCTCAGTAATGTTTAAACTGTTACCTGACTAGTTGTTAGTTTGTTTAAAGATAGGATAAAGAAACTGGTCGAATGTTCTATGAAATAGTTTTGGGGGGAAAGGCGGATGAATTCAGCTCACATCTCAAGCTGCGAGTTCGCGCTTGAATGAATTTTTACTGAGCTGTTTTGAGCAGCGGATTTTTCGTTACAGTACGTTTTCTGGCAGAGCTTGGGAATGGACGTTATCCATTTCGCTAGTGTGTTCCAGAATATATTTTAGTGAAAGGAATATTTGATAATTCCTGAATGTACGTTATTGAAGATTGAGAGATAATATATTCATATTGATTCAAAGCCTTGGATATTATGGCTTACCAATGTACTGTGTATTCAATTGAAGATTGAGAGAGATTATATTCATATTGATTCAAAGCCTTGGATATTATGGCTTATCAATGTACTGTGTATTCAATTGAAGATTGAGAGAGATTATATTCATATTGATTCAAAGCCTTGGATATTATGGCTTGTTAATGTACTGTTGATTCTGTATGCGTATATTATGAACTGTCGATGCTCCATGACTTGATGTGAACTGTATTACTGGTATGTCTACGTGACTGTGTAGTGAACAAACAGTGTATAACATTATCAGGAGTTTCAATGTTCCTGACTCCTATGTTTGTTGTGGTGTGTGGCTCCAGTCTGTCCAGGTATGCCAGAACCCTTTAACATTCGCGTATGTTATGATTTACATAGTCACACACCTGTCGGCCATCCGTAAGCCCGACCTATGCTGATCGCCATTCATCAGCGAAACTATATTAACTTTGTCCAGCCATCCCGCCTGCAGAAGGTGTTACAGTAATACACATCTGTAACAGCCACATAACAAGCCATAACAAGACATAACAAGACATAAGACTTTGTTTGCAGAAGACCATAATAGAAGAGAGAGTTGAAGGCAGATATGCAAGGGGAAGACAGCGCTATAATTGGGAAGATAACCTCAAGAGATGAACAGGAAAGAGTCTATCAGAGTGAACCATCAAGACAAGAGTCTATCAGAGTGCACCATCAAGATAAAAGTCTATCAGAGTGCACCTTCAAGACAAGAGTCTGTCAGAGTGCACCATCAAGATAAGAGTCTATCAGAGTGCACCATCAAGATAAGAGTCTGTCAAAGTCCACCATCAAGATAAGAGTCTATCAGAGTGCACCATCAAGACAAGAGTCTATCAGAGTGCACTATCAAGATAAGAGTCTGTCAGAGTGCACCATCAAGACAAGAGTCTATCAGAGTGCACCATCAAGACAAGAGTCTATCAGAGTGCACATCAAGACAAGAGTCTATCAGAGTGCACCATCAAGACAAGAGTCTATCAGAGTGCACTACCAAGACAAGAGTCTATCAGAGTGCACAATTAAGACAAGAGTCTATCAGAGTGCACCATCAAGACAAGAGTCTATCAGAGTGCACCATCAAGACAAGAGTCTATCAGAGTGCACCACCAAGACAAGAGTCTATCAGAGTGCACCATCAAGACAAGAGTCTATCAGAGTGCACCATCAAGACAAGAGTCTATCAGAGTGCACCATCAAGACAAGAGTCTATCAGAGTGCACCATCAAGACAAGAGTCTATCAGAGTGCACCATCAAGACAAGAGACTATCAGAGTGCACCATCAAGACAAGAGTCTATCAGAGTGCACCATCAAGACAAGAGTCTATCAGAGTGCACCATCAAGATAAGAGTCTATCAGAGTGCACCATCAAGACAAGAGTCTATCAGAGTGCACCATCAAGGCAAGAGTCTATCAGAGTGCACTACCAAGACAAGAGTCTATCAGAGTGCACTACCAAGATAAGAGTCTATCAGAGTGCACCATCAAGATAAGAGTCTATCAGAGTGCACTACCAAGATAAGAGTCTATCAGAGTGCACTACCAAGATAAGAGTCTATCATAGTGCACTACCAAGATAAGAGTCTATCAGAGTGCACTACCAAGATAAGAGTCTATCAGAGTGCACCATCAAGATAAGAGTCTATCAGAGTGCACTACCAAGGTAAGAGTCTATCAGAGTGCACTACCAAGATAAGAGTCTATCAGAGTGCACTACCAGGACAAGAGACAAAAGACGTCGGAGATCCATTACAGCCAACCTTCGTTGTGGAGATGGCACCTGATGATGATGAAATGAACAAAAAAAAAAAGATAAGATAAGCAATAGAAATTTGAAAAGAAACCAAAGACAAAACAAACACACTCACACAAAAGAAAACAAATGTAACATAAGAAAACAGTAACACTAAATCATTCATTCATGTTTTATTTTAATTCCTTACGGAGCACGCAGTCGCCACTGTAGTTAATCCTTCTGTTTTTGCAGGAATCCTTAACCCAGCATTTATACACTAGCCGTGGTGGTGTCTGCAACTATATTTTCTACACGATGAGATAGCCTGTTTCACGCATAACCTCATATCAGTCGCCTTGTACGACATGCCTGTGAGAGCACCTGTCATATTCTATCTTTGTCTCATCAAAAAACCCCCATCCCCCGGAAGAACTACATGAGGGTATTTTCGCTTTTGGATCATCTTTTTTCCACTTCTACCCATAGTAGCGTGACTGTGTTAGCTTTTTTTTAAATAAACTTCTTCTAGAGTCTTTTTTGTGTGTGTGGTTTTGCGCACTCACTTTTCTCTTCTTGGCGTGTTCCTGTCAGGAGCATGTTTGACCATACTGGCGGTTTGTTTTCCGAGGACGTGCCCATTCAATACTGATACCTGTTGTGACTGGATGGCCTACTCTAGCATTATCCGTGCTATTAATATGACTTAGAATAGGAAAAGCAGTTACGACAATTCATCAAATAAAAATGTAAGTTACGCTATTATAAAATAAGAGCGAAACTGAAACTAGTTCAAGTGGGCAGCCCAACGCTTTCTAAGGCGGGAGTTGCCTAGCAAAATAGTGACGTAAATGGGAATAGCCAAGATTGTCTATGGAACAGCGAGGCTAAGCCCATCGAAATAAATCATAAAATATTAAGATAACCAATCAAAAGGTGGCGAGACCACGCACCACCCTAGGTTAACAAAATCTAATAAACTAGGAATCAGTCGTACTTAGAGAGCCATAGCACATTGACATGGTTTTAACTGGTAGTGTATGCAACTTGGCGCTCAACCCAGTCTGCCACAAAAGTCCGGCTCCAACGATCAAGATATTTATTCTGAAGATATCGGAGAAATATTTGAGAAGCTAACAACAAATTTTTCCATTAGTGAAAGAAGTGTAGTTATACCTTCTTCAGTGTATATGATCGTAAGTACACTCTCGATTTAACTTAGAAATATTCCAGAGAACATTAGGTAGACTACACACGTCTAGAGAAGTGAGATGTATTGATTTCACAATAACCAAGTTACAAGGAGAAGTAGAGGAATATCTAACTATTACGCCTAAGGAGCTCCCTAACGAGAATAGAAAGACAGAATATTGTCAAGAGATATATGAACCAGAAGTTATTGAAGTAAAGGACGGAAAACTGAAGATGTACAAAGGCTCTACATTTGCAACACAGAAATTGAATTGTTTGTAAATTTCCTTGCCTGTCAAAGTTGTTCGTTAATAAAGTTTTAATTGAACATCATAGCATTTGACTCCATCACTAACCATTGAAGATTTTCTTAAATTTGAGTTATTAATCTACCACTATAAGGGAAGTCACACATCACACCATCGCAGAAGGATACGAACGAACCTGAAATATTGACACATCATCCAAGAATCAACACCTCTGGCAGAATAGACTAGTAGCTGAAAAATCAACTTGAAAGATTAAGAAAATCAGATATGATAAGATATTGTTAGGTCAGCATTCTGACACATAACATCGGTTACTTGCCTCCAGATAGAGCCGTAAACACTGTGACCAACGGTGACATACCTCTAAGTGGTGCCGTGAATACAGACACTGCCACACTTTTCCCCTCTTTATTTATTAAAATGTTTATACAATGCAACCCTATCTTCTGTTCTGTACAGTTCGTATTCTTCTATCGCTTACTAGACACATTAATAATTCTGTAAGTCCCAAAAGCCGATATATCGTACTTCCTTCCAGACCCATTTGACCCAATGAACGTTTAATCGGCTTTCGTATCTTTTGCTCCTTTCTAGAGCTGTTTTCAAACTTTAATAACCCAACACGTCATTTCTGACAGGAAGTACTTTCATTTTAAATACCTCGTATTTATGCATATGAACATTAAAATTTTTTTTTTCCAAACAACAATAAAAAAAGCACTGGGGTGGCCATTTTTGTTTGGGCCAAACCCAGCTTTTTGCTTGGGACTGAAAGAGTTAAGGTCTTTGTCTTGTGTCACATAACCTATATTCTAAAATAGGGGTAACCACAGACGTGATTGTGCCACTAATTAAGCTGGGTAATTCCTAGGTGCATATCCGGTGTTACGTGTTGAAAATCGAGCTAAAGACCCATGTCCACGAAGCACTATTTTTGTAGTGCATTGTTGGCAGGGAAGATAGTGCGATTCGCTTCCGCAGCTAGGCGGTTTTGCCATTAGGAAGGTCATGGGTTCGAGTCACCGGGAAGCCTATCACTTCTGCCGTTTTTCTGTTGTCTAGTTTTCTACTTTATTTCTCACGAGCGCCTGAAACATATTTTCATGAGTGTATTATTTATTTATTGTTTTTATTCAATGTGTTTGCCTTGTGTGACGAGACCCGTTCTTTCAGCCTTAGTCAGAAGTCATTATGTTATATTAGCCAGTCAAAAAAATAAAAAATAAAAAAAAATATAAAAGGAAAGAGAGAATTCTGCACAGCGTTGATAAAAATCAAGTACTGAAAAGGATTACTAACACAACAGTTGGCTGTGGTTGTTCCGATAGCAGTTTGTGTTACACAATGAGGTATTTAGCCTCATGCACAGATTAAATTTTTTAATGGCCTCTAAATATTTGCCTCATCCAGGCAGTAGTTCTAATCTATGGACACTCAATAAAACAGTTGCAAAAAATGGTTACATCATTCGAAATGAAATGCTACAGAAGGATGTTGAAAATACCCTGGACAGAAAAAAAGACCAACAGAGAAGTACTGCACTCACTAAATGTAGAGGAAAATTGGCTCCTAAATATCATTGAAATGAGGAAGCTGAAAATTTTCGGTCATATAAAAAGACAAAATAGTCTGGAAAAATTAGTAATGGAAGGCATGGTCTCTGGAAAAAGGGGAAGGGGTCGATCTAGACGACGGTGAATCCAGGAAATCACAGAGAGTCTGAACTTGTCTTTGGCTGATGCAGGTTGACTTGCCCAGAATCGTGATGCGTCCGGAGCAGCTGTAATAGAGACAATGTTCTGGAAAGAGTACTTCACATGATGAGTTCTAATCTACTTCAAAGGCTCGCGAAAAGGGAAAAGGTTTTAAGCTATCGCTCTAGTATACCATCTCAATTGGCGAGTTGGATAAACAATCTATTTATTCGTCACTTGGATAATTGGAATCCAATTAAACAAACAAACAAACAACAAATAAAATAAAGAAAGAAAGAAATTTTTTTTTTGCATAGAATCATCTTTATCTTTATACATTTTCGATTCCCACGGAGCAAGGGAGAATCACTGAAGTTTGTCCCCTTACGGAAACCAAAAATATCATCACCGTACTTCTTTATTCCATCTCCACTTCAACTTTTGAGAAAAACACGTCCTAAGTTTTTGGGTTACTACAGTAGTTGAAAAGAAGGATATATCACATTAAAATGAAAATTTTTCTCCATTATCCAAACTGGTAACTGTAAGACATTTTGTAGGATGATAGATTAAACTATAAGATGTTGATTTATGACCTCAGGTCAAGTTTGACCAAAAGTGGAGATGAAATAAGACAGTACTAAGGCGACGCAATGCCAAAGCACTTAATTTGTTCTTCAAGTAGTAGTTTCTATTTATAGCAACTACTGTTGTAGAACGAAATTGCTGGCCCCAAACAGCGGCACATATAGACTCGTCCTGAAAAATCACTCGTTCCATTCACCAGCTAATCAAAAGCAACAAAAACAATAAACGAAATAACCGACCAATCACTCATAGCTTCCATATTTCGTCCAATCAGATAGCAGTAATATTAACCAATAATCAATTAGTCATGCGATGGTATACTTAGTGTTTCACCCAACACACTTAAAAAGCAATAGCCAGCCGAACAATCAATTATCACTACATATATTGAAATATTTCAAAAAACATTTCATGCAGCGTCTCCAACTAACAGGTGTGACGTGACATCTGTCCGACTTAGATTTTCGACAATTCTCCAATTTTGTGTGTGTCCAGTATATGCAACCTCGTCCACCATAGATTCTGCAGAGAATAATTAAAGACATTTATAGAAGGATGCATACATACATTCTTGAATGTACATTCCCAAACAAATAAAATCCTTGTCCAGTTTAAAAAAAAAAAAACCACCAGAACATTGCTTCTGTTTGGTTTTGTTTTGTTTGCACACGGACAACTCCATCAATGTTCCGATCTCCTCCCTTAGATCCCACAAGGAGGATCTCAGCACAGTGCACGAACTTTGTAGCACCGGCTAGAATCCCAGTTTATGTATGTTGGAATCACACATTCTATAAATATTTCTGTGGTGAGTAGGTTTCCAAATTTTTAAATTTTGCCAAAGCAGCGGCCTTATGGCCTATTATTTACGATTTCCAACTGCCGAGGAATTTTTCTCACACGTAACTTACACATGGGACCTTCTATTATTTTGCCCTTATCCGAGAAGGCTAGGCATGCGATCTCACTACCCAGGAGACCTGGGGTGGGGGGGGGGGGAGGGAGTATGTTATAATTAGGACCAATAGTTCTGAAAATAAGTTCCCATAAATTATATTCCTTCTACTGGGGATCGAACCTGGTACCTTTATCATTCGAGGCGGGCGCCATACCTGTTAGTCACTCCGACCTCCATATCAGCTTCTGTATGAGATTAAATGTTAAAACAGTGTTATTGTATGGCTCTGAATCACAGAGAACAATAAACGGAAAACGCGGCTTAACAAACTGTCATAAATGGATAATGACCTTGAACTGGAGGGTATGTAAATTATTACTATGTATATGTGCACATACATATTCATATTTCAGATGACAGATAACGTCTTATTTCGTTTTTCTTCATTTATTTTATTTCTTCAATGGGACGCAAATACACCGCCTTTTACTGACATTATTAAATCTGTGTGTCTAGATCAGTGCATAACTTTCATCACACTGATGTGCTATCTGAAATGTTTATTTTTGTCCTAAACAATGAACAGACTGTGTTATTGACTAACTAACAGCACAGGGAATGCGAATGGAATGTCAGACTGAACTGGTCTGTAAGACCGGGACCTAAGACACGTCAACAGTGAAGAATGCAGTCAGCGACCCATAGCTAGGCTGCTTGCATCAGGGTCAGGGAACCATAGCTGACCAAGACCCTACTCCACCTCCAAGTGGTGGTCCTGGAAAGAGGCTGCATCACTGCAGTCTGGCTGAGTGAGTAGGGATCGAAGAGGGAAGGCTAACCCGGTCCCAAAAAATGCCGTGCTGAAGTCGGATGTGTCGGCCGAAAGGCGCAAATATCGCAGCTTCGCTGTAAACGGACACAACGCAACCAACGAAGGAGAAAGAAGTTTGTAAGACCGCGCTTTTCTCCCTCAGCAAAAAAAGCAAATATGTAAATAACTCAAATAATCTTATTATCTCTGAAGAGTATATCACTACGGCAATAATTCGGATTCAGCAAGCCCTGACATCACTGGAGTAGTGGACCAGAGCATGGCTAATAAAGATAAATGAAGGGAAAACAACATACACAGTGTTCTCCCTGTCAAATAAACCATAGAACGCCAAACTAGTAACGAAATGGGAAGAACTGACACAAGGATGAAAATCTACCTTGGCGTTACATTTGATCATCGTTTGACTTGGAGAAACGAGATTTAAAGAAACTGGATAAGGGCAAGACAAAAAAATGGCAGTCATGAAAAAACGTGCTGGAACAGTTTGAGGTGCAGATGAGCGTGTGCTAAAGACACTATAAATAGGGCGAGTAAGACCAGTCTTTGAATATGGCAGTGCAGCATGGGTAGTATCAGCTAAGTCAAACTTCACATATGAATACAGCCATCTCGACCTTTAGTTTTTTCCGTTAATTAGAGTAGTTAAGAAATTTTTTTTATATTTGATGTGGCGAATGAATCAGGAAATTCATCACCCCTGTGTCTTGATTAAAAATCTTCGTGCCCACTCGCCCGTGCAGTTCTGGGGGGGGGGGGGGGGCTCCGAGGAGACAAAAAAGGAATAGGTCTTCTCCTTCCTTATACATGTCGTACAATGCGACCAATACGATACTGTGTATGAGGATGGGAACCTCGTTATGTTAAAAACAAATTGTTACATACACCATAGCTGGAAGAGCACGCGATGGCTTGGCGCAGGCTTCTGGCAAAGAGAACCAGTTGGAGTGGTGGCTGCATGTTCTTCTTCTTCTTCTTTGATCCTTAGCCACCGACCGTCAAAGCAGTCAGTGGCCATCACGCCTAGTGGCGTCTTGTAGGGCAACAACAAATTGATTCCACTTTGCTCGGTCGGTGGCCATCCTTCGTACAGTGCCCCAACTCTGGTTCATTCTTTGCATCTCAGCCTCCACAGTCCTCCGCCAGGTTGTTTTTGGTCGGCCTCTTTTTCGTTTTCCTTCAGGGGTCCAAAGCATAGCTGTTCTTGTGATGGCATCGGGGTCGCTTCTGAGGAGGCTGCATGTTCTATAAGGAAAAAAAAAAAAATTGACGTTTGCTCATCCGGGTTCCAGACAGGCGACATTGTGGAAACATTATATTTCGGTAACTTTGTTCCGTCCTTGTTCTTACACTTACCTATAAATATAAATGGAGTGTAGCAACAGAAGGGATGCCCCGGCGATCAAAATGCAGTTCCTATAGCTGGCGATTTGTGACGTCTTCAAACTGGTGTCCATTTTTTTGATGATGTTATGAAGACCAGAACACAGCGAGCGCCAGGTACTGAGTGTAGTAGAAAGACAAACATTTTGTGTGGTAATTTAACGATATCAAGAATGGCTGGTCATCCCACGTCTGCTGTACTTTTAGATCACTCAGCACATTCACACACAAGCCAGCTCAGCCGCAACTAGCCCAACTTACAACGTCACTACTATCAAACAACTACAACAACCCTCTCACAACAACAACAACAACCACAAAAACTACTTACTAATTTATAATCATGTCTAGTGTTACTGTGTAAATTACTTCTATTGGTGTTGAAAATTTTCCTTCTGTTACTTCTGTTAAGTGTAGAATGTTTGTGGTGGGTGTTGAATGGAAAGATAGTGCTACCTTCTGGCACAGCTGACAATGTTGACGTCAGCAAGGTCGGGTTTACAGTAGTGGCCGACAGGCGTGTAAAATATATTGGATGAATGTCATGGGTTCAATAAATGTGTATGTAAGTCTCTGGTATCACCCACACAACAGTAACGTAGGTCAGGAATAGACCAACGGGCAAGACGAGTTCGTATCCAATTCATACACAGTTTATTTATCACAGTAACATAGACATCACAGGTAGTACATTGTCACAGGTTACTACAGCGTACAAAATCTATGGCAAATAGGTTGCAGAACACAGCAACTCGTCATAAATTGTGGAAAGTACATATCCCATCAGTAACTCATCATACAAGTAATGGTAATCCATCAGAAAAAGGGCTGCATAAGCAGCAACTCACTGTACATTGTAATTCGAAAAATCTATGGCAAATAAGTTGCAGAACACAGCAACTCATCATAAATTGTGAAAGAACATATCCCATCAGTAACTCATCATACATGGTAATCCATCAGAAAAAAAGGATTGCATACATAGCAATTCATCATAAATAATGTGAGCCGATGTAATCCATGGCATTTGAATAATATCTTGGAAAAAAACGCTTCCCTTCAATAATTTACTCTGGTCACATTAGCGAGACAAACAACCATCTCGAAGCCCTGCCAGATACTTAATGACTGAGATTATAGTTTCTCAGTACAACTCAGTAAAGTCGCTCATGCGCGAACTAACTGCTTGACATGTGAGCTCAGCTCATCCGTCTCTTCCCCCTACTACTAAGAACATTAGAACAGTTTCTTTATTTTTTTTAAAAAACTAACACAGACTCAGTTGAGCTATGTTCCAAAATTATCGTACACAAATAAAACATCTACCTCATGACTTTAAACGTGCTTACTAACAAAAATAAGCCCCGTACATAATAGTCCCTAACACTTAACTCCCCCTCAGAATCATGACTTAACATCTAGTAACAAAGAACTACAACAGCTCTCACATATCAATAACAACAACCATAATGAATACTCACTAATTTATAATCATGACTGGCATCAAACAACTACACCTCTCATACATCAACAACAACATCAAAAACAACAACCACTACTGCTACTCACAAACTTATAATAATGTCTGGCATAAACAACTACAACAGCTCTTACACATCAACAACAACAACCTCAACAACAACCACCATAACTACTCACTAATGTATAATCATGTCTAGCATCAAACAACCACAACAGCTTTCACACAACAACAACAACAATAGCCACCACCATAACTACTCACTAATATATAATCATGACTGGCATCAAACAACCACAACAGCTTTCACACAACAACAACAATAGCCACCACCATAACTACTCACTAATTTATAATCATGTCTGGCATGAAACAACCACAACAGCTTTCACACAACAACAACAACAATAGCCACCACCATAACTACTCACTAATTTATAATAATGTCTGGCATCAAACAACTACAACAGCCCTCACACAACAACAACAACAACCACAACTTACTAATTTATAATCATGTCTGGTATGGCGAGAAAGATAACAAACATGCAGAGCTTGAACAGGAAACTTCTAGAATAAACACGGAACCAGGGCCAACGTCTCAAGACTTTCTCCAGCACCATGATCAGAAACAGTACGCACATCCAAGACAGGAAGTGATTCTGGGATTGGAAGATGGCGGCGGTGCATATACATTTGGGTAAACATGAGAAAGTTAAGGTTTTAAAAATTCATAATTACCGCATTCTTGTTTTATTACGTTTTGTAAATAAGACATTCTTCATCTTCTGCTTGGATCATTGGCCACTGACTGAAAAAAGCAATCAATGACCATCACATTTAGTGGTGTTTTGTGGAGCAGCAACAAACTCTCCACTTAGCTCGGTATGTTGCCATCTTTCGTGCGAGGCCCCAACTCTGGTTCATGCTGTTAATTCCAGCCTGTGTAATTCTCAGGCAAGTTGTTTTTTGATTGGCCTCTCTATTGACTTCCTTCTGGTTACATAGCATAGCAATTCTGGTGATAAGTCTCTGAGGTATCCTCTGAGGATATAGCTATTTCAGTTCTGGCTTCTACCCGCTAAGATAGTGTGCAAATCTTCTTGATTGCTCCGAGCAAGCAGTTTCTGGTTGGTGACAATAAATCATTACTGTGTAACAATGACCTAATTCTCGTTTCATTTTATTTTTTACTATGTCCCACTTACTCAATCCTTGTGTAATTTTTTTCTATAAATACACCATTCATCACCGTTCAGTTCTCCAAGGAACATAGATCTTCAACAAACGTATGCCACGTCTTCCTGTCCCGTGCCATCAGCCCAAGGCATTTCCATGTGCTCTTCATCAACTCTATGCCAGTCTCCAGTTCTCTTCTCCATGTGTTACTTGATCCCAGTCTACTACTCTTACCCTGGGGGTTTCAGAAAAAGGACTGTCCGATAATGCTATCAATAGGTTTCTAAATGTGTATACTGATCCATCTCCAGCGTTTCCTTCTAATATCTTGTTCCACTGACGCCTGTCGTGTTCTTGTCATCAGTTCAACATATATGATATTATCATATCACTTCAATCCTTCTATTCTACGCAAGCACCCGGTTATCAAAACCTGTAGCTTTTCGGTTGTGGTTTTGTGTTGTTCTCCGTTTTTCAGAGCCATACAATAGTACTGACTGTAGATTGGTCCCTTCTGAATAGAAATAGAATAAGTGGTAGTTCAGTGAGAGATGATAGTAGAAATAGATTTTCACGAGTGAGATGGTAGAATTAATAGAGGCTGTCCCTGAAATCGAGAATCTTCTCTTCTTCAGCCTATCTTCTACAACAGATTTAGAGGAGTCGGACAGTCTATTATGATATATATATATATATATATATATATATATATATATATATATATATATATATATATATATATATATATATATATATATATATATATATATATATACCACTCACATACACACACACAAGTGACGACAGTTAGACGCACATACGTGAAAACTATGACAATGGAAATATAGTTATTTGGGACAAGCTGACTAACACACTGGGATAAGTTTATGTAAATTTTATTAACATAAGGAAAATTGTCCACAACAAATAAGTTTGCTTATCAAGCACATAAAATTACACATAGGTTAATGAATTACTAAAAGAATAATAGACCCATAGGTATGATCTTTTCCCCCGATGTTTTAGCCCACGATCCTGTTAGAAGAAAAGTGATAGCCCCAAAGAGTCACGGATTCATACGCTATAGTCTAAGGTTTACCCTCTAGAGTGTAAGAACAGAGTTAATACCTGAATCTAGTCTAAGAGGAAAACAGCATTAGCAACAAACTTGCATAACATGAAATTTCAAAGTGAGTGCACAAATCAGGTTTTAAAGGAATCAGTCCTGCATTCTCTCTCTTCATTCAGCCGTGGGCCCAGGCGTACTTGCTTACCTACAACTTGGGTAGTAACTTCTGGAACAATACTTAGGACACGCACATACATAATCTCCCGTGTTATTTTTTTGGCCAAAAGAACCCCAGTTCCACAAAGACAGGTTGAAGTCACTTCTTCAGGGAACGTTTTCTTGTTATTATTATTTGGAATTTCTGTTTGTGTCACATTTACTTTGTCCAGGCAAGAAAGTTAACAGCGCGCACAGGGTCAATAGCTTGAAGTTTCCCGTAACTAGGAAATGTCAGGTAGGTACTTCACTCAGTATAAATAATTGATTGTCACACCACAATTAGTCAAAAATTGTCGGAAAAAAGTTATTGATTATAATATGTTTCGCCACAGGGGCTGAATGTACTTGAGATTATTGGGAAGAATTATAAGCTGGCTCGATAGGCCTAGTACTTCATTAAGTCTTAAGCTAGTGAAATATGGGTACTCTGTCTATTTCTGGATGCGACACAAGGCCAGACAGGTTGTAACTTGTAATTCAAATTATTTTAAAGACATGAAATGTTTCTTCTGTGATTTATTCTCATCTGTACTGAATAAACCGCTGGCAATTTTAGGGCTTGACCCAAAATACTCCAAACAGAACTATGGGTATCACAACGAAACTGGTAGTTTCACTTATAAATAAGTATCTAGAACGAAGCGATCCGTCTACTGTAACTTCGGAGGTCTGAATGATGAAGTCTAAACTACTCTAGTATATTATATGAAAACCCGACAAAGGATGCACGCTATTTTCGAAAACCCCAAAATAGCGTCCCGTCTTAACACTTCACATTAACTCAGGCGCCAGCAATGAAACTGTCAGTGCTCGTTCTAACACCTACAGCTACCTCTGGTCCCAGGATGCATACTTGCGCCTACAACTTGGGTAGTAACTTCTGGAACAATACTTAGGACACGCACATACATAATCTCCCGTGTTATTTTTTTTGGCCAAAAGAACCCCAGTTCCACAAAGACAGGTTGAAGTCACTTCTTCAGGGAACGTTTTCTTTTTTTTAATTTATTATTTTATTGAATGGCATGAATAAATCTGTTTGTGTCACATTTACTTTGTCCAGGCAAGAAAGTTAACAGCGCGCACAGGGTCAATAGCTTGAACACAGTTTCCGTAACTAGGAAATGTCAGGTAGTAGGTACTTCACTCAGTATAAAGTTGGTGTAAGTTCAGCAGGATTGTCACACCACAATTAGTCAAAAATGGTCGGAAAAAAGTTATTGATTATAATATGTTTCGCCACAGGGGCTGAAATGTACTTGAGATTCTACACATGGGAACAAATTGCAATAACAACACATGGGAAGATCTTATGAGCTGGCTCGATAGGCCTAGTACTTCATTAAGTCTTAAGTTAGTGAAATATGGGTACTCTGTCTATTTCTGGATGCGACACAAGGCCAGACAGGTTGTAACTTGTAACCCAAATTATTTTAAAGACATAAAATGTTTCTTCTGTGATTTATTCTCATCTGTACTGAATAAACCGCTGGCAGTTTTAGGGCTTTACCCAAAATACTCCAAAATGCCTTGGTTTTTTTTAAATTCAACCTACACTAAAGTATCACAACGAAATTTTTTATCTGTTAGTTTCACTTATAAATAAGTATCTAGAACGAAGCGATCCGTCTACTGTAACTTCGGAGGTCTGAATGATGAAGTCTAAACTACTCTAGTATATTATATGAAAACCCGACAAAGGATGCACGCTATTTTCGAAAACCCCAAAATAGCGTCCCGTCTTAACACTTCACATTAACTCAGGCGCCAGCAATGAAACTGTCAGTGCTCGTTCTAACACCTACAGCTACCTCTGGTCATTTCCCAGCGATGCATGTTGGCGCCTATCACACCTATCACCCAGAACTTAACCGTAGAAGCTTCGTGTTAGATAAAAATACCAGACGATATGTCTGCCATCCCCTGTCTGTCGAGATGAATTTCACACTATTCGGTACTTAGCTTAACAGCAATAAACTGCGTTGCTAAATACGAAAAGAGCCAGGCGAAGGTATGAATGGGAGAGTTTTATTATTCACAATCAAACGAATGCGAAATAAAAAGAAAAAGGATAATAGAGCGACACTAAAGTAGAAGACACGGGTAGAATAGAGAAAAGATATAGAAATTTATTAATCATAAATCTCTCTGCGACACTGACTTGACATTTGAACTGTGTATTATGAATTTTATTTTGGACTTGTGTTGAAAGAGTATTACCCACATTAGACGTAAGCAATCCACTTTGTTTGGCCATGCAATGAGACGTGGACAGCTAGAATATTTCATGACAACAGGATAACTGAAGGAAAAAGAGACAGATGGCGAAAAAGAGAGAATATATTGGGCAATTTGACATCGTTGCATGAAAATACGTTAACAACAGAATTGATAAAGGTAAGAAGAGTTATAGGCAAACGTGCAAGGGAAAGACAGCGCTATAAGTGGGAAGATAACATCAAGAGATGGACAGGAAAGAGTCTATCAGAGTGCACCACCAAGACAAGAGACAGATGACGCCGGAGATCCATCGCAGCAGACTTTAGATGAGGAGATAGCAACTGATGATGACTGGCATTTTAGTTGATGATGAATGTTTCAAAACCAACATATTCTTTAGTTTTAATAACTACATTGGATTTTATAAGTAAACTAGTGTAAAAGCCCGTCATAAGACGGAAATTAAATTCAAAACCACCAATACCTAACGGCAAAAAAAGTATTAAAAAAAACCCACTGTGCATCACCACAGTATACGAACTACAAGTACATAGCAGCAGCGAAGATCCCAATGTGTGTATACGTGATCACACATTCTATAACTATTTTTGTGCACACCTTCATTTGTACATTCTTCTTTGGTAAGTGTTTTTATTTTTGGGAGAGTACATATAAGGGAAACTATACAATTAATGTCTAATTTTCAACCAAAGTTGCATCCCTTAGCGTTACGTACTGACAGAAAAGGCTGGGATTTTATATAAAGGATTATGTTTGTTTTTTAAGTAAGATATTTTTGTTTTATTCTTCTTCTTCTTCGTACACTCTCAGACGTCAACTTGAATATGTTCAAAGACATCAGTGGTCAGCTTGAGGCTGTTTCAATCTCTATAGAGCTTTTCCATGAACTGTACTGGTGACGGCCATCACGGCCATATGTGCCTTCTCTGTTCCTAATATGGTGGGCATCTTTGAAGCAGATGTAATGATGTCGATGTTTTGTTTCATGATTGCATCAATCCTGCTATCTCATGCAGTCCTATGTTATAACTAACTAGTTACTGTGTTATACTTAACTCCCTCACGCCTTAAACGTAACTCGTTTTTGTTTTAAGGGAAGTTAATTAATGACAGTACAAGGGACATTGAAACGGTGGTTTCCCCTTGCCTTCCTTTGGTTTATGGGAGAACGTCTTTTTTGCCTTTTCCTTAAACGTCAAAGCACATACAGTCAATCGATCAACTGCCTTTAGCTCCCCAAGAAGCATAGGCCTTCAACAAACACATGCCAAGTCCTCCTGTCACGTGTCATCAGTGCAAGTTCTTTTCACATTTTCTTTATCATTATCGTTTCTTTCTCCATTTCTCTTGTCCTTGTGTTGTTAATTGGTCCGACTCTGTTTCTTTTACCCAAGGGATCACAGAACAAAAGACTACCTTGTAATTCTATGAACACGTTTCCTCAATGTGCGTCTTATCCATCGCTAGCGTCTTCTTCTCATCTCGTGTTCCACTGGCACTTGTCTGGTTCTTGTCACATAAGTTCCACGTTAGTGATCTTGTCACATCAGTTCCACGTTAGTGATCTTGTCACATAAGTTCCACGTTAGTGATCTTGTCATAACATTTCAGTCCTTCTTTTCTACGCTAGCACCCGTGTATGAAAGTCTGTAGCTTCTTGGTCGTTGTTTTCGCTGTTCTCCATGTTTCACAGCCATACAATAGGACTGACTTGACATTTGACTTGCAGATCCTAATTTTTATGTTGGACTTGATTTCTTTTTACTTCCATGTATTTCCCAGTGCATGATAGTGAAGAAGACGATGGCGATGGATAGAACACACACTGAGGAAACATGTTGATAGCATTACAAGGCAGTCCTTGTTCTGAAACCCCCAGGGCAAGAGAGGGAGAGGTAGATCAAGAAGAACACGGAGAAGAGAGCTGGAAACAGAGGTGAAAATGATGAGGAGAACGTGGAAAAAACTTGAGATGATGGCACGTGACAGGAGGACTTGGCATGTGTTTGTTGAAGGCCTATGCTCCTTTGGGAGTGGAGGGTTATGAATGAATGATAGCTCGTCTAGCCTTCTGTATTCTTATGTTAAAATCATTATTTGTTCCTCCAACTTAACAACAGTAAAAGTGGTCCCCAAAACGTGTCTCTTCCTCTCATCCGCCCCCTGTACCTGTTAAACTCGAGGAGGGCACCTCTTGAAGACATAAATAAACTGCGATAATTTTAAGGAACAAAAACACCAACCTTTGCAATTAGCTCCAGAATATAAGGATTTAGTAGCAAGGCAGACAACAACAGCACTTCGTGTGTCCGAACACCAAAATGGAACATGCTAGGTACGACACTCAGTGGAACCAGGACGTTCCAGAAGATGAAGAAGTTACCTGGGCTTTGTTCAAGAGCTAGCACGGTGTAATTCTCTGCCTGAGGACGCAATTACCTGGTATATTAATACCTTAATTTTCTTAAATGCTACCTGAATTAATCAAACCATTTTGACTTTCTCACTATTTTGTTAAATTATCTCTTTCACTCATTTTTGATTGTTTGCTTCTTTCTTTCTTTCTTTCTTTCTTTCTTTCTTTCTTTCTTTCTTTCTTTCTTTCTTTCTTTCTTTCTTTCTTTCTTTCTTATACAAACACTTGAAGAAAAGGTGTAAAATCTTACATATACTTTGGCAGCAATGTAGACAAAGTTGGAGGGACAGGCAATGATATAAAAATAAGAATACAAAAAGTTAGAGAAGCGTCCAAATGGAGATATATATATGGAGATCAATAAATTAAACCCAACACATTAATCAGAATATTCAATTCAAATGTTAAGTCAGTCCTATTGTCATCATCATCATGTGACGTATTCTCTCCAGAACGTTGTCTCCATTACGGCTGCTCTGAACGCATCACGATTCTGGGCAAGTCGACCTGCATCTTCCAAAGACAAGTTCAGACTCTCTGTGATGTCCTGGATCCACCGTCGTCTAGGTCGTCCCCTTCCCATTTTTCCAGGGACCATGCCTTCCATTACCAATTTTTCCAGACTATTGTGTCTTTTTATATGACCGAAGAATTTCATCTTCCTTATTGCGACTGTATTTAGGAGCCAATTTTCCTCTACATTTAGTGAGTGCAGTACTTCTCTGTTGGTATTTTTTTCTGTCCAGAGTATTCTCAACATCCTTCTGTAGCATTTCATTTCGAATGATGTAATCTTTTTTGCAACTGTTTTATTGAGTGTCCATGTCTCGCAGCCGTATGTTGCTACTGGGAATATACATGCTCTGATCAGTTGTAACTTTGTTTCTTTGCTTGTGCCTTGCCATAGGTTTTCCATCTGTATTAGTTTATGTGAAGCAATTGCAAGTCTTCTTTTAATTTCTACTGCACAGTCGCCAGAGCTGTTGATGATTGATCCTAAGTATTCGAATTCATTAACACCTTCCAGTTCTTCGTTTTCAATTTCAATTTCTGGTTTGATCTTTACTTTGTCTTTTATCAATACTTTAGTCTTCTTGGTGTTTAGGTATAGATTCTGGGCCTCGCTGTGATTTTTGGTTGACAGAATTAATTGTTCAAGTCCTTCTGGGTTGGTCGATAGGAGGACTGTGTCGTCAGCATATCTGATTTCCGGGATCTGGTACCCGCCGATGTTGAATGGGTCAAACTCTGCGTGTTCTTGGTCATCTCTTACGTTTCTCATGATATTCTCGGCATAAATGTTAAACAGGTAAGGGGAAAGGGTACAGCCTTGTCTTACTCCTTTCTGTACTTCAAACCATTCTGATGTTTCCCCCTCTATTCTTACGGCTGCCTGTTGTTCTTGGTACAGCAGTGCGATGAGTTGTATAAGGTGGTTTGGAAATCCTATTTTTTTTCATAATAGTCCATAACTGCTGATGTTGTACACAGACGAAAACTTTGGTGTAATCAATGAAACAAGTATATAGGTCAACGTTGTATCCTCTGTATGTAGTCCTGTTGTATGGCTCAAAAAAAAAAAAAAAAAAAAAAAAGCTTTCATAAATGGGTGGTTACGTAGAATATAAGAATTGAAATGATTTGACAAGATCAGTAATGTGGAAAAAATATATAAATTATAAAATAGAATAGTATAGAATCAGTTTTACAAATGAATGGTATACAGGAAACACAGGACGTTTCGAAGTTCACCCTCTGTCAGCTACAGTTACAAACGTGCGTCAAAGAGAAGAAATATAGACAGGTTAAAGAAAAACACTATAGACACTGCAAACACATAACAGGATGAGGAGCACAGATAAGAAGGGCCACATAGTCAGATGACAATGTAAACAACACATCTGATGCTGTTGTAATTTTGGTCTGTCTTAAACCACAGTCATATTTACCGCTCGCAATAATAGGATATAAAGGACCGATATAACAACCAATGAGAACGCTCCTTTTTCTGGTATGTATAAGGAAACCTATTAAGCTTAACATTGAGGCCTATTTTATGCAACTGAAAATACGAAGATATTTAATTTCTCAAAGACTAAAGATATTTAAACGAAAGTTATAGCTAGTTTAAACAACGAGGATATTACTTAAGAGGTATGTGTAAAGACGTCCTCAAATAATATGTTATTCTAAGAGAAAAATCGTTTTAATTGACATTTATACATCAGGGTAGTCCCCAATATAGTTAGTTAAAGACTGCATAGATTTAAATGCATTTTGCTAACTAAACAAATTTTAGCTAGCCTGATAGAGATAATTTACCAGTATAATACTAACTTTAAATGGGTAAAATCGGTCCACAATTAAGAAAGATAATAGATTTTAAAATTTCTGCACATTGAACGCGAAGGCAAAAAGACGCATTGTTTTGGGATTTCTAAACACCGCTTTTGCCCCAACCATCCGCGAGGTACGCTGAGACCCTATATAAGACCTTGAACTTGGGCTGAATTGAGGCCACATCATTTTCAAAATACAGTACTGAACAGAAGAAAGCGGCAAATGCTTGCTGTCAGATATTTTGCAGCTGTATCTACGTAGCAGACCTAGATACTCATTTACAGCCTGCTATAGCTATTGTATACTACCTGAGGGTACGAGAAATGTGTGTATATATATATATATATATATATATATATATATATATATATATATATATATATATATATATATATATATATATATATATATATATATATATATATATATATATATATATGTATATATATATGTGTGTGTGTATAATTATGTACTTTTCCTGTGTATAATCCACTTGTGTGTTCGCTAGTATGTTATATGTGTTAAGAAAAAATTATAGGACGAGTGTGCTGCCGGCTTGAAAGCAAGCATGTGTTAACGTTTAGGGACGAAAGCCAGCATTGGAAATGTGTAGGATAATTGAGAATCATGGCAGAATCTACGACTGTAAGTTTAATAATGTATTTGATGGAATATTTCGTAAAGGACCGTCACACTGTTCAGGACCATAAGAAAGGATGTCAAGAATTGTTTACATGTATTAATCAATGTGTTACTTCATAATTTGTACTTAACCAAATCATTGTAAGGAAGCATATGATGGACAATTGGATCAACGTATGATTTATAAGAAAAATGTAATCACATCGAACTGGCTGTAAGTGGTACTGAAGTAGATTGTTATGTGCAACTGTTAGCACATTGTCTGAGTTTGTTTGTAACGTTCATTGTGTGTGTGTGTGTGTTTGTGTGGATAAAATAGTGCTGGACCATACAAGGATTGCGATTATTTGTATTTTCCAGGTTTTATCCTGAAATGACTATCAGTCTTCGAGACATTTAATACTGAGGAACTCTGTTGGTGCGAGACGTTCTCAATATACTTAGAGCGAGTCACCGGATTGGTTCCCAGTCTGGAGATCCTGACCCTGTGTACTTCAAACTATACAAGATAGGTGGACACATAACTCCACTGGTCTGCACATCCAGCCTTATTTTGTTAAGAATTAAACCACACATTAAACAAACACAATTGCATGATGACTAATGACGGATTTAATGAACTTCTACCTACTTTACAGTCTAGTGAAACTAACAACTGTATATAAATATATATATACAGTACTTTGCAAAAAAAATGGCATTCATATTGCTCAGCTAAACATGCTGAAATCTAATTAAATATGCATGTTCCGCCCCAAATTTGCACTCCACTTAAGTGAACAAACACTAGCAAAATGTAAAAAAAAATTAGAGTAGAGTACAGTCCCTTGATAATAGAGCAGACGACAATTTCTAATGCTAGTGGCAGAAGATGGATACACAGACAAAGTGTATGTTAATTTCACAGCTTTGGAATGAAGGAAATCAAACATGTTCCAACATTTCTGAAACCTTGAACATTCCTGAGCGGACTGTCTACAGAGTTGTGAGTAAATTAAAAGCAGGTAATGGAATCGAGCGAAAAGAAGGTAGTGGGAGGCCAAGAATTTTGGACACAAATGACCATCGGTTTCTCGCCCAAATCGTTCGGGCTGGGTCAATGAAGAGTGTAGAAAACATACGGCAGCGCATGATCAAGTTGGAAAGCCCAGAGGTATCTAATTCTACTGTCAACCGTGAGCTACACAGGATGAATTACACAAAAAAGCGGGTAATTTCGTCACCATTGCTCACAGAGACTCACAAACAGATGCGCTTGAACTGGTGCCACGAAAACAAATATTTGTCATGGGACAATGTGATTTTTTCAGATGAATGTTCTGTTTGGTCTTATCCTGCTCAAATAAGTATTTGGACGAAAGACTCTGTAACGCCTGTGTACCAGCGACCGAAACATACCCAGAAATTCCATATTTGGGGAGGGGTGTCAGCAAGAGGTGCCACCCCACAGTGTATTTTCACAGGAATTCTCACGAAAGAAAGGTACATCGACATACTAGAGGGACACCTTCTGCCATTTATGCAGGTCATGTACCCCGATGGGTGCACATTTTAACATGACAATGACCCAAAGCATACAGCTCATACCACCAAAGCATGGCTGCAAGAGAAGAATGTGATAGTGCTGAAGTGGCCCAGCAACAGTCCCGACCTAAACCCAATTGAAAACGTTTGGGCACTACTCAAGAATCATTTAAAAAAGAGTGGACTCAGAGACGTTGAACAATTGAAGAAGGAAGCTGAAAAATACTGGGACAGTCTGACTCACAATTACCTACAAACACTTGTGGGAAGTATGCCTTGCCGCATCCAGGCTGGCAATTGTACTGAAACCACTGTTAATAGATAGGGGAGATACCAATCTTCCTCTGGGCATACAGTTTTTATTATTATTTGCTTCTATGAGTGTGCTGCGTTGCGAAAATATGACTGCCATTTTTTTTTGCAAAGTACTGTATATAATAACATAATTGACATTTTAAATATAACTTTTATATTTAACTAGTGTGGAAATGAACATTCCTTACTTATTTATTTCCATTTTGTAAAAAGCATTTGAATTTTATTATCATTTTCCTAACCGAAAAGAGAAACGGTATATGATCAATTAATTGTAAATATTTACATTAAGTCTTACTTAATTATTCAAGTTGAGTTAGATTCTGTTTGTATGTATATTACATAGCCATTAAATTAATTCATCCCCTAGCAGAGTCAAAATAAATATAAAAACCATTATTCAGGGTGGGATCTAGAGAGGTAGTACTCAGACCTTCAGTACATTCACTATCATCATACTTGAAGGTTTATACAGATTGACCCTACCTTGATTGTCGATACACCCTTACTCTTATTCAGAGAAGGGGGTATTTCTTATAAGACCAGTCTCTTATATGGCGATATACTGGTATCATTTGATACATCTTTTTGTCTGGGATATCCTATATTCTAATAACATCTGAACCTCTCGCGACAGATGCGCTGAAGAAGAACAGTAATAAAGTAAGAAAAATACAAAACCAGAATGCAAGAAATATCAATACAAGAAATTCAACAATCAACGAAAATCTAAAGGAGAAGATGAAATAACAAAACACAAGAAGTCCTGCTAAAAGAATCCATGCTTTAAGATCCGTAGGCTCGTATAATGGCGATCGTGCTCTTGTCGATAAGGATGAATGTATTTATTTATTCACTAAAGTGGAACTGATGACAAGAACCAGACACGTGCCAGTGGAACAAGAGATGAAAAAACGAAGCTAGTGATGAATAGGACACACACTGAGGAAACGTTTTGATGGCATTACCAGGCAGTCCTTGCTCTAGTAAACCAGTGTCAGAGGGAGATCGAACAAAACACACACATGGAGAAGAGACATGGTGACCGACACGAAAGGGATAAATAAAGAAGATATGTAAAGACCGTGAAAGAATGACATGGGGCAGGAAAGCCTTGCGTGAATTTGTTGACGTCCTATATTCCTGCTTCCTTCCTTCTTCCTCGTTTGTCCTGAAAAGGACGTTGGTTGCGTTGTGTCGCGGTTTACAGCGAAGCTACGATATTTGCGCCTTTCGGCCAGACACATCCGACTTCCGCACGGCATTTTTTGGGACCGGATTTGCCTTCCCCCTTCGATCCCTACTCTCTCGGCCAGGCTGCAGTGATGCAGCCTGTTTCCAGGATCACCACTTGACGGTGGAGTAGGGTCTTGGTCAGCTCTGGTTCGCTGACCCTGACGCAAGCAGTCAAGCTATGAGTCGCTGACTGCATCATCTCTTTTGCTGCGTCTTCGGTCTCGTCCTATATTCCAAGAGAAACCAAATGGTAATGGTGGTGAATGAACGAAAGACTATTCTGTTATTAGCATTCTTACCTTTGACTCTTTTCCTGATGCCATGTCCTTCATTTTAGTAATTCAACACGTCATGAAGAAAGTATATGAAAAAGAATAAACACCATTTTGATCAAGAGAGGCCTGCGGAAAAGTCCGCTATTCCAACGGTGAATTCTAATCTGGCGGACTCCTCCAATTTGGCTGCAAGAACCTAAACAACAAAAACACGGACAAAAGGCTGGTATGTCATGGTGTTTTTTTGTGCGGTGTGGTGTCGTGTTCTATTTTTAGAACGGCGCGAATCGTTATCAGGAACTTCTGAGCATTTAATAGAGCAAACCACTTTATTTGGACATGTTATGAAAAGAATGAAGCTGTAGTATATCTTGACAACAGGAAAGGTAGAAGGAAAAAGAGTTAGAGTAAGACAGAGAAATATAGTAAAACAGTATATAACACGAACGAAAATTAATATATAAAGATCAGTGATGTGTGACGGGAAAGTGAGGCTCTGAAGGAGGGTCTCATAATGATTGTTGACGATGGCAGATGATTGGTGGATTGGATGTCATCCCGGACACCCCTGTCTTTCCCACCCCTCCCCCCTCTTGCTAACAACATGGCAGTTGTGAAAGATTGTTTTTTTTTTCTTGCTTTTTTTTGAAAGGGGAGTGCACGCGCACACACACACACACACACACACACACACACACACACACACACACACACACACACACACACACACACACACACACACACACACACACACACACACACACACACACACACACACACACACACACACACACACACACACACACACACACACACACACACACACACACACACACACACACACACACACACATATATTTTCTTCTTCTTCTTCGATCCTTAACCACCGACCGTCAAAGCAGTCAATGGCCATCACGCCTAGTGGCGTCTTGTAGGGCAACAACAAATTGATTCCACTTTGCACGGTCGGTGCCCATCCTTCGTACAGTGCCCCAACTCTGGTTCATTCTTTGCATCTCAGCCTCCACAGTCCTCCGCCAAGTTGTTTTTGGTCGGCCTCTCTTTCGCTTTCCTTCAGGGGTCCAAAGCATAGCTGTTCTTGTGATGGCATCGGGGTCTCTTCTGAGGACATGACCAAACCAGCTCCAGCGTCTGCCAGCTATGATGGTGTGCATGTTCTCTTGCTTGCTACGAGTAAGCAGATCTTGGTTGGTGATGGTATTCGGCCAAAAGATGCGGTGAATTTTTCTTAGGCATGTTGTGTGAAAAGAGGACAATTTTGACATTTCCTTCTCTGTGACTCTCCAGCATTCCGCACCATAGAGAAGCATAGAAAGCACGCAACTCTGGTATAATCTTAATTTTGTGCTTGTGCTGTATTGGGAGGACTTCCAGATGTTATTTAGGCTAAAGAAGGCTGTTCTTGCCTTATTCATTCTGATGTTGATGTCTTTGCCTGCCCCACCGTCTGGTGTTACTATGCTTCCTAGGTATGTGAAGGTATCTGTCTGTACCAATTGCTGATTCCTTACTGATATGGGCTCAGGGTTGCTCACATTGAGCGTCATGACCTCAGACTTCTTTAAATTGATGTTCAAGCCCACCTGCTGGCTAAATTTATTAAGTCTATCCGTTTTTTCCTGGATGTGTTGATGTGAATGTGCCAGCAGTGCAATGTCATCTGCATATTCCAGATCTTCCAATGTAGAAAATGTAGTCCATCTTATTCCTCTGGACTGCCCTCTGTTGTCTGGCGCATCACCCAGTCTATGACTGTTAAAAATAGAGTGGTTGATAAGGGGCATCCCTGTCGTACTCCTGTCTTCACCTCGAAGGTTAGGTTGCTCTGCCCAGCACTGCACGTAAAGTTGGCATAGAGGCTTTTTATGATTGACACTATGCCGCTTGGGATTCCATAAGCCCTCAGTATTTTCCATAAACTGTCCCTATGTATGCTGTCAAAAGCCTTTTCAAAATCAACAAAATTTATGTAAAGCTGTCTTTGTCATTCTGAGCACTGCTCTATAATGTTCCTGAGAGTGAATATATGGTCTACACATCTTCTGTTCTTTCTAAATCCTGCTTGTTCTTTCCTCAGTTTGTGGTCTACTGCCTTTGAAATTCTCTGTATAATTATCCTGCCTAGTATTTTGCTGGGAACTGAGAGAAGAGTGATTCCTCTCCAATTATTGCAGTCTGCAAGATCTCCCTTTTTGGGCAATTTGACAATTATTCCTTTGTTCCACTCTGATGGTGTTGTCCCCGTTTTCCACACTTGTGCAAATAGTGGTTCTAATAGTTCTGCTGCTAGCTCAGGGTCTGTCTTAAATAGCTCTGCATTTAAGTTATCATGGCCTGGAGCTTTACCGTTCTTTAACCCTTTGATTGCTGTGATGATTTCTTCTTTTCGTGGAATGTCTGTATTTACATCTAGATCGTTTTTAGCCTCAGGAACATTCAATTGTGTCTCTGGTATTTCCTTGTTCAGAGTTTCTCTGAAGTGCTCTGCCCATCTTGTTTCCTGTCCCTCTGCTGTCTTGATATGATTTTCTTGCTTATCTCTTACTAATGTAATATTGTTTGCACCTTGTTTTCCGCTGATGAATTTAGTTATTTTGTATACTGTGCTTTGTTCATTTCTCAGTGCTGCCTCTTCTGCCTGTTTTGCAAGATCGTCTAGGAAATTCCTTTTGTTGGCTCGGGTTTGGCGTTTAACTTCCCTGTCCAGTTGACTGTACTGTTCGCTATATAGTTGCTTTAACCTGGGGGACTTCGCTTCTGTTTTCTTTCTTTTCATTTCCTTTCTCATCTTTATGGTGTTTAGTGTTTCTGGTGTTATCCAGTCTTGCTTCTTCCTTTCCTGGAATCCTAAGCATGATTTGCTACTTTCCATATATACTGTTGAAATGGTGCTGAGATAGACTTGCTAAAGAAGGAGGTGCCTTACAGCAAAATGATATAGAGACAACTTACGCAACGGCAAAGACCACTATAAAGGCTACATTCAAGTCCAAATGGGAAAGAGAGCACCCGGGACATTTGAAAAATGACGCATATCATCAACTATCCAGAAAAGAACAGGTCATCATTTTTCGACTACGCACTGGGCACAACAGATTGAGATACCATCTGTACCACAAATACAAAATTGGTGCAACAGATCTCTGCACCTGCGGTACCAGCCCGATGACAGTCGAACACCTGCTGCAGTACTGCCCAACCTACAATAATGAACGGGGTAGCATATGGCAACAACCCACTTCTGTCAACGAAAAACTGTTTGGAGATGTCGGGAACCTTGAGTTGACTGCTGCCTTTATTAGAGTCATAAATGTGGAAGTCTGAAGGCGAACGAGGAAGAAGAAGAAGAAATGGTGCTGAAATTCTGGTCTATATCATCAGTCAATGTCTTTTCCTGGCTTTTGGCAAATTGATATCGTTTCTTAATGTCGGCCGCAAAAGCTTTTCTGGTAAGGGAGTCCTTCAATTTGCTGATGTCAAACCTTTTCTGTGTAGTTACAGTTGGTCCAGCCCTTCTTAGTTTCACTTTCAGTTTTGCTACTACTAAATGGTGATCACTTCCCACATCTGCACCTCTTCTTACCTTCACATCTTGTAATGCATGTCTCCATCTACAGTTAACCATGATGTGGTCTATCTGGTTTCTGTCCCGACCATTTGGTGATTCCCATGTTAACTTGTGAATTTCCTTATGTGGGAAAAGTGTTCCTCCAATGACCAGGTTGTTAATGCTACAGAAACTTATTAGCTTATCCCTATTTTCGTTTGCTGTTCCGCTGCCGCATTTCCCCATTGTTCTTTCATTATATGTATTGTGTGTACCAACTTTCGCATTGAGGTCTCCCATTACTATAACAAGATCATATCTAGGTGTGTCTTCCATTTCTTTCTGCAGTTGTTGATAGAATTCATCCTTGACCTCCTCATCGCTATCATTCGTTGGTGCGTAGCATTGTATTATTGTAGTTTTGATGAATCTCCCTCTCAATCTCAATCGTATCAGTCTGTTGTTGATGGGTTTCCATTCCAGTAATGTCCTTTCTATCCCTTTCTGTAGAATAATGGCTACGCCTTCACTGTGCTGTCCATCCTCTCTTCCAGAGTAAAGTACTGTGTCTCCTGTTGCTGTTTTAACTTTTCCTGCCCCTGTCCATCTGCTCTCACTTATCCCCAGGATGTGTAACCTATAGTTTCTCATTTCTGCCGTGACCTGTCTTAGTTTACCTGTCTCGTACATTGTCCTGACATTCCAAAATCCTATTCTTGTATCCTGTTTTGCGGTCAGGACATCCGTTTTCATGTCAGTGGCTTCCTTTCGGCTTTCACCACTGACAGTCATACGAGCCACAGACTCCGAATGTCCATCCCGCAGCAAAGTTTGTTCATTTGATGTTGTTTCCGTAACTTCATTATTTTTTTTTTACATAGACAGGGGTGTCAGCCCTATGCTAAAACCCCCAACCTGGAGGACCAGGGTACCAGCTTTTGTCTGACCCCTACCCACACAGACCAGTTCAGCTTGGTTGAACCTACCAGGAGTAAAACTCCCACTGGCATAGCTCTGGGGATTGTCAGGGTACGCAAGCTGCCATACCGCTACAAGGTATAGGTACCATTGATGGCATATATATATATATATATATATATATATATATAAACACAATATTACTTATTTCATTTACTCTATTTCGACTAAGTGGAGTGGGGAGATGATACCATTTTGTATATATCAGAAATCAAAATTATTATCTTGAATTAACTACACTATGAATCGTAATTATAACACATCAAGGGTTGAACGGAATATTTTTTCTGTAAAAAAAAAAAAGAAGTAAATACACAGGGGTTCGTTCAGATCATCTGCCATCGCCGCATCGAAGGTCGGTTGCAATATATCTCTAACATCTTCTGTGTCTTGCCTTGATGGTACACTACTGCATGCTGGCGTTCTTAATGTATCTTACATCCAACTCAAGCGTCATCTCATTACTTTATCATCTACTTGTATTTGTCTGGTTCTGTCTTTCAGTTCAACATGGGTGATCGTGGCATACCATTTCATTACTTATAGTATGTGCGAGGAAACATCAAGAAAAAAAAAATTGTGGCATACCACTTCATTATTTATATTTTATGCGAGGAAACATCAAGAACAAAAAAAAAAAAAAAAAAAAAAAATCGTGTCACACCACTTCGTTACTTATAGTTTTTGCGAGGAAACATCAAGAACAAACAACAACAAAAAAAAATCGTGTCATGCCACTCCAGTACTGTACTTAAATAAATATTACATACATAAAGGTCACGTGTTTCAGGCTTTCGTGAGATATAAAGAAGCTGAAAATTAGACAACAGAAAAACAACAGAAGTGAGTGGCTTACCGGAGAATCGAACCCAGGACACTCCAGTACTTGTATTTTGCGCGAGGAAACATGAAGAAAAAAAATACAACAACAAACAAGACGGTTACTGACTGTCATAAACATCTCTTTAGGTAGAAGAGAGGATTGAAATGATACGATAAGGTCACCAAAGTGCAACTGCTGACAAGAACCAGACAAGTGCGACTGGAGTAAAAGACAGGAAAAAGACCCTGGAGATGAATAGGATGCAGCTTGAGGAAATTTGCTGATAGCATTACACGACAGTCTTTGTTCTGGAACCCCTCACGGTGTTAGAGTTATACACCCCGAGAGAAATGAAAGGGGTGAGACAGACATACAATGACCTGCAAGTGATGGTACAGGACGGAGGACTTGGCATTAGGTCAATGAAGGCCTGCGCTCCTTTGCGGGGCTGAAAAGCAATGCTGAAGATGATTCTGCCCAAACATCCACGTACTCCACAAGAAACTGATTGGGCAGTGACCAACTTTCCTTCCAACTCTCCAATCGTTACCTTATTGAACACACATACACACCAAAAATTATCACTTCCATTATCACTTCAAATAACTGCAAAGCAAAGCAATTAGAGGGCCAGAGTGGCTCAGAGGTATCGCGTCCGGGTCTAATTCTAAAGGTACCGCGTTCACTTTCAGCTTAAGGAAGATAATTGAAAGAAATATTTGTCAGAAACAGTGGTTCCTAATAATGCCATCCTCCCCGTCTCCTGAGTAGTGAGATCGATTGCCTAGCTTTCCCGGATGATAGGTGGTCCAGTGTGCAAGTTGCGCATATTAAAAATCCCTCGGCAGTTGGAAATCGTAAAGAGTAGGTCATACGGCCACTGTCCTGGCAAAATTTAAACATTAGGAAACCTTTCCACCACAAAAATATTTATAGAATGTGTGCTTCCTGCATTCACGCATTAGGATCCTCGCCGGTGCTACGGAATTTGCACACTGTGCTGAGATCTTCCATGTGTGATCTAAGGGGAGGTTTCACCTAAAAAATTTTTTTTTTTATTTTTGTCTTTACAAGCTCCAATTTTTTTTGGGCATGTTTAGGACATCAAAGCATCTAATAAAAAATGCTCAATCATTGGAAAATAATTATATTGGGTCCTAATTTGCATATTGTTACTAAAAATAGAAACTTTTTTGTGTCAAGATGCACACTTTATTTGCAAAGATAGGACATTGGAATTTGGCTTGCACATAGATCACAGCATTCTCAAGACTCCCTTCTAGTTTCATTTTCATAAACTGTCCGAGTGATGTTTTATGAATTTTCAAAAATTAGACCCATTTTTCTTGATAAAAATACAGGGTAGAGATACTTTAAAAATTCACTGATCAAAAAGTTACAGGTTTATACTTTTAAAATTAGCAGGGGACAAGCACTATAGTATGAGATTATAGTATACAAAGTTTAAAGCCTTTAGCTTTACAACTTTTTGAGTAATCCTGACATGATGTCATCAAAATTGCTGAAAAACAATATCGTAGAAATAAGCAAAATACAGAGAAAACATGCCTTAAAATAGTCATACTCACATTAGAATCCACCAATTGCATATCCATTCTCTTTGTTGGTATTCTTATAATCCAGGAAAGATTTTCTGTGCCTGTATTCTGCTTTTTTCATATCATATAATCTTAGGGAAGCAGAGACCCATGCCGCGTCAAAACCAGAAAAATCCTTTGAAGCAGTATTTCCCAAAAGATAGACCAAGATTTTCAAAAATTCCTCTTCTCCCAAGTTCTCCATCATTGAAAACTATCAAAGCATCATAAACTGAAAGTTCTAATCTGTCTCTTCCTACAAATGCTGCTTTGGGACATCTGTTGCAGATCAGATTGTGGAAAGACTCATTAGAGTTCTGTGTTCCTCCATGAAGACATTTTGACAACAAGAAGTCTGAAGACAATTCATCAAAGACAGGCTGAATTTCTTTAATGACAAATTTAGGCAGCCTGTTTTTGTTAGCCTTGTTTATATCCTTTGGGCACCAATCTCCACAATCTTCAGATCTCCAGCACGGTGCTTGAGAATGGCCATTATGCTTTTTTTCATATTGGAAATTGAACCAATATTTCCTCTTATTGCGGCACTGTAATGACCTTGTATTCTCATAATAGCACTCTTTGTTAATCTTCCAAAATTTCCAATACCCTTATACTTTTTCCCATCTTCTTCATTCTGCTTGCCTTTACATTCTGCAACTTTATCAAGGAGACGTCGTCCCATTCGTTTCTGAACATGGCCGCAGCATTCTAATTTTTCGATTTGAAGTCCAGGATACATTTGTGGCTTTGCCTCGGCAACAGATTTAAAACTTTTTGAATCCCCATCTCCAAGATATTTTACATACTTCAAACCATGTTTTTCCTCAGATCTTCTAAAAATATTAATCATTCCATTTGATTTCATCAGATTTTTTTGGCATTGATTTGTGACCTTCATCCACACTGCAAATTCTTCATCTGTTTTGTATTTCTTTATAAACAAGTGAAAGTAAATGAACTTGACAGGCCATAGTGAGTCTCATTCACTGTGTATAAAGACTCTGTAAACTGATTCTGCTCACTGCTCGTAGTGACAGGTGATGTTAAACACTTTGGACATCATCATCATCTCAACCCGTAACCCGTCATGGGTCGTAGGGGTGCCATGGTGGAAGCATCAGCAGACATGGAGTCATGACGAGTTACATGCCCAAACCAGGCAAGCTTTCGACCTTTCACTACTGACAAAAGTGGTTCTTGGTGGCCTGCATAGGTGTTTATCTTCTCTCTAACATAGACATTTGTTTTGCGCTCTTTATAGCAAATGCGCTAAATTCTTCTATAACATTTATGCTTGAAAGCCTGAATCCTTCGCTCCGTATCTGCAGTGAGTGTCCAGCCCTCACACCCATACAAGAGAATAGATAATACAAGTGATTTGTATAATTTGATCTTCACAGGAAAACTGATGTTACTTTTCCAGATCACATTCAGCCTTGTCATGGCAGCTGAGGCCATCTCAAGTCTTGATTTCTTTACTTGATCTTCCATCACTACATATAATGGACATGGGAACTGTTTAACAAACTGCAAGACGCTTTCAATGCTGATAATTCTGTATCCTTCAATAGTTTCAGGATCAGTGTGTTTCACAGCTGTAGAAGTAACACTATTTAATTTACAGAATGATATTTCATTTGTCTGACATGTAGGCCTAGCCGTGATTTTCGGTAGTTTCAGGGAACCAGAATACCTGTTACCTCTAAATTTCCTCTTAATGGGCCTATCCTTCCTTCTTTTACATGATGCTGTTGATTTATTAACACAATCCATTTTATTAAATAAGAAATCACTATAAATCTAACCATAATCGCAAATTCCACTTCGAAATTGACAGGAAGCACGATTCAGTATAAACATACAAGCATGCCTAGTCCGATGTAAGCTTGATTCTGATTGGTTGAAGCTGGCGATCTTTGACCCTCATGAGAAGTTTCAGCCAATGAAATTTTATTTTATGTTAAGGCTTATAACTGTTAAAAATTTTAATCTAATTCCTTGGCTGGACTAAATACCGAAAAAATTATTAAAATATGTTAATAAATAAAAAAGTTATAACAAAAAATGTTTTTTGCATATATAATTAGCTGATTTGGGGCTGAACATACGTATTTGAAAAATTAATTTAAAATATTTTTAAGCTGAAAACTGCAATAAAAAACATAGCGTTAGGTAGGAAAATGGTGACACTAAACTGTAGCATCAATATTGCAAAAATGATAATTTTTAAACAAAATGCCAAAATATGGGTGAAACCTCCCCCAAGGCAGGAGATCGAAGCACTTATGGAGTTTTGTATGTAATGAAGATGTCCTTAAAACCAAAATCAAACAACCAAAGCAAAACACCTTCATGCCAATTATCGTTATTGCTTTAGCTTTTACCCCAATTTTTTTTGTTGTAATGTACGCCCGCTATTACTCGAAGCGAGAATCTCCGGTTAGTATATCTAACCTGATTTTTACGTGATTATCCCTTTTTTCCCTGTACACTGACAGGTGTCCACTAGCCATTCAGGCAGATATTCGCCGTCTTCGGAGGGTACCCATTAGAGCTGGGTCGGCTCAGGAGCCACCAGTCCATGGTCGACGACACTGCTTCAAATGTCTTCGCCAGGGCTCGAATTAATCCAGTCCAAGTCCCGGTCGACGACACTCGTTCAAATGTCCTCGCCCGGGCTTGAACCTGGATCACCCGATCGCCAGCGCAGTGTGGTAACCATTACACCAGCGCGGCTCCCTTTACACAATATAATAAATAAATAAAAAAGAAAGCCAAATCCAATAATGTAACAAATTTTACGAGACAGTTTCTCTCCGTCTTTTACCATCATCACGTTCTAACCATTACTACCCCTATATGTGTAGATATTTAGTTAATAAACCCAATAATCGTGTGATCATTATTTAGTTTGTTAATGTATCACTCGTGCTGTCGGTGTTAAATATTTACATTTAGGGAAATTTCTACACTCAGATGAGGTTGGGGGCTTTTTCTGTTACGGGATCTAAGGGCAGAAGCTAAGGTCGTGGGGAAACAGAACTCTTTCAAGAATTAACTAGAAAACACTGTCCAGTGGAAAGCATTCGCATTCCCTTCTGTGATCCCAAAGACAATTTTGGGGTGAGTTGTACATTTATAATTCTATATTTTACATTATTAACACGTGAAATAATATGTATATATTGACATGTGAATATTAATAAGTGAAAACTGCTAGTGGATGTCCAAGTCATACGAGGCTGGCAACCTCAGCATATAGAATGATGATTTCATGAACCACCACTGCGAGGGCTGGTGACTGCTTTAAGCAAGTTTCTTATAAAGAACTAAAAGCAGATGTAGTCACAAGTTCCATATGGAGCAGGGAATGAATGATAAGAGAAATGATGTACATACTTATTATATTGTTAACCTTTTCAACCATTGTAGCGGTAAATGAGAACCTATTCAGTGTAAATGTAATGAAAGTTGTCCGCTCACTGGGATTAAGATTAATTCTCAGATAGGATAAAGTTTTGAGGTAGATGGGATGGTGGAATGAAAAGAGGGGGGCACATGAGTGTGTGTCAGGAAAACTCAAAACTCAAGACGGTATTTGTTCTCTTCTTTTGTGACACTAGTCGGTGGTACCAACTGAAGGTACTATCTCTGGAACAAGTGAGAGTATGAGTGGCCTGAAGTCGATGCTAGACACCATCATCAGACGGGTCTTAGAGACGCTGGACCAGCTTTGTGATTAATCCCTGAAACTTCTTAGAATGTCTCACAACTTTCAGACTTGACCAGTGACGACTGAACCAGTCATCTATCTGCAAAGAACCAAACATCAGCGGGAGCAGAAACCATCAAACTATTAAAAGCTGCCAAGTGAACTGTCCATTTTTCGAAAACCATAACATCACCCTGTGATGAGTACTTTAAAAAAAAAGAATTATTCATTTTAAACTGTTAAATACAATTGATTATTAAATTTGTTATTTGTGTATATACAAATTTAACTTTGATTTAATCACTTTGAATGTGCTGCACCCGTATGTCTCAGTCAATTTCTTAAATACACTTAAACAGAGCTACTAAATTAAGATTTCCCTGAATTAAATCAGTTGGGGGGCTTGAACGAGCTAATTATAAGATAAATCGTGTATATCCATCTTCACAAAAGGCGGCGGGAAAGATACAGTGTTAACGTGCTCAGACTCATTCAGCATCGTTCTCGGTTTCTAAAATATCTTGTGAATACTCCCTCGAGTTAGAAACATCATTATCCAGTCTACCTACAACTCTGCCAAGAGTAATCTTGTGCGAAGGTAGACACTTTTGAAGACCCACATTAGATACTCTAGATTTTGACCACTGTTAGACCACTACTGCAGAGCAAAAGGGAGGCAACCCGTGACAACAACCTATGCTAAGCAAGAAAGAAGGCTCAATACCTTCCATCTATGGTGCCTACGCCACATCCTCGGTATGTCCTGGAAGGACAAATCGACAAAAGTCGAAGTGTTGTCACGTGCTGGCCTCCAAAGCATGTATACACTGCTTTGACAGCGCATACTACACTGGCTTGGCTATGTCTGCCGAATGGAAGATGGTCGTATCCCGAAAGATATCTTATACGGATAACTGGCAGAATGCAAAAGAACAGTTGGGCGACCGCAGCTGAAGATTCAAAGGTGTGTACAAGAGAGACATGAAGGCATTGGACATTACAATTCAGTCATAAGGAGGAAGACAAACCACTTCAAAATCAGAGCGATTCTTCAAACACTTCTTGGGAATTCCAAAGAATGGCCAGATTTTTGAAAAGGGTTGCCATTTTCTTTCAGGAACGCCCAGCATAAATTAAATAATATTATGCAATTCGGTGGCTGTTCACGGTTGTAGTACAATTTTATTTTTCATCAATGGTTTTGTTTTTGCCAGTGCGGATTCCGAGCAAACCGAAGTACTCAAGACCTAATCTTCACACTCAGACAGCTGAGTGAAAGGCCCTTCAGTATAAGAGTGAGATGCATCTTTGTTTCATAGATCTGGAAAAGGCGTTTGACAGGGTCCCATGGAGCAAACTTTGGGACTGTTTGGCAAGGAAGAATATTCCAGCACCTCTGATTCATGCTATACAGAGCTTCTACAAGTCTTGCAGAAATTATGTGAGGACAGCAAACCATAAGTCAGAAGAGTTCAGGACCACCACTGGTGTAAGACAAGGTGATATCCTATCACCTTACCTCTTCATACTCCTTATGGACGATGTCATCAAGGCATGTAAGGAGAGAACAAGAAAGTATTCAGTGGGGTACTGGAAGATGAGACAGGTCTATATTTCGGAGCTGGCATTTGCTGATGATGTTGCCCTGATTGCTAAATCAGAGGCACATCTCCAATCCAACCTGCAAGTCTGGAAGGAAGAGCTGGAGAAGAGAGGGATGGTCATAAGCAGTTCTAAAACAAAATCCATGGTGATATCACGAGAAGAAAGAAGACATCAGATTAAGCTGGGAGAACAGGTCCTGGAGCAGGTCGACCACTTTAAATACCTCGGAGCTATTATAGACCGAAAAGGAGGAATCAAAGAAGAGTTGGCCACTCGAAAAGCAGCAGCTGGGAGACTTTTTCAGGCCATAAATCGAGGATTCCTCAGCAAGAGAGCGGTTGGTAAGAAAACGAAGATGGCTGTATACCGCTCCACCTATGTCCCAGTCTTGACATATGGATGCGAGTCATGGGCAATGACTACAACCCATAAAAGCCAGATCCAAACCTCAGAAATGAGGTATCTGAGGAAGGTGTTTGAAGTAACAAGAAGAGACATGGTACGCAACCAGACGATACCTCAAGGCCTTAAATCCTACCCCCTGCAGACCCAAGTAGAACAGTCCCAATTAAGATGGTTTGGATATGTCTGCAGAATGGGAGAAGATCGGCTACCACGACAAGCATGGGAAACAAAGAGCCAAGGATCCAGACCCCGAGGACGACCCAGAGTCCGCTGGGAGGACAACTTTAGACAATCTTTGAAGGACCGAGGACTAGAATGGAACCAGGCCAGGAGGAAGACAGCCGATAGGATAGTCTGGCGCTCTCTCTTCCAAACCTCTACACCTCACGGTAGAAGGGGAGCGACTAAGTAAGGTTTTTTTCGGATCCTTTCTTTAGTTGTTTGTTTTGTTTCGTATCTGATTTTCGTATTTGAATTTTTATTCCTCTACGTTACTTTTGGTGTGCGTCAAATCAAGCTTCTACTTGAGAGCCTTCTTGTCTCGCTATTCTGGATCTCACACTAGGTCATTCTATTCTTTTCTATTTCATTTTATTCTATATCATTCTATTCTATATCATTCTATTCTATATCATTCTATTCTATATCATTCTATTCTATATCATTCTATTCTATTTTTTCATTTTTTCTGACATTTATTGCTTTTTATTGTCTTTGGTTTATATTTCGTTCTGTCTAGTTATGTTTGTTTACTTGCTTATTTAGTGCTACTTTTCTCTCGTGTTATGCGTGTTCGTTATTCCTTTTTGTCACTATGCGTTGCTCATCCCATCTTTTTATTTTCGCTCATCAATTGTTCCAGGTGTTAACAGTGTACTTTGTCTCTTTCTCTTGACCTGTCAATACTTCTTAGTCTTTGTCTCCTGTTTGTGACTATAGTTAACGAAGGTAAATGAAGAAAGGCCACGACTTATGGGTGTATCATTCTATTGTAAAAAGGACTCAATATAAATTTTTATTCGTTATTTTTTTCCCATGCATTATTTTCCAGTTTTATATTAACTCCCTTTAGTATTTACACATCCTGTGAAATCACATGTCTATGGCATCTAGGAATTTTCACGCTTGTCTACCAATTGTCCATGACCCATTTCTAAAAGTTAGAACTGGATCTATTTGACACTGACGATTTCGTAAATAACGTTGAAATCGTAAAGAGTAGGCCGCACGGCCGCTGCCCTGACAAAAATTAAAAAAACTTTGGGAAAACCTACCCACCACAAACCTATTTATAGAATATGTGATTTCTGTATTCACACATTGGGATCTTAGCTGGTGCTACGTAATGTGTGCACTGTACTGAGTGTAATCTAAGGGAGGAGATCGAAGCACTGATGTAGTTGTCAGTGTGCAATGTACATGGTCCCTAAAACCAAATCAAAATCAAGACCCTGAAGAGCACATTGTCTTACTTTCACAGACAGATGTTTACACACACACACACACACACACGCACGCACGCACACACACACACACACACACACACACACACACACACACACACACACGCACGCACGCACGCACGCACGCACGCACGCACGCACGCACGCACGCACGCACGCACGCACGCACGCACGCGCGCACGCGCGCGCACACGCACACACACACACACGCACACACACGCACACGCACGCGCACGTACACACACACATACCACGCACACATACACACACACAATCATTGCAGTTGAAAATCTAAAAACAAAAAGATAAGTGTGGAGGAAAACAATTGAAGAAATAACGTGAAGAGAAATAGGAATAGCTGTCAAGAACAACAATCAAAAAGCTACAGATTTTCATAAATGGGTGCTTGCGTAGAATAGAAGGATGGAAGTGGTATGACAAGATTACTAATGTTGAACTGATGACAAGATCACTTATGTGGAACTGACGACAAGAATATTTATGTGGAACTGATGACAAGATCACTTATGTGGAACTAATGACAAGATCACTAATGTGGAACTGATGACAAGATCACTTATGTGGAACTAATGACAAGATCACTTATGTGGAACTGATGACAAGATCACTTATGTGGAACTGATGACAAGATCACTTATGTAGAACTGATGACAAGATCACTAATGTGGAACTGATGACAAGATCACTTATGTGGAACTGATAACAAGATTACTAATGTGGATAGCTGATGACAAGATAACTAATGTGGAACTGATGACAAGATCACTTATGTTGAACTAATGACAAGATCACTAATGTGGAACTGAAGACAAGATCACTAATGTGGAACTGATGACAAGATCACTTATGTGGAACTGATGACACGATCACTGATGTGGAACTGATGACAAGATCACTTATGTGGAACTGATAACAAGATTACTAATGTGGATAGCTGATGACAAGATCACTTATGTGGAACTGATGACAAGATCACTAATGTGGAACTGATGACAAGATTACTAATGTGGATAGCTGATGACAAAATTACGTATGTGGAACTGATGACAAGAACCAAACAGGTGCCAGTGGAGCAATAGATTAGAAGAAGATGATGGAGACACATATTGGGAAGACCTGTTGATAGCATTACAAGGCAGTCCTTGTTCTGGAATCCCCAGGGTATGAGAGGTAGAGGGAAACCAAAGAGCACATGGAGAAGAGAACTGGTGATAGACATAACAGGGGATGGTGAAGACATGGCAAGACCTTGACCTGATGGCACGTGACAGGAAGACTTGGCTTAAGTTTATTGAAGGCCTATGCTCTTTGGGAAGCTTAGGCTGATGAGATTAAAACGCTTCTTTTTTGTACATAAGACATACATACTTAATGTTATACGGGGAGCCGCGGTAGCATAGTGTTTAGTGCACTGGCTTCCTAGCTCAGTGGTCTATGGTTCGATCCCCAGATGAGGTGGGATTTTTTTAGGCCGCAAACGGCTCCTGGGTCGACCCAGCCTCAATTGGGTACCAGAGCAACTCTGGGAAGGTTAAGGCGGCCGGCGTGATGCTGACCACATCACCCCTAGTGTGCTGATGGTCAAGAAAATATGGGCCTAACACCATATTCCCAATATGCCTCAATGATCGTGTAACGGGATCCTTTACCTTTACTGTTATACAATAAGTTTAACTATATAGTCGAAGATTTTTTTTCTTTGTGTTATTGCATATATTAATTCCTTCAGTCATAGACTGGAAGGGGGGCATCAAAGAAGAGTTGGCTACCCGAAGAGCCCCAACTGGGAGACTTATTCAGGCCACAAATCGAGGATCCCTCAGCAAAAGATAAGTTGGCAAGAAGACAAAGGTGGCTGTATACCGCTCGACCTATGTCCCAGTCTTGACGTATGGATGCGAGTCATGGGCAATGACTACAACCAACAAAAGCCAGATCCAAACCACAGAAATGAGGTATCTGAGGAAGGTGGTTGAAGTAACAAGAAGAGACATGGTCCGCAACCAGACGATACGTCAAGGCATAAAATCCCACCCCCTGCAGACCCAAGTAGAACAGTCCCAACTAAGATGGTTTGGCCATGTCTGCAGAATGGGAGAAGATCGGCTACCACGACAAGCATGGGAAACAAAGAGCCAGGGATCCAGACCCCCAAGACGACCCACAGTCCGCTAGGGGGACAACATTAGACAATCTTTGAAGGGCCGAGGACTAGAATTGAACCAAGCCAGGAGGAAGACAGCCGATAGAATAGTATGGCGCTCTCTCTCCAAACCTCTACACCTTATGGTAGAAGAGGAACGACTAAGTAAGTAAGTTAATTCATTCACGCCCATTGAACGTAGAAAAAAACAAAAAACGAAATCTTGCAGCAAAGTCACGCCAAATATTTCGGATCTTTTTTTGTGTGTGTTTACTTGTCATCGCCTGTCATTATTTTTCTCAAGATGTTTTTACAGTTAATTCAGGAATTTAACCGTATTTTTGTGCGGAACGTTTTGTTATTTGAAAAAGACATCACACAGAAACGTAGGGTGACAAAAATTGCGTATGGAAAATGTACAGAAAATTAAAGATGTAAAAATGACATATGACATTAAAGATAATATCCACACGTGAATCAATTGAAAGACATTGTATACATACATTTATTTAGGTATGAGTGTAATATAGATAAAAGATATATACATTTCATAAAGGAAAGGAAATAGTTATAAATAATGTTGACAAAATTAATGAGATATATCATGACCATCTTAACCATCATCCTTGAGTTCCCAATTTCTCACTATATCTCTTGCCCGGGCGATTCTAGAACAAAGGACAACTTGTATGGCTATCAAAACAGGTTTACTCAATGTGTGACCTAACCATCGACAGCATCTTCTTCTCATCTCCTGTCCCACTGGCATTTTGTGGTTGTATATATCAGCTCCACACTGGCAATCTTGTCTGTTCTACACAAGAAAACCCCGATATATATATATATATATATATATATATATATATATATATATATATATATATATATATATATATATATATATATATATATATATATATATATATATATATATATATATATATATATATATATATACATGCACACATAAATGAAAGAAACGTGTATATTTGAAGTATAGAAATGAACTACATCTGGCATGTAGAAATAAAATATATATAAATGTATATGGCACACATAAACTATCATACACAAATGGCACATAGAAACGAAAGATATGTAAGATGGAAACTTGTTCACAGTTGTAAACATTTGTTTTGAATATTGTAGAAAATGAAAAATAATTTCGTTACATCTGTCATATAAATATAATGTCTTCACGCACTGAAAAATGCACGTATATGCTTTAAACTGAAAGTTGGTATTAGCTACGTCAAAGCTGACAAAAGTTATTACATTTAAGCATGGCATAAGTTGTCCCGTGTAGTTTACGTGTAGACAGAGAGCGAATAAGAAGACAGCCCCCTCGGGAATGTCGTGCAAGCCTACTATTGCGGTGGCGCTCTACTTGAGCAAACATTTAATACAAATAAGGGAGGGAAACCTGAGGCCTGTAAACAGTAAATTAATTCTTTATTTCCTGCGAGTGCCTGATAACATACCTTTATATTTATTTCATATTAATTTCATATTAATCTACTTGAGCAACGCGAATCCAGCGGCGCTCTACTTGAGCAACGCGAATCCAGCGGCGCTCTACTTGAACAACGCGAATCCAGCGGTGCTCTACTTGAGCAACGCAATGTTTCAAAATCATGAACGCATCGCGGTGCGCAAATAGAGGCGTAACACCTACTAATATGAGGTTGTGCTTGGGGCTGATATCCTCATCACGTAAAGCCCATTGCCACATAAACCATCACTGCAGGAGAATGCGAAGGCTTGGTTCAGGCTTCTTGTAGGTTGATCAGCTATAGTGGGGGCTTTATGCTCCGTAAGGGGCGCAAAAGAAAGTGATGACGATGATAATGATGAAGATATAAGCTATTTAAACTCAAAGATGACACAAATGATTAAATGTAAGCATGATATAAGTTGTGAGGTTCAAAGATGTCTCCAGATAATGTTTTCCAAAATGATAAAACGTACCAGAAAAAAAAATGAGTCATATTGAATAGAATATTGTTATTAAAAACCAGGGTTGTGGAGTCGGTCAAACAATTTCCGACTCCGACTACCGAAATTTTAGAAGTCCGGCTTCGCTTACGACTTCGACTATAGTTTTTTACTAGTCATATGGCATAAAATTCGGGGTCAGAGTCCGGACAATTTTTACGGTCTCCAACTCTACTAAAAACGACCGACTCCACGACATTGACTCCCGACTCCACGGCCATGTTCAAAGCACACAGAATACAACATACTAAAATAACTACATAGCTGAAGATTTTTGCACTTTTTATTCATTTATGACCTTCAAACTTTCCGCGAAGCAAAGGACTTCTGGTAAGTCTCGTCATACATTTCCATTCTTTTCTGCGAGGCGCACCGTTCAGCCAAGACATAAGAGCCTTCGGTCATATTCACTCTTTAAATCCCAGTAAACAGTATATCGGCTCGCATGATTGTTCTATCGGGAAGAATGACCAATATTTCGGCTTTTTTTGCTTGGTATCGAAAGAGTTAAGGCTCATGCAGAAATATAAAAGACCCTATGGTCAGGTATAATAATATACACATTATACATACGTTGGAACTGGTCAATAAGTTTTACCATCCAGTGGAACAAGAGATAAGAAGATGACGCTGGAGATGGAAAGTACACGCACTGAGGAAACCTGCTGAGATAGCATTACAAGACCGTCCTTATTCTGGAATCCACAGTTAAAGAGAAGCAGAGTGTCAGGAACCACTTATCACAGAAAACACTCCACGGATTACACCACTGCTGTGTGGGTTTATAATAACAAATATAGGCTAACCCTTCTAAGGGTATGACCACACAACACTGGCTGACAAAAGTAATAAACACCTTTAACAGGTACTTCCCTTTAATAATCTACACACACAATAAGACCTCACCCGGCCATCAAAAGCATCAAATACAATAATGAGAAAACCACTGTAAACCTGCCTTAGCAGCTTAAACTATAACTTTCATACACGAAGGTACAAACTATAACATGGCTGCTATAATATCGCACACCTGAGCGGCAAAACTATGACAATGTCACACTTTAAGTCATCGGCATCTTATCAGACTACGGCCTGCAGACAATACGATCTAGACCCTTCACTGCTCTAGACTTAACAACGGAATTATCACTAAGGTACGAAAATATGGCAGGCACTCAGTTTACAGTCTAGAATATAGCGATCTCGCTGGCATAAGGGAAAAATAGAACGTCCTTCCCGGATGAAGGCTAGCTTCTCACTAACTAATTTTGCGCTTTTTCCCCCGACTTCCGGTAGTCACATGACCCACCAGTTCGGCCAACGTCGGCCTTTCCCGACTGGCTTATCGCTGAACACACGACATTAAATGCACTGCAAAATAACGTTGTGACACAGAGGTATACATTAAAAAACACACGATGGCAGAAATAAAAATGACAAGTAAAACATTGGGAAAAACCTTGACCTGATGGCATACAACAGGTGTACTTAACATACATTAGTTGAAGGCCTATGCTCCTTGTGGGACCTGACTGGAAATCAATTCAAAACTGTCTTGTGATAACTGGATGGCTTTGTCTAAAATATTGTTGATTAAAAAAAAATGGACTACGATTAGCTCTTTTAAAATGTTAAACTTAATTAAATATTAAAAGTTGTATAACAATTTTATCAGACAAATAGGTAAAGTTAGTCACATAGGGAGTGAAGTGTTAGAGAATTCACTATATTAGGTCCAGCTTTTTGAGGTTGCGTGAACAGTTCTCTTGCGGGCTGTCTTTGCCTTCCCTAACTCATGAGCAGAGTCTGGTACCCAAATACAGCTGCGTAGACTAGAGCATGACACCCCCAGGGTTTGAACCCGGAACAAGGTAACTTTTTCGCAACAGTCAAATACTCAAACCGCTTTGGCAATTGGACGCTCCAAGCTGAATTAGTTCTTTAAGAATGAAAAAAAAAATAAAAAATTATTAAACATACACAGTGTTCTAAGAATTAAATCATGTTCGCTAACAATAAAATCACATATGAAACACAAGTTTCCAAGGAAGCAGATACATATAAACAGTTATTTATGAATGCAGTAATTATAAACAATTATCTAGGAATTCAGTGACATAGAAACAATTCTCAACAAACAATCAAGTGTAAACAGGCCTATATTCATTTAGTCACACAGAAATATTAATTCACGTGGCATCAAGTAGAAACATTTAAATAAGCATTTAATCACAGAAAATCTCTTCAACTGGAATCACTAAGAAACAGTTCTATAAGAATTCAATCACATAAAATAATTCACATCTTGTAAGAAAGTGTAAATAGCTCTATAGGCATTCAGTTGCACATAAATACCTCTTAACAATCAAGTTTAAACAGCTCTAAAAGCTTTCAATCGCATATAAATAGGTACAAATTAATCAAGTGGAAACGGTTCTAAAAGCATTTAGTCAGATAGAATTATTTCTTCACTTGCAATCAAGTATAAATAGATATATAAGAATTCATTCATATAAAAGTGTTTCTTCATTAGTAGTCTAGCATAAAAATTTTTATAAGAATTCAATCGCATAAAAATATTACTTCACTTATAGTCAAATAGAAATAAAGTTGTGTAAGAACATAGTCATTTAGATATATTTCTGTTCAGCAGAAAAAAGTTTAATAAGAATTCAGTTACACGAAAACATTTCTTCACTTGTAATAAATCATAAATAGATCCTCAAGAAACCAGTCACATATAAATAGTTTATAATTTGTTATCTTCTTCTTGGTTCGCCTTCAGACTTCCACATTTATGACTCTAATAAAGGCAGTAGTCAACTCAAGGTTCCCGGCATCTCCAAACAGTAGAAGAAACAACTCTATAAAAATTCATTTGCATAGAAATAATTTCTTCACTTCATCTGTCTTCTTCTTCTTCGATCCTTAACCACCGACCGTCAAAGCAGTCAGTGGCCATCACGCCTAGTGGCGTCTTGTAGGGCAACAACAAATTGATTCCACTTTGCACGGTCGGTGACCATCCTTCGTACCGTGCCCCAACTCTGGTTCATTCTTTGCATCTCAGCCTCCACAGTCCTCCGCCAAGTTGTTCTTGGTCGGCCTCTCTTTCGCTTTCCCTCAGGGGTCCAAAGCATAGCTGTTCTTGCGATGGCATCGGGGTCTCTTCTGAGGACATGACCAACCCAGCTCCAGCGTCTGCCAGCTATGATGGTATGCATGTCCTCTTGCTTGCTACGAGTAAGCAGATCTTGGTTGGTGATGGTATTCGGCCAAAAGATGCGGTGAATTTTTTCTTAGGCATGTTGTGTGAAAAGAGGACAATTTTGACATTTCCTTCTCTGTGACTCTCCAGCATTCCGCACCATAGAGAAGCACAGAAAGCACGCAACTCTGGTATAATCTTAATTTTGTGCTTGTGCTGTATTGGGAGGACTTCCAGATGTTATTTAGGCTAAAGAAGGCTGTTCTTGCCTTATTCATTCTGATGTTGATGTCTTTGCCTGCCCCACCGTCTGGTGTTACTATGCTTCCTAGGTATGTGAAGGTATCTGTCTGTACCAGTTGCTGATTCCTTACTGATATGGGCTCAGGGTTGCTCACATTGAGCGTCATGACCTCAGACTTCTTTAAATTGATGTTCAAGCCCACCTGCTGGCTAAATTTATTAAGTCTATCCGTTTTTTCCTGGATGTGTTGATGTGAATGTGCCAGCAGTGCAATGTCATCTGCATATTCCAGATCTTCCAATGTTGAAAATGTAGTCCATCTTATTCCTCTTGGACTGCCCTCTGTTGTCTGGCGCATCACCCAGTCTATGACTGTTAAAAATAGAGTGGTTGATAAGGGGCATCCCTGTCGTACTCCTGTCTTCACCTCGAAGGTTAGGTTGCTCTGCCCAGCACTGCACGTAAAGTTGGCATAGAGGCTTTTTATGATTGACACTATGCCGCTTGGGATTCCATAAGCCCTCAGTATTTTCCATAAACTGTCCCTATGTATGCTGTCAAAAGCCTTTTCAAAATCAACAAACTTTATGTAAAGCTGTCTTTGCCATTCTGAGCACTGCTCTATAATGTTCCTGAGAGTGAATATATGGTCTACACATCTTCTGTTCTTTCTAAATCCTGCTTGTTCTTTCCTCAGTTTGTAGTCTACTGCCTTTGAAATTCTCTGTATAATTATCCTGCCTAGTATTTTGCTGGGAACTGAGAGAAGAGTGATTCCTCTCCAATTATTGCAGTCTGAAAGATCTCCCTTCTTGGGCAATTTGACAATTATTCCTTTGTTCCACTCTGATGGTGTTGTCCCCGTTTTCCACACTTGTGCAAATAGTGGTTCTAATAGTTCTGCTGCTAGCTCAGGGTCTGTCTTAAATAGCTCTGCATTTAAGTTATCATGACCCGGAGCTTTACCGTTCTTTAACCCTTTGATTGCTGTGATGATTTCTTCTTTTCGTGGAATGTCTGTATTTACATCTAGATCGTTTTCAGCCTCAGGAACATTCAATTGTGTCTCTGGTATTTCTTTGTTCAGAGTTTCTCTGAAGTGCTCTGCCCATCTTGTTTCCTGTCCCTCTGCTGTCTTGATGAGATTTCCTTGCTTATCGCTTACTAATGTAATATTGTTTGCACCTTGTTTTCCGCTGATGAATTTAGTTATTTTGTATACTGTGCTTTGTTCATTTCTCAGTGCTGCCTTTTCTGCCTGTTTTGCAAGATCGTCTAGGAAATTCCTTTTGTTGGCTCGGGTTTGGCGTTTAACTTCCCTGTCCAGTTGACTGTACTGTTCGCTATATAGTTGCTTTAACCTGGGGGACTTCGCTTCTGTTTTCTTTCTTTTCATTTCCTTTCTCATCTTTATGGTGTTTAGTGTTTCTGGTGTTATCCAGTCTTGCTTCTTCCTTTCCTGGAATCCTAAGCATGATTTGCTACTTTCCTTATATATTGTTGAAATGGTGTTGAAATTCTGGTCTATATCATCAGTCAATGTCTTTTCCTGGCTTTTGGCAAATTGATATCGTTTCTTAATGTCGGCCGCAAAAGCTTTTCTGGTAAGGGGGTCCTTCAATTTGCTGATGTCAAACCTTTTCTGTGTAGTTACAGTTGGTCCAGCCCTTCTTAGTTTCACTTTCAGTTTTGCTACTACTAAATGGTGATCGCTTTCCACATCTGCACCTCTTCTTACCTTCACATCTTGTAATGCATGTCTCCATCTACCGTTAACCATGATGTGGTCTATCTGGTTTCTGTCCCGACCATTTGGTGATTCCCATGTTAACTTGTGAATTTCCTTATGTGGGAAAAGTGTTCCTCCAATGACCAGGTTGTTAAAGCATATCAACAAACTTCATCTGTGGTAAAATGTAATCAGTTATGTTAGAATTAAGCCGTAGAAAATGTTTGACTTGTTATCAGTTGGTTTAGCCATGTCTGCAGAATGGGAGAAGATCGGCTGCCACGGCAGGTATGGGAAACTAAGAGCCAGGGATCCAGACCTTCAGGACGACCCAGAGTCCGCTCGGAGGACAGCATTAGACAATCTCTGAAGGACCGAGCACTAGATTAGAACCAAGCCAGGAGGAAGACAGCCGATAAGATAGTATGGCGCTCTCTCTTCCAAACCTCTACACCTTATGGTAGAAGAAGAACGACTAAGTAAGTTAGTAAGACTTGTTATGAAATTTGATCCTTGTATTTCACTGGGTCTAAAAAAAATTCCACCTCCACTGGGGATCGAACCTTGGACCACCGAGCTAGGAAGCCAGTATGTTATCATCATCATCGTCATTATCATCATCAATTTGCCTTTAGCTTCATATAGAGCATGGAGCCACCATTGTAGCTGGTCCCACCAAGCTTTCATGAGCTCATGCAGTAGTGGTTTATGTAGCACACTGTTTTCCATGATGGGGTTGCCATCGTCATGCACTACTTCATTCTTGTAGCCATGTACGACATGCCTAAGTGTTCAGTATTCCTGTTCTTTATTTATCTTAACAGAGTCCCCCGAGAATTACACGGGACTAAATGTGTTACACGGCAAAACAAATTTATGAGTCGAGGCAAACATTATAGTCCAGGCAAGCATTCTAGTCTTGGCAAAAGTTCGAGGCACAAGTTTAAGTCGAGGCAAAATTCACGTCGAGGCGAAATTCTAGTCGAGTGAAAAATTATAGTTGAGGCAAAAATTCAAGTCGAGGCAAATATTCAAGTCGAGGCAAAAATTCAAGTCGAGGCAAAATTCAAGCAATCACCAATAGCAAAAGTAAACGGAATGTATTCTCCTTACACTAGGCACGTACGTTTAGGCACTTTCTCATATCACAATATACGGAACACTGGACACTTGCAATTATTAAGTAAAATGAAATCTCTTAATTATCTAAAAATTGCATGACTGTCGCTGCTCAAATGATATAAAGAATAATATCCATCGTATTAATGATTTTCAAACACGTATGTATATATATTATTATTATTATTAATTTTATTATTTTATATATATATATATATATATATATATATATATATATATATATATATATATATATATATATATATATATATATATATATATATATATATATATATATATATATATATATATATACGGGATGATCGAAAAGTCATTTCTTATTTTTAAACTACAGTATTATTTCTTCACTCCTGTTCAATTAATTTATACGAAACAAATATCAAAATATCAAGGAGCTTTCATTGCATTGGGAAACATAGAGATCAAGAGAAATCAGATCCAACATACGAGGGCCGTTCAAGTCAAACCGGGACTTTTTGTTCTGGAAGTACAGGAAGGAATGCTAGCGTGGTGGTACTACTGACAGTAGTAAGTAACAAGTGTGACCTACTCGTATTACCGTTACCGTCACCGTTATTACCGTTAGGTGGCGTACGCGTCACGGGTCAGTCCCTGATAGATAATGAAAATGGCGGACAACAGAGTTAGTGCATGCATGGAACAGCGTGTTATAATGAAGTTTCTTGAGAAAGAAGGCGTGAAACCAGCAGAAATTTACCGAAGACTGTACGGTGATGAGACACTCAGTCGCAGTAAGACATTTGAATGGTGTAAACGTTTTAAAGAAGGCCGTACATCCGTGAACGACAACCCCGGCCGTGGCGGCTCCCAGCCCACAGCAGCCATTCGTGTGAACATCCAGCGTGTAGAACGCCTGATCCCGGAAAATCGTCGCATAACCTGTCGTGAAATTGCACAAGAGACACATCTTTCTGTGGAGACGGTGCAGACTATCATTCACGAAAATTTGCATTTTCGGAAAGTTAGTGCACGTTATGTGCCAAGACAACTTTCCGCTTTTGACCGGCAGAGAAGAGTTCAAAGTCTGCACTGAGTTGAAGGATCGTTTTGGCAGGGAAGGCCAGAATTTTCTGAATCGCTTCATTACGTGTGATGAAACCTGGGTGCATCATATCACTCCGGAATCAAAACGAGCATCCATGCAGTGGAAGCATACGGACTCACCACCACCCAAAAAATTTCGGAAAATTGATAAGAAAAGGCGTCCTGTTTCTACAGGATAACGCACGATCCCATACCGCTCACCGCACCACGTGCAAATTACAGCAACTCGGGTAGGAGGTATTGCCACATCCCCCTTACAGCCCAGACCTCGCTCCGAGCGACTTCCACCTGTTTGGACCCCTGAAAGAGTTCCTGGGAGGTCAGCATTTTAGCACTGATGACAAAGTGAAGCAGGATGCCCTACGATGGTTCAGGAGTACTGACATATCTTTCTACGCTAAAGCTTTTCAAGCATTAATTAAACGCTGGGATAAGTGTATAAATGTTGCAGGGGATTATATCGAAAAATAAATGGCAATTTCACTCCTACAAATTTGTTCTTTTAGTTTGTACAAACAAAAGTCCCGGTTTGACTTGAACGACCCTCGTAAAAATAAGAATCTTCAACTCAAATGTCAAGTCAATTGTATGGCTGTGAGACATGGAGGGCAACAAAAACAACAACCAAAAAGCTATGGACTTTCATAAACTGGTGTTTGCGTAGAATAGAAGGACTGAAATGGTATGACAAGGTTACCAATGTGGAATTGATGACAAGAACCAGACAAGTGCCAGTGGAACAAGAGATGAGAAGAAGACGATGTCGATGGATAGGACACACACCGAGGAGACCTGTTGATAGCATAACAAGGCAGTCCTTGTTCTGGAATCCACAGGGAAAGAGAGGCAGAGGTGGACAAAAAAAAAGACATGGAGAAGAGAATAGGTTACAAAGGTGAAAATGAAGAGGAAAACATGGAAAGAACTTGAGCGGATGGCACAGGACAGGAAGACTTGACATGTGTTTGTTGAAGGCCTATGCTCCTATGGAGCGGATGGTTATGAATGAATGAAATATCATGTTATGAGATAAAAGTGGCGTGTGTCACAACATTATTGCAGGTCAAGGTAAGGTCATGTTTGGTCAATGTAAGGTCATGTTTGGTCAATGTAAGGTCATGTTTGGTCAACATATGACTTCATAGCTTGCAGCAATTTAACTGTCTCGTGTAACGTCAATTTAGATTTGGCCATTTCAGATTCTATTTTGTTTTATTTCTTTTCTGGTAATTAACAAAATATATTTGTCAAATGGCAGATATTGCGCACTGTTTGACAATTGTTTTGTGTATATCGAATGGCAGAAATGGAAAACATCAATAGAATCCTCAAGTCTTCGAGATCTGGTGTGGATCTACTGTCCTGGTCATGCAGGGATACGTGGCAATGAGAGAGCTGACAGACTGACCTCGAGAACACCCATAGTAGGGACACTGGATATGGATAAGGGAAAGATACTAAGGGTAATTACTGATCGTCTGCTAGATAATGACACTGCAATGGATGAATCAACAAGTCTGAGACTGGTAGAGTTTGGCATCAAACGTGAGACTAGCAGAGATGGACGTAAGAGAGGATGCATCCGTCGTATGTACAACCATCGTGCTACAGGTACAATTAGCATTCATCGACATTTGCTGAAGGAGACTGGGCACCTATAGGTTTGCCCTGAGTGCAGTGAGGTCGATTCTGATCAACAATAACAATATGGAATGGATACGTGAAAGTATAAAATTTAAAAATACGTATTGACTTTTCAATCACCCTGCATACGTAAGTTGACATACGACATACAAAATACAATACAAGAAAACGTATTTTCTTACATCAGTGAGATTACTAGCATGAAAACAAAATTTGGATATAAGCCCTTATATAATCTACGGACCATGTGTCTAGATTGAACGGGGCGCGCCTCGCCAAAACGAAGCAACATTAAAAAAAATGCTTCTGGTGATGTAGAATATGTTGGAGGAAAAAAAAAATAAAATAAAAAAGCTACAGACTTTCATAAATGGGTGCTTGTGTAGAATAGAAGGATTGAAATGGTATGACAAAGTCACTGTTAAAGTCGGGTGTTTATTAAGGGGAGTTAACCGTTGAAAGATTTGTAAGTACGGGTCGTTTTTGGGTATACGCCCCTGTAAGCTCACTTTTTGTGATGAGATGAATGCGGGGTGATTTTTCTGAACACAGCTCCACTGTCTAGCTGTTAGCTTGTTTTTCTACTCGATTGTTCGAGATACAGAAACTGTTAGAAAGCGGTTGAGTCCAGCTCACACATAAAGAAACTGGGTGTTAGCGCTTAAATGAATTCTGATATGGTGAACTGTTTTAAGCAACGGAGATTGCAGGGAGTTTTTGCGGGAGTTTTTGGTGCGGGCAGAGCTTGAAGAAGGCTGTTCCTTCTTGCTAGTGTGTCCCGGCGTATTTTGTGGTTTACGTATGAAAGGAATTTCATTATTATAAAGGATAATGTTTCTGAAGTGAAGATAAAGAGATTATTGTTGGGAAAGTTCTTTCTCCCAGGAGTTTATGGATTATTATAGAGGCCATGGATTATACAGGCCGTGATTGTGATTCACGTTTATTCTAATGGAGTTTTCCCCTTCTTATTAGAAGTCATGTATGCCGCTGTGTAAGCGACCTGTGATTATCATCCCTTATAAGGAGATTTATGTAAACCTTTATGAACCGTGAGCTGTTGTGGTTTTGCAGCCTATTGAGACTGCGATGCACGCTGTCTTTTGTGTGGAAGACTATTTTTGCTGTATGAACTTATTTGCTGTGTCACCATGCTGTGCTATGGAGTGTCGTCAAATGTTACCATAATGTTTATGTTACTGTGACGTAATAAACCACTTAAACGTTTCCTGACTCTTACATTTAATGGAGTGGGTCGTTACAGCCTGTGTTGGTATGCCAGAACCTTTATGCATTCGTGTTTAAATGACAGTCAATTACTCACACATCAGTCGGCCACCCGTAAGCCCGACCTCACTGACTCTGTCATTGTCAGTCCTTGTTTTGTACCTCACTATCCACCACCATTAACAGTATTGAACTTAATATGTACCACTGATGTTCACCCACAAACATAGTGGTAACATAACTGGTGTGCCAGTGTGTAACTGGTTGGACAGTTCTTTGGGCTACCATACCAACTACTGATTTGAATTCTACAGAGGAATTTACAGCACGATTTACAGTGTTCACAGTGCTGATTTTGATGAGCAAGTGGATCTATTCAAATGTTACAAGTTTATGTTTTCCTGTTCAAGTTCTACAGTGTGACCAGTGCTAGTTTTTCATGAGCAAGTTTCTACTGGAAGTATGAGGTTGCAAGTTTCCAGTACCTTTCAACAGTGGATTTACCTTTCTTCGGACTGTGTGATACCTGTTGTAGATCATTGTTGCTGTTACGGAGGCCGGGATTTTTTTTTCCTTTTTGCAAGATAAGTGGTTGTTTGTAATGTAAACTGTACAACTGTATGTTTTTATTAAGCCTTCCTCACAGCTTCCTTTTTTATGTTATATGTTTTCATATTTATGTGGGCGGTTGGTGAGGTGACTTATGTAGGATATATCCCACTTTACCGAGGGCCTATATAAGCGTTCTGTAGGGACTTTATTGCGAATTTTCCGCAGTGGAAATTTCCAGCGAAGTTTTTGCTGACGTATTTCAGTCCACTGTCACTGTGTTTGGTAATTTGTGACTCTATCTGGTTAGGTGTGATGAAACGTTTTAGTGTTGTTTTCATTATTTTTCTCTGTACCTTAGTTTTTTTATTTTTATTAATTTGTTCGTGAGTGTCTTCCTCCTCTTGCTATCTTTAATTTATATACAAACTTTTCGTTTATACACTGTTTTGTCACTTGTATTGTTATACTATTCGCAGCTGTCATTGCAAGCTTTGCAATATTTGTGCTTTATTTCTGCTTTTTGACTTTAGTTGATTCCTGCAAACGTGTTCATTTGTTCTTTATATCTTGTCTTTGTCACTCTTGTCTGTACTGTCTATTTTGTCATGCACTGTCAATATTATAATGCATTATATATATATATATATATATATATATATATATATATATATATATATATATATATATATATATATATATATATATATATATATATATATATATATATATATATATATATATATAAGTGATTAATAATATTATTTATAGTTAAAGGTAATTGTACAAGTTCTTGAGCAGGGACTTGTCACCCACTGAGTTGGGATAAAGAGATTTTTTCCAGGAATATATTTACATGTTATCTATCTTATATAATTTGACATAATGTCTACTTTAGATTACTTCATTGAGCAAGGGAAATCCCTTAATATGACTACTGATGAAAGTAAGATAATTCGCACTTGCCGAATATTCCAAGGCGCAGAAGTCAGAAGAAAAGAAACAGAAATTAGAGGTTGAGAAACAGAAAATAGAAATGGAAAAACAGAAATTAGAGGCTGAAGAGAGAAAAATGCAAATGGAAGAAAAAAGGCTGCAGATGCAAGCTGAAGAAAACGTTAGACTCCACGAGCAAAAGTTGTTAGCTATGGAGCTGGAGAAAATGAAGTTAGTGAATGTGATTAATACACAGAGTGTGACGGACAATCAAACAACTTCTAATAAGGCAAATACTAATGCTTATAAAATCGGATTGCCTCATTTCAACTCTGCCTGTGACGATATATCATTCTATCTAAATATATTTGAACTTTCATGCGAATCTCATAAGATAGACACGTCGCAATATGTTGCACAACTTATGGAGATACTTAAGGGTGAAGCTATGAATTCTATAAGTATGTTGGAGGGCCCTGACAAAAACAACTATGATGTTGTCAGAGCGGTCTTGTTAAAAAAATACCAACGGGATGAAGACGGTTATCGCCTACGCTTTACGTCTTTATTGCCAGAGACAGGGAAAGATTTTTCAGACTTTATTGCAAATATTCGCCTTACTTTTTCAAGTTGGGTGGAACTTTCTAAAACTGAACATACATACGAAGCCCTCATGGATTTATTGCTTCGTGACAAAGTCATGCCGTCTGTAAACTCTTCTTTTCTTTCCTTTTTACATGAGCAAAAACCTGCAAACTTAAAGGATATGGAACAATATTGTCGCCAATACGTCACTGCACACCCAAATGTGACGGTTAGCCACTCTGAGGTCAGAGAATGTTTACCCGTGGCTTCAGCAATACCATATGGTCCTAATTTGCGCAGTAGATCTCAAAGTGCTGAGCGCAATTTTGGTAGAAGAGATAATCGTGATTTTGGACGGTACCAAAAGGGTCCACCACGTAGTTATTCTCCTTCTCCAAGAAACTGGAGACAATTTAACAGTCCTTAACATTTTGGTTCCAACAATTATGGAAATTTTGGAAGGGGTAACTATAATAGAGATTATCAACCTTACAATAATTTTTCTCGAGGACAACAAAATCCATCTAACAGATATTTTGACCAAAGGGGAAATAGTAATCGTGACAATGCTAACTGGGGTTCAAATCAGAACAATAGTTTCAATAGAGCAAATAATAATGCTTCAAATAGAGATAATAGTCGCGATAGATCGCGATATGACAGTAGATCTCCAAATAATAATAGATCTTATCGCCATGCTAACTCTGCTCAACAAGAGCCCCAGGTTGTTAATGATCAAGGTAACAATGATAATGGTGTCTCTAACACTATTGCTTGCTCTGCTTTCGATTTCGAGAGAGCATCTCAGTGCCTGGAGTGCAAAACGTTGTTCCAACCTACAGCCATAACTACTGATGCGTGATGCCATATGGTGATGAATGGTATCCGCATGTCTGGTTTTGTGTGTAGTGTGTAGATGATGTACAGTCAAACAATGTTCATACACAATAACAGGGCAATCCATATAGGACGTCAGTAAACTCACGACATGTAAAGTCAATGATTCTTGTAACAGCCGTTGACGTTTTTCTTCATTATTTATTGTGGACGCCACAGTGACAAAATGGTTACGCGAATATGTAGACACATCAAACAGTCATTATCACAGCAACATTCAATACAGCAATAGACGGTAGACAGCATTACAATGATGAGTCAGATGCATGTTATATTTCATAGTGCTGTAAATGTAGTCAGGTGGAAAACTCCATCCTTTTCTATAACAGCCAGGGATAACCAGATGTATGAGATCAGTTCACTCTCCTTAGTCTGACTTCAGCAAGACAGACACGTCTGCCGAAGTATAAATAATGTCCTCAAAAATATCCTCTAGATAATAAAGGTTTTTCAAACCTAGTTCATTTAACAAAGTAGCAAGTAATGGTCCTTGGTACATGCATCAACCGATGCAGTACAAGACAGCGACATGTGAGCTGGGAAAAAACATCTCGTGACGACGACTTTCGAAGACAGGCTATGAATCGAAATCGCTCACGACCCAAAATCGATAGAGTTAATGAAAAAGTCAATTTACCTTGCTTTCAAGAAATACAGAAATATCACGCCTCCCGGCATGTGCAAATACACTAGAGGTATTATCCCGAATAAACGAAATATCCATAAGAGGACTACACATCCCTGACAGAACAAAAAAAATAGCGGAGATCCCCTCTTCAACGAGGCATCTCTTTCGCCATTCCAAATCGCTCACTCCACTAGTGGTGGGCGGAAACCGATCGACCAAGAAGCAAGACAAGTCATGCGCAGTCCAGCGCAAAATGACCACAGCTCAAACTTAACTGCATTCGATACCAACGCGAGAAGACAAATGCTTACCGAGAAAAGTAACTATAAATTTCAAGCAGTTGTTGCCCTTGCGTTATAAAATAGATATTGAAATAAAAAGATGTTGCGAGAATTTATCACGCAACATATCACCACCTCCTCCCGATAAAAAAAAAAAATGTGGAACATATTTTTTTTTTTTAAATATCAAAGAGCATGCGATAAGCGGCTCAAAACGCACGAATTATGCGCTGATAATTAATTAAATTGCCTAACATGAGGCTAAATATAGAGTGTCTGGTGAGGATATACCTCAACAGAAAAATAAATATGTCTCAAAAAATATTCACATCGGGGAGGTGCCACCAACACACATCACGTTAGCATGTAAACACAATATACGTATGCAAGTTACTATAATCATCATTAAACAGCATACTCTAATATTGTCTTTAAAAATGGATGTACAAATCTGATAGGAAAATTTAAATAGTACATTCTTTGACATGTAATGACATAAGTACATAGTAAAGTTAAACTACATGACGATCCAGGACATATGCTCTGGTATTCCGAGGGTAAGTACACAATCTAGAACTCGTCATGCTTGATACTAGTAAGGTAAGTCCTCAGCTCAACAATGACATTCTGAGAAAGTACAAGCAATATAATGCTAATTAATAACTAATATGCTTCATAAGGTACAATACATTATTAATAATTGTGGCTGTTTAGTAAACTAACGGCCCTTATATTAACTACTCAGTCCTCCTCTATCATCTTAAAAAACGAACAGAAGAAGATGACAACAAAGCACGATAGTGTGTACATATAAAGTAAGTACAGATGTGCTAATCTATTGTAGAAATATAGGTGTGTTATGACTCTGTAATATATGGAAATATAGGACAGAAGTATTAGTTGGAGTCATGTGGGCATCTAGACAAAATGTCAGCCATCACATTATCCGCACCACGGATAGCTCGTACCGTGAAGTGAAAAGGTTGAAGAGCTATAGCATATCGAGTGGATCTCGAACTCTTCAAATTCTTAGTCTGAATAGCTGTAAGAGCTTTCTGATCAGTCTCTAGAATGAAATGTGCGCCCAGGAGGAATCTTTGTAGTTTTAGAATTGACCAAACCATCGCTAACAACTCACGGTCTAAAACCGAGTAGTTCCTCTCTGCCGCATTTAGTTTTCTAGAAATGTACATAACAGGATGCAGAGTATTTGCATATTCTTGCATCAGTGCTGCTCCAATCCCAGTGGATGAAGCATCACTCCGAAGAACAAAAGTCCTATCAAGAGTAGGTAATCTTAAGATGGGAGGAGAAGAAAATATATTCCCGATTTGGTCTAGTGAAGATTGGCACTCTTCAGACCAACGGACCAGATTAGGCGAACCTTTCTTCAACAATGTTGACAGAGGTGCCATGATCGAAGACAAATCTGGAATAAATCTCCCATAAAATTGAATTAAACCCAAGAGACTCCTAACTTGTTTCTTCGTTTTAGGAACAGAGATGTTCAGTATTTTGGAAGTATTGTGGTCTTCTGTCTTCAAGAGACCATGACCAACACGATGACCCAGGAAAGCGATTTCACCAAAACCAACAAAAGCTTTAGAAGGTTTTGCTGTCAAATTATTCTCACGTAGAGTGGACAGTAAGTCATATAACCCTAAATAGTGATCTTCCCAGGTATCACTGAAGAGACAGATGTCATCTAAGTATGCGATGACATCCGAACGATGTGACAGAATCGACGCATCATGCGAACGAAAGTGGCAGGGGCGTTCATGAGACCAAAAGGCATAACATTCCATTGAAATAGACCCCTAGGTGTAGAAAAAGCAGTAAGAGGTTTGGCATGCTCTGCTAAAGGCACTTGCCAATAACCTTTAGACAAGTCAAGTTTAGTGAAGAATCTAGAATTAGAAAGTCTAATCAGTAGATCTTCTAACAAAGGCATCGGTTCAGCGTCGAACTTTGTGACCTGATTCAATTTGCGATAATCAACGCAAATTCGTATGTTCTTATCCTTCTTCCGGACAATAACCATGGAAGAAGAATATGGTGAAGTCGATGGTTCAATTATATTTAATTGAATCATTTCATCCAATTCCTTTTCCACTTGCGACTGAAAGTGTATAGGAATAGGATAAGGCCTAACCCTAATTGGATTATTGTCGGTAAGAATTATGTCATGTTCTATGACATCTGTGTGTCCAGGAATGTCAGTGAGAACATCCTGAAATGTTTGTAACATCGACGAGACTTGTCGATGTTCGTCACCAGAAAGATTAGGAGAAACAGAAACGTTTTTCCAAGATTCCGTGGAATGTAATGGAACCACTGGAAGGGGAAGGTTGACATCAGAGAAGGTAGCTCCTCATCCTGTATGACAGACAGGGATGAATAATGACCGTGAGGTGCAGGAGCATCATCCGTTGCCTGGAAAATAGGCAGCAAATAGTCCGGACGTTCGTGAAATTCCGAAAGCATGTTTATGTGGAAAGTTTTATGCTTTCCATCAATATCGACCACATAGTCAACATCGGAAATCCGATAGACTATTGCATACGGACCTTTCCATGCAATAAGAAGTCTATTTTCCCTACTGGGGAGTAGGACGAATGCTTTGTCACCTGGACAAAGTTGTCGTAGACATCTATTCTTGTTAGCAAACTGCCTTGCCTTCTCTTTAGCAATTTCTGATGAAGCAGTTGCTAGCTTACATGCCTCAATGATCTTTTGTCTAAGAGCAATGACATACTCATATGAGGATTGAGTTTCATCTCTAATATCATCGGCAGTGATGAGATCGTGTAATAAAGACATAGGGCCGCGTGGACGCGCGCCAAAGACAAGTTCGAAGGGAGAAAATCCTGTGTGTTCATTAGGGACTTCTCTATAGGCAAAGAGAGCCGCGGGTAAACCCCTGTCCCAATCTTGAGGATGATCTTCAGTTATCTTACCAAGCAAAGTCTTGAGCGTTCTATTCAGACGCTCAACTAACCCATTAGACATAGGATGGTAGATACTACTGAGAGATCGTTCAATATGTAAGGTAGACATTACCTGTGACATAGTGTCAGATATGAGTTGAAGTGCCATGGTCTGACAATATTTCTCTGGGGAACCCCAAGCGAGAAAATATCAACCAAAGAGCATCTGCGATATCTGTAGTAGATATGCTCTTAAGAGGAATAGCCTCTGGCCAACGTGTGCACATATCGACACATGTAAGGATAAACTGATGTCCTCTGGCCGACTTGACCTTAAAAGGGCCAATAATATCTATGGCCATTTTCTGAAACGGCCGAATAGGAATGTCAGCAGCCTGGATAGGCGCAGCATGTCGTGGTCCTCTAGATTTGACCTCCTGACATACCTTGCATGATCGGCAGTAAATACGAATGTCCTTATTGACAAAAGGCCAAAAGAAAGCCGCAAGGACTCTCGACTTCGTACGGGAAAAACCCATATGTCCAGCACATTGCGAGTCATGAGCATGTTGTAATATTTGCACTCTCATGCTCTTGGGAACAAGAATTTTGGAATGTGCCGACGTAGTCGAATCTTGTACCATACGTACAAGTACGCCGTTTCTCATTGCAATCCAAGATTTTCTATTTGTATCCTGATTCGGATCACCTTTCTTCGCAAGAATGAAGAATTTTTTTAAAGAAGGATCTTCTTCTTGCAATTTTATGAAAGAGTCACGAGTGATTACTAAGTGACTATCTTGGCTATCAACTTCATTATCACTATTCAGTGAAGTTTCGGGTGTTTGTAGAGCTTGTGCTCTTGTAACTACTGCATTTGTAGCTTGCATGTTATTATCTTCCCAAGCAGCAATCTGCTGTGGGGTACACTCCCTAACTCCGGAAATACGACCAATAATAAGGTCCGCAATAGGATTAGGTAAGAGACAAGCATGCACATCTCCAGTAAAGAAAGGAGTGGCAATGCGAATTACAGCAGTAGGATATTTTTTCTAGAGTGCCGCCAAATGTGACACATTTAATAACCCTTCCTGTAGCACAAGATGGATCTACAAGCGATTGTCTAACACCAATTGTGGTGCATCCGGAATCGAAAAGTAGTGAGACCGGAGTATCATTAACAAGACCCTTATGTAGAATTAAAGAACCCCTCCCGTCATGCGCAACAGCAGCAGGAAGAGCGGGAAGTGGGTGACCACAACTCAAAGTCAAAAGCAGAACCAGTGACAGCGTCAAAGTTTTTACTATCAACAACATGATTACAGGCTCCCTCAGTTTCCTGTTGTACAGCATTAGCCTGCTGATATCTCTTTTTTTTTTTGTGTTGAGATCTACCCCGACTATTATTACCTCTGAAGTTATCAGAGTTATTATTATCTCTGCAGTTATTATTGTCTCTATTGTAATTGTTATCCTGGTTCGAATTCCAGTTTCCACGATTACTATCATGTTCACATTGATGCGAACATCTATTTGTTTGGTTCTGAGGTCTTCGGCAGGAATAACCTCTATTACCATATCCTCTTTTGAAATGCCTATAATTATTAGGGTGATAGTAACGAGTACTATCAGGTTGTCTCCAATTCTTCGAAGAAGAATCACCATGAAATTGATTTCCATGATTTTGACAGAAAATACCGCTACTCTTTCTATCAAAATTTTGTTGGAATCTACGAGCAAAGTTTTATGCCATACGGAAGCTGCCGAAGCAACTGGTAAACCTTCTTTCACCTTAGAGTTACCCATGGTTATGTGTGGGTGCGCAGTTTACGTATTGGCAACAGAAATCTTCCATTTCTTTTATTGTTTTTTAGGTTTACGTTCATGAAGGAAAGCAAGGAAAGACTCATTGACAGACGACATGACTTTGTCTCTAAGTATTAAGTCCATAAGTCCTTCATAAGTTTTTTCCGTCTTAGATAGTTTCAACCCATCGTGAGAAAGTAATGCGTATTCTTGCAATAAACTCGGAGAATTCAACTCCATTTTCAGGTAACATGTTTTTAAATTGTAGACGATAGCCGTCTTCGTTAAGCTGATATTTCTTTAACAGAGCGGCCCTGACAACCTCATAATTGTTCTTGTCAGGTTCATCCACCATATTTAATATACTTAGAGCTTTACCTGTCAGTATCCCTGATAACTGATAAACATATTTTGCTTTGTCAATGTTATGAGCTGTACATGCTTGTTCAAATCTGTCCAGATAGAACATTATGTCATCACTGGAAGGACTAAATGTTGGTAACTTAATCTTAAAAGTATCATTATTAGCCTTACCAGAAGATGAACCCTTGTTTGAATCATTACCATTACTCATGCTTGTCAATTTCAATTTTTCCAACTCTAAAGCTAAGACCTTTTCTTCATGTTCCATTTTTGCTTTCTCTTTCCTCTCATCAGACTCTCTCTGTAATCTTCTTTCCTCAGCCTGAGCCTCTTTTTGAAGTCTTTCATTTTCAGCTTCTTTTTCAAGTCTTTTATTTTCAGCCTCTTTTTCAAGTCTTTTATTTTCAGCTTCTTTTTCAAGTCTTTTATTTTCAGCTTCTTTTTCAAGTCTTTTATTCTCAGCCTCTTTTTGAAGTCTTTCAGCTTCTAGCTGTAGCTGGAGTTTTCTTTCCTCAGCTTCTGATTCCCTTTTTTGTTTTTCCATTTCCATTTGGAATCTTTTTTCATCCACCTGCATCTGCAGTTTCTTTTGTTCAGCTTCCATAGCTTTATCATATCGAGCAGTTGCAAATTCTTCTAACTTATCACCAGTCTTGCCAAGCAATTTACCCTGCTCAATAAAGTGCTCAAATGTAGACATGTTGTCTAACATATGAGTCCAAAACCTGAAATAATTAACTAATTTATTCCAAACCTAAGTGTAACAAGTCTTAATTAAGCACTTGTATATTCACATCACATTATATTATCCCAGTCTCTGTGGGAAACAAGTCTCCAATCAAAGAACTTGTATATGAAATATCAGCACTCAATTCTTGATCATAAGTGCACTTCTCATTCAATAGTGCACGACACTATTCATCATTCATTTATCATCAGTGTAGTAGTAACAGTGCATTAGCATAGCCCATTAACTAATTACTATAACTGTAAACAATGACTATGTAAACACATGCAGAATGTAAACATTGAAAATGTAAACAATGCAAACAATGTAAACAATAACAATGTAAACAATAACAAAGATCAGCAACAATACAAAAACGTTCACAGAAATCAACTAAAAATAAAGCAGAAATTAATGAAATATCACAAAAAATGTGACGATATCTGCGATAGAATTAAACAAAATACATGACACCACAGTGTATAAACAAAAATGTTGTATGAAACTAAATTATAGACAAGAGTAGGCTAACAAATACAAATAAATCAAAACAAAACTAAAGAATGCGAAATAATAACGAAAACAATATTAAAACATGTCATCACAGCTAACATAAATAGCAACAGAAGTCGCTTAGCAAATTCCAGTATTGGAAATTTGCAAACCTTACAGAAAACGCTCACAATAGACGACCTCTATGACGTGGCATAATCTAACGGAGACACCACCCAACCGAGAACCCGCTGAAATATAAACATATAAATATACGAATAACATATAAACATATAACATATAGAATGAGATGATACACAGAAGACTCAGCAGAAGTATAAGGGCACAGTTTACATACAAACAGGCCACTTAACTTATAGGCTTCCAATCGTAGAACAGCAGAAAAAACGGATGTCAATCAAAAATCCTAAAGAGCGAAGCTCCAACGATGATGGCACATCTGAACTGCTTCCACTGCTAACACGATGGTACAAGAGCTTCTGAAATACTGTGTGTTGAGTTGTTTCGGCACTTGACCTTCTAATCCAAAAGTAAGTTGATGGAAATCGGTACTTGGCCTTCTTCAGAAAACAACCCGTTTCAACCGGCACTTGACCTTCACAAAAACGACAGCACTGGAACCTTGACAGCAGCAACTTGCTTGACTTGCGTAAAAGATAACAGCAGTCCGAGTTATCCGGCAACATGTAACAACGCCGGGTACTGTCAAATTCTTGTTTCCGTCAAAAAATTGAAATTTTGACTTTTACCGGGCAACGCCGAGTACTTTGAAAATTTTGAAGATGTTGACTGTATTGAAGAATGTTAATTTCTTGAAGGATGCTGATGAATTCTTGTTGAAAATGAAGTGGGTAAGGGACCCCGTGTTTGCTAGTACCAGAATCAAACCAGCTTATGGCCACCAAATGATGCGTGATGCCATATGGTGATGAATGGTATCCGCATGTCTGGTTTTGTGTGTAGTGTGTAGATGATGTACAGTCAAACAATGTTCATACAAAAATAACAGGGCAATCCACATAGGACGTCAGTAAACTCACGACATGTAAAGTCAATGATTCTTGTAACAGCCGTTGACGTTTTTCTTCATTATTTATTGTGGACGCCACAGTGACAAAATGGTTACGCGAATATGTAGACACATCAAACAGTCATTATCACAGCAACATTCAATACAGCAATAGACGGTAGACAGCATTACAATGATGAGTCAGATGCATGTTATATTTCATAGTGCTGTAAATGTAGTCAGGTGAAAACTCCATCCTTTTCTATAACAGCCAGGGGATAACCAGATGTATGAGATCAGTTCACTCTCCTTAGTCTGACTTCAGCAAGACAGACACGTCTGCCGAAGTATAAATAATGTCCTCAAAAATATCCTCTAGATAATAAAGGTTTTTCAAACCTAGTTCATTTAACAAAGTAGCAAGTAATGGTCCTTGGTACATGCATCAACCGATGCAGTACAAGACAGCGACATGTGAGCTGGGAAAAAACATCTCGTGACGACGACTTTCGAAGACAGGCTATGAATCGAATCGCTCACGACCCAAAATCGATAGAGTTAATGAAAAAGTCAATTTACCTTGCTTTCAAGAAATACAGAAATATCACGCCTCCCGGCATGTGCAAATACACTAGAGGTATTATCCCGAATAAACGAAATATCCATAAGAGGACTACACATCCCTGACAGAACAAAAAAAATAGCGGAGATCCCCTCTTCAACGAGGTACATCATCTACACACTACACACAAAACCAGACATGCGGATACCATTCATCCCCATACTGGCCACCAAATGATGCGTGATGCCATATGGTGATGAATGGTATCCGCATGTCTGGTTTTGTGTGTAGTGTGTAGATGATGTACAGTCAAACAATGTTCATACACAATAACAGGGCAATCCATATAGGACGTCAGTAAACTCACGACATGTAAAGTCAATGATTCTTGTAACAGCCGTTGACGTTTTTCTTCATTATTTATTGTGGACGCCACAGTGACAAAATGGTTACGCGAATATGTAGACACATCAAACAGTCATTATCACAGCAACATTCAATACAGCAATAGACGGTAGACAGCATTACAATGATGAGTCAGATGCATGTTATATTTCATAGTACTGTAAATGTAGTCAGGTGGAAAACTCCATCCTTTTCTATAACAGCCAGGGGATAACCAGATGTATGAGATCAGTTCACTCTCCTTAGTCTGACTTCAGCAAGACAGACACGTCTGCCGAAGTATAAATAATGTCCTCAAAAATATCCTCTAGATAATAAAGGTTTTTCAAACCTAGTTCATTTAACAAAGTAGCAAGTAATGGTCCTTGGTACATGCATCAACCGATGCAGTACAAGACAGCGACATGTGAGCTGGGAAAAAACATCTCGTGACGACGACTTTCGAAGACAGGCTATGAATCGAATCGCTCACGACCCAAAATCGATAGAGTTAATGAAAAAGTCAATTTACCTTGCTTTCAAGAAATACAGAAATATCACGCCTCCCGGCATGTGCAAATACACTAGAGGTATTATCCCGAATAAACGAAATATCCATAAGAGGACTACACATCCCTGACAGAACAAAAAAAATAGCGGAGATCCCCTCTTCAACGAGGTACATCATCTACACACTACACAAAACCAGACATGCGGATACCATTCATCCCCATACCGGCCACCAAATGATGCGTGATGCCATATGGTGATGAATGGTATCCGCATGTCTGGTTTTGTGTAGTGTGTAGATGATGTACAGTCAAACAATGTTCATACACAATAACAGGGCAATCCACATAGGACGTCAGTAAACTCACGACATGTAAAGTCAATGATTCTTGTAACAGCCGTTGACGTTTTTCTTCATTATTTATTGTGGACGCCACAGTGACAAAATGGTTACGCGAATATGTAGACACATCAAACAGTCATTATCACAGCAACATTCAATACAGCAATAGACGGTAGACAGCATTACAATGATGAGTCAGATGCATGTTATATTTCATAGTGCTGTAAATGTAGTCAGGTGGAAAACTCCATCCTTTTCTATAACAGCCAGGGGATAACCAGATGTATGAGATCAGTTCACTCTCCTTAGTCTGACTTCAGCAAGACAGACACGTCTGCCGAAGTATAAATAATGTCCTCAAAAATATCCTCTAGATAATAAAGGTTTTTCAAACCTAGTTCATTTAACAAAGTAGCAAGTAATGGTCCTTGGTACATGCATCAACCGATGCAGTACAAGACAGCGACATGTGAGCTGGGAAAAAACATCTCGTGACGACGACTTTCGAAGACAGGCTATGAATCGAATCGCTCACGACCCAAAATCGATAGAGTTAATGAAAAAGTCAATTTACCTTGCTTTCAAGAAATACAGAAATATCACGCCTCCCGGCATGTGCAAATACACTAGAGGTATTATCCCGAATAAACGAAATATCCATAAGAGGACTACACATCCCTGACAGAACAAAAAAAATAGCGGAGATCCCCTCTTCAACGAGGCATCTCTTTCGCCATTCCAAATCGCTCACTCCACTAGTGGTGGGCGGAAACCGATCGACCAAGAAGCAAGACAAGTCATGCGCAGTCCAGCGCAAAATGACCACAGCTCAAACTTAACTGCATTCGATACCAACGCGAGAAGACAAATGCTTACCGAGAAAAGTAACTATAAATTTCAAGCAGTTGTTGCCCTTGCGTTATAAAATAGATATTGTAATAAAATGATGTTGCGAGAATTTATCACGCAACACTACCTTGAGTTGCGGTCATCCTCTACCCACTCTTCCTGCCTTAGCTGCGCATGACGGAAGAGGTTCTCTTACTCTACATAATGGGTTGGTGAATAATAATCCAGTCTCAGTTCTCTTTGATTCTGGATGCACAACTGTTGGGATTAGACAGTCTCTAGTTCATCCATCTTGCGCAACAGGTAAAATGGTGAAATGTGTGACATTCGGGGGGACAGTTGAGACTTTTTCCGACTGCCATAGTCCACATTGCCACACCGTTTTTCACTGGTTATATACACGCATGTATGCTCAGAACGCCTATCGCTGACCTTACTGTCGGACAGATACATGGTATAAAGGTGCGTACGCCAGTACAAATTGCTGCTTGGGAACGGCAACATAATCTTACTGCCGCTACTATGCCAAAATCTTATCACCAAATACATTCTGCTAACGCAATACATTCTGCTAATTTTGTGCAATCTTGCAGTGTTGATGATACTATTGTTCATCATGCTAATTTTGGTGCTTCTTTTGGCCCAGTTCGACATACCTCAGTGCGTCGTTACTCCAACTTTGACTCTTCTTTGACTGCTATTATAGAGGAGGGTCCTTCGGTTTTGACTGACACGCACACTAACTTTATCGCTACGACTGAATCTACATCCAGTCACGTTGATTGCAACTTCTTTGCTGCAATGACTAGTGTTGTCTTTGCTACATGTACGAACTTAATTGTTAGTACATATCTTTGCCTTATGAGTTTATTTGGCTTTCTTGCTGGACCGGTTAGCTCGGTTCGGTGTCTTCGTCTTTTGCAACTTTTTGTCGTACTTTCTGCTTTCCTTTTGAACTTCGACGTTGGTCCAAGTTTGCTGCTGATACTTTTGCATCTTTGTTATATCTTTCTTGCTTTTTTCTTTGCCCAATACGCGGGCTGTGACTGCATTTCAGCCTTTGAGATGTACGCATTTGTCAACTGCATCTCCTTTGTCTTGTGCAAAGTCTCAGATTGTCAGTCATCATGACACTTTTGGTCATCATTGCCATCTTTTGGATTTGCCTTTTGACGTGGGTATCATTTGTGTATTCGCGACTTTTCTATACATCATTGCACACTGCTATTTTTTTTTTTCGAACACTTTTATGACCCCGTTTAATACATGATTCTAAGTTTGTTTGTGCTACTTTCTCTGTTACCCTCGCTTGTGTAACGGAGGAAGGTTTGATTAACATCGTACAAGGATCGGAAGTTTACACGGCCACATTTAATAACTTAAAATTTAATTGACTGTTACCTGTCATAAAAATCTTACCTTTATCAAACAGAGATTTTCATTTGTATTTTTTCACAGCAACGGCTTTGCCATGACAGTCAGAGTTGCTATATTGCTAGATTAAGCGGTTACTTGTCTACATCTTGTTTAGTTTCCTTGCGAAAGATTTCCTGTTCCAAGTGAAGCCTGCCGGCAGTTTGACGCCACTAGACTTCTTTGTATAGACTATAGATAATATTGTATATTAGTATAGTATAGTATATTAGATAGTATTGTATTAGGATATGATATAACTGCTTTAAGATAGTATGTTGATTCATTTTCATGCACCATGTCATTACCATGTTATTTTTATGTGACTCTGTTCTGATAATGTACCATGTCATTATCATATTGTTTTTATGCTATTGTGTTTTGATCTATGTTGATTGTATGATATTGTAATGATGATTCTATTTATCGCTTAATTTGTCATTGCGATACATTTTGGTATTGTATTTTTTTAAAAGAATATGAAGACAAGAAAAAAGATATTTCTTCTGTGCCCAGCGCTTGATTGTGCGCTTGGGATAACTATGTATGGCGATGTTAAGGCCTTGAAGGGATGTTTTTTTTCTGATGTTATAATGTATTCTTCTCTGCCCAGCGCTTGATTGTGCGCTAGGAGTAATGGGGTATAGCGATATTAGTACATTGAAAAGTTTTTTTTTTCTGAGGTGGTGAAGTTTATTAACTTGGTTATCATGCATATTATGCTATTTTGTAAATGGTAACTGGTTATTTGTTCTTTGCTATAGATATGCATTGTTTAAGTTATTGTTTACCATAATATATCTTTGTTTGCTTTCTTTCATTGCTGCTCATTCTTCTTGTACTTCATTTTTGTATTTCTCACTTGTCACTTAGTATGTTATACCTAGTCTATGCTTTACATACTTCATATTTTTTTGAATTTGTCTATCGTCGTATACTTATCTCATTATCTTTGTATACTTCATGTCTTATTTTACACTTACTTCTATCCCTCCTTTATTCATTTTTGTTGTCATGACTTAATACAGTTGTAATCCTTGTGAGTAGATATTGGGATTCCATCGTCCCCGAAATTTTTTGTTCCATGTAATTTTCAAAATAAAATGTGTTTTCATTTTTTTCCCCGGGGGTCGGTGTAGACTGTTAAAGTCGGGTTTTTATTAAGGGGAGTTAAAAGTTGAAAGATTTGTAAGTACGGGTCGTTTTTGGGTATACGCCCCTGTAAGCTTACTTTTTGTGATGAGATGAATGCGGGGTGATTTTTCTGAACACAGCTCCACTGTCTAGCTGTTAGCTTGTTTTTCTACTCGAATGTTCGAGATACAGAAAGTGTTAGAAAGCGGATGAGTCCAGCTCACACATAAAGAAACTGGGTGTTAGCGCTTAAATGAATTCTGAGAGGGTGAACTGTTTTAAGCAACGGAGATTGCGGGGAGTTTTTGCGGGAGTTTTTGGTGCGGGCAGAGCTTGAAGAAGGCTGTTCCTTCTTGCTAGTGTGTCCCGGCGTATTTTGTGGTTTACATATGAAGGGAATTTGATTATTATAAAGGATAATGTTTCTGAAGTGAAGATAAAGAGATTATTGTTGGGAAAGTTCTTTCTCCCAGGAGTTTATGGATTATTATAGAGGCCATGGATTATACAGGCCGTGATTGTGATTCACGTTTATTCTAATGGAATTTTCCCCTTGTTATTAGAAGTCATGTATGCCGCTGTGTAAGCGACCTGTGATTATTATCCCTTATAAGGAGATTTATGTAAACCTTTATGAACCGTGAGCTGCTGTGGTTTTGCAGCCTATTGAGACTGCGATGCACGCTGTCTTTTGTGTGGAAGACTATTTTTGCTGTATGAACTTATTTGCTGTGTCACCATGCTGTGCTATGGAGTGTCGTCAAATGTTACCATAATGTTTATGTTACTGTGACGTAATAAACCACTTAAACGTTTCCTGACTCTTACATTTAATGGAGTGGGTCGTTACAGCCTGTGTTGGTATACCAGAACCTTTATGCATTCGTGTTTAAATGACAGTCACTTACTCACACATCAGTCGGCCACCCGTAAGCCCGACCTCACTGACTCTGTCATTGTCAGTCCTTGTTTTGTACCACACTATCCACCACCATTAACAGTATTGAACTTAATATGTACCACTGATGTTCACCCACAAGCATAGTGGTAACAGTCACAAATGTGGAACTGATGACAAGAACCAGACAAGTGCCAGTGGAACAAAAGTTGAGTAGAAGACGATGGCGATGGATAGGACACACATTGAGGAAACCCGTTGATAGCATTACAAGGCAGTCCTTGTTCTGGAACCACCAGGGAAAGAGAGACATAGGTCGACCAAAAAACACATGAAAAAGAGAACTGCAGAAAGATGTGAAAATGAAGAGGAAAACATGGAAAGAACTTGAACTGATGGCACGTGACAGGAGGACTTTGCATGTGTTTGTTGAAGGCCAATGCTACTTGGGTCGCTAAACAGTATTGATTGATTGATTAATTGATATAGAATTTAACCTGACCAAGGAGTCTCTGATATTTAGGGTCGGCCATAGAGAATTCGGCGACCGTGGTCAGTGGTGGAACATGCGCCCTTTCCCACACTCTTCTATCCGAGAAAGTTAATTACACTGCTGGAAAATTAAGAAAGATTCATGAATACCTCGTACAATTGCAGGTTAATTTTAGATAGTTATTACGCAGATAAGAAAAAAAAAAAAAAAACCAAACAAACAAAATGAAAAGAAAAGAAAAGAACAAGAAACAGAACACGAATGTTAAAAAAGGAATGTTAAAAATAGAATGTTAAAATCACGTCACACTTTGGTTTGAGAGTTTTCTTATAACAAAGATTTACATTGTCTGCTTTGGCCTCAGTGAATTGTGTCACAGCTAAGAAAAAAGTCGAGCTTCTTGGAAAGACGATATTTTTTTCTTTTCGCCCGTCCGGCGCCTCCTTGCCTTTAGCTTAATGTCTATGTTGAGCGGGGCATTCTTCATCCCAAATAAAAAATAATTTGCTTGTGGTGTTTTTACCGGTGCAAATTTTGTTTTCTTCAGGGCTGAAGAGCTGGCCAAAAGATTTTCTGACTACTGAAATTTTAGAAATTTGATTCGGACTCCCGATTCCGACTACAGTTTTTTTTAACAGGTCATATGGCATAAAATTCGGAGTCAAAGAGTCCAGACATTTTTACCGACTCAGATTCTACTAAAAAATCAACCGACTCCACGACGCCGACTCCGATTCCACCAGTCCTGGTATTTTTTCGTAGTTTTATTCACACTGCAAAAAGAACAGCTTGCCTAATTGGTCATCGAAGTCAACATTTGTATCCGCGAGCAAAATTATGAACATGGTTATAAATGTTAACAGATCAAATATTGATTGGATAATAACTTGGCTACAAGTGGCGCTAATGGTAGTTATTGATAAATACTACTAATAATTATGATCTGAATTTACATTTAAAAAATGCAAATAATAAAACAATGGAATTTTCCTTTGACATAAATGGGTATTTCTTAAGATATGTGGGTTTTCCTTGACAAATAATACCAGATCGATTGCTGCGTCCACATTGAAGGCGTGTTGCAGTTGACTTCCAACAGTGTCTGTATATTGCATAAATGTTTAGCGGACATGAAGATACTCAACAGATACATCCAAGAAAAAATACAGGCAGAATATGCCTGAACACAAAGATATACAAACATGCATAAATGTTAAAATATCTTTATTGGCTGATATACGAGTGCCTTTGAACTTCGATGCATCACCTGACTGAAAGCTGAAATTTGGTCACAGTCATAGGCGGTTTTCTGCATAAGCAATCCAAGCTTTTGCCTAAGGGACCTCGCGCGTTTAGGGGCGTAAATATATGATTGTCGATACCATAGGAATTTATTTAAAAGAAGCCTAGCAAGTTCAAACTTGTCTATGGACCTCGCTCTTTTAGGAGCCTCACTCTTTTAGGGGCCTAGTGCAAAAATATATGTGTGTCAATACAACAGGAACTTATTTAAAAGGGGCATCGAAAGTTCAAGCTTGCCTAGGACCTCTCACAACCTAACACCGCCACTGGTCATCGTCCTGGGAGTCGATGTATTTCAAACTCAGTGACACATTTTAAACTGAGTAGAAGACGGAGATGAAGAATGAGATGTTCCACACGAATACAAGGCAACAGTAGAGCTGGTAGTATTCCACACGAGCAACCCTAGATGTCAACTTGAGCCTGGTGAATTGGTGAGAACTTCCATCCAAGAACTTTGCAGTCACTATTCCATCATCTTGAAGCAGTGCCACAGGAGTTAGGGGACGAGCGAGAACACTGTCCTATACTGTAGTTTCTGGAATAAAGAAAAAAAAAGACATTTTATAATCTTTAATTTCCTCATCATCATCACCATCACCATCACCATCATCATCATCATCACCACCAATGAGCCCCGTAAGGAACACAGGCCTTCAACAAACGTATGCCAAGTCTTCCTGCTCCGTGCCAGCTCAAGGTATTTTCAAGTCTTCTTCATTAACTTCATATCTGTCTACAGCTCTCTTCACCATGTGTTCTTCGGTCTTCCTACATCTCTCCTACTATCTTTAATGTATGATATTAAAAAAAAAAATAGTCCCCATGGGTGTATGAAGAGACAAAGAAAGAACAAGACTACTCTTTTCCCCTCCCGCCACCTTGAGATCTATCAAACCATCCCCTGTGATCTACTGGTACATTACGTATTTACTGCTTAATGATAACTGGTCATCCACTTTTATTCTATGTAACAGAATGTGTGGACAATTTATTGTCTGTCTCTTTGCTCGTCTGGTATCAACAGTAAGAATGGTGGGACAGCGTTAAGTCTCTGCTGAAGTTATATGTAGCCAGCTTTACAACCCGGGGCGCGCCTCGCGAAAACGAGGCAACATTTTATTTTTAAAAAAAATCCAGGAGTTTGTAGACCGGAAAGCAATGGCTACTACATGTATAATCTTATTTGTCCTGAGAGTAATGAGGCACGGAGATGTGTGAACGAGAGAAGGAATTGTCTTTGTCTTGAAAAAAAGAACCAGCACACACATTGGCTCATTAGCATATTACGTTAGTGCGTGAGAGAGTATAATACTACTAATAATAATAATAGCCCGGTACGTCATAACTGACTATGGGAATGTGCCCCTGAGGTGACATCTGCTTTTTTACCCCTGATATTCCCTTCTTTTCTCTTCTGCTTGTTGTGAGAGTTTTTCGCCCAATCTGAGATAAGGTGGCGCCGTACAGAGCATCGCCACTTGAAGCGATTGGCTGCTTTATCGTCCCAGGTTGCTGAATTTATTTCCAGTGCCCTCATGTCTTTCTTGCATACATTTTTAAACCTCTACTGCGGTCGTCCAACTGTTCTTTTGCCATCTGCAAGTTGTCCTTTATAAGATATCTTTCGGGATGCGACCATCTTCCATGCGGCGTACATGGCCAAGCCAGCGTAGTCTGCACTAAGCCAGTGTTTCTCAAGCAGTGCGCCTAGAAAAGTGTGTTGCAACAATTGTGTACATTTACTACATGAAGTAGAGCCGCGCTAGCGTAGTGGTTACAACACCGCTCTGGCGACCGGGTGATTCAGGATCAAACCCGGGCGACGGCATTTGAGGATTTTTCGTCGACCGGGAATTGGACTGGATTAACTCGAGACCTGGCGAAGACATTTGAAGGAGTGTCGTCGACCAGGGATTGGCGGCTCCTGAGCCGACCCAGCTCTAATGGGTACCTCTTAAATCGGCGAGTATCTGCCTGAATGGCGAGGGACACCTGTGTCTGTACAAGAAAAGGGATACTCACGTAAAATCAATGTCAGGTTAGACATTAATAATAACCTGAGATTTCGCCTCGAGTATTAGCGGGCGTACGAAAAAAAAAACTACATGAAGTATATTTTTAGCGATCAAGTAATATAAAACTGATCTTACAGCTTGAGTTCATTCAATAATAAATGGAGCTGGTAACAGCTTTGAACAAAAATAGATAAACACTGTACTTCAAAATGTCATGATATTACAAAAACACAAGAGGCGCATAAACAATGTTCAAAAGCCATGGACGAAGCATAGTGCTTCCACTTGGACCTAATTAAATTTGTGTGTATGTGTGTGTGTGTAAAATATACCTTCTAATTATTTTAAACAATTAAAAGAAAATCGATCTGAGAGTATTTTTTTTTGCATTCTTAAATACCCACAACTTAGTGTATTTAATTTAGTATATCACCTTAATTTTTTATTCATGTGCGGGGTCAGATAGGTGCGCCGCAAATTTTTAGAAAATATTGAAAAGTGTGCCGTGAACACAAAAAGGTTGAGAAACACTGGTCTAAGCAGTCAGAGTTACCTCCAGGTTAACGTCTTGTTGAAGGGAAACAGAACTATACTGTAGTGTGCTGGTTCACGTTTCAAGACAAAGACCGTTTACCCCTTTCTCTGCTACAATGGTACCTACATCTTGTTTGTTCTTTACGTTCTCTGGATAACTGTTTTGTTGTTACTGATCTCCCCATCAGGTAAAGGTAATCACCTAGGGGAGTGTAGTGTTAGGGACTTCAACATACTACATCCAGTTTTTTTAAAAAGAGATGGGCTGACCACTTGCTTCCCTTGCCGCCCTTTGCCTTCCCTAACTAAAGAGCAGAGTCATGTACTTATTTACAGATGAGTTGACTGGAGAGTGACGCTACCATGTTTCCATCCTGGAACCTGGTCAAATCAACCGCGAGAGGAAAGCCCCTTGATCGTTTACTCAATCATATGCTCTCTCTCTCTCTCTGCCCCATAACAACGTTCTATGCTTTAGCAAACCTTGTCTATTTGCTTTGCAAACAGTATCAAATCGATTGGAACACAGGGCCTTCAGTTCATATGGGGCGATCTACTACTATGTTACGGAGTAAATGACAGAGTGATTATTTATTTTTTCTCCCGTGTGGTGTTTGTCTTGTGATAATAGCTGAAGTACGGTAGGGATGCCTCTTGCCATAATTTCTCTTCTTACTGCTGTAGACTGGATTACGAAAACAACATTAACCAACAGAAAGGGATTTCAGTGGATTCTGAAACACTGTAGATTTCACGTCTTACACACAGAAATGCTCTGAAAACTGATCACGCATCGTCATGCTTTAGCTTCCTAAGGAGCATAGGCCTTCAACAAACGTAGGCCAATTCTTGCTGTCCCGTTGTGGCCTAATGGATATGAACGCAGTTTCATAATCCAGATATACCAGGTTCGAAACCTGCTGCAGGCGGTTTGGTAGCAGATCGCTTTGTGTGGATTTTTAACAATGGTATAAGCGCCGTACCGTTCAGAAAGCAATGGCAAACTACTGAATGAAAAAAATTGCCTAGAAAAATCACAAACAGCCAATAAAAGCTGGGGTTGATTGCCACGTCCTGTAAAGGATAAGCAACTAACAAACAATAATAACGGAAATATATTCTGGCGAGGTACGCAGCTTTCATCCATAGACACAATTCTTTGGTTAAACCAGAGTGAAATTGCCAGTGAAAAGAGTTGCCTAAATTCTGGCACAGCGTTGATAAATACCAAGCCCCGAAAAGGACCACTAGTGTCTATCTGCTAGCGTGAAGAAGCCATGACAGGGGCTAGTACTGAAATGGCTACTTGACCTACAGCGGAGTTGACGTCACTTCCTATTTTTAAACTGTTATTTTCTCACTACTATCCAACTAATTTTCATGAAACAGACGTCAAGATAAAGGAAATCAACTATTATTGTATTATTTAAAATCATGTGACATTGACCTTTCAACTCTGACCTCTTGAACTCATGAGCTCATAACAGGCAGAAATCTTTGTTCTCTCTTGTAACGTCAATTTATTGGCCGTTTTTTATTCTGTTTGTGGAAATAAAGAAAATATATTTTAAAAAAAACTTATTTGTAAAATGACAGTTATTGTTCATTGCTTTGACAATTGTTTCACATTCACACATAGTCTATATATTAATTAATCGATTAATCGGTGATTGTGTTTTTTATCGATTAATTGCTCAAACAAATTTTAATCGATTTTTCCATTTTTAGCAATGTTTATGCTTTTTGCTGAAATGCGAGATTATTTGCAATATTAGAAGTTTGTAATATGGAATTTGGCAAGTATGGTCAATAATAATAGATTGTTTGGTTGTAACTTGTTGGTATTTTCGTCATATTTTCAAGACGATGTTGCCTTATGACAAGTGAAATAACTAAAGTCCTTAGTGATTTAAAATAAAAATGTTATTTATGATTTAAAAAAAATAATTTTTCAAATTGTTCGATTAATCTTCGACTGAAGAAATTCGATAAATCGATTAAGATTTTAAAAATCAATCGCAGCCTTAACTTATATAAATATATGTATGTATGTACATATTTTTTTTAAACCAGCGGCACTCGAGCTTTCCAGCCCTTTTGGCCCAATGACATGTCATTGCGAGGCTGGGGAGTCAGTGAACTTTCCTTCCAACCCGGTCAGGAGCTTCGCTCCTTCCCATCCACAGAGGGTTTATGTGCAGGAGCCGTATAGGTTATTCAGTCAAATTCCTGGTCATAAACATTCCTTCAAACGCTGACGCCCGGGCTTGAACCTTGAAAACCTGGTCGCCAGTACAACGTTGCAGCCATTACACCAGCGCGGCTCCCATATATATATATATATATATATATATATATATATATATATATATATATATATATATATATATATATATATATATATATATATATATCCAATGGATACAAGTAACAATATAAAAATGTAAAAATCAGGAGTGACTTTTCTATTGTTCTATATAAGGACATTCTTTTTCTTTTTTAATAAAGTTTTGCCTCGTTTAGGCGAGGCGCCTCCCGTTCAACCTAGTCGGTTTTATTAGTCTACGCAACAACGTATGGAACGAAGATACACAGTTTTAAGGCTAAGCCAATTAATGTAATATTGCAATAACTAGAGCCCCTTGATGTATAGATATATATAATAAAGGGGCTCTAGCAATAACGGTTGGCCACATTTAGGAATGTACGGTCCCCGAGCCACATCTGTTCACATGTTAGGTGGAGTATGCGGCCAAGTCCAAATTGCGCGTCGCAAATAATCCTATTGACTTGGCTTTCATGAATGATGGAGTGTGTATGTTTGTTGAAGGCTAGGGATTGGGGGAGGAATGTGGCTTAAACTGATGGCGTTTTGTTGATGTTGTTTAACTGGGGCTGCTGAGCTTCTCGCACATTTGCAGCCAATACCAAGTTGAAGACTCCTTGGTATTATTTACACTGTAAATCTATGCTTTTCCTGTGGCTTTTCTGCCATTGCGAAACGAGCTGAGCTCAAGTTTCTGCATCTTGGCTTGCATTTAAAGGATCATCACATCTGGTGCTAAGCCAGGAGGAAGAAACGCGTGGCATATTTTGCATACCCCGACATCCAAACGGGCGCCCCAAGTTTTCACAGCCAAAATACTGTGCTCTGGTTATAGCCCCCAAAGGAATTGCACGTTCTTCACAGAGCCTTAGTGTTTGTCGGAGAAATGGAATCCAGTGGAATCTAACTAAACAGCTTGATGATCTAGATTTTTCAGATGGATTGGCTTTTCTGTCTCATAACCATAATCAGATGCAAGAGAAAATGAAAATTCTCGATGAGATGTCACAACAAGTGGGCCTGAAAGTACACAGGGAAAAGACAAAGATTATGAGAATAAATGCAAGAAATAATAACAAGGTTGAAGAAAAGCCACTAAAGGATGTAGAATGGAACACATATCTTGGCAGCAATATAGACAAAGTTGGAGGGACAGACAGTGATATAAAAATAAGAATACAAAAAGCAAGTTGAGCTTTTACTGCTTGGGAAACATAAGGAGATCAAGAGAAATCAAGTCTAACACGAAAATAGGAATCTTCAACTCAGATGTCAAGTCAGTCCTATTGTATGGCTCCTAAACATGGAGAACAACAAAAACAACTACAAGAAAGATACAGACATTCATAAACAGGTGCTAGCGTAGAACAGAAGGATTGAAATGGTATGACAAAAGTCATGTGTGTGTGTGTGTGTGTGTGTGTGTGTGGATGAATGGGAGGACTGATGGATGGATGAATGGGCGGATTGGTGGATGAATGGGAGAACTGATGGATGGATGAATGGGAGGATTGGTGGATGAATGGGAGGATTGATGGATGGATGAATGGGAGAACTGATGGATGGATGAATGGGAGGATTGATGGATGGATGAATGGGAGGATTGATGGATGGATGAATGGGAGGATTGGTGGATGAATGGGAGGACTGATGGATGGATGAATGGGCGGATTGGTGGATGAATGAGAGAACTGATGGATGGATGAATGGGAGAACTGATGGATGGATGAATGGGAGAACTGATGGATGGATGAATGGGAGGATTGATGGATGGATGAATGGGAGGATTGATGGATGGATGAATGGGAGAATTGATGGATGGATGAATGGGAGGACTGATGGATGGATGAATGGGCGGATTGGTGGATGAATGGGAGGATTGATGGATGGATGAATGGGAGGATTGATGGATGGATGAATGGGAGGATTGATGGATGGATGAATGGGAGGATTGATGGATGAATGGGAGGATTGATGGATGGATGAATGGGAGGATTGATGGATGAATGGGAGGACCGATGGATGGATGAATGGGCGGATTGGTCGATGAATGGGAGGATTGATGGATGGATGAATGGGAGGATTGATGGATGGATGAATGGGAGGATTGATGGATGAATGGGAGGATTGATGGATGGATGAATGGGATGATTGATGGATGAATGGGAAGATTGATGGATGGATGAATGGGAGGACTGATGGATGGATGAATGGGAGGACTGATGGATGGATGAATGGGAGGATTGATGGATGGACGAATGGGAGGACTGATGGATGGATGAATAGGAGAACTGATGGATGGATGAATCGGAGAACTGATGGATGGATGAATGGGAGGATTGATGGATGGATGAATGGGAGGACTGATGGATGGATGAATGGGCGGATTGGTGGATGAATGGGAGGATTGATGGATGGATGAATGGGAGGATTGATGGATGAATGAGCTGTATGGGTGGTTTAGGGGAGGTTGGGTAGATGGACTGATGGATCACATTGTAGTTTCTGCAAGTGATGATCAATGTAGCCATTTACAAAAACGTCATAAGGTTATGTTTTTAAAATCTTACTGTAGGTAATTATTATCCTTGCTCATGATGAATTACACAAGTACGTTGTTTGTCAACAAAGGAATAATATAGGCACATAAGAAAATGACCAGTTTCATACAGGCAAATAATTTTTGACTTTGAAAGTTCCTGTTTCATTTTTCTTGTTCGTTTGAAATTTTAATGCTTATATATTATTTTATTTTTAGACATTTTGGCTTCACTCTAAGCCGGCGTCCGGTTCCACCAGTTCCCGCATCGCACAAACGCCAGGCTGCCTTTACCGTTTACGTATCCAGGACCCACAAACAATGCTTTTAGCTAAGGGTTAAATTAAACACATTTTGAGAAGCACTGCCGCAAACAATACGTGATATATCACTATTTGTAAAGCGTGCTCGCGGTAAGGATTTCGTGGTCTTACTTAATCGAACACAACTGTGTTTTCTCATTAATAATTGATCGACCAAAATAGACCCGTGTGACAGCACGTGATGTGTGTTGAAGAAGGCGAAAGGTCGACCTAGCAGAAGAGATTGTAGGAGTTGTTTGATAATAAGATTGTACTTGTTGGTTAATCGTAAAGCCGTGTTCATTATTTGTGGCCAGGAGTAATCAATATAGATAATGTTTGTGTGTGTCTTTTTTTTTCGTAAATACGGGGCTGGGAAGTTTTAAATTCAATGTGGTTGAAGACAGGTGCGCATAGCACAATAAACGTGGATGAACGATTGGACGGATGGATTGGCAGACTGATGTATGGATTAGCTGATGGATGAATATATGGATGGGAGGGCTGATGGATGGATGAGCTGATGGATGGATGAGCTGATGGATGGATGTTTGGATGGGAGGGCTGATGGATGGATGAGCTGATGTGGATGGGTTGATGGATGAATGTTTGGATGGGCTGATGGATGTATGTATGGATGGATTGATATATGGATGCTAGGACTGATGGATGAATGTTTGGATGGATGGGGTGATGGATGGATGAACCGATGGATGGGAGGACCGATGGATGGATGGATGAGCTGATGGATGGACGTATGGATGGATGAGAGGACTAATAGATGAATGGATGAGCTGACAGATGGATGAGCTGATGGATGTGTCGTGGAATATTCTAATCCACATATATAAATTAAAAGGTAAATATAAAGCCTAACAAATAAATTCTAATAAAGAAAAGAGCAATGGTAAAATAACAGTGCTGTCACAAAGAATGTACTCGAAATCCCCCTTTGTTTTATGCTTCGTCTGCAAATTGTAACGTTTCCACGTTAAATATAAGCCACTGCATAAATACAAGCGTTTCCACAACACATTAAAACGGGTATTGCATTTCTAAGAAAAACATTGAGAGGCACACTGCGTAATGAACTAAATTAATCCTAACATTAATTATACTACGTTACCAAAACGAACGAACAGATGGACTCAAATAGAAAGAGAGAGGGGCGAATAAAATCAGGAACGCATGCAAAATTAAACACGCGTCTCGCTATTAATGCCACCCCAACAAGCGTAACGCGATACACAATTACTACTATCACGCGTGTAAGGCCACATGCACTAACTTTTTTTTCAGACGGACAGTGATAAAAACACTAACCTTCCCAGAGTTAGGTTTTAAAATACTGAGAAACTCTTATTAGGAAAGATGACAATAGATGGGTTTACGTTTGAAAACATTACAGTACCCAGACAGCACATCTTCGCAACAGGAGGTAGAAGAAATTGCATATTTTGAACGCAGCCACTTAGCTCTTTTAAATTTGTATATTTGGGTTCCTTAGGGCTTGCTGACAAAGAATATGTAAAACGTTACGCAAATAGTCTAGGAATTAACAAGTTATAGCCAAAATAAAATGATGGTGCTGTCAGACAACACCCAAAATCAGAATCGCTCAGTGGTAGATTTTTTAAACCACCATTGTACGGGAAATGGGCCACAAGTTACATTTGAACTGATTGGCTGGAATGATATGTAAGGCTAAACACGATTAGTCGGACTATAAATGCTATCCTTGGTTGTTAGGGGAGACGTAGGAAGGTAAAATTTTTTCAAACACTTGTCGAAACGTGGCTCCATTGGCCAGACTCGCTGATATAATCACTTAGGAGCGTTAGTTCGAGACCACTAGTTCAAATAAGCTTGATAAAGCAACAGTGCGTTGAAGCCAGCTCATATTTTTGCTAAATAAAAGCCTGGAACATAAGCAGATGGGAATTTGTGCCAGTATTTGTGCCAGAATTCATTGCTAGTCAACGTATCTGTGTTTATTTCCATAAATTGTGGGACTGTGGTCTTAACGTTATTGAGCAGCACCTGGTCAGAGCTTTGCTGAATCCAGAGTCGGACAGCATACTCCTTGGTCCATTTAGCTATCAGTGAGGTGTCTCCAGAGCCCAGGGGAGAAATCGAGCAGAGGAGTCTTTTCCTGCCGCCATCACGCAAGATAAGCTGATGTGGCCAGCTGAGCTCAACATTATGTACCCCATCTTAAAATGACCTTGTAAAAATAACATTAAGAGGGGAATTTAAATTGTGTTTTAATAATATCAGGAACTGAGAACATCTCCAATACTAGTTCCAATAAAGACAAACTATTGAAGTCATGATGACAAATACCAACAGAGCTTGAACAAAACAAAACCAGTATTACCTCATATTACTACTACACCACTGACACACATAGGATACTATTAAAAATACATGTCACTACAAGATTCATATTAATAAATTCTGTACATATAACTTGTAATTAAAATTGATTGTGATTCCTGGTTCCTTTGTATTTGAATCAGGACACATATACATTCATGACAGCAATGAATACATATTGTTATTTGAAAAGTTATCAGTGACTCCTTTAAGATATCCTTGTAGAGTGTTTTATGTATGTGAGTGTCACAGTGTTGTCAAGTGTAGTGGAATAAATTAAATTGTTTATCTGTCTGTTGTTGTTTTAACTTACACTTCATCATACACATACCCTAGACATATAACGTAGTCATCACACTATTCCAGAATAATTCTGACTGAGGTATACATATGTGGCAGCAAGTAAGGTTATATATATAATACACTACTCTTATTAGATATATATATACCTTCACAGCTGATCTCAGTCAGTACACTAAGTCCCCTATAAATATTTATAACATCCCACTTTACCACATATATTGGGGGCTCGCTCTTGGGATTTTGAATCTTTACCTATTAAAAATAGTGGGGGTAATTCACTTCAGGGAATATAAGAATTAAAAGGTATCCTTGGGTGGAATTAAATAAGGTTGAGCTCTCGGTGCCTGTGTTGTCCATTAGATATATATTTAGAGATTGAATTGTTGGTTAGACATTGTATAAATTTACCTGATAGACAATGGCGGACCTGGCCAAATTTCGATCTGCTGCTGTTCAGACTGCAAAAGAGTTAGGATTAGATGGGCAAGTTATGGTTGCCTATGTCACTACGGAATGTGACAAATTTATTGAACGCGAAGAAAGAAGGTTTGAAGCCGAAAGAAAGTTAGAGGCTGAAAGGGAAATTAAGAAGTTACAATTTGAGGCTGAGGCTGAGACTAAGAGGTTGCAGACTGAGGCTGAGGCTAAGAAATTGGAGGCAGAAAGAGAAGACAAAAGATTGGCTGCAGAAAGGGAAGAGAAGAAATTAGCTGCAGAAAGGGAAGAGAAGAAATTAGCTGCAGAATTGGAAGCAGAAGAAAGAAGATTGACTGCAGAAAGGGAAGAGAAGAAATTAGCTGCAGAAAGGGAAGCAGAAGAAAGAAGATTGACTGCAGAGAGGGAAGCAGAAAAGGAGGAGAAGAGATTACAAAGGGAACATGAGTTACGACTAAGGGAGTTTGAGTTTCAAGGCCATGCTCCTGAAAATGGTGCCAGTCCCTTTGCCTCTGATGCCACTGCTAGCCAAGGAGCCTCAACCTCAACTATGAATTTTCATTTAGATCATTTTGTTGAGAAAGACGATGATATAGAGAGCTACCTAAATAGGTATGAACTATTAGCTACCACGTATGGGTTAGAGAGAGAAAGGTGGAGCTTAAAGTTATCTCAAGGACTTCGTGGGGCAGCTTATGAAGTTTTTTGCAAAAATGAGCAGAGGTGATCAGGAAAATTATGACATGCTAAAGCAGGCTCTTTTGTTAAGATATGAAAAGAATGCAGAATTTTATAGGAAAAATTTAGGAATGCTAAACTACTGTCAGGTGAAACCTATCACCAGTTCTCTGCACGAATAGAGACATACTTGGAGAAATGGACTTCTCTGGGGAAAACCCAAGATCTTAAGGAAATGGTCCTTATAGAGCAATTAAGAGAGTCCATGGCTCCAGACCTGAGAAAGTTTCTCATGGAACAAGGTGCAGAGAGGCTGGGTGAGTTGCTAAATGTTGCTGAAAGGTATCAAGCAGCTCAAGCAGAGGTAACAGGTAATAAAAAGAAACAAGTGGATAACTTTAGGGCACCACAGAACTTTAATAAATTTGATCCTAGGGATCAAAACAAAGGTAAGCACCAATTTGATAGGCCACGGTATGAAAATAAAAATAAATTCCCACAATTCGATGAAAAGAAATATGATGAAAGAAAATCTTTCAACCAAGGAAAAAGGTGGTGTAAAAATTGTAAGATGAACAATCATGACACTGACCATTGTAGAAGGAAACCTCCTCATTTTGCTGCTATGACATCGGGGAAAAAGGAAAAGAAGGTCAAACCTGAAGAACTACAGGAACCATACCACCCCCCAGTGTGTGAAGATGTCATCTGTAATGGTGTCACTATAAGGTGTTTATATGATACCGGTTTAGATTACGATTCCGTTGTGAGTTCTCACCTGGTGCAGGCCGATCAATACACCACAGAAACAGTGGAGATTCAAACTGCAACCAAGGATGTAGCTACCATGACACTTCCCGTCGCCCGAATAAAAGTGAAAACGCGATATGTGGAAGGAATCATAAAAGCAGCAGTGATAAATGAGCCAATCTACCCTCTGATATTGGGGTGTAGATATGTCTTCTTGGGGAATCCCAAGAGACCTGTGATATTGGCAACAGTGCAGACCAGATCACAGTCTAAAAAGGAGGAGGATAATCCAATAAATACTCACCCAGATGAGATGAGGAAGGCACAGGCTGAGGACAAAACACTCAAGCCATGTTTCAAGAAGTTGCCCAAATCTCATACACCTCCAGGCAAGGGAGAGTTTTATATGAAGAACAAACTGATATATAGGAAGGCTGGATCTGAATCCAATGGTCACGGACAGCTGGTCCTTCCCACTTCATATAGGACTAAAGTGTTGGAACTAGGGCATGCGATTCCCTTCAGTGGTCATATGGGAATCAGCGCAACAGGACAGCGAATAGCTTGTCACTATTTCTGGCCAGGAATAACTGAAGATATCAAACGATATGTAAAATCCTGTCCAGAGTGCCAACGAGTAGCACCTAAACATTGGACTGCACCAGCAACTCTGGGGGAAATGCCCATAGTGGGAACACCCTTTGAGAGAGTTGCCGTGGATCTTGTGGGACCTCTCACCCGAACCAAGAGAAGGAACAGCTACATTCTGACTCTGGTGGACACTTGTTCTATGTGGGGAGAGGCTGTAGCCCTGTCATCGATTGATTCTAAACATGTGGCAGAGGCATTGCTCACAATTTTCACAAGGTTAGGCTTTCCCAATCAAATCTTGACTGATAATGGCTCTCAGTTCAAGGGGAAACTAACTGAAGAAGTTTTCAGGATCTTCCAGGCCAAACACTTCCATTGTAGTGTGTATCATCCCCAAGGGAACGGCCAAGTGGAAAGATTTAACGGCACATTGATGTCGATCCTGAGAAAGTTGGCACACGAAAAAACCAGATACATGGGACCAGTACCTGCACGCCGCCCTCTTTGCTTATAGGGAGGTACCCCATAGTTCAACCGGTATGGCCCCGGCAACATTATTGTTTGGAAGGCCAATAAAAGGTCCACTCGAAGCTTTGTTAAGAACGTGGACTGATGAAAAGGCAGAGGAAAACATTACATCTTCATACCAATATGTGAATGAGCTGACCACTCGTTTAAAAACTGGCTGGAAACTTGCCAATGAAAATTTGAAACAAGCCAGGAAGAAACATGCTGCCTATTATAACAGGAAGGCGAAAGACAGAAATTTGGCTGTGGGAGAGAAAGTACTGCTTCTTTTGCCCGGGAGTCAGAATAAGTTACAAATTGGATGGCAGGGTCCATATACAGTTCTAGAGAAGGTGTCTAGAACAAATTATAAGATAGATAAGAAGGGGAAAGAAAAAATCTATCATGTGAATCTCCTGAAGAAATATTTAGAAAGAGAACATCAGGAGGAGACACACTTGTTGACCTTGTCCATCGCCATGGAGATGAAAAAGGAACCACTTTCATCATTTGAATATCCATTACACCCCTGTGAGACAGCAGCACAGGTGAAAATCAGTACACATTTAACGAAAACTCAGAAAGAGAGAGTGCAACAGGTTCTAAATAATCATGCAGAGGTGTTAACAGACCGACCAGGGCATACAAACCTATTGGAATATGATATGAAACTGATAGACCCCACACCTGTCTGTATGAAACCATATTCGATTCCGTTTGCTAAGGAGAAAGCTTTGAAGGAAGAGATAGACTATCTGTTGAAGGAAGGAATTATTTCGCACAGTGAATCTTCGTATAGTTCCGGTGTTGTACTCTTAAGGAAGCCCTCTGGAGAACATAGACTCTGTATAGATTACAGGAGACTGAATGCTATTACAGAAGGACAGGTGGATCCATTGCCGGATACAAATCAGCTGTTTGCCAGACTAAATAAAGCTAAATATTTCTCAAAAGTGGATCTGAGTAAAGGATACTATCAGATTCCAGTAAAGCCTGAGGTTAGACCATACCTAGCTTTTAGTACCTCAGAAGGACACTATGAGTTTAATAGATTGCCATTTGGATTGAAGAATGCGCCTAGTGTCTTCTCTAGAATGATGAGAAAATTATTGGACCCTCTGAATAATCCATGTATAACAAATTTCATGGATGATATCCTGATAGCAACAGAAACATTTGAGGAACACATTGACTCTCTGAAGATGCTGTTTGATCGACTTAGGGAAGCAAATTTAACAGCCCGACCAACCAAATGTTGCGTTGGATGTAAAGAATTGGAATTTTTGGGACACACAGTTTATCAGGGAAACATGACCCCTGACCCAAAGAATTTAGAGAAACTACAGAAAGCCCGAGACCACAAACCAAGAAGGACGTGAGATCCTTTGTCTCATTATGTGGTTTCTACCAGAAGTATATCAAAAACTTTAATTCCATATGTGCACCGTTAACTGATTTGACACGTAAAGGACATCCAGATCGCATTACATGGACACCACAATGTGAAATGACTTACCAAGAATTGAAGGAAAAGCTCACAAGTAAACCCATTTTGAAATTACCTGACTTAAGTCAAGAATTCATAGTAAGGACGGATGCAAGTAATATTGGGTTAGGTGCAACTCTACTACAGAAATCAGATGCATTGGATGGGGAATTAAGCCCAGTGGCATATGCTAGCAGAAAATTGAATAAAGCTGAAATCAATTACTCAACTAGCGAAAAAGAATGTCTTGCAGTAATATGGGCAATAAAGAAATTCAATATTTATCTGTATGGGAAGGCCTTTAAGTTGCAAACAGACCACAAACCTTTATCGTTTCTAGCACAGGCTAGGCATGAGAACTCTAGGTTACTCCGATGGTCTTTACTTTTGGCTCCATATAATTTTAGCATTGAGTATATATCTGGAAAAACAAATTTGGGAGCGGACTTTTTAAGCCGCCATCCGTGTGATGAGAATCACCGTAAACCCCAGAAATAATAATAAATTTCTCTATGTGTATATAGAATAAAGGACTGACATATAATGTCTGTTTTAAGAGGGGAGATGTCGTGGAATATTCTAATCCACATATATAAATTAAAAGGTAAATATAAAGCCTAACAAATAAATTCTAATAAAGAAAAGAGCAATGGTAAAATAACAGTGCTGTCACAAAGAATGTACTCGAAATCCCCTTTGTTTTGTGCTTCGTCTGCAAATTGTAACGTTTCCACGTTAAATATAAGCCACTGCATAAATACAAGCGTTTCCACAACACATTAAAACGGGTATTGCATTTCTAAGAAAAACATTGAGAGGCACACTGCGTAATGACCTAAATTAATCCTAACATTAATTATACTACGTTACCAAAACGAACGAACAGATGGACTCAAATAGAAAGAGAGAGGGGCGAATAAAATCAGGAACGCATGCAAAATTAAACACGCGTCTCGCTATTAATGCCACCCCAACAAGCGTAACGCGATACACAATTACTACTATCACGCGTGTAAGGCCACATGCACTAACTTTTTTTCAGACGGACAGTGATAAAAACACTAACCTTCCCAGAGTTAGGTTTTAAAATACTGAGAAACTCTTATTAGGAAAGATGACAATAGATGGGTTTACGTTTGAAAACATTACAGTACCCAGACAGCACATCTTCGCAACAGGAGGTAGAAGAAATTGCATATTTTGAACGCAGCCACTTAGCTCTTTTAAATTTGTATATTTGGGTTCCTTAGGGCTTGCTGACAAAGAAAATGTAAAACGTTACGCAAATAGTCTAGGAATTAACAAGTTATAGCCAAAATAAAATGATGGTGCTGTCAGACAACACCCAAAATCAGAATCGCTCAGTGGTAGATTTTTTAAACCACCATTGTACGGGAAATGGGCCACAAGTTACATTTGAACTGATTGGCTGGAATGATATGTAAGGCTAAACACGATTAGTCGGACTATAAATGCTATCCTTGGTTGTTAGGGGAGACGTAGGAAGGTAAAATTTTTTCAAACACTTGTCGAAACGTGGCTCCATTGGCCAGACTCGCTGATATAATCACTTAGGAGCGTTAGTTCGAGACCACTAGTTCAAATAAGCTTGATAAAGCAACAGTGCGTTGAAGCCAGCTCATATTTTTGCTAAATAAAAGCCTGGAACATAAGCAGACGGGAATTTGTGCCAGTATTTGTGCCAGAATTCATTGCTAGTCAACGTATCTGTGTTTATTTCCATAAATTGTGGGACTGTGGTCTTAACGTTATTGAGCAGCACCTGGTCAGAGCTTTGCTGAATCCAGAGTCGGACAGCATACTCCTTGGTCCATTTAGCTATCAGTGAGGTGTCTCCAGAGCCCAGGAAAGAAATCGAGCAGAGGAGTCTTTTCCTGCCGCCATCACGCAAGATAAGCTGATGTGGCCAGCTGAGCTCAACATTATGTACCCCATCTTAAAATGACCTTGTAAAAATAACATTAAGAGGGGAATTTAAGTGTTTTAATATCAGGAACTGAGAACATCTCCAATACTAGTTCCAATAAAGACAAACTATTGAAGTCATGATGACAAATACCAACAGAGCTTGAACAAAACAAAACCAGTATTACCTCATATTACTACTACACCACTGACACACATAGGATACTATTAAAAATACATGTCACTACAAGATTCATATTAATAAATTCTGTACATATAACTTGTAATTAAAATTGATTGTGATTCCTGGTTCCTTTGTATTTGAATCAGGACACATATACATTCATGACAGCAATGAATACATATTGTTATTTGAAAAGTTATCAGTGACTCCTTTAAGATATCCTTGTAGAGTGTTTTATGTATGTGAGTGTCACAGTGTTGTCAAGTGTAGTGGAATAAATTAAATTGTTTATCTGTCTGTTGTTGTTTTAACTTACACTTCATCATACACATACCCTAGACATATAACGTAGTCATCACACTATTCCAGAATAATTCTGACTGAGGTATACATATGTGGCAGCAAGTAAGGTTATATATAATACACTACTCTTATTAGATATATATATACCTTCACAGCTGATCTCAGTCAGTACACTAAGTCCCCTATAAATATTTATAACATCCCACTTTACCACAGGATGTATGTATGGATGGACGGAAGGACTGATGAATGAGCTGATGGATGATGTATGGATGGGTGGCAGGGCTGATGGATGAATGGATGAGCTGATGGATGGATGTATGGATGGATAGAAGGGATGATGGAGGGATGGATGGATGTATGTATGAATGAGCTGATGGATGGATGTATGTATGGATAGAAGGACTGATGATGGATGTATGTATGGATGGGCAGGCTGATTGATGGATGGATGAGATGATGGATGGATGGATGTATGAATTGATGAGCTGATGGGTGGATGTATGAATGGAAGCGTTGATGGATGGGGTGATAAATGGATGAGCTGATGGATGAACGAGCTGATAAATGAGCTGATGGATGGATGTATGAATGGAAGCGTTGATGGATGGATGGATGGGCTGATGGATGGAAGTTGATAAGGTTGATAACGTTGGATTTTTATTCCCGTTAATGATATCCACCAAAAGATAGATATAAGTGGATGGAAGCAGACATCATCATCATCATCAGTTGATAAGATCTCTATGGTGTTGTTTGCTCCACTGTAGTGTATGGAATGTCAACTTGACCTACGCAGTGGTGTGTAGACATGGATTGAGTGTATAATGTGCGAATGATGATAAAGGTTCGTGGTGTTGACAAAAAATGTTCTTTTCTCACACTCATGTATGGCTGGAAGTCATCGACACCAACGACTGTGTACCTTTTTCTAAAGTTTAATTGGACGTACACACTCGACAGCACAGATAGTGACAAATCACAGGTTGCCATAATACATCATAGTACAGTGGATAAATGGTCTTGCAATGTTACATGGGCACTCATGTAGAATAAGTGTATAATGGACTGTCAGTAGCCAAGCACTCAGTATCGCCCATCCATATATCATCTGACTTCACTGACTGAGCACGTCAGCTTATAAACAATATTTCAGATGGCTTCTAAACCTAATCTCGTCTAGCGACGATTCTTCAACATAATGTTCAGCACATATTTTTCCATATAATAATATTGAACCGCTAATAACGGGTTCTCATGTGTAGCAGTGATCTCTGGACTAAACAAGCGATAATACGGGCATCCCTTTTCTCTTCTTGAAAGTCACTACATGTTTTGGTTCCAAGATGGCTTCACTCGTGAGCTGTCACTCACGTTTGGATACAGATAATGAATCTGTCCTAAAGTTAGTCATTCATAAAACATTTCATTGCTCTGTAGATTTGATCATGAACAATTGACTGCAATCTACAGGATATAGTGCTGCTAGGAATCGAAGTCGTTTTCATCGAGTCAAATATATTCTCTTAGACATTCAAATCGTAACTATCGAAAATGGTGGTTTCGATCGAGAGTTCATAAGAGTATCTTTGATTACCTTGGTATAGGAAATATGAAACTGCCATTCCTTGGCAATACGACTAAACACTGGGGTAAAGCATACACGATAGGTTTAGACGACTATCACCTTCCCCACAAATACTGAGATCACTTTTTCCCCGGCGACAGGCCGACATGGAAAACACACAGTCCCTATCAGGACGAAGCCAAATCATCCCACACTCTAGCGACACATCCGCCGAATAGCCTTCGACCTCTCTAGAGACAACAGAACATATAGTTCGACTTAGATATGTAAAGATATACAGATATAAGACAGACTCGTCCTACTCAGACAAACAATACACATAAATTCAGGCCATAGATATTCTGAAGCAAGAACAATCTATTATTACCCAAACAACGAATAAATCGCAGTAAAAATGGATTTATCCGCGGAGTTTGATCGAAAGAGCCGACACAACTTTCAAGGGAAGTAACTCAATAATGACTTTCCCTTAAGCACTAAAAAATGACCTATGTATAATATTGTAAGATATCAAAGACTGCACGTAACAGTCTTACCACACCTCCCGGGAAAAAAAAAATGGAACATTTTTTTTTTGAAATACATCTAGGAGCAACGTACAATAGGCTCACAACGCATGAATAATGCGCAGATGAAAATATCAGGAATACCTATAACGCCTAATATGAGGCTAAGTCGACTTATGGAGCGACTGGTGAGAATGTGTCTCATAAACTGAGAGAAATTATTTCTCTACAAGTATATTTTTCCAGGAAGGTGTCATCAAAGTATAATACAATTCTGGCAATTACACAATGCCTAAAAAATTCATATCATCATTTCGCATTAGATATCTTAAATTTATGATTTATGAAGAAAAAAATCATCAAAGCACAGCGGTGAATAAACATCAATGAACCGCTATGTAGTGATACAATCATTATATTATTAAATTACAAATGTGTATCTATCATGATATAGAAAAGGAACTACTATAGAACTAGACATATCAAGAAGTCTAAGCCCTAATAGTTATGTGGAATCATGTGGGCATCTTGACAGAATGTCTGCCATCACATTATCTGATCCACGAATAGCTCGCACAGAGAAATGAAAAGGTTGAAGAGCAATGGCATATCGAGTAGACCTCGAGCTCTTCAAATTCTTACTCTGTATAGCAGTAAGAGCTTTTTGGTCGGTTTCTACTATGAAATGTGCGCCTAGAAGGAATCTCTGTAGTTTGAGGATCGACCAAACCATAGCTAATAGCTCACGGTCTAAAACCGAATAATTCCTTTCTGCCGCATTAAGTTTTCTGGAAATATACATTACAGGATGCAGAGTTCCAGAGTACTCTTGCATTAGTGCCGCTCCAATCCCAGTGGATGAAGCGTCACTACGAAGAACGAATGTCTTATCTTTAGTGGGTAGCACTAAAATAGGTGGTGTTGAAAAAGCCGTGAGAGGTTTGGCGCGTTCAGATAAAGGAACTTGCCAATATCCTTTAGACAAATCAAGTTTAGTGAAAAAATGAGATTTGGAGAGTCGAGTAAGTAGCTCTTCCAGTAAAGGCATAGGTTCGGCATCGAACTTAGTTACTTGATTCAATTTTCGATAGTCAACGCAAAGACGTATGTTATTGTCTTTTTTACGCACAATAACCATCGGCGAAGAATATGCAGAGGTGGATGGTTCGATTATTTTCAAATCTATCATCTCATCCAACTCTTTCTCGACCTGTGCTTGAAAATGTATAGGTATAGGATAAGGTCTAATCCTAATAGGAGTATGGTCAGTTAGAACAATGTCATGTTGAATGACATTCGTTTGTCCAGGGATGTCAGTGAGTACATCCTGAAATGTTTGCAACATAGTTGAAACTTGTCGCTGTTCTCCTAGAGACAAATCAGGAGAGACAGTAACGTTCTTCCATGATTCACTGGAATGAAGTGGGATCATTGGAAGAGGAAGATTTACATCTGAAAAACTTGTTTCCTCATCCTGTATCACGGACAGTGATGAGTAATGACCATGTGGTACTGGAGAATTGTCCGTTGCTTGGAAAATGGGTTGCAAATAATCCGGACGTTCATGGAATTCAGTAAGCATATTGATGTGGAAGGTTTTATGCTTCCCATCAATATCGACAATATAGTCGACATCGGAAATTTTCGATATTATATCGTACGGACCTTTCCAAGAAATAAGTAATCTGTTTTCCCTACAAGGTAGTAATACAAATGCTTTGTCACCAGGACAAAGTTGTCGTAAGCATCTCTTCTTATTGGCAAATTGCCTTGCCTTCTGTTTCGCAAATTCAGAAGAAGAAGTTGCTAATTTGCATGCTTCGATAATCTTTTGTCTCAACGCGATGACATATTCGTAGGATGACTTTGTGTCATCGTCAATATTGTCAGATGTTATGAGATCGTGAAGCAACGACATAGGGCCACGCGGACGCGCGCCAAAGACGAGTTCAAAGGGAGAAAATCCCGTATGTTCATTGGGTACCTCTCTGTAAGCGAAGAGGGCCGCAGGTAAAACTCTGTCCCAGTCTTGAGGATGATCCTCAGTTATCTTCCCCAGTAAGTTTTTAAGTGTTCTATTAAGGCGTTCGACCATACCATTAGACATTGGATGGTAGATACTACTTAAAGATCTATCTATCTGCAGAGTAGACATTACTTGAGACATGGTATCTGATATTAGTTGGGTGCCATGGTCTGACAATATCTCTCCGGGGAACCCCAGACGAGAAAATATAAGCCAAAGAGCATCTGCAATATCAGCAGTAGTAATGCTCTTCAGAGGAATAGCCTCTGGCCAACGTGTGCACATATCAACACACGTCAAGATAAACTGATGTCCTCTGGCAGACTTGATCTTAAATGGACCAATTATGTCTATGGCCATTTTTTGGAACGGCCGAATAGGAATGTCCGCCGCCTGAATGGGTGCAGCATGCCGTGGACCTTTGGATTTAACTTCCTGACATACTTTACAAGATCGACAATAAATCCGTATGTCCTTGTTTACCAATGGCCAAAAGAAAGCCGCAAGGACTCTTGACTTAGTACGGGAAAAACCCATGTGTCCAGCACACTGAGAGTCGTGAGCGTGCTGCAAAATTTTAACTCTCAAATTCTTGGGAACCAGGATTTGAGAATGACTTGACGTAATGGAGTCTTGAACCATACGTACAAGTACGCCATTCTTCTTTGTAATCCACGATTTACGACTTGTGTCTTTATTCGGATCACCTTTAGTTGCAAGAATGAAGAATTTCTTCAGAGTGGGATCATCTTCTTGCTGTTTTATAAACGAGTCACGAGAAATTACCAAGGGATTATCTTCGTTATGCACTTCATTATCTTCAATAGATGAAGTTTGAGGCATATTAAGAGCCTGAGCTCTAGTGACTACAGCGTTAGCAATCTGCATGTTTTGCCTTTCCCACGTGGAAATTTGTTGCGGAGTGCATTCTTTGACTCCATGAATGCGACCGATGATGAGGTCAGCGATCGGATTCGGAAGAAGACATGCGTGTACATCTCCTGTAAAGAAAGGAGTAGCAATCCTAATGATAGCAGTAGAGTATTTCTCTAATGTGCCGCCAAATGTTACACATTTGACTACTTGTCCAGTGGCACGGGAAGGATCTACGAGTGACTGCCTAACACCAATTGTGGTGCATTCAGAATCAAATAGCACAGAGACTGGATTGTTATTCACTAAACCCTTATGTAAGACAAGAGAACCTCTTCCATCATGCGCGACTGATGCCGGAAGAGCAGGAAGAGGATGGCCACGGCTTAAAGTAGACACTGTGGTTGGCTCAAATAGCGTTTTGCATTGGGGGCACTGAGATGCTCTCCCAAAATCAAAAGCGGCACATGCCATATTACTAGCATCATTATTATCTTTACTCTGTTTATAGGCTTCATTGGACTCTTGTTGTGCAGAGTTTGCCTGAAAATGTGGTTTATGTCTTTTGTATTGAGATCTACCTCGGTTATTATCACCTCTGTAGTTATTGTTACCTCTATTGTAACCCCTATTTGGGTTTGAGTCATAGTTCCCTTGGTTACCATTATCATATTCATTATAATGAGTATCTCTGTAATTATGATCTTGTTGACTCCAAGACGGATAACCCTGATAGTTTCTATAATTACTTCCTCTACGGAAATTCCTATAATTATGACCACCCCTGTGTCGAGAGCTATCAGCTCGTCTCCAGTTCTTTGAAGAAGAACCCTGAAATGATTGGTTACCTTGGTTTTGATAACTATTATGGTTACCTTTTTTTATCAAATCTGTTTTGAGGTCCCTGAAATCTGTGTGAATAATTGGGATTGTATGGTGTTGCTGAAGCAACTGGCATACTCTCCTTAATCTTAGTGTTGCCAAAAGTCACGTCGGGGTGTGCAGTGACATATTGGGAACAATATTCTTCCATTTCTTTTAGAGATTTGGGTTTACGCTCATGTATAAATTCAAGGAAAGGTTTGTTCACACATGACATAATCTTATCTCTGAGCAACAAATCCATAAGTCCTTCATACGTTTTTTTCTGTTTTGGAAAGCTCAATCCAACGATCAACTGTGAGACGTGCCTTTGCAGTGAATTCTGAGAATTCTACACCCGTCTCAGGCACTATCGTTTTAAATAAAAGGCGATAGCCTTCCTCACTTAGCTGATATTTTTTTATCAAAGCCGCCCTAATGACATCATAATTATCCTTATCTGCTTCTCCTACAAGGCATAATCTAGTCAAAGATTCACCTTTCAAGTTTTCTGATAATTGATTAGCGTATTGTGATTTATCCACATTATGTGTACGACAAGAACGTTCAAATCTATCCAGCCAGAATGTAATATCGTCACTGGACTGATTGAACGGTGGAACCTTAACCTTGTAAGTAGAAGGTTTACCATTACCACTAGATGCCTGATTAACATTACTCATACTTGTCAATCTCAATTTCTCTAACTCAAATTCATGTTCTCTTATTGCTTTTTTCTCTTCAGCATCTAATCTTTTTTGTTCAGCCTCCCTGTCTAATCTTTTTTGTTCAGCTTCCCTGTCTAATCTTTTTTGTTCAGCTTCACTGTCTAATCTTTTTTGTTCCGCAGCAGCTTCTCTTTCTAATTTTTTTTTGTTCAGCTTCACTGTCTAATCTTTTTTGTTCCGCAGCAGCTTCTCTTTCTAATTTTTTTTGTTCAGCTTCAAATCTCCTTTCCTCCACCTGCATCTGCAATTTCTTTTGTTCAGCAGCAGCCTCAGCTTCTCTTTCTAATCTTTTCTCTTCCGCCATAGCTTTTCTTTCTTCTGCAGCTAATCTTTTCTCTTCTGCAGCTAATGCTTTGTCATATTGAGCAACTGCCCATAGTTCTAATTGTTGACCAGTCTTATCAAGGGCTTTCCCTTGTGTAATGAAGTATTCTAATGTAGCCATGATGTCTAACAATAATACTAATCACCTGAATCAATAATAATACCACAAGTTCTCAATGACTTGATTAATCAGTATACTATCCCAATATCTGTGGGTCACAAGCCTTTAATAAGGTCTTGTATAATAGTAATAATAATCAGGTACTGGTTTATACCATAATCCAAGTGCAGTGCACAGGCAATTGTGTCTTATGAAATATACCTATATAAAACATATGTCAACCAACAGAATACATAAAGTACAAATAGGACTGACAATACAAGAACGTTTGCAGAAATCGAAATAAATCAAATAGGGAAATCAATGAAAATAATCACTGAATCTGCAAAGAATAACAACACAAATGACGTCACAATATATGAATATAAATTGAGAATAGAACTGAAAGATAGAAAAGGTTAGACCAACAAATTACAAACAAATCAAAACAAAACTAAAGAACAAAGAAATATTACAAAAATAACAATAATTACAGACTTCACAGCTAACACAAAAGCAACAGTTGTCGCAGCAAATTTTCAATCAAGAAAATTGCACCTATAGAAAACGCCCACAACGGACCCTCTATGACGTGGGATATTCTGTTGTGAGGACGCCGCCCAACCTTAAACACAACCCGCTGACATAGAAACTAACATACTATACAAACAAATAACATGTAAACATAAATATATATATAAATTATGTGTATGATAGTATGTGTTGCAAAATAGGCTCAGTTTTACAGTAATGGCAAAGTTATTTTTATGAAAACAAACAAACTGCCACTTTATTCAATTAAACATTCTGGCCTTAAATATTAAAGTTCATATATGGAAAACAAGAAGATCCATCGATGAAAATAGGACTTCTTAGTTCACAAATACTGTCTTCCTGTTAATATTGACAAGAATTGATCCAACTGTTCTGTGAAACTCTATAATGTCTAATGTAAAAAAAATGTCAACAACGCTGACCTACATACTGCATTCACCTGACAGGTCACGTGACGAAGTGTTGACAAAGAGCAAACCAATACTGCAAGTGTGTCGTATCAGCCACAGGAAACGGTCTGGTATCGGTAATCTGTTGACTTCTGAACTTCTGCGAGGTCAAACCCAGAAAGCTGGTCCACCAGTTGATAAGGTTGATAACGTTGGATTTTTATTCCCGTTAATGATATCCACCAAAAGATAGATATAAGTGGATGGAAGCAGACATCATCATCATCATCAGTTGATAAGATCTCTATGGTGTTGTTTGCTCCACTGTAGTGTATGGAATGTCAACTTGACCTACGCAGTGGTGTGTAGACATGGATTGAGTGTATAATGTGCGAATGATGATAAAGGTTCGTGGTGTTGACAAAAAATGTTCTTTTCTCACACTCATGTATGGCTGGAAGTCATCGACACCAACGACTGTGTACCTTTTTCTAAAGTTTAATTGGACGTACACACTCGACAGCACAGATAGTGACAAATCACAGGTTGCCATAATACATCATAGTACAGTGGATAAATGGTCTTGCAATGTTACATGGGCACTCATGTAGAATAAGTGTATAATGGACTGTCAGTAGCCAAGCACTCAGTATCGCCCATACATATATCATCTGACTTCACTGACTGAGCACGTCAGCTTATAAACAATATTTCAGATGGCTTCTAAACCTAATCTCGTCTAGCGACGATTCTTCAACATAATGTTCAGCACATATTTTTCCATATAATAATATTGAACCGCTAATAACGGGTTCTCATGTGTAGCAGTGATCTCTGGACTAAACAAGCGATAATACGGGCATCCCTTTTCTCTTCTTGAAAGTCACTACATGTTTTGGTTCCAAGATGGCTTCACTCGTGAGCTGTCACTCACGTTTGGATACAGATAATGAATCTGTCCTAAAGTTAGTCATTCATAAAACATTTCATTGCTCTGTAGATTTGATCATGAACAATTGACTGCAATCTACAGGATATAGTGCTGCTAGGAATCGAAGTCGTTTTCATCGAGTCAAATATATTCTCTTAGACATTCAAATCGTAACTATCGAAAATGGTGGCTTCGATCGAGAGTTCATAAGTGTATCTTTGATTACCTTGGTATAGGAAATATGAAACTGCCATTCCTTGGCAATACGACTAAACACTGGGGTAAAGCATACACGATAGGTTTAGACGACTATCACCTTCCCCACAAATACTGAGATCACTTTTTCCCCGGCGACAGGCCGACATGGAAAACACACAGTCCCTATCAGGACGAAGCCAAATCACCCCACACTCTAGCGACACATCCGCCGAATAGCCTTCGACCTCTCTAGAGACAACAGAACATATAGTTCGACTTAGATATGTAAAGATATACAGATATAAGACAGACTCGTCCTACTCAGACAAACAATACACATAAATTCAGGCCATAGATATTCTGAAGCAAGAACAATCTATTATTACCCAAACAACGAATAAATCGCAGTAAAATCGTTTTATCCGCGGAGTTTGATCGAAAGAGCCGACACAACTTTCAAGGGAAGTAACTCAATAATGACTTTCCCTTAAGCACTAAAAAATGACCTATGTATAATATTGTAAGATATCAAAGACTGCACGTAATAGAAGTATGGATGGGAGGGCTGATAGATGGATGTATAGATGAGAGGGTGTTGGATGGAAGTATGGATGGGAGGGCTGATAGATGGATGTATAGATGAGAGGGTGTTAGATGGACGTATTGATGGGAGGGCTGACGAATGGTTGTATAGATGAGAGGGCTGATGTATGGATGGGAGGGATGACGGATGGAAGGGCTGATGGATGGATAAGAGGGCTGATAGATGGATGGATAGGAGCGCTGATGGATGGATAGGAGGTCAGATGAATGGATAGATGATGGAAGAGCTGATGGTTGAATGGATGAGAGGGCTGTTGGACATATGGATTGGAGGCTAATGGATAGACGTATGGATTGGAGGGCTGATGGATGGACGTATGGATTGGAAGGCTGATGAATGGACGTATTGATTGGAGGGCTGATGTATGGATGGGAGGGATGATGGATGAATGTACAGATGGGAGGGACGATGTATGGATGGGAGGGATGATGGTTGGATGTATAGATGGGAGGGCTGATGTATGGGTGGGAGGACTGATGAATGGATGTATAGATGGAAGGGCTGATGTATGGATGTATAGATGGAAGGGCTGATGTTTGGATGGGAGGGCTGATGTATAGATAGGAGGGCTGATTATGGATGTATTGATGGGAGAGATGATGGATGGACGTATGGATTGAAGGGCTGATGGATGGATGTATAGATGGGAGGGCTGATGTATAGATGGGAGGGCTGATGTATAGATGGTAGGGCTGATGTATGGATGTATAAATTTGAAGACTGATGGATGGATGGTAGAGCTAATGTATGAATGTATAGATAGGAGGGCTGTTGTATGGATGGGAGGGCTGATGTATGGATGGGAGGGCTGATGTATGGATGAGTAGATGGGAGGGCTGATGTATGGATGTATAGATGGGAGGGATAATGTATGGATGCATAGAAGGGAGGGTTGATGGATGGATGTATATATATATGGGAGGGCTGAAGTATGGATGGGAGGGCTGGTAGATGGATGTATAGATGGGAGGGCTGATGTATAAATGTATAGATGGGAGAGCTGATGTATGGATGGTAGGGTTGATGGATGGGTGGATAGGACGGTTAATGGATGGACGTATGGATTGGAGGGCGGATAGATGGATGTATAGATGGAAGGGCTGATGTATAGATAGGAGGGTTGGAAGGATGGGAGAGCTGATGGATGTATGTATGGGAGGATTGATGGATAGGTGAATGAATGTGAGGACTAGTGGAGGGGTGGATGAATGTGAGAACTAATAGATGAACGGGCTGATGAATGATTAGGTTGATGGGTAGATGGACTGATGGTTGAATGAATGGATGGATGGTTGGTTAGCTGAGTGTGTAAATGGATTTATGGTTGAATGAATGGACTGATGAATGTGAAAAAAGTGGGTAGATGAACTGATGGTTGAATTGATGGATGGATGATTAGATGGGTAGGACGATAAATTAATGTTTGAGTGGATGGAATAATGGTTGAAGGGATAAAGTGATGGTTGGTTAGATGGGTGGATAAATATACATGGTTGAATGGATGGGCTGATGATTAAATGAATGGACTGATGGTTAAATTAATGGATTGGTGGTTAAATGAATGGACTGATGGTTATATGAATGGACTGATGGTTAAATGAATGAACTGATGGTTAAATGAATGACTGATGGTTAAATGGATGAACTGGATGCTAAATGGATGGACTGGTGGTTAAAGGAGTGGACTAATGATTAAATGGATGGATTGATGGTTAAATGAATGGATTTCTGAACGGGTGTACAGATTTTGGGATGAGCTAATGGATGGAAAGCAGATGAGTGAATGAACAGGGAGACTGATGGGTGGGTGGCGAGGCAGACATATAAGTAGGCGATGGATGCAAGCGCTAACTGGTACGTTCATAGTTAGATAGGCAAGCAGATAAGTAAGCTATTCGATTTTTAAGTTGGTATATAAATAAGTAAGTAGATATGCATATACCTCGGTAAGTAGAAAAAGTAAGCAAGTTAAAAAACGAAAGAAGGTGGTAGCTAGGGGATAAGCAGGTGTGCATATAAAAGGCATATCTTTCTGGTTGATATTCTTGTTGTTCTCAAATGTTTTAGAGCAGCGTTTCTAAACCTTTAAGAGGTCCCGCACCCCTTTACAGCATCTTAAGAAGCCTCGCACCCCTTACAGCATCTTAAGAAGTCTCGCATCCCATTATCTTCTAGCTCACAAATTTGCCAAAAATGAGAAAAAGAGACACTAGTATGTTCTGAGAAAATGTTATGTACAAAATGTGACTAAAATTCGCTATTGAATTCACGTTGTCAATGTTCTGTTTTGTACAAATACTTTGGAGTTCTGTGTATTATATAACGTTAATGATGATTCGCCGTCTAATATAACTGGCATATCTCGCACCCCCTGAAGGTAAGTCTTACACGCCCAGTGGGTGCATGCATCCCTGGTTAAGGAACACTTGTTTCAGAGCCATACAATAAAACTGACTTGACATTTGAGCTGAGGATTCTTAAGTTTGTGCTGGGCTTAATGTCTTTCGATTTTCTTATAGTTTCCCAATGCAATGGAAGCTCTTCTTGACTTTTGTAATCTTATTTTGATATCATTATCTGCTCCTTCATTTTTGTTTATATTGTTGACTAGATACATGTTAGATTTCACACCTCGTTGAGATGTATCTTACAGTGTATGTGTTTTGTCTTGTGTTTCTGTTTTATCTTCTTCTTCTTCGTCCTCAGATTTCTACATTAATGGCTCTAGTAAAGGTAGTAGTCAGGTCAAGGTTCCTGACATCTACAAACAATTTTTCGTGCATAGAAGTGGGTTGTTGCCATATGCTACTTCGTTCACTGCTGTAAGTTGGGCAGGACTGCTGCACACGTTCAGCTGTCATGGGACCGAGTCCACAGGCGCAGGGATATGTTGTACCAATCCTGTACCTGTGATATAGATGGTACCTCAACCTGTTATGTCCAGTGATAGTATGATTCGCTTCCGTAGCTAGGCGGTGGTGCCACACGGAAGGTCCGGGTTCGATTCCCCGGTACGCCACTCACGTCTGTTGTTCTTCTGTTGTCTAGTTTTCTACTTCTTTATTTCTTACGAGTGCCTGAAAACATACCTTTATGTTTGTCTAATATTTATTTACTGTTTACAGGCCTCGGGTTTCCCTTTCTTATGTGTTTAAACGTTTATACAATACCAAAACCTACCCTCTGTCCTGTACTTACTGTTCTTAGCCTTCTATCATTTACTAGACACTTTGTCTTGTGTAATCTGACCTGTACTATAAAAAAGGGGAACAATAGAAGTGATTGCGTCATTAATAGGCTGGATTATTCTAGGTAAATTCCGGTGTTATGTGTTGCGGGTCGCACTAATAACGCCTGTCATCGAAGCACTATTTTTGTGGTGCTTAGATAGCAGGGAGGATAGTGTGATTCTCTTCTGTAGCTAGGCGGTGGTGCCACACGGAAGGTACTGGATTTGATTCCCCGGTAAGCCACTCACGTCTGTTGTTTTTCTGTTGTCTAGTTTTCTACTTCTTTATTTCTCACGAGTGCCTGAAAACATACCTTTATGTTTGTCTAATATTTATGTCCAGTGCGTAAGTTTCCTCTATTACGGAACTTTAATACCCTGTTCAACGAGTTGGTTATAATTGGGGTATATTGTGTGATTTCATTTTTGATGCTAGGCCGATATTATCCTTAGCCTTGAAAAGGGCTGGTATTGAGAAGGACCCATAGTCGTTGTCTGTTGTCGTCACTTCATTTGCTTGTACCCAACATTGCGGTTTTTTTCGATCAATTTGTGTTCCTTTTGGCAAATGTGGTGTTATTTTACCCACATGTACTCGCTAGTTTACCGGTAGCCCTTAAAAGGACTAATCCTTACAAAGACTACTATCTGGAATGTAGATCAAAGTGTGCTGTTGGATTGCCCTGTTTGTGGTGTATTAATGAAGTGTGACTACCGTTAGTGGCTTTTATTCTCATTCTTGTCTTTTCGCTGTGTATTTTCAAGCACAGTTGGTGAAGATTTACATTTTGTTTTAAATAAAATTTTGCCTCGTTCTGGCGAGGCGCGTTCCGATCAACCTAGACACAGGGTCCGACGGCTATACAAGGCAGATTATCAAAATAAAAAGAATATCGTTTGGTCTGAATATTCCATGAGGATTGTATTCGTTGTTCGTACTTCTTAACACTGTAGAAGGTAATATGCAGTGGCACTGCCTACTGTAGTTACTGGGAGTCTTTGATGAGACAAAAAATAGAACTACTGCGCATGCATGTCGTACAAGGCGATTAAGATGAGGTTGTGCATGAGGCTGGCAACCTCATCACGTAAAACACGTAGCCACAGAAACCACAACTGCAAGATCATATGAATGCCATGATGCATGTCGTAGATTTTTGATAGGGGAATTAAGACTTGGGTTGGTCCCTTCTGAATAGATTAGAATAAGTGATAGCCACAGTGAGAGATAATAATAGAAATAGATTTCCACGAGTGAGATGGTAGAAATGTATAGAGGCTGTCCCTGAAATCGAGAATCTTCTCTCTTTCAGCCTATCTTCTACAACAGATCTAGAGGAGCCAGACAGTCTATAAACTATATATATATTGAATATATATATATATATATATATATATATATATATATATATATATATATATATATATATATATATATATATATATATATATATATATATATATATATACCACTCACGTGCACACACACACAAGTGACGACAGTTAGACGCACAGACGTGGAAAAACTATAACAATGATTATATAGATATTTTGGAACGAGCTGACCGACACGCTGATTATGTTTAAGTGAATTTTAATTATCATAATAAAATTCCACCACAACACATAAAATTACATCAAACATATACATATAGTCATAAGTCAATGAATTGCTACAAGAATGATAGACCCATTGGTATGATCTTTTCCCTCGATGTATAGCCCACAGTCCTGTTAGAAGAAAAGTGATAGCCCCAAAGAGTCACGTATACATATGCTTTAGTCTAAGATTTCCCTTTAAAGGTATGAACAGACTTTGATCCTCTGATCTATCCTAAGGAAGATATTGTTAGCAACAAAACAACTTGCATAAAGAAATTTTTTAGACAGCAAAAATGGGTGCCAAAATACAACAATAAAGGAATCACTCAGTCCTGCATTCACTCCATTCAGTCAGCCGTGATCACTAGCTTGCATTCGTACTTACAGCTTTGGTAGCAACTTCTGGAAAAACAATTTTTAGGACATGCACGTACAGAATCTCCAGGGTTAGTCATTGGCCAAGGGAACCCCAGCTCCACAAAGATAGGTTGAATTCACTACTTCAGGGAACGTTTCCTTGGTTGTTCTTATTTTAGGATATCTGTTTCTGTCACATTAAAATTGTCCAGGCACGAACGTTAATAGCGAGCAAAGTGTCAATAGCTTAGCTTAGATTTCTGTAACTAGGAATGTCGGGTAAATGCCTTCTGTCAGTATAGGACTTTATTTGGTCACACCACAACTAGTCAGAACTCCGTCGGAATGCGGTTTTTGTGGAGGTAGATTAACGTATGGCTCGATCGGCCCCTGTTCTTCATCATTTAATCTTAAAGTTCATGTCATGGGTACTCTGTCGTTCTGGATGCCAGCGCAATGCCAGACAGGTTTTACTTTATACACCGAAGTCTTTAAGAAAAAAAGTTTTTGTTCTTCACTGATATTTCTCCGTACTAAAACCGTTGGTAAAGTTGGGCTACCCCAGTTTCACTGAATAAAGAGAAAACAACATATAAAATACTTATACATACTATTCCTCGGATATAACTTACATTATAAACTGCAAGCTGAGAGCTTGACGCATCGTTTAAAACTCCTCGTGAAATAAGTTATATTTCCAAAATCAGTCATCATGAATTAGAAATACATACGTATTTCGTCAATACTCAATGATGAATCAGTGCGGTTATAAGTTAGTTTAAAATATTCTCGACTGATTATTAGCAGTTTAATTATTTAATTTATAGCTGCATGTTAAGCTAGATAATTATAATTTATTCTTTCTTTAATTACATTTATGTTAATGCATGTCTTGGTTAGATCTGGATTTTGTAACTGATGACTTGGCTCTTTGACTGTCCTTCCCTTCTAACCGTAATCCCATAACGTTAATCAGATGCAGGACAAATTGAAAACACTCGAGTTGAGAGGTCACAGCAATTGGGTCTGAAAATACACAGGGAAAAAGACAAAATATAGGATGATAGAATAAATGCAAGGTAATGGTTATAACATGTGGTCATTTGAACTTGAAGGAAAACACCAATTTTCAATGGATGCTTTATGAATCATACTCTCATATCTTGGCCCAGTCCTGAGCAGTAATTTATGTAGACAAAGTTGGATAGGGCGACAGACATTGCGAGATGATTTCTCGCTGCGACAAAAATTTGTTAAGAATACTCAAAAAGGCAGAATATGCTGAGGAGTCTCTTCATTGCATCTGGGAATTTTATTATGGAGATCAAGGAGTGATAGGATCGGACGTATGATCCGCAAGACACGTGTGAAAATAAGAATTTATTCCAATTCACATGAGAATTGTTCGAAACATTTCAGTCTAAAATTGAGGAGTTGGTCTATGTCTCGGGGAGAGATTTGAACACGTTTGAGATGTTAGAATGGTTCAAACTCAAAGAGCTCATAGCAACCATAAAAAGATAGTCAAGACCTTCATAATTGGGGTGATTGCGTAGTAAGAGGGATTAAAATGGGTTTATGACATGGTTACCAACGTGAATGATGACTAGAAGACTGAACTGAGCAGGACAGTCGTGCCTCAGCTGGGGATATGATCAATGGGAGTTGAGAAGAAGGACGAGTTGAGCGTTGGGATGTAGGAACAGCAGATGAACTGGAGGCCTAACCCTTGTTGAGCTAGCCATTTACAAAGGCGTAAAGTCCTTGGTATGGAAAATCCCCAGGGCAAGAAAGAGAGCATGAGGAAGAACCTCTCACGAGAGTTCATGTGTGAGTATGAGAGTGTTCTCCATCAAGAAAATGAGGTTTGGATCTACCATGAGGTGTAAAAATGTTATGAGGAGATAAACGATGGAACAGAGACTTGAGGATTGATGGCCACGGTACAGGAGGACTTGGCATGTGTTTGTTGGGAAGCCTTATGCCTACTTTTGTTTCGTGGTGGTTATGCAGTGGTCGTTTAATTGGAAATGAACTGTAAAATCGTTCATACTGGCACCGAGACTTATGTTAAACAGAACTTATGTAAAATTAGTATAATTTCCAATTCTGCACTAAGAAATTATTCTACCTATCCCCATCTAGTAAAACTGAAATAAAAGCAGATTATCTCTGTAATTAACTCAACACTAACGAGTCTCTCTAAGCATATATATATAATATATTTTTAACTCCCTCTTCAAACAGTCGAAATACTAAGATATAAATCACACTTAGCCTCCGAATAGCGCTATTCACAAACTAATAATGAAAGCTCGTTTGAATATTGGAAACAGTAACGGAGTAGAGATTGTCATTTTTTCGGAACCCTCGCAGTTAAGCATCTTCTCAGTAGGAAGATCGCACATGATGGATGATTGTTATTCTTAGTCTGATGGGATACTTGCGTGATGTTATGGATGTGAATGAGACGGGTCTAAATATTACTCTGGTTTTTATATCTTAAAAATCTCGGTCTTATACGAAGAAATGGCACTATGAAAGCGCTAATTTTCACAAATATCTATTTCTCAAATCCACTAAACTACGTCTTCCTCTCTAACATAACGTGTTTCCCATTTAAAATTAATGACGCCTTATGGCACGCCATAGAATGACTGCCAGACTTCACTTATAAAAGTCGCAAGTCTTACACACCATAAACTACGAATCTTCATGTCTCAGTTTCTGTAGCTATGTAGATTGGAGCCCCTCACTCACACACACATCTCATCACCAACACGCATCACTCTCGATTGTAGATAGTCATAACGCTATAGAGCTCAAATCATAGAGTAAGACTAGCTCATGTGTCGAGTGGCATCGCAATTGATGTACAACAAGGAGTTGTGCTTGCTGTATCTCACTCTGTGCTGGTAGCACGTCGACATGATTGTAGATCACGATATTATTCTACTATAGACAGTAGATTTTCGCTTGCAAAATATCTCGCTTCATCGCAGCGGTACCCATTTTTCGTGTGACTATTGAATTTTAGATCGATAATATTGAAGTTAATTGCGTTTCTTAAAATGAGAAAGAAAACAGGCGAACTCTGAGTTTGAATGGTAAGCTACTATATTATGATCGCACTAATACAGGGAACGTGAATGCTGAGGATATAACAAGGAAAAGGATTATATCTCGTTGCCGATATTATAAAAGTGACGTGGACAGGGTAGAATATGATAGAAGAGAAGGAATATAGATAATCTAAGCTAATTGCTCAATAAATCTCTATGCGACAAATGCATTCCATGGGACATGACGTATCACACATGCAATTTGCCTCGTATCCATCTTGGATACAGATTTCAGATCTTAGTAGTTCTATCCGCATGTGGATTAGTTTCGCTCCTTTGTTCGTTTCGTTGCTCAATAGTTGTTGGGTGCTGCTAACCATACTGTTATTTAGTGTTGAGCTGTCTTATTCTCGATTTACGAAGAACTTGGATATGTTTATGAGCGACACCACTCACTTCGTCTCGCTCGAGGCGAATGCTAGTTTCTATTGATTCCTTGTCTTGAGTGCACAAGCAATTGTGAAAGAAGATAAAAATGTGTGTTGTATGTGTCCGGGAATTTATATAGAGAGCAGTAGTGTTGAGTTTGTTTGATCAAATTTATAGGCTAGGTTTGTTGGGGCGCTATGTTAGACTCATTGGATCTTGAGACTTGTGACACTGTTGAGTATCTCTTCATTGTTATTCCTACTAAGTACTAAACAACCAAACATTATGGAGGATGTACACGTATCTTTCTTATGGACTGTGCTGTTGCCAAAACAGCGGATAATGACCGCCTCTGTAACAAGGATACAAGGAAAAAAAGTGTGATTTTCTCAGGCTCAACTTCCTCCTTATCTCACTGCGATCAAGGTCGATTTCCCGCGAGCGGCACTATTTTTCTCCTGGGCCTTCAGTCACTTTCGGAATGAAGAAATAATTTTCGAACATCCGGCAGCACCAAGCTGAATTATTATTGACAAGAAATACTATTATAAAGCACATAAATTTCCATGCAACTATCTCATATGCTAAAGTGCGTTGAGTCTCATTAAACTAGAAATAGACAACACACTCAAATTGTGCGGAGTAACGTTATAAAGTATAATATGATCACGTTGAGCGAGTCTTTGTCCAGAGTAAGAAGCTATGTATAAGCAACGGACTTTATAATGGGTGCATCGCGAAAGCGTAATATTGAGAAGTGCCAACTCCGTAATTTTAGTTAATTTGACATGTTATTTTTTTTAAACTGATTTTAACTGTGTTGATATTTTAAAATATATTTGTCTGTGGATAAAATTATAGATTTGGGAGGTATATGTACTTTTTTATACTCTGAATCAAACTTTGGAATATCTTTACACGCATAGGAAAAATTACTGAATGGGTGTTCTCATGCTCAAGTCATATAAACCTATCTCTTCTATATAAAACTAAATACAAAAAAAAAAAAAAAAAAAAAAACATTGGAAAATAGATGAGTGAATCGGAAGTGTTATGTTTTATTTGGTCTCTCTATTTAATTTGTGTTTGTGTGCAGTGATTGTCTCTAAATAATTTAATTTGTATTTTGAGAATATCTTACCGGTCACTAACGGACACCTATGTCCTCACGCACTAGTGTGAGCGGACTACACCGTTTGGGATACCATAGGTACTAAATACACGTGCTTAAAATATTGTACAGTATCAATAACAATGGAAATGTTCTGTGATCTTCCTTGAACACCACAATTTATGTGTAACAAGCGCGGTCTCACAATAGTTTTATGAATCAGTTCAACTCATTTTTGCGGGAGTCAAATCGTCACCATGTTCTGTTCCTATATTATTTTCTCAAGCGTGTACTTATTCATTTGTCATCTGGAAGAACTCGCTTTTATCCGGACAGTAATGCTTTTTTTACTGATGTTATTTTTTTTTAACATGCGAGCCAGGGATTAGGTCACACACCTCGTGGTTTAATATCTTACTTATTTTGTGATACATCTTGAAAATGTGTACCATTATAGACAGTACAGTGCGCAAAATTCTCAAGTCATATGAAACTTTTTGAAACCAAGGGAATGAAAGATTTGAAAGTTGCACCATAACAACGCTCAATAGTGAAACTAAAACTGTTTGATAAAACGCAAGTCGAAAGCGGCCAAGGACAAAGCACTGTAATAAATGTGGCTCTGGTTGACTAACTTATAATCAGAATTTATAAGTTACTCACGCTAGAACTGTCTCAGAGCAAGTTCCAATTCCTGTAAGTGGCAGAAGATTAGTGAATGCTTGAGACTATCCAGAAAGCTGTTCTACAAGACCAACTCCGCGGCTCTTAATAACAACATATTAGGAGAAAAATGTAGAGAATAGTAACGCAGGGACATACAACATATCTGTTTTGAGGACAATGCTATGTCTTCTAAGACATAGGACTGTTCCCAGGACTACGTCATGTGGTATGATGGTTGTTTAACACACGATAGTAGGGTTGGTACGTGTAAGTCTTTTCAAGGGATGGGGTACATGGAATATTTGGTAAATAGTTATATTGTCCTATTGAAATATTGCAGTTAGTGAAACAAAAAAGTTGTGGAGTGAGAGTAGGACCAGTTGCGTCGGAGGATTGTCTAGCACTCTTCACAAGTACGCGTGAGGACAATAATCCGCGCAAATATTATCGCTGCGGGTTGATAAGAAGATATAAACTGGTGGATGAACATTTTTTTTTTTTTTTGGCGGAGTGCTCTTCAGCCGTCGACATAAACAACCTAGACACAGGGTCCGTCGGTTATATTAGGGTGCATGTCGAAATATAAAAGATCATGTGGTCTAGTTGTTAATCTGTGGTTGAGCATGGTTTTGTAAGTATCTCTTTCAAAAAAATTACCACGAATAAAACTGTTGATTGTCAAGAAACTGAATCAAAGGGTCTCACTAATTTATTTATCTGTGTTTTGATAAATATTTTAACAACTTTATGATACTAAAAAATGTTATGTGCCGAATAAAGTTTTATGTTTTGAAAATTTAATTAATCTATTTATTTATGTTCTTATGTACATATGTATGGTAAACAGTATCACTTATTTCTTCTCATATTAAACGGGAGTACCAGCAAGTGAATTACAAGCCAAGGGGGTGCAGAGACCGAAAAAGGCTGGGCAGCTTTGTGCTAGGCACAGCAATTTTGAATTGATTGCCAGAAAGATTAACATGATCGAAAGATTCCAGTAAGTTGTAATAGACAACATGCAGGTTCTTAAAGCCTTTTGGAGGTAATGCTAAGAAACGAGAGACGTATGGGTAAAATTGTTGTGCTATGAGTATCTCTAGGTAGGGTGAAGGTCAAGGTAGCCCCAAGCAGATAATGACGTAAGGAAGTGAAATGCTTGAGACGTGGTAATGAGAGAGCTGACAGACTAGCTTTGAGAGCACCCATAGTGGGGACATTGAATATGGATAATGGAGAGGTACTAAAGCCAATTAAGGATAACCTGTTAGACAAAGATACTGTAATCGATGAATCAACACGGTTAAGATTGCTGTAATTTGGCATCAAACGTAAGACTATCACTCTGTGTGGAGAGGGATTGTCGGAAATCTTCCTAGGTTAAAAAGTCTTTCTAGTTTTCCCTTCCATCACCTAAAGAGCAATCAAACCGTCCCATGGGATATACCGGAAGATCGTGAACGATCAGTTGCCGACCCCTGACATATGGATTTTCCCGGAGTGCGATGATGTCGATTCTGATCCACAATAAACATAGAGACTTTTGTATACTAGGTCCATATTTATCAGATGGGGGGTGACTATTTCCCTACCTCGCCTTCTTTACCTTTCCTAATTGAAGGGCGGAGTCACATACCCATTTCCAGCTGGGTAGACTAGGGCGTGACGCTAGCAGGTTTCAAACCTGGAATCCAGTAAATTTGTCACATGAGGCAAAGTTTTAACCATTTTATCAATAGGACGATTGTGCTGTCCGATTGACAGAGTGGTTATAGCACTGGTCTCTCTCAGCACAGGTGCTGGGTCGAATCACTGTACCGACACGCTCAAGTCTACCCAGCTGTAAATGGGTGCCTGACTTTGAGATAGGGAAGGAAATATAGGCACTTAGTTAACAGGCATTCGTTTGTCAGGCAGCAGGACACCAGATAATTGAAAATAAATATAAATGATAGGCTTACCGGGAATCAGACTAACGACCACCTAATCGGCCTTTGCCTTGCTGTAAAAGTAAATCGTGAAAGGACGCACAGCCAATTTAGCGCCCCTGACGACAACCTAATCGGCGCCTTTGCCTTGCTGTAAAAGTAAATCGTAAAAGGACTCACAGCCAATTTAGCGCCCCTGACGAGCACCTAATCGGCGCCTTTACCTTGCTGTAAAAGTAAATCGTGAAAGGACTCACAGCCAATTTAGCACCCCTGAGGACCATCCAATCGGCGCCTTTGCCTTGCTGTAAAAGTACAATTTGAAATTTGAACGGACGCACAGCCAATTTAGCACCACTATGGACAATTCAATCGGCGTCATTGCCGTGCTGTGAAAGTAAATCGTGAAATGACGCACAACCAATATAGGGATGCTAATCACTGACTAATGGCACTTGGTTCTTTTCTGTTGTCTAGTATCCCCTTGTCTGTCCAACGACTATCTGTTAATTAACTATATTTATTTATTTATTTACTAATCAGACGACTCAGGTTTCCTTCATTATGTATTACTAATCCGCCACTGTAAGTCCACATCAATGTTTGGTGCAAGCATTCTGCAAGGAAACCTGCTACAGGAGTGACTACATCATCTATAAGGAACCAACAAGGAAACGATCAATGAGTCAATTATGATTCATCACCGTTCAGCTCGCGAAGGAGCAAAGGTCAACAACAGACTTATGTCTTACTCTTCCTTCTCGTGCCATCAGTTCAATGTCTTTCTATATCTTCTTCATTCCTTTATGTCTTGTCTCCAGTTCTATTCTTCGCGTGTCCTTGGTCTCCCTCCACCACTAGTTGCCGCGAGAATTCGAGAAAAATGACTGTGTGTCATATTCATCTCCACTGTCTTCTTCTCAGCTCTTGTTCCACTGGTACTTGTCTAGTTCTTGTCATCTCTTGTTCCACTAGCACTTGTCTAGTTCTTGTCATCTCTTGTTCCACTGGCACGTGTCTAGTTCTTGTCATCTCTTGTTCCACTGGCACTTGTCTGGTTCTTGTCATCTGTTGTTCCACTGGTACTTGTCTGATATTTGTCATCAGTTCCACATTGGTGATCTTGTCATCTGTTCCATATTGGTGATCTTGTCATCAGTTCCACATTGGTGACATTGTCATCAGTTCCACCTTGGTGACCTTGTCATCTGTTCCACATTGGTGACCTTGTCATGTGTTCCACATTGGTGACCTTGTCATCTGTTCCACATTGGTGACCTTGTCATCTGTTCCACATTGGCGACCTTGTCATCAGTTCCACATTGGTGACCTTGTCATTTGTTCCACATTGGTGACCTTGTCATCTGTTCCTGTAGCAAAGTTAGATTTTGCTGGGGAAGTTATGATGGTATCTTAAAAGAATGAAAACAATGTCTGCATTAACCGTGTGAGGTCAAGCACAAGTAGGCCCCTGACTCTAAAAGATGATGATGAATTATGTGCAGGGAACCTAACGCTACCTCCCTAGATCTCACACGGTCACTATTCTGGCTCTAGTGTCTGGTTTATGGTGTACCTAGTGTCTAGGGGATAAATGAAATGATAGTACACAACACAAAACACTTTAATTTTCTATGAGGAAGTGAATAAAACCAGTGGTTAAGTTTTTCTTTAAAATAATGTTTTCTGTACAATTTAATCTGCCTGTCCAGTCATATCTTTTGGACAGGACTTTGAAAATGAGGACAAGATAGTTTACAGAAAAGGTCAACTAAAATTATGTGGACAATTTGTCCGTTAACTATAAAGTTTATATATATATATATATATATATATATATATATATATATATATATATATATATATATATATATATATATATATATATATATATATATATATATATATATATATATATATATATATGTCTTTCCTGTAGGAAATGTTCACAGCTTACACTTTATTCATATAAGGGAGAGTCACTGTGTATGAGGGGCTGTAGTATCATCATACCCCACAAACTTCCTGAGTAGGACTTGAAATACCATTGTTATTTAAATGAAAGTGTCAGATATACCCAGATGCTTAACACATCACCTGGGATTCCTTGTTGAATGTTAATACAGTATGAAGTTGCAGAAACTCTCGATCTTTCAAAATGCCCTAGCTCCTCCCTTGGTCTTTAGACAGCATAAATAACTGGTCGGAGACTTGATGACTTTTATTCTCTCTCAGCAGGTTTCCTGTTACCAGCTGGCAACAGGAAATAAAACCTCTGCAACAAAAGGACACCCTGGCCTTTTATATCTGATCACTTCTATTATTTATTATGTTCAATAGTGTGGTATGGGGTCAGCCTCGTGTGCATTACAGATGCACTCGCCCCTAATTTTACATGACTCACACCTTGCTGTGACCACATCTCAGGTCCCTATGGCAGATACGCCACTGTACGTTTACATAGTTTTCCTCCATAAAATAATGTGGAGTAACCACATTTCCTTTGGTATGATTTTCTCTTCTTTTCTTTTTTAAATATAAATGCTTCAGGCATGTTTACCAGTGTTCATAGAACACAGAGGCTTACTAACATATTTCTAACACAATAATAGTAAAACATAATCATGACAACATACACCAGTTAGATACAGTTCAATGTGAGGACTCAACAATGTCTGCTCCCGGCATGTCCTTCACTTTTCCCAATAGCAGTATCTAACTTGGGTAGTTGGAATAAACACATAAATTCATAAAGCATTCTTACCGCAATTTTCAAGAAATATAAACAAATGACGCTGACTTGAGAAGAAATGGCCTCAGCTTCTTCTGGACTGCACAGACTGTGAATTTCTTCTTTATTTAAGTTTAAAGTTAACACAGCTGTTTCTCAGCGTATCTGAATGAAAAATTTGTTCAACTGGCAATGAATAATGAAAGCTTCTTGCTATTATCTCTCAGCACCTGCCAATCGAAAGCTTGCGACTACCAGAATTCAAATGCAGTTTTTGAAAAACAAAAATAATTCCAAACCAATTCTGCGTATGGTAGTCGATTGGCCAGCCTGCTTTAGTTATGCCCAATAGAAAAGGATGTTTCGTTTTGGATTACATTTTACCTACCGCTCCCCTTTTCCTCCTATACTCTTGTTACCCTATCTGATTTGAATGTACCTCCTTGCCTCTTTTCTAAGCTCGCGTCCCCACTAAAGTTATGAAAAAAACAAGCAGGAACGACAGTCTGTCTGGTCGAGCGTCCGTAGCCATTAGTATTTTCTCAATAACTTAGCTAATACTTGGACTATCATAATATTTAAAACACATTCTTGCGCAGTGGACTCTAAGCTATACTACCATATGATTTTTATGGTCAGTTTCATATTAGTTTAGATTTTCAATTTTTGTCATAGTCAATCCTCAAATAAAATTTTGCACAAGACGGCCATCTTTTCCCTCTCCTTCACCTCGCCAGCATGTATTTTTTCAAATAACTAACTTGTTTTAGTGACGTCAGAAACATTAACGCGAGGAGGAAATAAAATATTGTCTGTCTGTTCGTCTCTGTTGGCTTTGTTCCAGCGTGTATATATGCATGGCAAACGTGTTAAGCGAAGAGGGGTTTTGCGCGGCGGGTTAAGAATTGGCGTTAATAATTTGTATTGTATCGTGTTACACTACCAAAGAATGTAAGGATTACTACTAATTACAAGCGTTAAAGTTGACAGAATACGTTAATTCAGACAGTAGTTTGGCGTTACATTCCCAACAAATCGTTAATTATAAGGCTAGGCTGCAGTGTGTATGCAGCAGATCTGGCAAAATGTTAAATATTAGTAGTACGTTTTCGAAACCGAAACTACAAAGCGTGTTAGATTTTTACCGTGAGATCGTTCTAAGCTTTAGCACTGCACAAAAGGCAGCGTTGCTGGCGTCGAAGATGCCAACCGTCAGACACATGCGGGCTGGGTTTATTTATTATCATTTTATGACTAAAATCTTACTGAAATGAGCGATTATTCTCGCAGATTTTACTACACACCTCCCATCCTAAAACATGCATTCATTTGCAGGTTATAATCTGCGAGATAACTTAGCTCAATGAAGTCTTACGCGTTTTTCTGATCTTCATCATAAGGATGTCTACTCAAAAAGTCTGCACCTACATTCTGAGGGCCGGGAATATATTCTATCAGAAATGAGTACGACTGCAATAATAAAGACCATCTCAATAATCTGGAATTTTCATGCTTGGCCTGTGACAGGAATACGAGAGGTGAATGATCCGTTTGGACCACAAATGTCCTGCCATATAAATAAATCTGGAATTTCTTTATCGCCCATACCAAAGCGAGACATTCTTTTTCACTTGTTGAATAATTTTTTTACACCTTGTTCAATTTGCGGCTAGCATAAGCGTCTGGGTTCAATTTAATTCTCCATCTTGTGAGGAGGACCTTTGCAACAATGTAGCGCCCAGGCCCACATTGCTTGCGTCACTTCTCTCGATAAATTATTGATTCAAGTAAGGCAATTGCAACACTGGCCTGCTTGTAAGTTTTTCTTTTAACTCCTGGTAAGCCAATTCACACTGTGCTGACCAATTTATTGTATCAGGTTGACCTTTGCGAGTTAAATCCGTCAGAGGAGCACATATAGAGTTAAAATGTTTAATGTACTTTTGGTAGAAACCACACAACGACACGAAAGATCGCACATCTTTCTTTGTTTGTGGCCTAGGTGCTCTTTTCAATTTTTCCAGATTCTTGGGATCAGGGGTCATGCTGCCCTGATATATGGTATGTCCCAAGAATTCCAAATCTTTACAACCAATACAACATTTTGTTGGCCTAGCGGTTAAGTTAGCCTCTCTGAGTCTATCAAACAGCATATTCAAAGTGGTAAAGTGTTCCTCAAATGTTTCCGCAGCAATGAGGATATCATCCATAAAATTCGAAATACCTTGTACATGGATTTTTCAGGGGATCCAGCAATTTTCGCATCATCCTAGAAAACACACTCGGGGCATTTTTCAGCCCAAACGGTAACATGTTGAACTCATAATGACCTTCCGAGGTGCTAAAGGCTAAATAAGGTCGAACCTCAGGCTTTACTGGAATTTGGTAATAGCCTTTGCTAAGATCCACCTTAGAAAAATATTTTGCCTTGTTCAGCCTGGCAAAAAGTTGAGTAGTATCAGGTAATGGACCCACCTGACCTTCTGTGACATCATTCAGTTTCCTGTAATCTATGCACAGTCTGTGTTCTCCCGATGGTTTCCGCAACAAAACCACACAGGAACTATAAGGAGACTCACTGTGAGAAATAATCCCTTCTTGTAACAAATAATCTATCTCCTCTTTCAAAGCTTTTTCCTTAGCGAACGGAATAGAATAGGGCCTCATACAGAAAGGTGCTGGGTCTAGTAGTTTCATATCATATTCCAACAAATTTGTGTGCCCCGGTTTATCTGTTAACACATCTGTATGTTTCTCAAGGACCTGTTTGTTACGGTATATGATATTAACGCCGTCTGCTAAAGGTTATCAGACGTGCAATTGTAAGAGGTTAAGGCATTTAATATATTGCGATAGAGGTTTCAATTTTGAACGCTCCACACACGATCGATTATGACGTGTATAGCGTTGTTTAGGACACAGTCGGTAACTAAGAAACGCTACCCTTTGTTACTTGACCGCCAAGCTGAATAGCTGCGTTGTTCTAACCTTCCAATGCAATGGCATGATATAGCCATTTATATGTGTATTTTTTTGATGGACCAGGGTCAGTCCTAGAACTCTTTATGAGAGGGAAATTTATGGAGGTTAGTATTTTAACTAGAATTCTCAGAAGGAGAAGAATAATCGTCAAATTCGTATGAATATATTCAGACTCGCAGTCTCACTGTCGGCAGGTAGCCATGTCTAGCTGCGCGTGCATATAGCTGTGATGTTCTGACGACAATTACTGCTCTGTATCCTTAAACGGACATTGACACGTAAAACAGCAGTCTACGCCATTGATTAATTTATGCATGACTCATGTTCTGTCCCTATTTGAAATGTGCACATGTGAATTAAATGTACGGACTCAATGAAATGACTTATCAAATCAATCGTATTCCAAAGTTCAAGTATTGTTTGGAATCTTCCACCCCAGCATTCGCTTAATCTTCCATCAAAGGCACGATGCACTAAAACTAACATATCAAGGAAAAAAACAATGGCCAGAATTTTATAATTGTTTTATTCATAACACATGGAACATTGTTCAGACCAAAACACCACGCAACAGTGGTGTCCGGTGTCTGGGGACGACAAAAAAATTTCTTCATGACTTTCGAATGAAATGTTTACGATCAAGTTTCGATCACATGACCAGTACGAGGCTGACGTGACGCAGTACTCATTATAATACCTAACAACGTGACGTCACTGAAAATCGTGTAGGTGATCTGTCGAAGAAACCAGCCGTTTCTAAGTCTAACCAAAGAAAACATAAGCCATTTGAAGCCAACACATGATATGGACTATAGGAGCAGACAGTCAGGGGCTTTAGCCTAGCTGTTGACGACCGTTAGCACTGATCGAAGCAACGGTAAAGATAAATCTAGGTGTTTAACTGTTGGTATTGCAAACAGTGCTAACTAAGTCCATTGTCCTCTGCCTACATCGGCATGTTTTTATCTATGTTTAATGTAATTTTTGTTGTCTTAATGTGTTGTTAATTCGTGGGAGGTAGGGAGGATGAACCGAAATTAGATTCTGTGGCTCTCACGATGCCTGAATTGATTTCGGTCGTTTCTTAGGGCAGTTAAACGATCGCACCTTTGGAAACCCCATTGAGGTTTGACATTGGACTTGTTGTCCAAACGTTCTTGACATTGTTTGTACCCTTTAGTTGCATCATTGTTTTGTTTGTCCTCATGATATATATTAATATTACATTAATAATATGCTATTATATGCAATAATACACTTGTAATTTAATTTAATTAATTTTTTCTGATAATTAAGGTTAATATGGGACATTGCATAATTATGCAGTGATAGTCCAAGAAAGTAGCACTACAATTTATCATAGATGCCTAGGGCATAATAATATAATATATATATTGACAAAATAAAATAATCTTATAGCTACCTTTGAGGTAATAGACCCATTGTATATTATTTAATATACTTTTCTGGTACTAAGAGAGTGACTTAGTACATTGAACAATATAATTACTAGGAATTATACCCAACATTATTGGATATTGAGATTAATTGTGTGATATAATTACATTATATTTAACAGATATCATAACTATTTATGATATAGTATTATTTAGATACAATATTGTTACAAAATATTGTCTATTAGTTGAACTTAGACATTAAGTTCAGTACTATTGTGATTATCTATATTGAATATTCCTAAGTTGAGTAAGTATAATAATTACTCTGAAGCTACTATTGACTATTTTAATCAGTAATTATCAATAATTACTTACAGATAAAAGTCAAAATGCTTACTATAGACCATTTCGTTAAGATTGGTCGTGAATATGGTTATAAATCTCAAGAACTTCGTCAGTTTGCTGAATCAGAACTGGAAAAATATGAAAGAAAAGAAAAGAAGAAGAGAAAAAGGCTGCATTAAAGAAAGAGGAAGAGGAACAAAAGGCAGCATTAAAGAAAGAGGAAGCAGAACTTGAGATGAAGCAAATTTGCCAAGGAAAATAGATTGAGAGATTTGCTCAACGTGAAAGAGAAGAGCAAAGAACAATCTCCAGGCAGGAAGAAGAGAATAAATTGAAACGAGAGGAAATTATTTTACAACAAGAAATGGAATTGGCGCGTATTAAATTGGAGACAGCAAGATTACAAGCACAAAGTACTGATGCAAACCAGAATAATAACGCACAAAATGGATCATCATCCAGCCAACCTAAACATTTCTACAACTTTAAATTACCTATTTTCAACTTGAACGTCGACGACCTTTCATCGTTCCTGGCACGTTTTGAACAGACTTGCAAAACAAACCATTTGCCTGAAGAGTCCTGGGTACTCAAATTAAATGAATTTTTGGTTGGAGAACCACTGACAGCTTCTCAAAATGCTGACCCATCAATAGCAAATAACTACGGTGCTATTAAGTCCTTGCTTTTACGAAGGTTTCACCTGGACGAGGAACACTGTAGGTTGAAATTTAAGGGAATTTTACCTGAATCTCCAAAGGATTTTGCAGGATTCATTGCGAATATACGCAATACATTTAATAGATGGGTTGAACTGGCAGAAGTCAACAAATCATACGACAAATTAGTTGATTTACTACTGCGGGATAAGGTATTATCTTCAGTTAGCCAGCCATTTTTTGCATATTTGCAGGAGCGTAAACCAGGTACCATGGACGAGTTAGAAAAAATTTCTTTAAACTACTGTTCGGCACACCCGAATGCAACCATTTCTAACTCCTCATTAAGAGAACCTCTACCTGTGGCGTCTAATATGGCCTACAATCACAATAACAAACAAAGACATCACAGTGTAGACAGAAGCAGGTTCCAAAGAAATCACAATGTTAACTTTCAGAAGGGACATAATAATGATTTCAACAATAAAAATGAGTTCAACAGAGGTAGATCACGAGATAGAAATTATTCACCTCAAACAAACTACCACAATGGTCAACATAACACTCATTATAATCGATCACATACTCCCAATAATAATAATAACTGGAATGGTAATAATCATGGCTCGAGACATCGAGATAATAGTTGCTATAGAGGACGACGAGATAATTCTAACAATTATACTCGGAATCGATCTCATTCTCGGGGATCATCGCATTACAACCATAATACAGGGGCGGCAGTTACAAATAATACTACCCCTATAGCTCAGGTCCCACTTGACAATAATACAACACAGTCTTCTGCTGCATGTTTTGCTATTAATTATAATGTGGCAAATAGTTGCCAGCAATGCAATCTTATTTTTCAGAAGGCGAAAGAAACAGTGCTCAACTGCGGACATATTATACCACAGGTAGGTCTTGCAGTCAACGATGGAACAGGCCTACTAATTTTTAACAGGGGATTAGTTAATGGATCCGTCGTCTCAGTGTTGAGGGATTCGGGATCCACAACGATTGGTGTACGACAGTCGCTGGTACATCCTAGCTGTGCAACAGGGGAATATGTCCGTTGCATGACTTTTGGTGGAACAATAGAGTTTTACCCCACAGCTATTATTCATGTTAACACTTCTTTCTTCACAGGGAACGTAAAAGTATGTATGCTAAAAAAGCCTATAGCTGATTTGATGGTCGGTCGTATACACGGCAGTAAAGATTGTACTCCAGATGAGATTATAGAATGGGAGAAACATAACCTATGCACTGGAAACGCCGTGACGCCTAGAGCGCAGACTCAACTCATGGAGAAAGTTGATGATAATAAAATGGATGCAGACAACCAAGAGGAATTTGTAGTCAATTCACCTATTGACAGGGATTCATTTGCAAGCAAACAAAAAGAGGATAAATCTTTAAAAAAAATTTTTAAGTTGGTTGATAAAGTTGACAATCTATCCTCAGGTAATAATAACAAACATTGTTTTGTTATTAAAAATGACATATTGATTAGATGTTTTTAATGACAAATCACAAATGAAACAAACAAGTTATGGTCCCGTATACTTTTAGACGGTACATTCTTCAACATGCACATGACTCACATTGTGCTGGACATATGGGATATACTCGAACACGATCTCGAGTACTGTCTTCATTCTTTTGGCCAGGGGTGTCAAGAGATATTTCGCAGTATGTACGTTCCTGTACTACATGCCAAGAAGTGAAAGCACGTGGAGCTTTTCACACGGCGCCTATTCAGGCTTGCGATATCTCAGTGAGACCTTTTGACAAGATGGCAATTAGACATTTTATTGGTCCATTGCTACCATCGGCCAGAGGACATAGATTCGTCCTTACGTGCATTGATTTGTGCACACGATGGCCAGAAGCTATCCCATTAAAGACCACCACTACCACAGATGTAGCTGATGCACTACATCTCATCTTTTCTAGAATAGGGTTTCCTAGAAAACTTTTATCAGACCATGGGTCACAGTTTATATCTGACACCATGAAGGAAGTCATGAAAACTTGGGACATTGATAGGAATTTAAGTAGTATTTATCATCCGATGAGTAATGGTGCGGTTTGAAAGACTTAACCGTACACTTAAACAACTACTACATAAGGTTACTGCTAAGCACCCTCATGACTGGGACAGAGCACTCCCAGCTGTTCTATTTGCTTATCGGGAGGTACCGCATGAACAAACTGGCTTCTCTCCCTTTGAATTAGTTTTTGGTGCTCCCCAAGAGGTCCTATGGGACTAATAAAAGACTTATTAATTGACGAGGAGATGACTCAGGACACTCAGTCATCTTACGAGTACGTGATTAATCTTCGGAAGAACATTATTGAGTCTTGCCAGTTGGCAACAGCTTCTTCTGAGGCTGCAAAAGCTAAGGCTCGATCTCTACAAAATAGGTCTCGACGATTACGCCAATTATTCCCAGGCGACGAGGCTTATGTGTTACTTCCTCACAATAACAATAAATTATTGATATCTTGGAATGGTCCTTACAAAGTCATTGATAAAATTTCCGACGTTGATTACGTCTTAGATATCAAGGGACACAAAAAGATATTTCATATTAACATGCTCAAGCAATTTCATACACGTCCTGAACACTTACAGTCAATTTTTCATGAACTAGAGGACAACACAGTATCCACTTGTCATTATTCTAACTTATCTGTCATCCAGGAAGAAGAATCTTCTTTCCTGAGGTACAGTTACCGTTACCGGTACCAGTAGTTCAACCTACTGAATCTTGGCGGGATGTAACCATCTCTTCAACGGTTACACCGCAACAGCGTCTACAGATTGCTAATCTATTACAATCTTATCCAGATGTGTTGACCGACGTCCCGGGTCGCACATCGGCTATCAGTCATGACATTACTCTCAATGATGATACACCTATTCGTGTACATCCCTATTCTGTTCCTTTACATTTCCTTGCTAAAAACTACTAAGGAACTTGAACAGATGTTGTCTCTGGGAATCATTGAGACTAGTAATTCGCCATTCTCTTCTCCATTAGTGATTGTCCGGAAGAAGGACAATAACATTAGACTATGTGTTGATTATAGAAAATTAAATGCTAAGACTATAGTTGACAGCGAACCACATCCACTTATCGACGACTTACTGCCACGTCTATCCAACGCAACTATATTTAGTAAGATAGACTTAACTAAAGGTTATTGGCAGATACCACTGACCGAAAAGGCTAAGTACTACACCGCATTTTCCACTCCACAAGGTCTATACCAGTGGAATGTGATGCCTTTTGGGCTTGTTAATGCGCCAGCTACCTTCATTCGCCTGATGCGACAAATTTTATCAGGTAGACCAGACGTTATTACATATATTGACGACATATGCTTGTTTAGTTCGTCGTTTGAGGAACATGTTTCGGGACTTAGATATGTTTTTGACACTCTAAGGAATTATCATCTAACTGCTAAACCTACAAAGGTGCAAATCGCGTGTAATGAGATAACCTTTTTGGGACATATCATTGGATCGGGATGTATCCGAACGTTACCTAGTACAGTCTCCAAAATTCTAAACATAGCAGTTCCTCAGACGAAGAAACAGGTCAGGAGTTTGTTAGGACTTGTTCAATATTACAGTAGATTCATACCAAACTTGTCATCCATCACGGCTGTATTGTCTTCATTGTTTAAAAAAGATATGCCGGTGAAGGTGACATGGACTGGTAACATGCAATGAAACTTTCAACAAAATTATAAATTTGTTCTCGCATGAACCAATTTTAAGACTTCCCGATGCTTCCAAAAGATTTTTCTTACGAACAGATGCTAGTAACTACGGCATTGGTGCATGCCTGCTCCAGAACCATGATGGCATTCTACATCCTACGTTATACATTTCAAGAAAGCTGAAGCCGGCAGAAACAAAGTATTCAACAGTTGACAACGAACTGTTATCTGTGATCTGGGCAATAACCAAGCTGGAAAAGTACTTACTTGGTGCTCCCTTCACCATACAGACGGACCAACGTGCTGTAGCAGCCTTGCGTCGATCAAATCATACAAGCCAGAAGCTTGCCAGATAATTCAATCATCCTACAGCCATTCGAGTTCTCCATTGAACACATACCTGGCACTGAAAATTGTGTGGCAGATGCATTGTCACGTAATCCTATTGACGACGAATAATCAATATTGACACTCTTAAACTACAATCAATCAGAACTACATTGGATTGAACGAAGTATCAACTATAATAGAACTAACCTTGCCTTCAATTTAAACTTTATAAACACTATATGCATCACAGAATTGAACTAAAAGACATATTGACATTGGAACTTCGTCTAACGTCCATACACGATATATAAATACCGTTGAACAATCATGGAATAATATCTGACGACAAGTCGAACTTATTATCCTATGGACTCTTAATTCTTGGATGCAGTGATAAATGACACATTTCTTTCCGACGTGAACGTTTGAACACTTTTGCCTAAAAGAATTCAATCAGGATCAAGACTACGGATGGATCATCTTTCATATCCTATACTAATTAATTAGTTAACTTAACTTCTTAATTGAATTATTATCAATAAAATGAAAGGTGAGAAAAAAATTAAATAAAAAAAAAGAGAACGAAATACTTAAAAGAAGAAATTATGAAAAGAGAAATAAATCTCACACAAGTCTTTGATTAATCTTTTTTTTTAATGTACCTATACATTATTTAGTTAGTTAAATTAGATAGTTATTATTCACTAACACTTAACACACACAATTAAGTTAAACTTATATTCGAATTTCTTTCTATTTCTTCTCACTTAGTTTGTCTTTTCTTCTCTCATGACATCACGTTACATTAGAACCTTAATAATTTAACTCTTAGTTTAATTAATTAATTTAATTTTAATTAGTCAAATTAATTCCTATATGACATACTAATACGACAGACCTTACTTTAATTTAATTTTATCATTCACTATTAACATTGGACATTTATTTAGTTGATATAATAATATGTATAATATTGATATATATTGTGTGATTAATGTTAGATGACTATGACAAATAGTTAGTTGACACGACCGCAACACGGTTCTACTCAGAACATCGTCGGCCATATGACACAATTGTGTTAAATTTTTTTGAAAAATTGTTAAGTCGGATAGATATTGAAAAAAAATCTATCGATTTTTTTTTCCCCGGTGTACAGGGAATTGTTACGGTATATGATATTAACGCCGTCTGCTAAAGGTTACCAGACGTGCAATTGTAAAAGGTTAAGGCATTTAATATATTGCGATAGAGGTTTCAATTTTGAACGCTTTAGACACGATCGATTATGACGTGTATAGCGTTGTTTAGGACACAGTCGGTAACTAAGAAACGCTACCCATTGTTACTTGACCGCCAAGCTGAATAGCTGCGTTTTTCTAACCTTCCAATGCAATGGCATGATATAGCCATTTATATGTGTATTTTTTTGATGGACCAGGGTCAGTCCTAGAACTCTTTATGAGAGGGAAATTTATGGAGGTTAGTATTTTAACTAGAATTCTCAGAAGGAGAAGAATAATCGTCAAATTCGTATGAATATATTCAGACTCGCAGTCTCACTGTCGGCAGGTAGCCATGTCTAGCTGCGCGTGCATATAGCTGTGATGTTCTGACGACAATTACTGCTCTGTATCCTTAAACGGACATTGACACGTAAAACAGCAGTCTACGCCATTGATTAATTTATGCATGACTCATGTTCTGTCCCTATTTGAAATGTGTACATGTGAATTAAATGTACGGACTCAATGAAATGACTTATCAAATCAATCGTATTCCAAAGTTCAAGTATTGTTTGGAATCTTCCACCCCAGCATTCGCTTAATCTTCCATCAAAGGCACGATGCACTAAAACTAACATATCAAGGAAAAAAGCAATGGCCAGAATTTTATAATTGTTTTATTCATAACACATGGAACATTGTTCAGACCAAATCACCCACGCAACACTGTTGAACCTTCTATTTCTGTCCTTTTGTCAGGTGATTACTGATCTTCACTTGTGCAAACGTTTCACTGGTTTCAGTGGACATTCAAATGAGGAGAGCGGGTCATTTTTCATTTCGGTTGCAATAGACAAGGCCATTAGGTGTGTTCCTTCCTGGATTTGTCTGTCCAGATATTTATTCAAAAGGTTCACATGATAGACTTTTTCCTTTCCCTTTTTGTCTATCTTATAATTTGTTCTGGATACCTTTTCCAAAACTGTATATGGGGGCCCTTGCCATCCGATCTGAAGTTTATTGTTGCTGCCGGGCAATAGAAGAAGTACCTTCTCCCCTACAGCAAGTTCCATATCCTTCGCTTTCTTATTATAATAAGCAGCATGCTTTTTCCTGGCTTGTCTCAAATTATCATTTGCCAGTTTCCAACTAGTTTTTAAACGAGTGGTCAGTTCGTTCACATATTGATATGATGAGGTAACAGTACCCTCCTCTGCCTTCTCATCTGTCCAGGTGCCTTAACAAAGCTTCAAAGGACCTTTTATTGGCTTCCCAAATAACAGGGTTGTGATGCCATTCCGGTTGAATTATAGTATGGTACTTCCCGGTTTGGCAATTTAAATTTAAGTATGTGACACATGAGTTTTAGGTAAAGTTTGTAGAGGGTAGATGCTATTAGTGAAGGTATCAGATATATGTCTTTGTTGAGTGGGCAGCGGTGTTATTGTTATACAAAGAATATTGTTATCATCTGTGTTAGTTCCCTGAGGCCCCATGTGCGGGTATTTCGATTATCTATTTCAAATAAGATGTTCACGGTAACTAGTATTCCCTGCCGTGGGCTGACTTGAATTTCTTGTACTTTTTTTTTTGGGGATTTTGTATTGCTAAGGCTGGAAAAAAAATAACTTTCTCAGTGGAGGCTTTGACATCTTAGTCTGTAAGGCGCAAGTCATTTGGACCTGTCCTGGAAGACTGAAAATGACATTGTTACATGGGGAGAGTTAGTAACATTGTTAAAAATTCTAATGTTGCACATTCGATTGTTAAGTTGGTTACCGTGTTCGGATGATTTGCGAACACATATAAAAAACACCTGGGCGACTTGTTTTTCAGAAACAGCTTCGCTAGTTCCTTCACCCATCTCTAACACTTGCAAATGTCCCGACGGCTTTAGGTCGAGCATCACATACTGAATTAGCAGTGGTGACGGGTTGTGATAGGCGACGACACTGCATTTGCTGATTGTTGGGACAATCCGAGGACATTGACGAATGCGGTGATGGTTTTCAGCTAATTTAATGTGGTGATGGGTTTGTATGGCTGGAACATCTGTTGGTTTTGAGGCAGGTATATGTTTCGCCTTGATTTTTCTTCTGACCTGGTTGTGCTAAACGTTAGCACTGGTTACAATGGGCACAGTAATTTGCACACTGTTGTTTTTGACTAGTTGAGATGAGGCTAACACTTCTCGGCTTGGTTTTGGAACATGATTGCGTTTCTTCAGAATCTTTCGTCTGATATAGTTGTGCTGTATACGCGGAATTTTGTTGCTAGGGATTGAGTCATCAGATTCTGTTTTTTTAGGCGCGTTTGACGCTGGAGCTGACTGGTGCAAATAATGTACTATCCGCATCACTGGTTTCAATGGAACTAGCTGTATCAATGTCTGTTTCTTGTTGGTATAATTCTACCATTTTTCTGTCATTATGTTCGTTGGGGTCTGACAAAGCTATGCTGTCTTGTTCTGTTTCGTCTCCATAAAGATCGCTGGTATATGGTTCAACAATCTGCTTGGGTATAGTTTCTTCAGGATCTGATTGTTTTGAACGAGCAATCTTGTTCTTGTGGTATAGCAGTGTTTGGTTTTTCACTAGTGTTAAAACTAGAACTGCCTGAACTGGGGGTGTGATAGGTATCAGCTGACGATTTATCACTGCGGGAGTAAGTTTGAGTGTGGATATAAGGTGTTTTCGTGTTGTCATCGTGTGACGTCTGTGGCATGATTTCTTCATTTCTAATGCGCAGGTCTCTGTCTTGTAGTCTATTACGTAATTCAAGTGGTGGGATATCTTCTTCGCTTTCGGACGAGTCTCGTTGTTGTCTTGCTCGATGTATTTCATCTGTGGGTGGTCTGGGTATGTGGTCGTCTTGGTAAAATTCAGAGTCTGTCGTCTCTGACTCTGATATGTCAGACGAATCTGTGCTGGATGGATTATAATTTAGGGTGGCTTTTCTGACTGGTCTTGTATTTGTCGTCAGAGGCGGAATGGGCCGGGGATTATCAATTTTTATTTGTTTTCCGTGAGCTTCTGTTTGGTGGTGGTTCTCTTCATTCCAAGTAATGAAGTGTACAGGCGTACTTTGTTTCATGATTTTGTAGCCATCTAACCATCGGTCATCGAATTTTGAACTGCGTACATGTTTCTTGTAGTATACTCTGTCTCCTATTTTGTACGTTGGTAGCTTGGCTGATTTATCATGTTGTTTCTGTTTCTTGTGAAATGCCTTCTGCGTATTTCGTTGTGCAATCTGGTGAGCTTTATACTTTTCTTGAAGGATTATTTCGATGGGGTCTTCTCCCATGTATTTTCTTTGTGGGCGAAGTAGGTTGTCTAACGGAAAGTTTGGTTCTCTTCCGTATAGCATGAGAAAGGGTGACATTCCTGTGGTATCGTTCACGTTTACTCGGATGGCTTCAAGAGCTTGGTTAATGTATAGGTCCCAGTATTGGTGGTTCCCCTTGATATATTTGCTAATAATATCATGTAGGGTGGCGTGCATGCGTTCATTTCTGCCATTTGCATTTGGGCAATAATAAGTGGTTGTAGTATGCTCAATATTCAGCTGGTGTAAGGTGGCTTTAAATGGGTTACCTATAAACTGTTTACCGTTGTCTGAAATGATTCGTTTTGGACAGCCATGCCTGGGAATGAATTCTTGTAAAAAAATTTGCGTGATGGACTGCGATGTGGCATCACTGAGTGGGTAACTTTCTGGCCAAACAGAGTATTGGTCAACTATGTGCAGGAGGTATTTGTTGCCTGATTGGGTGAGTGGGTAAGGACCTGATATGTCAATGCTCACTGTTTGCATGGGATAATGGGAAGGTTGCATTTCTTGAAGGGGAATTAAATGTGGCTTCATGTTTCTCAATTTACATGTTCTACAGGTGGCTACATATTCTGTAATGTCCTTGTAGAAAGTTTGCCAATAATACCTTTTCTTTATGACATCAATTGTTTTGTCTCTTCCCATGTGCCCGTTGTTATCATGAAACTGTAGCAATACTTCTGGGACTAGATGTGCTGGAATGACTTTTCTTAGTGTCCCTTCTTGTTTCTGATCAATATAGTATAGAGCTCCATCCGTTGGGTGTACTGTAAAATCTTTACTTTTTGTTGGGTTTTCTTTCACGTATGTGAGCAGCTTGACAATTTCTGCATCTTTCGCTTGTTCTACTCTCATGTCAAACATATCTTGGCTTTCTTCTTCTACTTGAGTGGCGGAATCTGAGGTACTTCTTCGACTTGATGAAGTAATTTCATTAATTTCTTTAGCATTATCGTCAATCTCTGAGGATGTGCCATCATTTTTGACTCTATTTGTTTTCACTTCAGTTTCATCATCATATTTAATCCTGGATAAGAGGTCTGCACAGGTGTTCATTTCGCCTGGGATATGTTCGATAGTGGTGTCGTAGGACTGTAAATTCATTGCCCATGTCTGTAACTTCTTTGGCTGTTCTTGTGTTTTGGTGAGCCAGTTAACCAAAGGTTGATGATCAGTTCTTATAATGAGTTTAGTTCCTCTGACGTAAAAGTCAAACTTTTGTACTGCATAGTGAATAGCATATGCTTCTTTCTCAGTGGTGGTCCACCGTTTTTGTGACTTTGACAATGCGTGGGATAGGAATGCAATGGGTTTCTCATTTGGAATGTTTGGTAGGATGGGTGTTTCATCTTCTAGTACAGGTTGGACCAAACAAGCACCAATTGCGTTATCTGAGGCATCGGCGTATAGTATCATGGGCTGAGAAATATCTGGATGTCCAAGCAGTGGGATGGTGGTTAGGGCATTTTTTAGATACTCAAAGGATCTCTGGCAGTCTTCTGTCCATTTGAAGCGTGCATACTTGCGGGTAAGGGCTATCAAAGGCTCTGCTGCTCTGGAGAAATTGATGATGTGGCGCCTATAGTACCCTATTGTACCAATAAACGAGCGTGTTTGTCTCACCGTCTTGGGGCTAGGCATTTCTCTTATGGCTTTGACTTTATCTTCATCAGGTCTGACGCCATGTCTATTGATGACAAAGCCTAAATATTTTGTTTCTGTCTTTTAGAAACTCACACTTTGACAGTTTTAACTTTATTTGGTGATGCCTGAGTCTATCAAACACTGTTTCAACCTTGCGGAGGTGGTCTTCCATCGTGCCTGCGGTATGTATCAGGATATCGTCTATGTATGCCAGGGCAAATGGATGTAGACCCTTTAACACTTCATCCATGAGTGACATATATGTTGCTGGAGATCCTTTTAGACCAAATGGCATAACCTGCCAAGAAAAACTTCCCATATGTGAACAGAATGTGGATTTCTGTTTTGCCTCAGGTGTCATGGGGATGCACCAAAAGCCTGACCTTGCATCAAGTGTGGTAAAGTATGTAGACTTTCCTAACGTCGCAAGTAGATCGTCTATCCTGGGGAGGGGGTAGGAAATGACTTTTGTGATTTTGTTAAGGGCACGGTAGTCGCAGCAAAAGCGACTGGAGCCGTCTTTCTTTGTTACGATCACTATGGGTGAGGACCATTGGGAACGGGATCTTTCTATGATTCCTGCCTGTAGCATTTCATTTATAGACCTTTCCACGAGTTCTCTATTTTTCAAGGGCGTGTGATAGGGTTTCATATGTATTGGCTCCTCTGTGGTTGTTTGAATGTCCATTGTGACAGTGTTAGTTCTGCCTAATTCCATGTCATTGAGTGCGAATACATCTTGGTGCTTTTCCACAAACGTTTTCAAACGTTGCTTATTATCTTCTGTGGCATTCAGGGTTGCAAGTAACTGAGCTATTCTCTCTCTGTATTTATGATCTGCTATGATATCTCTGGTCTGTCTTGATGCCTCCGTTTCATTCCCATAATTTTGGGACATTTTTCTTGCATCTTGTGAAAATCTCTGCTCCTGGTATGTGGCTTTCTTTTGCGTAGTTCTTTGCCGTTCATTGGGCTGTGCTTGGTACTGTCTCTTCTGCCATGTACTGTGTGCATTTCCATTTGTCACTGCATTTACTGTATATTCATTTCTTATTATATTTCTGGGGTAGTCGTTGTTGTGCCATTTTTTCTGATTATTTCTGCCGTAACTGCGCTTATCTGCGTACGTTACTGTATTTCTTCTGTTTGTGCTATAGGGCTGTCTTCTTTCCCTGGGCGAAAATTTTTCATTCTTTCTGTTTCCAACTTTGCTGCTATAGTATCCTCCTGTGGTATAGTCATATAAGAGTTCTTCCTTTTCTTCGGAAATTTCAAGTGGTTTTGGGACTTTATCATATCCACCTGTTTTTGAGTTATATTGATACTCCATGGGGCATGTATCACTGTCTTGTCGCTTTGGATATCCTCCTGGCAAGACAATTTCTGTTTCTCTGTTACTCTGTGATATACAGCACTTCATCTTTTCTCTTGGTGTGCTGGGGCGCAAGAATGAGTAATTATAGTCATTTTCATACTGTGGCCTTTCTCTTCTTATGTATGGACTGTTCGTTTCTGCCATCTGGGTAGGGTATGCTGTGGTGTAACATAACTCTGACTGATGTTACTGCCTTTTTCTGCATAAGCCTTATAACTGTTTACTTTCCGTGTACTTTGGTTATTTGTACTGCGATTTCGTGCATTATGTCCAGTGGGGGTGGTTGAGACAATTTGTGGATGGTCTCTATTGGTTTTGGTTTGTCTTATTGTTGACGTATCCACTTGCGCTACAACTGTGCCTCTTTTTATAGTGGTAGTTTTTCCTGACATATTCAATATCATGATGGGGAAATCTCTGGACTTCGAGACTTCAGCGATTCCCTCTGTAATTTGCAACAATGGGTCATCAATAATGCTTTCTTCTGCTAGGGGCTGTACTTGAATTGATTGCCCTGGTGTTATGTACTCAGAATTTTTTTACTCTGCCTTTTGCTATGACCAGGGAGTTTGGAGCCACCGTTATGGGAGCTGTAATCCTTACCAAAGACGCTATGTGGATATCGTCCTGGAGATCTATGTACGTATTGTTGACTTTGATTTTGTGGAGGTCATAGTATATTCGAACTTTGTGTTTGTTAAAAAAATCTCTCCCTAGGATAAGATTTCTAGACATTCCTTTAGTGATGACAAATGGGTGTTCAAAATTTGTTTCGCCTAAGGAAAATTTTAGCCATGCTGTCCCAACTGAATTTAGTCTTTGTCCCGTGACTGAAGCTAGGTGTGTTTTGGACGGTTCAAATCGTACTACGTGTTGGATCCTCTTGAACAGCTGGAACCTAATAAGGCTGATGGATGCTCCTGTATCTACCAGTGCCCTATATTGTTGGCCCTGTATAGACATGATGCAGGAACTGGGGTCCGGATGTATTTTAGTTCCATCATGCAACATTTCTTCATATTGTATTTTACTGGATGGGCCCACTTGACAATTTCTGTTCTGTGTTGTTTCTTTTGTTTTGGACCAGTTTCTGTGATTGTTGCCCTCACTAATGGTCCTGTTTAGTGAGTGGCGCGGCCGTTTCCCTGACGCATGAGGGTTTGAGGTGCGCCTCTGGTATACTGATTTCTGGTGTAATCACGTGGGGGTGGTGCGGGTTGTTGTGGTTGGTAGCCTCCTCTTCTGAATGGTGCATTATTGTAATTTGCTCTACAGGACTTGTACCCATGTCCGAGCCTACCGCATGTGAAGCATCCGTTCGGATTGACATTATTGACTTCGTTTTGCCTCTGTGTGGGGGGTCTATAATTGCGAGGCCTATCATCTTGTTGTCGTGGGCGAGTCCATTGCCTCCTGGCATGGTCAACTTCCATAGGCTCATGCTCATCATAGTCCCTATATTCTGGTCGGGGTTCCCTACCTGCTCTTTGTTGGAACCTTCGGTGAAGATTTTCCTCCTGTATTGCTGCTTGGATTGTTTCAGCAATAGTCTTGGTGTCTTTTCTAATAAGATGCCTTCTGATATTTTCCGCTCTAAGGCCATCGGCAAATATCCCCACTAACTGTATTTCTACATCAGGTGTGGTAGGGATTTCTCCGCAAAATGCCTCTTCTGCCATATTGAGGAATCGATCTCCAAAAAGTTGTACCGATTCATCTCTTTCCTGTTTCATGCTTCTAAGGACTGACCAAGCATGCATTTTGTCTATTATTTCCCCATATCTCTGGGTGAGCTCTTTTTTTAGGGACTCGTAGGTTTCTGTGGGGTACTGCTGGGACCTCCTTCTTAAAAAATCAGTCACGTACGAATCAGAACCTAACAGAGCGATTTTCTTTTTTTCTTCATCCGTTGTTGCCTCTGCTAGTGCCGCAAATTTTTCCATGTCAGACAACCATCTTCTGAATTTTTTCTTGTTTCCATCGAACGGCTGAACAATGGATCTAACCTGTGTGAATTTCGCGTAGTTGTCATTTTTCTGTAGGGTTTCAGTAATTTTCTGTAGCGCTATTATTGTTGGTCCTTCCATACTTTGTCTGTCCTGGGGCTGCAGTGGTTGTGTATTTACGGGTTGGTTCTGTGGTTGTTGTTGTTGTTCCACACCCAGCTGTTGAAAATTTTCCATTAATTGATCCATCTTCGCTTCTGCTCTTTTTTTTAGAGGACTGGTCATACGGCACCAAATTGAGATGTGTGGCCGGGTAGGGTAGTGGGGATTGCTGTTTTGAATCGAGAGTATTAGATCTTGATTACTAGCTAGCCTGCTAGAGGTGATGATTTCTCTCTACAGACTTACAGGAATTTACCAGGTTCGGGGACAATCCTCTATGATGTTTTATTTTTAGAGCATATGGTTATTATTTGTGTTGCACCTGCAACGATTAGCTTTGGCATGAACCTTTAATAATTGCTATGATGGCTAACTGCAAACATATGATTCGTCAACAGCATTTGTGTTCAATGAAACAAATGTTTATTCAATTTCCAACAAGAACTGAGTTGAATCAAATGGTGACCACACCAAATTTGCATAATGGCATGTTGACATTCAATAAACAAGCATAAAAAGTCAATGTATTATTTTAATGATGCAATATTCCTTATTGCATCTCGTAATCTTTTCAAGTTGCTAAAACATGGCGTGGCTCTTCTATCCTTCTAGTGTTCCTTCGTTTATTTGTTAATGTGGTCTAGATTTTCACGTTTTTCTTATCTCTTCATTTCAATGAAGAGCCAAACTTTCTTTATTTCATTAGTATTCCTTGGTTTGACTTTCTCTCAGCTTAAGGACCTTCATTCTTAGTAAAAGGTTCAGATATATACCTGGGTTTACAATTCTTTACCCAGTTTTCGAGCGTAGCTCCGTTTCAGTTATGACCGTGGGCTCTAACCGTTATTTCATGCAGTATTTGGCAATACTTACAGTTTTCATGAACTCACAAACAAATTATCACATTCCACATTTCGAAATTACACATTTGCATTGATTGTGCGAAGTCAATCTCCTCTATAGAATATCACTGAGCAAAGAGACTTACGTCTTGTCTCCACCGCTCTGAATTCATACTGACTAAAAAAATGGCTTCATCTCTCCTGTTCATTCCGGGGAAAAAGAACTCAGCTTAACCATTGGTGGAAAATCACGTGACCAATGCTTAGCTTAAGCGAAGCTACCCTCATTAATGCTTGGCGTAAGGAAGCGAAGCTTAGCCTAAAATAAATGCGTGGCGTTAGGAAGCTAACCTGGTTTAATTAAACATCTGCGCCAAGAGTTTTTTAATCTTCTGTTTCTATAAAAGTTTATTTGATGTTAATATAGCCTGTATCTAAAAACTTACGGTTTATTGTCTCTACGAGAGCAGCTGAGTGGCAGCACAACCTTCTCCACCCCCAGGTTAGATAAACTGAATGGTGGCGAGAGTAGTATGAGACGGACTTTCAACTTTATAAGATAAACTGAATGGTGGCGAGACAAGTATGAGACGGACTATCAACTTTATAAGATAAACTGAATGGTGGTGAGACAAGCATGAGACGGACTTTCAACTTTATAAGAGAGATTTACGTGATTACACGAGAGCGAACTAAGAAGACTAAGAAGGAAATACATACACTGAAATCTGCAATTAAACTCAGGGGAGATAATAATTATTTACCATGGGCAGCAATGTTTATAAGCAATTAAAAAAAAGTTTGTGCTTTATTTTTGTGTTGGTTGAAAAAATGTTCAAATTTTTTATAAGCAATATATTAAGAAAACAAATAGTTTATTTTGTGAACACAGTTGTTTTGCATTATTTTATTTTAAAATTAAAATGCATATATATTTTTATAATACATTAAATTCCATAACGTATCTCAGTTTCGAGTAATAATGTTTTATATACTCGTGTTACTTTTAATGGGTACTGCCTATTTCTATAGGTAAGTGGTCTGAGCTGGAGTCATTCAGTACTTCCCATTTAGTAGAGGCTAGGTTTGGTGTTATAATACTTATGTCTATTGCTGTATCTCCTCCACTGTTGCATGGGTTAACCCTTGTCACTGAGCCATCATTTAGTATGATTAGCTCAGCACTTTCAATGTAGTCCAAAAAGCTCGAAACCCACATTCAACCTAAAAAAGGCAAATTGGGAGTCCTTCCAATTAGAGCTAGGTAAACTAAGCATAGAACAAATTGAATCTAACAGTATAGATATATTTGCAGAAAAACTAACAAATGAGATTTTAAAAATAGCAATAAAATATATACCAAACAGGAATATGCCTGAGCACTTAAAACCAACACAAAAAGGTAAAAATAGGAAAAGAAACAAAGATAAAAATCCAGTACCATGGTGGACAGACAGATGTTCAGAACAACTGAAATTGAGGGAGAGGGCCCTTACAAAGTATAGAAAAGCCAAAACTGAAGAGAATTACACAAACTATAAAAAAATAAGAAATGAAACAAATAAAATAATATTCAGAGCTAAAGAAAAGAGTTGGAGAAAATTTTGTCAAACATTAAACCATAGGTCCCAAATAACTACAGTTTGGAGAAAACTAAAAGCAATTAAAGGAGGAAACAGCAAGAAATTTAAAATCCCAACAATTAAAATACCAGAGAGAGCTGAAACAGATAGAGAAAAAGCCAACATACTAGCTAAATACTTTTATCAGGTTAGTTCAATAGACAGTCTAGATAAGGCAGAAATAAATAGACGAAAAACACTGCTAGAAAAATTAAAAGAAGGAAATATGGAAACCACACAGGATGCTAAGTATTTAAATGCAGATATTACAGTAGATGAAATAGAAAGAGCTTTAGCAGAAAAAAAAAATACTACCTCTGGGGAAGACATTCTGAGCTATGAAATCCTCAAAAAGGTACCAAATACAACTCTAAGAGTGATTGCATCCCTCTACAACAAAATCTGGCACACGGGAAAAATACCATGTTCATGGAAGACAGCAGTAGTCATCCCCATACTAAAGCCAGATAAGGAAGCACATGATGTCAGCTCATACAGGCCAATATCGTTAACATCACATCTAGGAAAAATTCTAGAAACAATAGTCAACAGCAGACTAAAATTTCATCTCGAAAAGCATAATTTGTACAGTCCAACCCAGGCAGGCTTTAGAAGCCAACATAGTACAATAGAGCAACTGCTGAGGCTGGAACATGATGTTAAAACAGGCTTCAAAAGGAATGAAAAGACAGTAGCTATATTCCTTGATGTAGCAAGAGCATATGATGAGTGTTGGAGGGAGGGTGCACTACATAAAATCAGGAAAATAGGTATAGTAGGCAGAACCTACAATTACCTAGAAAACTTCCTGCAGGATAGATATTTCATGGTACAAATAAACAATGATAGATCTGAGGTATATGAGCAACAGAATGGAATTCCCCAGGGATCAGTAATATCACCATCAATTTTTTACGATTATGGTCAACGACCTAGGCGACGAGTTTAAGGACTTAAAAAACAACCTATCTCAGTTTGCAGATGATGCTGCGATATGGAGAACGGGAAGAAATCTCCCATTCCTCTATAAAACAGTACAAAAACAAATAGATAAAGTATCTGACTGGATGAACAAGTGGGGATTTAATCTAAACGTTAAAAAAACCATAGGAATGATTTTCAGTAGAGGGCGTGTAATTAAAAACAATATAATTGACATAAGCATTAATAAGCAAAAAGTATGCACAGCAAAATCAACTAGATTTCTTGGCATGGTACTAGACCAGCAACTAAACTGGAACAAACACATAGACCTTTTAGTGCAAAGCAGTAGAGGACTTATTAATATGCTAAGATATATGAAAGGAAGTGGTTGGGGCGCCTGCAATAAGACAATGTTAACATTCTATAAATCATTTATTAGAGGCAAACTTGACTATGCCAGTGTTGTCTATGCATCAGCCGCCCCAAGCAATAAGAAGAAACTAGACACAGTCCAAAACCAGGCACTGTCAATAATAGCAGGTGCCTCAAAGGGAACATCAGCAGAAGCACTAGAAGTAGCGCTAGGCATTATACCCCTGGAGCTAAGGAGAAAAGAACTGAGATTCAGCTACTGGGCAAGAGTGGCAAAAGATCCAACTCACCCGGCACATAAAACCTTTGATAGGGGTAACCAGTACATAGGCCACATTCCATTAAACCATAATAGATACCCGTCAGGGTGGAAAACAATGGATGAAGTGGATCAATACCCAGACCTGTTTAATGCGATAAACAGTAGTGCTCTGTATAAAGCAAAGATCCCACCATGGGAATTAAAAGTGCCAGAAACTGACTCCCACTTATCAAAGATCATAAATAAATCTAACGACATAATCTCAGCAAAAAGTAAAACACTAGAGTACATAGAACGGTATACAAATAATAGCCTAACTATATATACAGATGGGTCCAAAGATGAAGAAGGACAATTAGGAGCAGGAATAGCAATACCAAAACTAAAAATTTATAAAAGATACAAAGTAACAAGTAATACATCTATCTTTACAGCAGAATTAGTGGCAATCCTAAAAGCTTTAGAAATAGCTGCAGAAAATCCACCAAAAAAAAGTAACCATTCTCACAGATTCCCTATCAGCAGTACTAGCAATCAGAAACAGAACAGAAGGCAGCAGGCCAGACATTATAGAGGAAATACTACAGGTTAATACATATCTACAAAATATAGGATGCAGTGCAACACTAACATGGATACCATCACATGTGGGGATAGCAGGAAATGAGCTAGCAGACAAAGAAGCCAAAGGGGGGAGAACTAGCCATAACCAAATTGAAGTAGGCTTAGGGAAGTTTGAAATTAAGAGCTTAATTGCTCAAAAAATAACTAAAGAATGGATAACAGCATGGGACCTAAGTAAAAAAGCAAGACACTCATATAAAATCCTTAAAAAACCAAGCAAAAAATGTCAAATAAAAGATGAACTAAAAATACCAATTAATAAAAAATTGCTGAGACTCAAGCTGGGAACTGGATATTTCATGATAGAGGAACCCACATGTGAAGAGTGTCAAGAACCAAACACAATTAGGCACTTTCTAGTGGACTGCAAAAAATATGACCAACAGAGGCAAAACATTAAGACATACTGTAGTAACCACAAGGTAGAAATGAGTGTAGAAAATCTCATAGGCACAAAGAGCCCTTCAGAAATGCAAAAGTTAATAAAACACTATATTACAAAAACTAAAGCTAACATATAAAAATCAAATAAGGAATTGAACCAGTAGTCCAAACTGGTGAAAGACTCGCCCCAGAAACATACAGATTAACCAAATAAACCATCCAGTAAAAATCAAAAACATACTAACTTAGAAAATAGCATATATTGGAATTTTTTTTTAAAAACCATGTTGAACTATAACTACAAAAGGAAAAATACCGACTAGAGATAATATAATATAAAACAAATACAAACAAAAACATATTACAATAAAAGAAACACGTCCTGATATAACCAACAAATCCATGTACATGGTAGATGGTTGAAAGGGGCGTGCTACAAAATGAAGCAGCAAACACATTAATAAAAAAAAAAAAAAAAAAAATGGGTACTGTCCACGAAAGAGAATAATATGTATTTTTGACCGGCAATAAATGCCGCCATAATTAATAACAGTGATACACACAAAATAAAAGTCTTATCATATGTCATGATCCTCACCGTAAATCCCTTTTATTTACTTCTACACTCTATCACTCCTGTGGCGAGATGGGCAATTTAGAGATGAACAATAGATCAAGACAAAGTATTAGTGATCTATGGAAATACCCCAGTTTCAGAAATGAGTACTGGTGTATGGATGGCACAGGATATGGTCAGAACATGCTAGGATAGTTTTGGACTAGCTCTCTCCTGCTCTCAATGAAAAGCACGTTAACCCAAGGATTATAGGAACTGTGTTCACGTCCTCACCAAAAATTTACGAGCATATTAAAATTTACTTTCGTCGTGATCTGAATAAGATAGTAATGTAATAATTCCTTTGAAGTGAAGTTAATATTTCATAAAATATAAATTAGTTCGAATAGTTCAAAGCTCAAGACGTTTACAGAAGTAGATCGTCCGCCTGAAATGCAGGTTATTTATAGGCAGCCGTTCTTCTATATTCTAAATTCACTTAATCCTATCTATCTATCTATCTATCTATCTATCTATCTATCTATCTATCTATCTATCTATCTATCTATCTATCTATCTATCTATCTATCTATCTATCTATCTATCTATCTATCTATCTATCTATCTATCTATCTATCTATCTATCTATCTATCTATCTATCTATCTATCTATCTATCTATCTATCTATCTATCTATCTATCTATCTATCTATCTATCTATCTATCTATCTATCTATCTATCTATCTATCTATCTATCTATCTATCTATCTATCTATCTATCTATCTATCTATCTATCTATCTATCTATCTATCTATCTATCTATCTATCTATCTATCTATCTATCTATCTATCTATCTATCTATCTATCTATCTATCTATCTATCTATCTATCTATCTATCTATCTATCTATCTATCTATCTATCTATCTATCTATCTATCTATCTATCTATCTATCTATCTATCTATCTATCTATCTATCTATCTATCTATCTATCTATCTATCTATCTATCTATCTATCTATCTATCTATCTATCTATCTATCTATCTGTATGTCTGTCACCTCATGAGAACTAAAAATATTCATTAAGTAACAATTTAACCACATTTTTTTCATCTCTACAGACGGCAATATATGTGACCTTTTCTCGTCACGAACACTACTTAGGTTGAAGTGAGGTAAGGGCGGTCCCAATAACCAGTTTAACCGGTACAGTTTCTCTTGACGTACACTTCTTAGGTTGAAGTGAGGTAAAGATAATTTATATATTTTTTTATTTAAAAAAAATTAAAATGTTGCCTCGTTTTGCGCGAGGCGCGGCCTGTTCAACCTAGTCGATTATATTACAGAGCATGTCCAAATATAATTGACCTTTAGGTCTGATACCATTATTTAGATAATAATTTTAAAATGATGATCTGATGTATAAAAGCAAGTCAAATATAATAATTTTAAAATGAGTGACCTTTTTATTTATTTATTTTATTTGTTTGGTTTTACAGAGCAGCAGTACAAATCCTATGGACATCTAACAGAATGAACATTGATAATCGCTATGCAGGCCAGTGGGTAGGGTAGCAATAGAAACAAATAACAGTGAAGTGATACTTGACAGTTGTAGTAAAATCTGCGAGAATAATCGCTCATTTCAGTAAGATTTTAGTCATAAAATGATAATAAATAACCCGCCCTATTGTGTCTGACGGTGATACTCTCACACGCCAGCATAGCGCTGAATTTTGTGCCATGGAAAGGCATAGAACCGATCCCACCGTTTAAACCTACTCGCTTTCCTTGTGACGTACATTTTTAACATTTTGCCCGATCTGCTAGAGACTGCGGCAAGACTTATAATTAACGATCTTACGGAAGTGTGCCGCCAAACTACTGTCTGAATTAACGTAATATTTAACTTTAATGCTGGTAATAAGTAGTAATCCTTACATTTTTTGGTAGTGTTACACGATACAATACAAATATTTAACGCCTATTCAAATACCCGCCGCTCAAAACCCCGCTTCGCTTGACACGTTTGCCATGCATATATACACGCTAGAGCAAAGCCAGCAGAGGCAAACACGCAGACAATATTTTATTTTCTTCTCGTGGTAGTATTTCTGACGTCACTAAAACAAGTAGTTATTTGAAATTACATGCTGGCGAGATGAAAGAGGGGGGAAAGATGACCGTCTTGTGTAAAATTTTATTTGACGACTGACAGGGACAAAATTGAAAATCTAAACCAATATGAAACTGACCATAAAAAACATTTGGTAGTATAGCTTAGAGTCCACTGAGCAAGAATGTGTTTTAAATAATATGGTAGTCCAAGTATTAGCCAAGTTATTGAGAAAATACTAAATGTCTACGGACGCGTGACCAGACAGACTGTTGTTCCTGCTTGTTTTTCATAACGATTAGTGGGGACGCCAGCTTAGAAAAAGAGGCATTGAGATAATTCAAATTCGATTGGGTAAACAAGAGTATAGGAGGGAAAGGGGAGCGGTAGGTAAATGTAATCCAAAACGAAACATCTTTTTGTATTGGCCAATCGACTACCAGACGCAGAGTTTGTTTGGAATTATTTTTGTTTTTCAAAAACTACATTTGAATTCTGGTAGTCGCAAGCTTTCGATTGGCCAGTGCTAATAAATACAAGGGTATTAGCAAAAGGCTTTCACTATTCAGTGCCAGTTGAACAAAACTTTTCATTCAAATACGCTGAGATCAGCTGTGTTAAATTTAAAATTAAATAAAGAAGTATTCACAGTCTGGACAGTGCAGAAGGAACTGAGGCCACTTCTTTGCAAGTCAGCGTCATTTGTTTATATTTCTTGAAATTTGTGGTAAGAATGCTTTATGAATTAATATGTTTAATCCCACTGCCAAAGTTAGATACTGCTATTGGGAAAAGTGAAGGACATGCCGGGAGCAGAAATTGTTGAGTCCTCACATTGAACTGTATCTAACTGTTGTATGTTGTCATGATTTTGTTTGAATATTATTGTATTAGAATATATTAGTAAGCCTCCGTGTTCCATGCACACTGTTCAACATGCCTGAAGCATTTATATTTAAATAAAGAAAAGAAGAGAAAATCATACCAAAGGAAATGTGCTTACTCCACATTATTTTATTGAGGAAAACTATGTAAACGTACAGTGGCGTATTTGCCATAGGGACCTGAGGTGTGGTCACAGCAAGGTGTGAGTCATTTAAAATTAGGGGCGAGTGCACCTGTAATGCACGCGAGGCTGACCCCATACCACCGTATAAAAATAATAAATATAATAAGTGATCAGATATAAAAGGCCAGGGTGTCCTTTTGTTGCAGAGGTTTTATTTCCTGTTGCCAGCCGGTAACAGGAAACCTGCTGAGTGAGAATAACGCCTAATAGTAATAGTCTCCTACAATTCGTTTATGCTGTCAAAAGAAAACTGGAGGAGCTTGTGTGTGTGTGATGATAAAGATTTTCTGCAACTCCAAACTATTATCATTCTACAAAGAATCCCAGGTGATGTGTTAAGCATCTGGGTATATCTGACACTTTCATTTAATAAACACTGGTATTTCAAATCATACTCAGGAAGTTCATGGGGTATGATGAAACTACAGCCCCTCATACACAGTGACTTTCCCTCTTAGATGAATAAAGTTTAAGCTGTGAACATTCCAACAGGAAAGATATATATATATCTTGTCCTCATTTTCAAAGACCTGTCCAAAAGATATGGCTGGACAGGCAGATTAAATTGTACAGAAAACATTCATTTTTAAAGAAAAACTTAACCACGGGTTTTATTCACTTCCTCATATAAAATTAAAGTGTTTTTGTGTTGTGTACTATCATTTCATTTCTCCCCTAGACACTAGGTACATCATACACCAGAGCCAAAATAGTGACCGTGTGAGATCTAGGGAGGTAGCGTTATTTTCCCTGCAAATAATTCATCATCATCATCATCTTTTAGAGTCAGGGGCCTACATGTGCTTGACCTCACACGGTTAATACAGACACTGATTTCATTCTTTTAGGATACCATCATAACCTCCCCAGCAAAATCAAACTTTGCTACATAAATTGGTAGGCTTGTCCGGGGATTTGAATTTCTCCTAGTACTACATACATTGGGGTCTGGGTCTTAGCATAAACAACATTCTAGTTTCCCAGGGAATCCCCATAAATATTATTGCTCAAGATTTGGGAAGTCAAGAAAGTGTCAGAACCCAGAATTAATTAAATAAATTTATACTTGTTTAGAAATTTAGTTAGAACATTTTGCATTTATCAGATGGCAGATATGGCCAAGTTTCGCTCTGCGGCTGTGCAGACTGCCAGGGAAATGAATATGGAGGGACAAATCTTGATTGACTATGTCACCTCAGAATGTGATAAATTTATTGCTAGGGAAGAACATAGGTTAGCTGAAGAGAGGAGAATGCAGGTAGAAGATGCTAGGGAGATGAAGAAATTAGAGTTAGATAGAGAGGCGCAGAAAGAAATAAAACGGTTACAGATTGAGGCTGAGAAGGAGGCCAGGGCCCTAGAGGCTGATAGAGAGGCTGAGATCAAGAGGCTTCAATTTGAGGAGAGAAAATTGGAGGCAGAAGAAAAACGACTGCAAAGGGAGGCAGAAGAGAAACGACTGCAAAGGGAGGTAGAAGAAAAGAGATTGACTGCTGAGAGGGAAGCAGAAGATAAAAGATTACAGAGAGAGCATGAGCTGCGACTAAGGGAGTAAGAGTTGCAAGGCCTTGCTCCGGACAATGGTCACAGCCCCTCTACCTCTGATGCTACTGCTAGTCAGGGGGCCTCCAACTCAGCCATGGGGTTCCATTTAGACTATTTTATAGAAAAGGATGATGACATTGAGTCATATTTGAGCAGATATGAATTATTAGCCACTACTTATGGGTTAGAAAGAGAAAGATGGGGGGTAAAGTTGTCTCAGGGTCTTCGGGGAACAGCTTATGAAGTGTTTTCCAAAATGAGCAGGGATGACCAAGACAACTATGACATGTTGAAGCAGGCTCTTCTGTTAAGATTAGAAAAGAACGGAGAGTTTTATAGAAAGAAATTTAGGAATGCCAGGCTACTGTCGGGTGAGACCTATCACCAGTTCTCCGCCCGGTTAGAAACGTATATGGAGAAATGGGCTACTTTGGGGGAAAACCCAAGATCTCAAAGAGATGATACTCATAGAACAAATGAGAGTCCATGGCTCCAGACATGAGAAAGTTTCTCATGGAACAGGGCGCGGAGAGACTGGGTGAGATAGCTGGCACCAAGAAGAAACCAGTAGATCATTATAAGGCTCCTCAAAACTATAATAAATTTGATAACAGAGGTAAGCAGAACTTTGATAGGCCTCGAAATGATTTTAAAAATAAAACCTCACATTTCAATGACAGAAGAAATGATGAAAGATAACCTTTTCATCAAGGTAGATTATACTGTAGACATTGTAGGAAGGAGGGACATGACAATAAATTCTGTAAAAGTAAACCTGCTGGATTTGCTGCTATGAAAAAGGGGAACCAGGAAGTAAAGGACAAACCTGCTGAACAGCAGGAACCTCATCACCCCCCAGTTTGTGAGGATGTTGTATGCAATGATGTCACCATTAGGTGCCTCTATGATACAGGTTTAGATTTTGATGCTGTCGTGAGCTCGCACTTGGTGAACCCAGATCAGTATACCACAGAAACAGTGGAGATACAAGGGACGACCAATGACCTACCACTCATGAAACTTACCATTGCAAGGATAACAGTGAAAACTCGCTATGTGGAAGGGATAATCAAAGCAGCAGTGATAGACGCACCCATCTACCCTCTGATATTGGGGTGTCATTATGTCTACTTGGGGAATCCCAAGAGACCGATGGTCTTGGCAGCAGTCCAGACCCGATCACAATCCAGAAAGGAAGAAGATGAACCTATAAATACTCATCCAGAGGAGATGAGAAAGGCACAGGCTGAAGATAGGTCACTGAATCCGTGTTATAAGAAACTCCCAAAGAGCCATACTCCTCCTAATAAAGGAGAATTCTATATGAAGAATAAATTGTTATATAGGAAGGCCGGCACTGGTTCAGCTGGTCACGGTCAGCTGGTCCTTCCCAGTTCATATAGAGAAAAAGTGATGGAGTTAGGTCATACAATCCCCTTCAGTGGTCACATGGGGATTAGTGCAACAGGACAGCGTATAGCTTGTCATTATTTCTGGCCAGGGATAACGGAAGACATAAAGAGATATGTAAAATCCTGTCCAGAATGCCAGAGAGTAGCTCCAAAGCATTGGACTGCTCCAGCAACTCTAGGGGAAATGCCCATAGTAGGAACCCCTTTTGAGAGAGTTGCAGTGGATATTGTGGGACCTCTCCCTCGGACCAAGAGGAGGAACAGTTACATCCTTACTCTGGTAGACACTTGTTCTATGTGGGGAGAGGCGGTAGCCCTGTCATCAATCGATTCGAAACATGTGGCAGAGGCATTACTTACGATATTCACAAGGTTAAGATTCCCGCATCAAATCTTGACTGATAATGGCTCTCAGTTCAAGGGGAAGCTAACAGAAGAGGTTTTTAGGTTGTTTCAAGCCAAGCACTTTCATTGTAGTCCGTATCACCCCCAAGGGAACGGCCAGGTAGAGAGGTTCAATGGGACTCTCATTTCTATCCTGAGAAAGCTGGCACATGAGAAACCTGATACGTGGGACCAATACTTGCCCGCCGCGTTGTTTGCGTACCGGGAAGTACCACATAATTCAACCGGAATGGCACCCGCAACCCTGTTATTTGGGAGGCCAATAAAAGATCCTTTAGAAGCTTTGTTAAGGACCTGGACAGATGAGAAGGCAGAGGAGACTGTTACCTCATCATATCAATATGTGAACGAACTGACCACTCGTTTAAAAACTAGTTGGAAACTGGCAAATGATAATTTGAGACAAGCCAGGAAAAAGCATGCTGCTTATTATAATAAGAAAGCGAAGGATAGGGAACTTGCTGTAGGGGAGAAGGTACTTCTTCTATTGCCCGGCAGCAACAATAAACTTCAGATCGGATGGCAAGGGCCATATACAGTTTTGGAAAAGGTATCCAGAACAAATTATAAGATAGACAAAAAGGGAAAGGAAAAAGTCTAATATAGATTCTATTTTTCGTTACAAGAAGGGATTATTTCTCACAGTGAGTCTCCTTATAGTTCCTGTGTGGTTTTGTTGCGGAAACCATCGGGAGAACACACACTGTGCATAGATTACAGGAAACTGAATGATGTCACAGAAGGTCAGGTGGGTCCATTACCTGATACTACTCAACTTTTTGCCAGGCTGAACAAGGCAAAATATTTTTCTAAGGTGGATCTTAGCAAAGGCTATTACCAAATTCCAGTAAAGCCTGAGATTCGACCTTATTTAGCCTTTAGCACCTCGGAAGGTCATTATGAGTTCAACATGTTACCGTTTGGGCTGAAAAATGCCCCGAGTGTGTTTTGTAGGATGATGCGAAAATTATTGGATCCCCTGAAAAATCCATGTATTTCGAATTTTATGGATGATATCCTCATTGCTACGGAAATATTTGAGGAACACGTTACCTCTTTGAATATGCTGTTTGATAGACTCAGAGAGGCTAACTTAACCGCTAGGCCAACAAAATGTTGTATTGGTTGCAAAGAGTTGGAATTCTTGGGACATACTGTACATCAGGGTAGCATGACCCCTGATCCCAAGAATCTGGAAAAATTGAAAAGAGCACCTAGACCACAAACAAAAAAGATGTGCGATCTTTCGTGTCGTTGTGTGGTTTCTACCAAAAGTACATTAAACATTTTAACTCTATATGTGCTCCTCTGACGGATTTAACTCGCAAAGGTCAACCTGATACTATAAATTGGTCCGCACAGTGTGAATTGGCTTACCAGGAGTTGAAAGAAAAACTCACAAGCAGGCCAGTGTTGCAATTGCCTGACTTGAATCAAGGATTTATTGTGAGAAGTGACGCAAGCAATGTGGGCCTAGGCGCTACATTGTTGCAAAGGTCCTCCTCACAAGATGGAGAATTGAACCCAGTCGCTTATGCAAGCCGCAAGTTGAACAAGGCGAAAAAAAAATTATTAAACAAGTGCAGTGCAGCGCTAAAGCTTAGAACGATCCCATGGTAAAAATCTAACACGCTTTTTAGTTTCGGTTTCGAAAACGTACTAATAATATTTAACATTTTGCCAGATCTGCTGCATACACACTGCAGCCTAGCCTTATAATTAACGATTTGTTGGGAATGTAACGCCAAACTACTGTCTGAATTAACGTATTCTGTCAACTTTAACGCTGTAATTAGTAGTAATCCTTACATTTTTTGGTAGTGTTACACGAGACAATACAAATTATTAACGCCAATTCTTAACCCGCCACGCCAACACCCCGCTTCGCTTGACACATTCTGCCATACATATATACACGCTGGATTAAAGCCAACAGAGACGAACACACAGACAATATTTTATTTCCTCCTCGCGGTAATGTTTCTGACGTCACTAAAACAAGTTAGTTATTTGAAAAATACAGGCTGGCGAGGTGAAGGAGAGGGAAAAGATGGCCGTCATGTGCAAAATTTTATTTGACGATTGACTATGACAAAAATTGAAAATCTAAACCAATATGAAACTGACCATAAAAATTATATGGTAGTATAGCTTAGAGTCCACTGTGCAAGAATGTGCTTTAAATATTAGGGTAGTCCAAGTATTAGCCAAGTTATTGAGAAAATACTAATGTCTACGGACGCTCGACCAGACAGACTGTCGTCCCTGCTTGGTTTTTTTTTCATAACTTTAGTGGGGACGCGAGCTTAGAAAAGAGGCATTGAGGAAATTCAAATTCGCTTGGGTAAAAAGAGTATGGAAGGAAAGGGGAGCGGTAGGTAAAATGTAATCCAAAACGAAACATCTTTTTGTATTGGGCATAACTAAAGCAGGCTGGCCAATCGACTACCATACGCAGAATTGGTTTGGAATTATTTTTGTTTTTCAAAAACTACATTTGAAATTCTGGTAGTCGCAAGCTTTCGATTGGCCAGTGCTGAGAGATATTAGCAAGAAGCTTTCATTATTCATTGCCAGTTGAACAAATTTTTCATTCAGATATGCTGAGAAACAGCTGTGTTAACTTTAAACTTAAATAAAGAAGAAATTCACAGTCTGTGCAGTCCAGAAGAAGCTGAGGCCATTTCTTTTCAAGTCAGCGTCATTTGTTCATATTTCTTGAAAATTGTGGTAAGAATGCTTTATGAATTTATGTGTTTATTCCAACTACCCAAGTTAGATACTGCTATTGGGAAAAGTGAAGGACATGCCTGAAGCAGACATTGTTGAGTCCTCACATTGAACTGTATCTAACTGGTGTATGTTGTCATTATTATGTTTTACTTTTATTGTATTAGAAATATGTTAGTAAGCCTCTGTGTTCCATGAACACTGTTAAACATGCCTGAAGCATTTATATTTAAAAAAGAAAAGAAGAGAAAATCATACCAAAGGAAATGTGGTTACTCCACATTATTTTATGGAGGAAAACTATGTAAACGTACAGTGGCTTATCGGCCATAGGGACCTGAGGTGTGGTCACAGCAAGGTGTGAGTCATGTAAAATTAGGGGCGAGTGCACCTGTATGGCACACGAGGCTGACCCCATACCACAGTATGAACATAATAAATAATAGAAGTGATCAGATATAAAAGGCCAGGGTGTCCTTTTGTTGCAGAGGTTTTATTTCCTGTTGCCAGCTGGTAACAGGAAATCTGCTGAGACAATAAAAGTCATCAAGTCTCCGACCAGTTATTTATGCTGTCTAAAGACCAAGGGTTTCTGCAACTTCATACTGTATTAACATTCAACAAGGAATTCCAGGTGATGTGTTAAGCATCTGGGTATATCTGACACTTTCATTTAAATAACACTGGTATTTCAAGTCATACTCAGGAAGTTTGTGGGGTATGAAGATACTACAGCCCCTCATACACAGTGACTCTCCCTTTAGATGAATAAAGTGTAAGCTGTGAACATTTCCTACAGGAAAGACATATATATATATTAACTGAATAGTTATCGGACAAATTGTCCACATAATTTTAGTTGATCTTTTCTGTAAACTATCTTGTCCTCATTTGCAAAGACCTGTCCAAAAGATATGTCTGGACAGGCAGATTAAATTGTACAGAAAAAAATTTATTTAAAGAAAAACTTAACCACTGGGTTCATTCACTTCCTCATAGAAAATTAAAGTGTTTTTGTGTTGTGTACTATCATTTCATTTCTCCCCTAGACACTAGGTACACCATACACCAGACACTAGAGCCAGAATAGTGACCGTGTGAGATCTAGGGAGGTAACGTTAGGTTCCCTGCACATAATTCATCATCATCTTTTAGAGTCAGGGGCCTACATGTGCGTGACCTCACACGGTTAATGCAGACATTGTTTTCATTCTTTTAGGATACCATCATAACCTCCCCAGCAAAATCAAACTTTGCTACACTGTCCAACGACTATCTGTTAATTACCTATATTTATTTACTAATCAGACGACTCAGGTTTCCTTCATTATGTATAACTAATCCACCACTGTAAGCGCACATGAATGTTTGCTGCAAGCATTCTGCAAGGAAACCTGCTACAGGAGTGACTACATCATCTATAAGAAACCAACAAGGAAACCTGCTACAGGAGTGACTACATCATCTATAAGAAACCAACAAGGAAACCTGCTACAGGAGTGACTACATCATCTATAAGGAACCAACAAGGAAACGATCAATGAGTCAATTATCATTCATCACCGTTCAGCTCCAGAGGGGCATAGGTCAACAACAGACTTATGTCTAGTCTTCCTTCTCGTGCCATCAGTTCAATGTCTTTCTATATCTTCTTCATTCCTTTATGTCTTGTCTCCAGTTCTATTCTTCGCGTGTTCCTTGGTCTCCCTCCACCACTAGTTGCAGCGAGATTTCGAGAAAAATGACTGTGTGTCCTATTCATCTCCACTGTCTTCTTCTCAGCTCTTGTTCCACTGGTACTTGTCTAGTTCTTGTCATCTCTTGTTCCACTAGCACTTGTCTGGTTCTTGTCATCTCTTGTTCCACTGGTACTTGTCTAGTTCTTGTCATCTCTTGTTCTACTGGCACTTGTCTGGTTCTTGTCATATCTTGTTCTACTGGCACTTGTCTGGTTCTTGCCATCTCTCGTTCCACTGGTACTTGTCTGGTTCTTCTCATCTCGTGTTCCTCTGGTACTTGTCTGGTTCTTGTCATCTCTTGTTCCACTGGCACTTGTCTAGTTCTTGTCATCTCTTGTTCCACTGGCACTTGTCTAGTTCTTGTCATCTCTTGTTCCACTGGCACTTGTCTAGTTCTTGTCATCTCTTGTTCCACTGGCACGTGTCTAGTTCTTGTCATCTCTTGTTCCACTAGCACTTGTCTGGTTCTTGTCATCACTTGTTCCACTGGCACTTGTCTGGTTCTTGTCATCTCTTGTTCCACTGGCACTTGTCTGGTTCTTGTGATCTCTTGTTCCACTGGCACTTGTCTAGTTCTTGTCATCTCTTGTTCCACCGGTACTTGTCTGATTCTTGTCATCAGTTCCACATTGGTGATCTTGTCATCTGTTCCATATTGGTGATCTTGTCATCAGTTCCACATTGATGATCTTGTCATCAGTTCCACATTGGTGACCTTGTCATCAGTTCCACATTGGTGACCTTGTCATCTGTTCCACATTGGTGACCTTGTCATCAGTTCCACATTGGTGACCTTGTCATCAGTTCCACATTGGTCACCTTGTCATCAGTACCACATTGGTGACCTTGTCATCAGTACCACATTGGTCACCTTGTCATCAGTTCCACATTGGTGACCTTGTCATCTGTTCCACATTGGTCACCTTGTCAACTGTTCCACATTGGTCACCTTGTCATCAGTTCCACATTGGTGACCTTGTCATCAGTTCCACATTGGTGACCTTGTCATCAGTTCCACATTGGTGACCTTGTCATCAGTTCCACATTGTGACCTTGTCATCAGTTCCACATTGGTGACCTTGTCATCAGTTTTACATTGGTGACCTTGTCATCAGTTCCACATTGGTGACCTTGTCATCAGTTCCACATTGGTCACCTTGTCATCAGTTCCACATTGGTGATCTTGTCATCAGTTCCACATTGGTTACCTTGTTATCAGTTCCATATTGGTCACCTTGTCATCAGTTCCACATTGGTCACCTTGTCATCAGTTCCAGATTGGTGACCTTGTCATCAGTTCCACATTGGTCACCTTGTCATCAGTTCCACATTGGTCACCTTGTCATCAGTTCCACATTGGTGACCTTGTCATTAGTTCCACATTGGTGACCTTGGGTAGGTTTGCAAGAAAGCTCTGGAACTCCCCCCACCAAAAAAAAAACTGGCAAAGAGTCAAAACTCAAATCTTGTGGATCGAAAATAACACTACCACCACTACTACTATTACTACTACAACTGCTACCACAACTACTACTACCACCACTATCGTTACTACCACTACCACCACTACCACTACTAATACCACTAACACTACTACCATTAATACCACTACCACTACTACTACTACAAATTCTACTACTAATACCATTACTACTAATACAACAACAACTACTACTGCCACTACTACTACCAACGCTATTATGCTATTATTACTACTAGAACTATACTGTCACGATCACAACTATTACTTCTATTACAACTACTACCACTACTACCGCTACTACCACTACTACCACTACCACTACCTCTACTACTACTGCCACCACAACTACGACTACTACTACTACCACCTCTACTACTACTGCTACCACCACTACTACTCCTACTACCACTACAATTATTACCACTACTACTATAATCACTGTCGTGAATTCTGATTCACAACACGTCATTCATACCACAACGGTACGCCATACTTTATAATAGTGTATGCTTGACGGGCCAATGAAACGGCATCTTCATGCAAAGTGTTTACACATGTATTAGCCTAACAATGGCCGAGCTCAAATCTGTGTAACCTTGTTATAATTGGAGGTAAACTACAGAATTATGAGCGAAGAACAGCATGGAAGAGGTCCATAATTCACAAATGGTTCATCTATAAGTCTGTGCAAAGATTTCCACTGGAAGTGATATATTAATGGAGAAATCTCGAGTGGAATGCATCGAGACATCAGGCAAGTCGAAAATTTTGTTGTTTAGGCTACGCATATGAAAAGATGGATGTAGGAAAATAAAAGACAATTATCTAGAAAGATAAAGAATAATCCAGGGCGTACTTTAAGCCTAAGATGAAGGAAATCGGTCTAGGAATAACGAAGACATTTAAAATCTTAGTTTTCTATAACTGCACATCTCTGCAAAATTATGACTGGACTTGAGTATGCAACACACTTCAGTTTTACTGCTTCCCGTGTCGTTCGGCCATGACCTATATAAGCAATTGCCCTCAATGGAAAGGAGGCACAGAAATTTTCAAACTACAGCGAGAGCGCCATTCGGTCAGAGAGAGACTGCCGTTGCCTTCTGCATCTGATAGCAGAGTGACTGACCATTAACAGCTCGACTGTAAGTATTTGAGGGTAAGAAAGAATATATATATATATATATATATATATATATATATATATATATAGATATATATATATATATATATATATATATATATATATATATATATATATATATATAATTAATCAAACTGTGAGTTAGAAAGTGTGTAAAATGTGTTATGAACCACTGTGTAATCTCTGGAGGCAAAACCAAGCCTGTGTATATTCAAATAAATTGAGAATGGCAGCGGGCAGTGTGTTCAAAGTTTTAGAAAAGCATTTAAAGAATTATTTCTTGAAGGAATGGGACACACACCAGGAACAAAGGAAAGGATGAAAGGAATTTCATTACTGTATTGTTTAAGATATCACATAATATTTTCCACAAAACCTAATAACTGTATGGAGGCGAATCATAGACAGATAGCTGTAACCAAAGGAAATGGAGAAGGATGGTTTTCACGATGAAATAAATTGTGTTATTACTGGTCTATTATGCCCTATGCATCTACCTGCACTCTGTCTGAAATTGTCTCTTCTCACCTACATCTGGGATAAAGAGATAGAGATAGACAATACAGTGGTTAACAAATTATGTTTCAGGTTACATCCTGTAATAAAAGTACACCTTTAAGGAGCCAGCCACAACTATAGGAGCTAGTGGTGCGAGCGCCCTTTAATTCTAGAGGGACAGCCACCCAGTACCTACTGCCTGGAGGAAACACAGTTGACCGTTTCTTTCCAGAACAGAAGTGTGACAGGCTTCCAAAACTAGAATTGAAGATAAGTGGCCATACAAGGCTACTGTCCAGTGTACAACAGCATTCCCACAAATACAGAACCTAAGACATAATGATGATAATTCAGTGCACCTAGATAGGCACATTCAGATTCAGTAATTGACTATAATTCTGTACCTGAATAACTATTATTGATCCTTAAATACAGACAGCCTACAACCAGATTGAGTTCAGCCAGGAAAGAAGAACTGTCTTTATAAATTTAAAGACTGTGGATATTTGTGAACATTTTACAAGTGATTTTAATAATTTTATGTTGAAATCAACTTTTGAATTCAGTGAAAGATTTTCACAAAGAAAAGAAAACTTGTACAAAATAAATTGTAAATTTAACCAACAGACTTACTTGGATCATTTAAGTTAAGTTACAGTTCTTGTTGGTTAATAGTTTAGTTTAATACCCCTAGCAGAGCTTAACATTATAAACAGAGGAGGATCTTGAGAGGAGCCTTTAGGAACCTAGGATAATACACTATCATCATACCTCGGAACATATAGAGCGTTATCTTACCTTTGATGTCTATACACCCTTACTCTTTTCAGAGAAGGGGGTATTGCTTATAAGACCAGTCTCTTAAATGGCACTATCCTGGTATCACCTGATACAACTTTGTGTCCAGGATATCTTATATTTTAAACAATATTAACCCCTCTCGTGACAATCACTACTACTACTACAACTACTGCTACCTCTACAACTACTATTACCGCTACTACTACCACCACTATTACTTCTAACACTACTACTACCACTATTACCCCTACTACTACCATTATTACTTCTATTACTACTACTACTACTTCTGCCTGTACTACTACTTCTACTAGTACCACTACTATCACTTACTACTACTACTAATACTACCACTTTTACTACTACCACTATTATTACTACCACTACAACTAATACCACTACTACTACTACTATCCCTACTACTACTACTACCACCACTACTACTACTACTACTACCACTACTACTACCACTGCTACTACAACTACTACTACCACCACTACTTCTACTACTACCACCACTACTACCACTATTACAACTACCACTACTATTACCAGCAACATCACCATCACTACCATTTCTACTACTACTCTTACAGCTATTATTAATACAACTACCAGTACCATTACTACCGCTGTTGCTACTATTAGTATTGTAACCACAATCGAACGCTACCACAACTACCACTACTGCTATCACTACTACCAATTCTAACACTACTGTCGCCACTAATACAACCACTACTACGACTACCGTATTATACAACTATTACTACTAATACTACTACCAAAACTACTGCTGTTGCTAATACTGCTACCACAACTACTAATGCTACTACTACAACCACTACTACTACGACCACTGCTACTACAACCACTACTGCTACTAATCCTTTCACCACCACTACAACGTAAAATGTACGTTTAAGAGCATACTAGTTGAAAAAGGATGTGGACGGCTAAACCTTTACAAAAACAAAAAAAACTAGAAAATTGAAATTGAAAAAGATAACCGGCGAAAAAAATATAAAAACCTAAACAGTAATTGTACATATATAACTGTAATAATAAGTGCTTAAATAAAAGAATTAATGTAATGATAGTAGTAAAAAAGATATTTGTGATAAAATGAAAGCAGTGGGAAAATGATTTAGACACTTATACACATAATAAATACAAAATTGAAAAACTAACAAAAGCCAACATTACAAAAAATATATATGGATAAAATAAATAGTTTAAATAAAAATATCGTTTGCGATCTGCGCATGACAGAAAGTACGTCCTTTCTACAGGAAGGCAGTGGAATATAACAAACTCGGATATGAACTGATAAGCATGTGTGTCACGGGATTTACTCCCCTTGTTCTGCAGTGATGGTCCAACAGTGACAAAAATTCAGATTATCTACTGAGGGTCTTCAGAGGTGTCTACTTTTCGTCCAAGATTACTCATGGCAGAGATGTGATTTGAAGAATGGTGCTTCAATTCTAGGGAGCCTCATAGGAATTTAAAGAAAGCAAGTACTACGGCTGATAGGATCCAGGCCACGTAAACTTTTTATCTTTCCTGACCTTCTATGAGTTAGAATTTTGCTCGTTTTGATAAGCCCCCATCTGATTTAACTCAGTAAAATATTATTTAAAAAGCTCTGTTATAAGTATTTAAAATGACTGAAACATACGGGTGCAGTTCACTCAAAATGATCAGATCAACTATAAATTTGTATATTTACAGATAACAAATTTAATAGTCAATTATCGTTAACAATTGTAAAAAAAATAAGGTAAAGGTAAATGTAAAGGATCCCGTTACACGCCTATTGGGGCATATTGAGAATACGATGTTAGGCCCGTATATTCGGCACACTAGGGGTGATGTGGTCAGCATCATGCCGGCCGCCTTAACCTTCCCAGAGTTGTTCACCCAATATCTACTGGGTTTTCAGCGTCTAAAAAATCCCACCTTCGTCCATCGACTCATGGACCACCGAGCTAGGAAGCCAGTGCACTAACCACTGTGCTGCCGCGACTCCAAAATAAATAAGGGTGGGGTGAATTTAGATAGTCTTTAAAATGTCTTCACAGGTGATGGTCTGATTTGAAAAGTTCTTTTCTTTCTGATTTGAAAATAGAGAGTTCACTTGGCAGCTTTGAATTGGTACTTCTTCTTCTTTGATCCATAACCGCCAACCGTCAAAGCAGTCGGCGGCAATCACGCCTGGTGGCGTCCTGTAGGGCAGCAACAAACTGATTCCACCTTGCTCGGTCGGCGGCCATCCTTCGTACAGTGCCCAAAATGACTGGTTCATTCTTTACGGGGCTTTCCACTCAAAAGGATCAAATCAACGCCAAATTTGTTTTTGGTCGGCCTAACAAAATTTAATAGCAATTTCCCCTCGGGGGTTAACATAGCTGTTAAATAAATATCAGGGTCCCTTCTGAGGACGTGGCCAACCCAGCTACAGTCTGCTAAAATTTGTGCATAGGAGATGGTTACTGATTAAAAGTTCTTGGTTGCTGATGGTGTTTGGCCAAAAGATTCGGAGAATTTTCCTGAGGCAGATTGGAAGGAGGACAGTTTCGAATTGGTACTTAGCTGCCAGTAAAATGTCTGTTGGTTTCTGCTCCAACCGATGCTTGTTTTTTGCAGGTTATCGACTGGTTTACTCTCGTCGCTGGTCAAGTTTGGTGGCCGCAACACGTTCCTCCTAGTATCGTTGAGTAATTGCTAAGATGGTCCAGCGTCTGTTAAGACCCGTCTGCAGTAGGTGTCTAGCTCTGACTGCAGGCCACTTACACCACTTACTTGTTCCACAGATAGCACCACCAATTGGTACCACCGACTAGTGTCATGAAATAAGAGAGAAACAAATACCCTCCTTAGTATTGGGTTTCATGAGACAAAATCAGGTGTCCCTCCCCCCGCCCCTTTTTTTCATTCCACCGTCCCATCTGTCTCAGAACTTTACCCTCTCTGAGAATTAAATTAATCCCAGTGAGTGGAAAACACCCATTGCATTTATATTGAACATGTTTACATTGACATATACTCTGGTTGAAAAGGTTTAATATCATAAGTATGTACATCAGTTCTATCATCATCCACTCACTGCTCCTTATGGAACTTGGGACTACCTATGCTTTTGGTTCTCTATGAGAAACCCGCATAAAGCAGTCACCAGCGCTTGCAGTGGTGGTTCATGAAACCATCATTCTATATGCCGATGTTGCCAGCCTCATATGACTTTGACATCCACTAGCATTTTTCACATGTTAATAAATGCAAAATATAGAATTATAAAATGTATAACTTACCCCAAAATCTCATTTGGGAATACCTACTTCTGGCTCAGAGAAATAGTTAAGGCAACTTGATTAAGATGCCTCTTACATGTGGTCTTGGGTATACAATGCAAATAGAATCCCACTATGACTTAGTGTTCAGATTCCTAGGATTCTGGGCTTTCCATATTAATGATGGTAGAGTTTTCTTGAGAGTTAGTCCACAAGATGCTCAAACACGTTGTCCGGTCCTTTAAAGTGGAATCCTGATCCTATTCCTTATTCTGGCGTGTCTGGCTGTCTTCTTGACGAGTTGAATTTCACAGTGTGGTAAACTCACAAGGCACTAAATTAAAAGGCAACATTCGGCCCACATCGAGATTCCTACTATATGACAAGGCTCCAATCAGCAATGTTGTATCTTTACATTTCAAAGGCCAGGCCAATAGCATGCAAGATTTATATATATTTCCCCTTCTCTCACGAGTAATTCCTGCGTAACAAACGCACAAATAAATGTGTTGTTTACAGTCACCATATATGGTATGTCCGCTTCCGTCTATTATCGATCATGTCTACACTCCCCGACTTCGTAAATTCTCAAGGTAATCTCTTCCATGATGTATAATTATCTTCCTGACAAACTGTCCGGAAATGATTACAACATTCATCCGGCCCAGCAAAAATTGACAACAACTTGGTCGGACAGAAACATTCCCAGCGATACGATAATCGACTGTGATCATCCCAAAGTTGTTTACTTATTAATCGGCCGCACCGATGCACAGCCTGATAGGAAAATGTATTACACATTAGTAAACCACACTTCTTTCTACCGATACCATGTGTCAGTATGGGTTTAAACGAAAGGGATTGATTACCCTAATCAGCAAAAGATGGTCGCTGAAGTCCCGACATAACAAGAATTGAGGGAAGGGAGTGTAAACAATGAATCTAAAATACCATATACTGTCAGAGGGGGGAAAAACTGATGTGAATTGCACAGAAAGAATTATAGGATGGCACAGGTAAATTGGACGTTCTAGATTATTCATTCACAATTAGAATGGTTGTTAGTAGTGATTGTGATGGCTGTAATAGTAGAAATAGTAGTAGTATTGTTACAGGTTACGTTAGTGGAAGTAATAAAATCAGTAGTAGTAGTGGTTGTAGTGGCAGTAGTGTTAGTAGTAATGGCTGTAGTAGTGGTTGTAGTGTTAGTAGTATTAGTAGTGTTAGTAGTGTTAGTAGTAGTGGCTGTAGTAGTGGTTACAGTGTTAATAACTGTAGTAGTGATTTTAGTGGTAGTAGTAGTAGTGGTTGTTGTTGTAGTAGTATTGTTAGTAGTATTGGCTGTAGAAGTGGTTGGAGTGTTAGTAACATAATTAGTAGTTTTAGTGTAGTAGTGGTTGTAGTAGTAGTAGTGCTAGTAGAAGTAGTTGTAGTAATGGTTCTAGTGGTAACAGTAGTAGTGGTAGTAGTAGTTGTTGTACAGGTAGTAGTAGTAGTAGTGGTTACAGTAGTGGTTATAGTGATAGTAGTAGTGGTTATAGTGGTAGTAGTACATAGTGGTTGTAATAGTGGTTGTAGCGGAAGTAGTAATAGTGGTAGTAGTAGTGGTTGCAGAGGTAGTAATTGTAATAATGGTGGTACTGGTTGTAGTAGTAGTGGTTATAGTATTAGTAGTAATGGTTTTAGTGGTAGTAGTAGTAGTGGTTGTAGTGGTAGTAGTAGTAGTGGTAGTAGTAGTGGTTGTAGTGGTAGTAGTAGTAATGAATGTAGTGGTGGTAGTAGTAGTGGTTGTAGTGCTGGTATTAGTAGAGGTTGTAGTAGTGGTTGTAGTGGGGGTAGTAGTAGTAGTAGTAGTAATGGTTGTAGTGGTGGTAGTAGTAGTAGTGGTTGTTGTAGTGGTAGCAGTAGTGGTGTTTGTAGTGTTAGTAGTGGTTGTAGTAATGGTTCTTGTGGTGGTATCAGTAGTGGATGCAGTGGTAGTAGTAGTAATGGTAGTAGTAGTGGTTGTAGTGGAAGTAGTAGTAGTAGTAATGGTTGAAGTAATAGTAGTAGTAGTAGTAGTAGTAGTAGTAGTAGTAGTAGTAGTGGTTGTAGTAGTAGTGCAAATAGTAATGGTTGTATTAGTGGTTGCAGTGGTAGTAGAAGTAGTGCTGGTAGTTGTGGTTGTAATAGAAGTAGTAGTAGTGGTTGTTGTGGTAGAAGTAGTAGTAATAGTGGTAGTATTAGTGTTTGTTGTGGTAGTAGTAATGGTTGTAGTGTTATTAACAGTAGTAGTGGTTTTAGTGGTAGTAGTAGTAGTAGTGGTGGTAGTAGTGGTAGTAGTAGTGGTTGTAGTATTATCAGTAGTAGTAGTATTGATTATAGTAATAATAATAGTAGTGGTAGTAGTAGTAGTAGTAGTAGTAGTAGTAGTGGTAGTAGTGGTAGTAGTAGTAGTGCTAGTAGTAGTAGTAGTGGTAGTAGTAGTAGTTGTGGTAGTGATATTAGTAGTGGAAGTAGTAGTAGTAGTAGTAGTAGTAGTAGTAGTAGTAGTAGTAGTAGTAGTAGTAGTAGTAGTAGTAGTAGTAGTAGTAGTAGTAGTAGTAGTAGTATTGGCGGTGGTGGTGATAGTAGTAGTTGCAGTAATAGTAGTAGTGGTAGTAGTAGTAGTAGTTGTGGTAGTGATATTAGTAGTGGAAGTAGTAGTAGTAGTAGTAGTAGTAGTAGTAGTAGTAGTAGTAGTAGTAGTAGTAGTAGTAGTAGTAGTAGTAGTAGTAGTAGTAGTAGTAGTAGTAGTAGTAGTAGTAGTAGTAGTAGTAGTAGTAGTAGTAGTAGTAGTAGTAGTAGTAGTATTGGCGGTGGTGGTGATAGTAGTAGTTGCAGTAATAGTAGTAGTAGTAGTGGCGGTGGTGGTGATAATAGTATTAGTAGTGGCGGTGGTGGTGATAGTAGTAGTAGTAATTAGTTGTATTGTTAGTAGTAGTAGTAATAGTAGTAGTGGTAATTGTAATAGTAATGGTAATAGTAGTAGTTGTAGTAGTCGAAGTAGTGGTTTTAGTAGTAGTGGTGGTAATAGCAGTAGTAGTGGCAGTAGTAGTAGTAATAGTAGCGGTAGCGGTTGTAGTAGTTGTCATAGTGGTAGTAGTAGTTGTCGTAGTGGTAATTGTAGTAGTGGTGGTAGTAGTAGCAGTGGTAGTAGTAGTGGTTGTAGTAGTAGTGGTGGTAGTAGCAGTAGTAGTGGTAGTAGTAATAGTACTAGTAGTGGTAGTGGTAGTAGTTGTACTAGTGATAGTGATACTAGTTGTAGTGGTAGCGATATTAGTAGTGGTGGTGGTGGTAGTAGTAGTAGTAGTGGTAGTAGTAGTAGTAGTAGCAGGGATAGTAGTAGTAGTAGTAGCAGTGGCGGTGGTGGTGATAGTAGTAGTAGTAGTAGTAGTAGTAGTAGTAGTAGTAGTAGCAGTAGTAGGGATAGTACTAGTTGTATTGTTAGTAGTAGTAGTAATAGTAGCAGTGGTAATTGTAGTAGTAGTGGTAGTAGTAGTAGTCGAAGTAGTGGTTGTAGTAGTAGTGGTGGTAGTAGCAGTAGTAGTGATAGTAGTAATAGTACTAGTAGTGGTAGTGGTAGTAGTAGTAGTTGTACTAGTGGTAGTTATACTATTTGTAGTGGTAGTGATAGTAGTAGTTGTGGTAGTAGTAGTAGTAGTAGTAGTAGTAGTAGTAGTAGTAGTAGTAGTAGTAGTAGTAGTAGTAGTAGTAGTAGTAGTAGTAGTAGTAGTAGTAGTTGTTGTTGTTGTTGTTGTTGTTGTTGTTGTTGTTGTAGTAATAGTAGTGGTAGTAGAAGTAGTAGTGTTTGTAGTCATAGTAGTGGTTGTAGTAGTAGTAGAAGTAGTGGTAGTAGTAGCGCAATAGTAGTAGTGAAAATTAGTACTTATTACCTACAGAAGTAAGAAGAAGAAGATGTATTAATAATAATGACAACTATAACAACAGTAGAATAACGACCGATGCGAAAAAAGATGATGAAGAAGATACAATAAAAAGAAATACACAGACTAATAAATATGAAGAAGAAATGTGTATGAATACTAATAATAAGAGGAAATAGAAGACGAAAGAGATGATCATAATGATAGTGACTGTAATGAGAAACAGAGAAAACACATATGGCATTCACCACTAGCAATGTGGAGGTGATGACAAGAACCAGACAAGAGCCAACGGAACAAGAGCTAACACAAAGACGATGGCGGTGGATAGGATATACATTGAGGAAACCTGTTGATATAATTACATGACAGTTTGTTGTGGAACCTTTAGGGTGAAAGAGGCAGAGGAAGAAAACACACACACACGCACGCACACACACACACACACGCGGGGAAGAGAACTGGAGATATACATGAAAATGGTGAGGAAGACGTGGAAAGAACTTGAGCTGATGGCACGTGATAGATGGCACGTGACAGATGGCACGTGACAGAGGGTCTTGGGATGAGTTTGTTGAAGGCTTATGCTTTTTGGGACGCTGAAGGTTGTTGAATGAATGACTGAATGAATGACTGAATGAATGACTGAATGAATAATTGAATGAATGACTGAATGAATGACTGAATGAATGACTGAATGAATGACTGAATGACTGACTGAATGAATGACTGAATGAATAATCGAATGACTGAATGACAAGTCTTCTAACACCGCCTACCCTACCACGCCAGTCGAAGAATTCGTCTAGGGCGGATTTGGGCACGGAGCGACACTGTGCAAACTTCAAGCAAACAAATAAGCTTCATCGACAAAAATAAACAACTCAACAAATGCAAACATTTTAAATATGTCAACTTAGTCATAAATATGTCAACTTAGTCATAAATATGTCAACTTAGTAATAAATATGTCAACTTAGTAAAAAAATATTTCACCTGTCATAAATATTTCAACTTAGTGATAAATACAAGGGGATTGACATAAGTCTTGGGCCTGACCATGAAGGACATGTCACAGAGAGCTTAAATTTTGTATAGGGTTTATTCCTTTTCAATATAGCCACCGTCTGAATTGACACACTTCTGCCATCTCTGCTTGACCTTAAAAAGACCTTGGGAGTAGAACACCCTATTTTTCAAACTAAACCAGTCATCACATGCCAGTATAACCTCTTCATCGCTGTCAAAATGATTTCCTTTTAGCTGTTTTTTAAGATTTGGGAATAGAAAAAAGTCTGATGGAGCCAAATCTGGAGAATATGGTGGGTGTGGAAGAATTTCAATATTCAAATCGTTGGCTGCTAGCTGCACAAGCCGTGCTTTGTAAGAGGGCACGTTGTCTTGAAGCAAATGAAGATTTTGAGTGCGCGTTATCCCTCGTTTCCTGGTCACAACCTTTCTTAGTTTTGTGAGAAGATCTGCATAGTACTGTCCATTAACTGTGTTGCCACGAGGCAGATAATCTTTCAAACGGACACCTTTGCCGTCCCAAAAAACAGTCAGCATCACTTTTCCTGCAGATTTCTGCGCTCTCGGCTTGACAGGTGTTGAGGAGCCCGGGGTTTTCCATTGCATGCTGGCAATTTTGGATTCGGGGTCATAATGGTGTACCCAAGTCTCATCTACTGTCACCATGGTCTCCAAAAATTGTAGGTGTTTTTCCCTGAAACATCAGACATTTTATCACAGCTCTGGCCTCCTTCTTTTCCATTGTTTTGTCAAATCTTTGGAGCAGCAGATCCGGTCAATAGGATACATTGCGCCGTACACCGTAGCGGGAAAACCCATTGAAGAAACAAACGCGTACTTCACACATTCAGTGCAAATATGATGAACTTTAAATGTGCCAAGTTTCATCTTCCTCCTGTGACTCCTTCATGGTCAGGCCCAAGACTTATGTCAATCCTCTTGTATGTCAACTTAGTCATAAATATGTCAACTTAGTCATAAATATGTCAACTTAGTCATACATATGTCAACTTAGTCATAAATATGTCAACTTAGACATACATATTTCACCTTAGTCGTAAATATGTCAACTTAGTCATAAAAATGTCAACTTAGTCATAAATAATTCAACTTTGTCATAAATAATTCCTTAGTAAAAAATAATTCAACAGTCAACCAAAGATGGAAGTAAGGGGTCTGTTAAGAACACACGCGTACACACAGAGGCTAAAACCAAGAATTGATCATGAAAGAAAAAAGAAACAACTCCTTGAAACAACGCATATGTACGACAGGGCGTGGCAATAATCCTACAACCTTCAGATGGTATCAGCGTCACTCATATATTCTGCACTTATCGATCTACAAATCAATACACTATGTTGCAACAGTCTCCCACTCAACAGAACTGGACAAACTATTAATAAATTAAACTTATATGGACTCTCACTTGATGAAAAATATACGTTTTTTTTTTCCTCGTCGCCTTCAGCTCTCAATGAAGCAGAGACTTTCAGGCTATGAACTTTCTACAGGACTGTGCTTACTTCAGGCTATGAACTTGCTACAGGACTGTGCTTAAATTTATTATCCATGTATTCTTTGTTTTTTTCTTGTCTATAATTGTTAAACCTTATAAGTTCTTCCTCCCTGTTTTCTATCCTGACTATTCTAGGTGAATATTATTCTGTCATTTTTCTTCTTCTTCTTCTTCCTCGTTCGTCCTGAAAAGGACGTTGGTTGCGTTGTGTCTGTTTACGCCGGAGCTGTGATATCTGCGCCTTTCGGCCGACACATCCGACTTCAGCACGGCATTTTTGTGGACCGGGTTTGCCTTCCCTCTTCGATCCCTACTCTCTCAGCCAGACTGCAGTGATGCAGCCTGTTTCCAGGACCACCACTTGGAGGTGGAGTAGGGTCTTGGTCAGCTCTGGTTCGCTGACCCTGATGCAAGCAGTCAAGCTATGGGTCGCTGACTGCATTCTCTATTGCTGCATCTTTGGGTCCCATTCCGTCATTCAATACCCTTTAGCTCCCCAGGGAGCATATGCCTTCAATAAACGTATGCCTATTGCTGGCGATGGATAGGACAAACATTGAGAAAACCTGTTGATAACATTGGAAGGCAGGCCTTATTCTGGAAACCACAGGGAAAGAGAATCAAAGAAAAACACACGGAGAAGAGAAGGGGAGACAACAACGAAAATTACGAGGAAGATGTGCAAAGAGCATTAGCTGAAGGAACGAGAAGATAAGTAAGCATGATAAGTTACATAATCATGAGTGGATAAATATGCGTGAGAGAATAAGCAGGTATGAGAAAATGAGTAAAAATTAAATGATAAGTAATAATAACAGGATGTGCTAGACTGACCGGTTAAGTAAGACTGACAGGATAAGTAAACATCCTGACAAATAATAACGGGATGATGAGAACCACGACAGGATGAGTAGGGATGAAAGGGTAAGCATACATAAAATGATAAGTAAACACGACAGATTTATTAAACTTGAGAGGATAAGTACGCTATTAAACACGAGAGAATAAGTAAGCATGAGAGTACTATTAAACATGAGAGGATAAGTAAGCATGAGAGCGCTATTAAACATGAGAGGATAAGTAAGCATGAGAGCGCTATTAAACATGAGAGGATAAGTAAGCGTGAGAGCACTATTAAACATGAGAGGATAAGTAAGCATGACAGCACTATTAAACATGTGAGGATAGAAAAGTATAAGAGCAATAATAAACATGAGAAGATATCTTACCATACATTAAGATGAGAAGAGTATTAAACATGAGACGATAAGTAAACATGAAACATGAGAGGATAGGTAAGCACGCGAAGGATAAGTAAACATAAAAGGATACGTAAGCATGAGAAGATAAGTGGCTATGAGATAATGATTAAACATGAGAAGATAAGTAGGCATGAGATGATGATTAAACATGAGAATATAAGTAGGTATGAGATAATGATTAAACATGAGAAGATAAGTAAGCATGAGATAATCATTAGACATGAGAAGATAAGTAAGCATGAGATAATGATTAAACATAAGAAGATATGTAATCATGAGACGATATGCAATCATGAGTGAATACATAACCGTGAGAGGATAAATATGCTTAAGATTATAATTATACATGAAAGGATGCGCAGACATGGCAGGATAAGTCATAATGAAAGGATAAGTAAGAATGAGAGGATAAGTAAGAATGAGAGGATTCTTAAACACGAGACGATAAGTAGACATGGCAGGATTGAAAAGCAGAAATATGACTTAATTAAAGTCTTCTTCTGGCAAATAATAGAAAATGAAATAAAGTATCTGAACCTTACCCTTCGGTGATCTGGAAGCCTGCTCTGATGTTGGAGAGATCGATGCAGGCTGGGACTCACGTCTACCAGAAGGCGGTGTAATAAGCCCTGCCAGTATGCCAGGTCTGGTGGAGTTAAAAGCACTGCCTGCTACTTTGTACTTGTACGGTGACGTGTTCGATGTTTTGTTAGAGTCCAAAGACGGGTCATATGTCTCGATTTTGTCATCGCCTCCAGCAGTAGCTCGTTTTGGAGGCGAAGAATCAAACCCACGATTCTTCCGAGGCTTGGGCTGCCACGTGCGGCCACGGGAAACTGATGGCTTGGATACAATTGGTTCTTTGTAGGTATCAGACAGGGGTCTCTTAGGTTGGGAGTTCCTGGACACAATCGATTCTCTGTCACTGTCTTTGGACAATGAACTCCTGTCTAGACCAACTTCTTGTCTGTTGGAACCTACAGAGTATTCAGAACCTTCCCTAGTAGTCGAGTCTGGATCCTGTTGCCAGTGGATGTCTGCTTTATCATAAACTCTGTTAGTCATGTTATAATCCACGTTTCTGTTGTCATTATCACTTTCTTTTCTGGAATAACCCATCATTTTATTATACATAATTTCTCTTCTATTATGGTCTACGTTTATATCATAATCTCTGTCAGGGTAATCGTCCTCCCTTCTGTCATAATCTTTGCTTGGACTTTCATAATTCCTGTCCCTTCTGTCATAATTTCCTTCTGGCCTATCATAACTCTGACTTGCTCTATCATAATTCCTCCCTTTTCTGTCATAATGCCCATCTGACCAATCATAATCATTGTCATTTCTGTTATAATTTTCGTCTGACTTATCATAACTCAGATTTCTTATGTCATATTCCTTGGTATCCCAGCGTTCAAGGTCGCGATGGACATCCGATTTTCTCACAGTACTGGTGATGGTGTTGTCGAAAGAACCGTGCTTTCGCTCCTTTGTGCTATTACGTCTACGGTTGCTTTCGTGTGTTGGTGTACTCTCGTCAGAATCGCTTTTGCTTGGGGAATTAGGACGGTCAACATTGGGAGAAGATAAATGATCCAACACCCTGTCAAGATCGCGAGTAAAACTTGGATTAGAAACGTTCCTCCCAAGCACTCTGGAAACATTTATGTAATCATGACCCGACTCATCTGACCCATCGGGAGATCTGGAAGCATAAGAATCATGCAAAAGGTCAAAGTCGGCGTCTTTTGTAACAGTCCTGCTATCCTGGAAGAAATTTACTGGTGACTCGTTTCTGTTATTGAGACTGAAATCTGACCTAACCTCTTCCGGTATTAAAGTTCCTTCGTGGCTTTCCGATTCTGTAGGCGATTGAAGACGCGGAGATTCATCTACCAGCTCTTGACTTTCAGACACAGACGACTTCCAATGTCTTGATTCTAGCTTAGATGTTTCAGGCGCCTCATGAGATTTCATTCTGTTTGACTTGGGCTTAGGAACCCATGACCTCCTCTTTGCGTGTTCAGGTTCCTCTTTAGCAGGTTTAGTAGTTATGGTTTCACTTTCAGAAGAAGGGCTGTTTAGATCTGTCTCATAAACCGATTCAGGTGATCTTGATGTCCATGATGAGCGTTCTTGCATGTAAAATCTCTGAGGATGGCTTACAGTACGGTCCTCGATTACGGTAGCAATAAATGGTTTCTGATCTGGGGGTCTTGCGACCGGAACTCCTTCCAGCATGGTGACCGTGGGTTTTGTCAGAATTGGCGTAACATTCACATAAAGTGATTCTTGAGATCTGGAAGAGTCGGATGTTATAATAATAGTAGGTGGAGATTTTGTGGCCATTGGGGACTGAACGACGCCTGGCAAAGCAGCAAAATAGTCGGGTGAGTCTAAGCTGGATTCAGCACTCATGTGTCCTTTCTTATCTTGAAATTTATCTTTCTTGTACTTGATTTCTTCGTGGGAAGATATCGTGGAAGAAGCCCGAGATTTCAAGAATCCTCTTGGCTTTGCAACGGCCGACTGCACTTCTTCCTCTTTCTGTTGTTTTGAAAATGCTCTTTCTTGTTTGAAAGTCTCGAACGGCTTTGAATCTTTCACATTTTGTTCTACCCTGTTTCTTTTGGTCAAGATGCTTTTTACGTTTGGGTCAGTGGGAGATACAATTATCTCTGGTACGACTTCTCTGGAGCGATCGGTTTCATCTTTGCCGTTAATAGCAAGCGATCCATGGGGAATCGCTGTGTCTGGCTTTGCAATTATTGTTTTTATTACTGCGGACGGCTGGGAGCTTGAAGAAGCAAAATTTGCCCCCGTTTCAAGCTTGCTAGTACTTGCTTCTTTTTTCGTTTCAATCATTGCACGAATTTTATCAAAAGGCACTATAAGAATTGGCATAAGAGATTTAGGCCTGTCCATAGTTCTCATCTTCTCGCTGGGGAGTTTTACTGGAGTGGGGATAATGCCACTGTCCTCCAATGAATGAGTCACAAATGAAGGCGTTGTTGGAGCAGACTTTGATGAGAAGCGCGGTGAGCGAAGGTTGCGAGCTGATGTAGGGAATAATACGCGGGATCTAATTACGACGTTGGATGTGGTGGACGGAGTTGTGCTAGGGGACGAGACCACACTGGGAGACAATGCCCAAGCCATGCTGTTAGAGGAGCTATACTCAGGCAGACAAGTACCACTCTTAGATAGATTAGAACGCTTGTACCAGTTGGGAACGTTCAATTTCTGCAACGATTTGCTGATCCGCAAATCATGAGCAGAAGGCGGGCGTTGCAAATCTCCATTAGTCGAATCTGCGAAATCAGCATCTTCCTGCGTGGTTTCTAGTTCGCATAAGCTTTTCGACTTTTTGTACTGCTTTTGAGCAAAGCTGTCTTGGCTTATGGAGCCGAGGGTATCAAAATACTCAGGTTTAGATCCACTTATCGTGCTGTATTTGGAAGCGTAACGAAGCTCACTCATGCTTGCTGGTCGATCCAGATATCGATTTAACTCATCCTGAAACGGAAATGTTAAATCAAACAAATCACTGTTAGTTTCAGGATAAAAGGCATCACCCGAGGCGCCATCTGTCCCCGAAGAAAGTTTTCTCAAACACGTCTGGAGATCAGAACTCAAATTGTCAATGGACAACGTTTTGTCCAAAATTTCGCGTCTTCCTTTCTCAGACAGAATACAGTCATCGTGCAAACAGTCGACGCCGAGGGAGCTCTCAGAACGACCAGGTTTTAAATTAACCATGTACATTATTTTTTCCAGCTGTTCTTGACTTCGATAGTTCTGATGTCTGGTCATCTTGGGAGTGTATTTTCTTTCCTTCATGGGGACAACAGTCTGCGCCAATGTTTCTTTGCGAGCTTCAAATTCGCCACTGAAATAGTCTGTATGCAAATTTTGCTCGCTCAAGAACTTATTTCGAGACTGCATTATTTTTAGCCTGCTGGGGGTTATCAAATGGTCGGGTAAGATAAAAGGTGCGGCTTTCGGGATGTTCAGAGTTGTAGGATCCTGAGTTAAAATTGATTTGTACGGTTGTTTGTATCGTTTCTTTAATTCCTTCATGGATTTTGGCTTTTTGGGTGACCCTGAAGTGAACTGCGACTGAGCCCAGGATGAGCCTCTGAAAGAAAGAGGTGTAGCGAATTTTGAAGGTTGGGTCTGCGTGTTTGCTGAGACGGATTCTACCAATGTTGCAGAATCAAATGATGTCATTGGTGACGTTAACCCAGAGGCAGAAGACGAATCTTGCGGATATAAGTCATCTGTACTTTCTACCGAGTAAGACATTTGTCTTATCTGGTATGAAGTTGGGTGCTGCTTTTTGTCTGAAATTCTGCCTTGACTATTTTCAACCTTTTCTACTTCGTTTTTTTCTTCATGCTGAAACTCGTCTCCTGCTTCACTTCTCACCTCTTCAGCATTATCACTAATTGTGTAATCTGTAAAATCATTGCCTTCGTTTTTATTATTTTCCTTGACAATGTCTAATTTTCGTTTTGAGTCACGTGTCTCAAAATCGAATTCGACTTTGTCTGTCGTGTCCTTCTTTTTGTCTAAATAATAAGTCAATGAGGTATTTTCTGCTTCAAGCTTTACTGGAGTAGAGGTTACCATAGATTTTTGTAGGAATGATTCTGTTGACGAATATGGTGCACTGAAAGCGAGGGATGCTTCTGTTCCCCATTCCCTCCTCTCTGCTTTTACTCCTATCAAGTCCTCTTTGCTGGGAGTTGTTTCGCTCCAAAGCGAAGGTATTACTTGAGGCTTCCTCAAATGAGCGGTTCAGAATACTCGTTGATTCATCATATGACGAGCCCGAGTTGAGTTTTCTCATACCAGGCTTAAAACTGAGTAATTCTACTTCGTTCTGAGCTGTCGAGGTTCTGACAAACCTAGGTTTCTTTACGAATGGCGTCTTTTGGTTCCCATATTCGTCTTCTTCATGCCGATGCTCTATTTGTATGTCTTTCTCCACTTTTACATCATTAAAACTGTCTTTAAAAACGAATCGAGGAGATCTTGTACTTTCATGAGAAGTCTGTTCATATGTAGGAAACATGAATACATCTTGTTTGCTATTACTTGTGGTTACATTGCCGCTAAGAATAGTACCACGCGGAGAAGGAGTTAATAAGCTTGTGAAACTGTCCCCATGAGAAACTGGCTCGTCATCGTCCTCTGAAATATGACGAACAAAATCATCATAGTTGCTCACAGATTCGCTTCTTGAGGGAACGTTGCTCACAGATTCGCTTCTTGATGGAACGTTGCTCACAGATTCGCTTCTTGAGGGAACGTTGCTTACAGACGCATTGGAGTCTTTGAGCTGCTTTTCACGACTGCCTACGGTTAGAATAGAAATGCCTTGTGAACCTGACTCGTCATTTCTGCGTAAAGTTGTCAAACCTGGGCTGTATACGTCTGTCGTAGCTCTCGGAATGTTTGTTGGTTCCTCGCTGCGTGAGGGCAAACTGAGGGCTTCTGTTGAATATACTTCCGGTGATGACGCACCAAATTCAAACATGGCGTACTTTTCTCTTGATGAAGAAGGCTGAAATTGCGACATCCTGGTGGTTACTACAGACGCCTGGTCAACAGGAAGTTGTGAAACTCTTTGTGGCAAAGTGAACAGACTAGATTTAAAGGACTGCATTTCTTCTTTCCTTACGGGGTAGGTTGTCACTGTAATTGTCTCTATTTCATTTTCTACTTCTTCATTTTCCTCTACTCTTTCTTCTTCGTCTAGATCGCCTGTATCTGGTCCTCTCAACATCCCAGAACCAAAACCATCATCTGCATACACCTCTGTCATTTCTCTGAAGGTGTCAACATTCTCCCCGTAAGAGTCTTCATCACGACCATCCTCTTCAATGTACATTCTCTCCCTCTCTATCAACGTCACAACAGGCCAGCCAGACTGTGTCATGTAATCCTCTGTTTTATATTCATCCAAGTTGAGTTTGAACCCTAACCTCTCCTTGAGTTCTCTATCCGTGCGGGCCAAAGCACTGGATTGGCCACGATACCCACTCGTAACATCCTCCTCGCCCTTGAACCCTAATGCCCCATGACCTTCAACCTCGATCATTGTTGTTGTGCAAGAGCTTTGGTATTCTTCCTCATCACTCCCCTCCTCCTCATCGCGAGGGATTAAATCCGACCTCCTCTCAGCATTCCTCTGGTCCAACAAATCTTTCATATTCTGCATTGTTTTCATCACTGTTCTTTCAGGTGATAAAGGTATCACAAAAGTTTCCACCACTTCCTCCCCCCACTCTTCCTCTTCTTCCTCATCAGCTTCTCTCTTCTCACTCATATCATCAATTTTTCTTTCACTTCTCAAAACATAATCATCAATTCTGATTTCATTTCCCTGAATAAAATCATCAATTCTGATTTCATTTCCCGGAATATAATCATCAATTCTGATTTCATTTCCCGGAAAATAGTCATCATTTCTACTTTCATTTCGGGGAATATAAGATACAAAGCTATTCATGTTATCCATACTGTCTTTATCGTTATCCTCCCTTGAAAAATGAGAATACAAAAATTGAGAATCAGAAGAATTGTTACTTACTTCATGCAGAAAATGAACACTCCCGACCTGTTCTTCTTCAGCAGAAGTCACAAATGCATCCTGGGAATCCAAAGTGTAATTTTGTTTCGCATAGTTCACATCATACCGTTGTTCCGCTTCTTCGGTAGATTCAAACAATTGCCTCCCACGATCAAGGCCTAGATCGACGCTGGTATTTCCGTATTTGTCCTGGCTGCGGAGATGAGGATTAAAATAGCCACCGTAAAGATCGGCGTTTTCAAACTCGTTGGTGGGTGTCGATTCCTGTTTTTTGGTCGATGTAAATCTATTACTCAATTTGAAATCAATATTTGTATCCGTAAGCGAATTTAAATCTTGAGTAGCATAAGATCTGTAAGGTAATGAGTTAAATTCACTCCTACCTTGTATTAAATCGGCCTCCTGTCTTCCATCTATCACTTCCTCCCCAAATACCACTCCACCCCCTTCGCTGAAATTCCTCCATCTATAACTATCTTCTGCTGCCTCCTCGTTTTTCCATAATTTGGAAGAATACAGAATACCGTCGCTGATTGGACGCTTTGTATTTCCCGGCACAGGTCGTAAGCCAGAGGTTAATCCTTGACTATGCACGGGACTTCCATCAATTTCCCTGGAAACCTGTCGAGAAATGACAGTTTGAACTGACTCGTCGCTCTCAGAATTACTGTCCTCAACTTCAACGCGTGTGGAAAACGTCTGCATAAAATGGCGCGACAAGAATTGATTCCCTTCCGCGTTAGCAAACACGAAATCTTCGTCACTATTCTCTACAGATTTATTCTCACCTGCTTGGTTTAAGTCATCACGGAATAAATCCTTGGCAATATCTTGTTGTGTATACTCGTTCACATGATTGCAAGAGATTTGGTCAACACTACTTCCAAAATATCGAATATACTCCTTTGGAAGAACACATTCCTCTTCAGAATTTACTTGATCAGCGGGCACAAGGAACTGCGCATGCACGCCATCTAGCTGAGCGCCCCTACAGGTAAAAATACCGCCCTCTTCACTCACAACAGCCGCGCTGTCATCCGGATCACTAGCCAGTACTGTGTTTATGTTTTGTAATCTGTCGTCCAGGCCGTGGAGCAAATATATTCTCTTCAGGTATTAATTCTCGTTTTTTCTCGTCGAAATCAAGATCATACAGCAAAAAAGCTCTTCATCAGAGTCCAACTCCCGCGGTTGGACGTCATCGTTGTCAAAATCATACCCATGGTCATAATATGTCCCGTCAGACGACACGATAAAATCGTCGCCCTGCTCGTTGTTGAAGTTGTTGCCGTCCGTTGTGTTGTTGGGGGAGTGGATCTGTTGGTAATTCCCCTCGTCGACGATGTCTTGATAATCTTCTTTGCTGTTGTCGTCACTACATTCGTTGCTGAGGTTAAAAAACGAATCGCTGTTGTTCTCGACGCCCAAGTTCCCTGCCTCTTCCAAGCTTGAGTCTGTGATATCCACCACGTCGCTTTGCATGTACTCAAGGCTGCTATCGTTACTGTTGTTTCTACTGGATGCAGTAAAGTTCTCAATGTCCTGACAACTTAGACGCCATTCGGTGTGCGAATTAAGTTTTCCTGCCGCCTGTGACAATGCGACTGATCGATTGACCGTTATCGCTGGCTCGTGTGCCTGAGCTTCGTCTCTCAGGCCTGCACCAGGTGACGTACGATCGATAGAACAATCAAAAAACTGCCTGCCTCCGTTACTGTCAAGCGCAAACCACCGAGGCACAACTACTTCGCTTGAATCAACGGAAATCCCACAGGCTTCCCCTATGTTGCTAATTTTAGTATTTTCTACACACGTGACATCGGTAGGGTTATCCCCGCATAAAGGTAAATCCACGGGGACACGCATTATTGTATTCAAAGTACGCACTTGAAAACCAAACCCCCCTGGAGTGAAATGACTTCGTGAGTCGATGTGAGACAAAGAAACGCTTCTTTGAGACATAGATTCATTATGTTGACCAAACAGTTGAGACCTGACCCCTGGGTTTATTGGACGTGTCAATGCCACGCCCACAGCGGGACTTCCTAAAGGCGACGATGAAAAAGACACAAATGACGCTGATTGCGACAAAGGCGACGATATAGGCCTACCTAGTCTATGCCTCTCAGGTTCGTCTTCATCTTCTTTCTTTTCCTCATTAATCTTATCCAACATCGTCCATGAAAATATAATAGTAATAATAGTTGCGATGGCTGCGGTAAAAAACCTCTCGAAAGCTCCTTCCGCAGAGGATGGCACATTACCTTTAGGTAGCCATCTGTCCATTTTCCTCACAGGTAAGGTCGAAATTAGAACAAACTATAAACCAAAATATAAGAAGGCTAAGAAAGATCAACTTTTGTTTCTATGTTCTATGTTTTTTTTCTTCTATAAAATATACCAGCTATACTGCACTGTTCGTCTATAATTTACTAGACACGGTCTTTGTTTTATGTTACTGGCCTATACTGGTGAATAGGAAAATTATACAAGTAATTGAGTTGATAATTAATCTAGCTTGTTCCCCGATCCTATATTACGTTGTTGCGGGGAATGGTCATGAAAATGACCGCTGTCCACGAAGCACTGTTTCTTTGTGGTGCTGAGTTGTTAGAATGGTTAGTCACGATTGATAACCTTAGCGAGGCGTTGGCGCCGTTCGGATGGTCTTGAGTTCAATTCGCCGGGAAGCTTATTACTTCTGTTTCCTTTGTGTCGTCTAGTTTTCTACTTGTTTATTTCATACGAGTGCCTGCAATATATAAATATACGTGTTTTATTTATGAACACCCCAAGCCTAATTCATAGTTGACAAGTTCTGGTGTATTTTAGCAAAGCTTGTAAGGAGTTTTTGACATCAAACTTAAAGATACATGAGTTTAAAAGTTATCTTTGAAGACAATGCAAAGGTCACCTGACGACATGAAGGCGTCATATTCAAGTACTGGAGCCTTGCGCGAGTGAAGTAAATTGAGTGTGTCATCTAACACTATCAACCCAAAACTGGGTCAGCTGCCTTATCTATTTGTCTTAATGTTTTTCGTGTCATTTCAGGCAATATTCTGTCTTTTAAACGTTTTGTTGCATTTCTCTTTGCACATTTTCAGGTGTCAACTTTAAAAAGTTGAAAGAACGGCAATAGTCAACGTAAGGTTCTTGGTGTCTTGTTAGAGCGTGTCCAAGAATGGCACTGATCAGTAATATATGTGCTTTCTATGTTCTTCATATGGGCATCTTTGAAACAGATGTCCAACAGTTATACTATCGTTGCTACAGTTACACTCATCGGTAGTTTCTATCTTTAGCTTGTATTTAAAATGCGAAATGTTGGTCTGGCTTGAAAGTCTTAAACAAAAATAAATAAATACAATTAAAACAGCGAGTTAATATTCAGTATCGATCTGGGTCTCAACCATTCTTTTCAAACCGGAGTTAAATCCGTACCTGGCGAGGCAGACACCTGGGCATAAGTAGGTAACAGTGAGTGGATAAAGGTACCAAAACGAACACAGGCTTTGACTCAAACAACTTTTTAAACTTAAGATTTGTTCCCATTACCAAACGCTCGAGCAAGCACAAATTCAACAGGTGGCCTTAACCTGTAGTGTCAAGGTGATAAATACGTATGCTCCACGTCTGTTTATTCATCCTTCCCTCCACCATTTTTTCCCACGAACATCAAAGAGTAATTTATAGTGTTAATTTAGCCTTTAAAAGGTTTAGGTTTTACAGAAGAACAAGCAAATATCGTTTTTGTTTCGCCGACTCGTAGTCTCAAGTGGGGCTTATATTATCTACAGCAGTATCTTGTGTAGCCTCGCGAGTTCTGAACACTTCGCTACATGAAAACGCAGTTGCGTTCAGTAGCAAAGGCTTGCACAGCTTTGCCCAGAAGCGAAGTGAGAACAGTCTTAGGCTGTGGATTAAAAAAAAAAAACCGCAATAAAAATGTACACAGTAATGTACAAGATGATTTTACGCTCACAAGAACTACACCACCAATAGGGTGACCTACGAACTTTCGTCGGGGGTGGGGGGGGGGGGAAGAGGGAAGGGGGGGGGGGGGGGGGGGGAGGACTATTGAAAAGAAAAAGAGAAGTAAGACAAGGAAAGACGGAACGAAAAAAAGAAAAGAAAAAAGAAGCATAGATAGATAGATAGGTAGTAAGCTATATAGGTAGGTAGGTAGGTAGATGGCTAGCTAGATAGATAGACAGACAGGCAGAAAGAAAGATAGGTATTTAGCTATATAGGGAGGTAGTTAGGTAGATCGCTAGATAGATAGATAGATAGACAGACAGACAGAGAAATAGACAGACAGAAAGATATAGATAGATGATAGATAGATAGATAGATCGATATATAGGTAGATAATAGATAGATAGGTGGATAGATAGACAGACAGACAAACAGACAGACAGACAGACAGACAGACAGACAGATAGATAGATAGATAGATAGAAAGATAGATAGATAGATAGATAGATAGATAGATAGATAGATAGATAGATAGATAGATAAAACGGCAGAACGATAAAAATAGAAAGAAGGAAGAAGTTAACGTAATAAAGATGGAAAGAAATCCACATTTACATCACATAATGAAAGCTGAGTTTGTTACAGCAGTAATATGACATTAAAAAAAACAACAACAACAACATAATGTTTTTGAATACATTTGTACTGAGATGAATTTAGAATGTACGACCGCTTTAGAATATACGAGGGGCGTTCAGAAAGTAATGCACCACATAGTTTTTCTCAGCTAATAATGAAGATAGAAGCATGAAATTTTGCACACTTCAAATATGGCATGTGCCAATTGTGTGCACCAAATTGTACCGCAACCGGCCAAATAATACGGCTGCCCTAAACCGTTGAAATGGAACGTGTTAGCAACTTGCGTTATAAGCAGCGAATTGTGATAGAATTTCTCGTTGCAGAGAAGGAAACTGTTTTGAACATTCACAAGCGTCTATTTGATGTGTATGGAAGTTTTGCAGTCGACAGGAGTACAATCAGTCGCTGGGTTCAGAGAATCAAAGAATCAGGAAGTGGAGATACGGAGCTGCTTGATCGGCCGCGCTGTGGACGTCCTGCCACAGCCACCAACGCAGAAATGTTGAAATGCGCTGAGGGCATTATTTTTACTGATAGGCGAATCACTACTCAACAATTGGCCTTACAGCTGTCAGTCAGCATTGGTAGTGCAAATGCAGTTATAAAAACTCTCGGATTTTCTAAGGTTTGCGCAAGATGGACTCCTCGAAGTCTCACAAATGACCACCGATTGCAAATGAAAGCAATTTCTTCTGAATTGTTGGAGCGTTTCAATGCCGATGAAGAGAACTTTTTGGCTAAGATCGTTACAGGTGACGAAACCTGGGCACATCATTTTGAACCTGAGACAAAAAGACAGTCAATGGAGTGGCATCATCCGCAATCACCAAGAAGAAAGAAATTCAAGACAATTCCTTCAGCTGGAAAGGTCGTGATCATTGTCTTTTGGGACACTGAAGGTGGGATTCATGTGGACGTTATGCCAAGAGGAGAGACAATTAATTCGCAAGCTTACATTAAGACATTGAAAAAACTCAATCAACGTTTTCACTGAGTTCGGCCGCACAAGAATCCAGCAGACTTGATTCTCCTTCACGACAATGCGCACCCTCACACAAGTCTGGTAACACGGGAAGCAATCACCAAATTGGGTTGGACTGTACTACCCCATCCACCCTATAGCCCCGATTTGGCACCATCTGATTTTCATCTATTTGGTCCACTTAAAGATGCACTCCGTGGGACAAGGTTTGAAGATGATGAAGGGGTGATTCATGCAGCGAAGAAATGGCTACATGATCAAGACAAAATCTGGTACGGGCTAGGAATACATGCACTTGTTTCGCGCTGGCATAAAGCCGTACAAGTTGATGGGGATTATATTGAATAATACCGATGTTTACATGACATATCCATGTATATTGTGTATAAATTTCATGCTTTTTGAATAAACAGCTCCTGAGAAAAACGATGTGGTGCATTACTTTCTGAACGCCCTCGTATAAACCCTCTTCCAATTTCCTAGAATGTCACAGAAACAAACAGTGCGTGCGCGCGAGAGTCTTTGCGTGATATATTAATTTATTTCAGTTTAGACCACATTTTCCAATCTCCAAGAAGGCGTGACTTGAATTTTACCTCTTTTCACACTGACTAAACCCCTTAACTTGAGCGATGTAGAATGTTCACTATCCCATATATAAAATCCCAGCTTTATCTGTCAGTGCGTAACGCTAAGAGATGCAACTTTGGTTGAAAGTTAGACATTAATTGTGTTGTTTCCCTTATATGTACTTACCGAAAATAGTAACACTTACCAAAGAAAAATCCGCAAATGACGGTGTGCACAAAAATATATTTATAGAATGTGTGATCCCGTATACACACACTGGGATCCTCGCTGCTGCTACGTAGTTCGTGTACTGTGGTGATACACAGTGGTTTTAACAAAAATACTTTTGAATAAGTAAAATTGCCGTTAGGTATTGGTGCTTTTGAATTTAATTCCCGTCTCATTATATTCACGCAGTATTAATACTTCTGCTTACAGTTCCATTAGGGTCTCTGCCTAATATATATATCACAACTCTGTCTATATTATATTATATTTGGTATTGCTCGCCAGGCTCTAACAGCCATTACACATTATCGTGTTTCACGAATATCGTGTTTTAATACTACCGTCGTACATAAATCCTGGACTCACAGGTCCGTACACATTACTATTTCATAAGCTTTTGAAAGCACTCTATTGACGGTTAGACATAATCCTTAGTGGTTATACCACTCAAATCCACAACACTGTTATCTGCCCGAAGGCTACACAAAGACTCTCCGGTTACTAGGTATCACGCGTCATACAGCGATTTACGCGAACATTATTATTGGATCTAGTGAGGTGTTGCATGGTGCGACCATCCGAATCAAGTTCAAACCAAAAATACACGCAACCCATGCAAGAATCCTCAACAACGGTGAACGGAAATGATTATTGTAACTCGTACTAAACAGCGTCCGATTGACCGAGCGGTTAGGTCGCTTTCCTTTCGCAGCGAAGTTACTGGGTTCCGGGAATCAAAACCTAGTAGCGTCACACTCCAGTCTTCCCAGCTGTAAATGGGACCTGACTCTGCTCTTCAGTTAGGGAAAAGAAAAGGCAGCGAGGAAGGAAGCTGGTCACCCCACCTCATAAAAAAGCTGAACTTAGTCTGAGGAAGTCTCTAACACTTCACTCCCCTATGGCTGTATCTGCTATGAGAATACCGTACCTTTAACTTTAAAACAACTCTTACTGGGACAACGAACAAGAAGAAAAAAAAAACAGCTTACGTTAAGACCACAATGTCTTCGTTACTAACACACGAACAAAAAACAAGAAAAAGCAAGTCAGAACTAATATAAACTGTTCTAAAACAAAAGATAATAAATCAGACTGAGAAAGAATATGAAACAAGAAAAAAACACAAAGATAAAGTATCCCGTTACACGCTCATTGACGCATATTGGGATCACGTGTTAGGCCCGTATTTTCTTGACCATCGGCACACTAGGGGGTGATGTGGTCAGCATCACGGTGGCCACCTTAACCTTCCCAGCGTTGCTCTGGTACCCAATTCATGAGGCTGGGTCGACCCCGGAGCCGTTTGCAGTCTAAAAAATCCCACCTCAACTGGGGATCGAACCATGGACCACCAAGCTAGGAAGCCAGTGCACTAACCAATGAGCTACCGCGGCTCCCTAACATGAAACAAGATGTCAAAATAAGGCAGGTTAATGACCTACCAACTGTCACCACTACTCAAACATCCTACTATTAATATGGAAACTAAACAACAGCTGATAAATAGTATATTCTTACCAACTCTATGCTATTAATTTCAAAAAATATACCAAAGCACAGGAGAGGAAAATCACATCGTGAGAAATGCGATGCCTAAGAAAAGCCAGTTAATGTCACCAGGAGAGACAGAATGAGAAATGATGACAACTGAAAAATTGTAGCAACTACATCCTGCATCACGTATATAAGGTAAAGGTAAATGGTCCATTTACAAGCCCATTGAGGCATAATGGGAATATGGTGTTAGGCCTATATTTTCTCGACCATTGGCACACAAGGGGTGATGTGGTCAGCATCACGCTGCCACCTTAACCTTCTCAGAGTTGCTCTGCTACTGTGACGTATAATGGAAAAGAGCCTACAGTAATCCGACATCTTATTGTAACCTTATAGCTGCTCCCTGATTTGCTTGCAAAAACATGAATTATACCAACTGTCTGGAATTCGACAAGCTCACTGTTTGTCCCGCCCTCTTTTCTTTAAGCAGGGGCTAACGCCGTGTTTACTATCTTCGTGACCTATCAGTCATAAAACGAAACAAATCGCGTCTTAGTTTTAGTTCTTTCCACTCACGCCAGCTCATCTGTCAATCATATAATACTCGACAGACAGACAGGACGTGAGAAAAACGGAACTGACCCCTTTGAAGTTGGTCCAGGGAAAGTCTAGCAATCCCTACGTTTCTTTTGATCTTGGAACGGACATTCTACAGCGAGAACCGCTAGGAGAAAGAAAGTCTTTTGATGTTGGTCCCCACTCCAGACTAGAACCGCTAGAGAAGACCGAAACGTAAGCCTTTGAACTTTCATCGTTCGCTTCTGAATTTGTGTCTCACATTGGAGCGCGAATTAACGCTATTAGATATGAAAAGGCATTTTCTGAGATGTATACGGTTGTGTTTTAACCCACCTATCAATCGCCAGTCAGAATTGGAGAAGAAAGTCTAGCTCGCAGTCATAACCATTTTTCCCTCTGGATTCTATTGTTGTTTAAACAACAACAAAAAATAAAAATAAAACGTGATTCGTGGAGATTTTTATTCTCGATTTTTTTGGTAAATAGTGCGGTGTTTGAAGTATTTTACAGTGATAGCATTTAAAGTTAAACACTTAAATACTTAAACATACAGTAAAATACTTTGCTTAGAATTTCTTTTCTTCTTGCTAGTAAGGCAGATAAATATAATAACGCGTAGCGATTTTCCTAACCTGATATTCAATTAAAATGTTAGACCACGACCACCCGATCGTACCTGCTGAGTCCAGAGGGTAAATTATGTTTACAGTGTAGACCGATAGTAAACCAGACCAGACCGGTTAGGCGACAGACAGTGAGAGGAAAGGATATTTGTTTATATTTCATTGGAAATCGGTGTTATTATACTGTCTATTGTTATTTCTAAATGCCATACGACAAATTAACAGACACCGACAATTAAAAGCACTAAAGTATAGGTGATAAGCTGTATGTGGCACATTTATGAGGAATAAATTATAAATAACACTGTGACAGACTTGCCAGCCGCGAGAATGGTCGGGATAGTTTTTATAGGTTCAGCCATACCCAACTCTGCGGCCAGCGAAATCTACGTGTAAGGCATAGGAAAACCCCGCGTATCTTTTAGATTTGTCCGGATTGACAGAGCGGACGATAGACTGTCGTGTCCCGTATATATATATATATATATATATATATATATATACATATACATATACATATACATATATATATATATATATATATATATATATATATATATATATATATATATATATATATACATATACATATACATATACATATACATATACATATACATATATATATATATATATATATATATATATATATATATATATATATATATATATTTTTTTTATGACATTTTTATGGGTTCTACGCACATTTTATAGAGAATTGGGTGAACAACAGACAACCAAAAGTCATGCATGAAAAAAATCATGAAATGCACGAACTGTAATGAATTTTTATTTTGAGCGTTTGCTCATCTACGCCGTAAACAACTCACCGCAGCACAAATTTTCCACGTGGCAGTATCGTCTTGCATTGCTAAAATTGTGTTTAAAGACGATTTAAACTCGATTTTTTTTATTTTATTTGTTTGAAAATCAGAACAATTAATATGTGCGTTTCTTTTGGTCTTGAGTATATATATATATATATATATATATATATATATATATATATATATATATATATATATATATATATATATATATATATATATATATATATATATATATATATATATATATATATATATATATATATATATATATATATATATATATATATATATATATCTCTTTCAGTCCCAAGCAAAAAAGTGGGTTTGGCCCAAACAAAAATGGCCATACCAGTATGTTTTTATTGTTTTTGTTTGGAAATAATTTTTTTAAATGTTCATATTTATAAATAACAAAAGTCCATAATGGATGGCTATACTTTAAGAAAATAGCGTTTTTGAGTTGTCAAAATTAGAAAACAGCCCTAGAAAGGATCAAGAGTAACGAAAGCCAGTATACTGTTGATTGGGCCAAATGGGTCTAGCGGGAAGTATAGTATACTGGCTCTTGGGGGTTAAAGAGTTAAATAGATATATATATATATATATATATATATATATATATATATATATATATGGATGATCTGGATTTTGCTGATGACTTGGCTTTTCTGTCCCATAACCGTAATCAGATGCAGGACAAATTGAACTCACTCGATGAGAGGTCACAGCAATTGGGTCTGAAAATACACAGGGAAAAGGCAAAAATAATGAGAATAAATGCAGGTAATGATAACAGGGTTGAACTTGAAGAAACACCAATACAAGATGTAGAATCTTACACATATCTTGGCAGTAATATAGACAAAGTTGGAGGGACAGACAGCGATATCAAAATAAGAATACAAAAGGCAAGTTGAGCTTTCATTTGCATTGGGAAATATATGGAGATCAAGAGAAATCGGATCCAACACAAAAATAAGAATCTTCAACTCAAATATGAAGTCAGTCCTATTGTATGGCTCTGAGACATGGAGAACAACAAAGACAACAACCAAAAAGCTACAGACTTTCATAAATGGGTGCTTGCGTAGAATAGAGGGATTAAAATGGTATAACAAGGTTACCAATGTGGAACTGATGACAAGAACTAGACAAGTGCCAGTGGAACAAGAGATGAGAAGAAGACGATGGATTGGACACACACTGAGGAGACCTGTTGATACCATTAACAAGGCAGTCCTTGTTCTGGAACCCCCAGGGCAAGAGAGGCAGAGGTAGACCAAGAAGCACATGGAGAAGAGAGCTGGAAACAGAGGTGAAAATGATGAGGAGAACGTGGAAAGAATTTGAGATGATGGCACGTGACAGGAGGACTTGGCATGTGTTTGTTGAAGGCCTATGCTCCTTTGGGAGTGGAGGGTTACGAATGAATGAATATATATATATATATATATATATATATATATATATATATATATATATATATATATATATATATATATATATATATATATATATATATATATATATATATATATATATAGTTGGAAATGTGAGAGTCCTTGATGGTTACTCTTTACGAGAGGGAGGTGCTTCCAGTATTGAGATACCTCTGGTTGCCAAAAAAAATGTTAACTATAAATAGAGATCCATCACAGAAATCCTTCAACAACACGGACTCACGGCAGTCGGTGCGACACACTTGGCTCGCGAACACAAACTTCAGCACCACACCACGTTTCACAGCTAATGGACCGAAATAAGTAACTGAGAAGGCAGGGCTGTGGAGTCAGTCGTTTTTTTTTACAGAAGTCGGAGTTGGGGCCGGTAAAACATGTCCGGACATGTTATGCAATATGACTAGTAAACACGGTAGTCGGAGTTGGGGCCAGTAAAAAATGTCCGGACATGTTATGCAATATGACTAGTAAACACTGTAGTCGGAGTTGGGGCCGGTAAAAAATGTCCGGACATGTTATGCCGTATGACTAGTAAACACTGAAGTTAGTGTCGGGGCCGGTAACAAATTTCCGGACATGTTATGCCGTATGACTAGTAAACACTGTAGTCAGAGCTGGGGGCCGGTATATGGACTTCCGGTGTCGTGTATTGCGGTTCGCACTAATGACCTGCCATTGAAACATCATTTATTTGGTGATGCGTAGATGGCAGGGAGGATAGTGTGATTTGCTTGCATGGCTAGGTGGGGTTGTCGCACGGAAGGTCCAGGGTTCAAATCCTGGGTAAACCACTCATGTCTGTTGTTTTTCTGTTGTCTAGTGTTCTACTTCTTTGTTTCCTACGAGTGCCTGATAACATACCTTTATATTTGTTTCATATTAATTTACTGTTTACAGGCCTCGGGTTTCCCTTCTTTATGTGTAATAAATGTTTATACAATACCAAACCTACCCTCTGTCCAGTTTTCACTGTCCTAGTCTAGTATCATTTACTGGACACAGTATTAAGGTCCTTGTCTTGTTGGATTGGCCTATACTGCAGGATAGGGAAACAACAGAAGTGATTGCGTCATTAATAGGCTAAACTGCCCATAGTGGACTTCCGGTGTCGTGTATTGCGGTTCGCACTAATGATCTGCCATTGAAACATCATTTATTTGGTGATGCGTAGATGGCAGGGAGGATAGTGTGATTCGCTTGCATGGCTAGGCGGGGTTGTCGCACGGAAGGTCCAGGGTTCAAATCATGGGTAAGCCACTCATTGTCTGTTGTTTTTCTTTTGTCTAGTGTTCTACTTCTTTGTTTCCTACGAGTGCCTGATAACATAGCTTTATATTTGTTTCATATTAATTTACTGTTTACAGGCCTCGGGTTTCCCTTCCTTATGTGTAATAAATGTTTATACAATACCAAACCTACCCTCTGTCCTGTTCTCACTGTCCTAGTCTACTATCATTTACTGGACACAGTATTAAGGTCCTTGTCTTGTTGGATTGGCCTATACTGCAGGACAGGGAAACAACAGAAGTGATTGCGTCATTGTGGTGAAGTGGGATGTTATAAATATTTATAGGGGACTTAGTGTACTGACTGAGATCAGCTGTGAAGGTATATATATCTAATAAGAGTAGTGTAATATATATATAACCTTACTTGCTACCACATATCTATATATCTCAGTCAGAATTATTCTGGAATAGTGTGATGCTACGTTATGTGTCTAGAGTATGTGTATGACGAAGTGTAAGTCACAACAACAGACAGATAAACAATTTAATTTAATCCACTACTCTTAACAACACTGTGACACTCACATACATATAACACTCTATGAGAATATCTTAAAGAAGTCACTCGTAACTTTTCAAATAACAATATGTATTCATTACTGGCATGAATGAATATGTGTCCTGATTCAACTACAAGGGAACCAGGAATCACAATCAATTTAAATTACAAGTTATGTACAGAATGTATTTAATATGAATATTGTAGTGACATATATTATTACAAATGTTCTATGTGTGTCAGTTGTGTAGTAGTAGTAAAATGAGGTAATACTGGTTTTGTTTTGTTCAAGCTCTGTTGGTATTTGTCATCATGACTTCAATAGTTTGTCTTTAGGGACTAGTATTGGAGATGTTCACAGTTCCTGATTTTAAGACAAGTAAATTCCCCTCTTAATATTATTTTTACAAAGTCATTTCAAGATGAGGGGACATAATGTTGAGCTCAGCTGGCCAAGTTAGCTTATCTGGCGTGATGGCGGCAGGAAAGGACTCCTCTGCTCGAATTCTCCTCTGGGCTCTGGAGACACCTCACTGATAGCTAAAAAGACCAAGGAGTATGCTGTCCGACACAGGATTCAGCAAAGCTCTGACCAGGTGCTGCTCAGTACCATCAAGACCACTGTCCCTGAAATCAAGAAGGATGTACCTTCTACTTCATAACTAACTTAAACTCTCTTGTTACACTGATCACAACACAGCACAAACATTGAGTTCAGAGCATTAGGCCAACTGTCAGCTTCATTCTGAAGTACTTTATACCAGCATTAACCTCCTTAATGGTTACTACGCCTCTGCAATTCCAGCATTATTTCTTTCTATTCAATCATCCAGGTGTCAGTGTACTATTTGGCCATTCCATGCCGTTTTACTTCTCTCCGACACCCTCTGTTCAGGCTGGAGCATTACAGGCTTTACCTCACGTTTGCCACTGAACTACACATATATATATATATACAGGCATAAATCAACAATTCACATTCAATTTTCATTAAAAGATATTGAATGGTTCAAGCTTACCACAATTCATACGAATAAACACAGATACGTTGATTAGCAATGAATTCTGGCACAAACTGGCACAAATTCCCATCTGCTTATCTTCCAGGCTTTTATTTAGCCAAATATAAGCTGGCTTCAACGCACTGATGCTTTATCAATCTTATTTAAACAAGTGGTTTCGAACTAACGCTCCCAAGTGTGTATATCAGCGAGTCTGACCAATGAGCCCCGTTTCGACAAGTGTTTGAAAAAATGTTACCTTTCCCCGTCTCCCCTAACAACCAAGATAGTATTTATAGCCCGACCAATCGTGGTTAGGCTTTCATTTGTTGCGCTCCAATCAATTTGGAGTTTACATGGTAGGCTATTTCTGTAACGTAAATTTTTTTCAAACACGTTAAAAAAAAAATCTTATGAGCAGAAATGATTTTATGCTGTCAGGCACCCCCAATATTTTATTTTGGGTATAATTTATTAATTCCTGGACTATTTGCGTAACGTTTTACATATTATTTGTCAGCAAGCCCTAAGGAACCCAAAAATACAAATTTAAAGGAGCTACGTGGCTGCATTCAAAATATGCAATTTCTTCTACCTCCTGTTTCGAAGATGTGCTGTCTGGGTACTGTTATGTTTTCAACCGTAAACCCATCTAATGTTATCTTTTCTAATAAGAGTTTTTTATGATTTATAAACCTAACTCTGGGAAAGGGTAGTGTATTTTATCACTGTCCGTCTGAAAAAAAGTTAGTGCTTGTAGTCTTACACGCGTGATGGCAGCATTTGTGTATCGCGCGAAGCGTGTTGCATGCGTTCCTGATTTTCAGCCCTCCCCTCTCTCTTTATCCTTTTGTCCATCTGTTCGTTCGTTTTGGTAACGTAATATAATTAATGTTAGGATTAATTTAGGTCATTACGCAGGGCCTCTCAATGTTTTTCTTAGAAATGCAGCACACGTTTCATTGAAGAAAGTGGGTAATAATACAGTAAGCTTTTACTATCAACGTGAAAGCGTTACAATTTGCAGACGAAGCATAAAACAAGGGGGATTTCGAGTACAGTCATTGTGACAGCACTGTTCTTTACCATTGCTCTTCTCTTTATTAATTTTATTTGTTAGGCTTTATATTTACCTAATAATTTATATATGTGGATTAGAATATTTCACGACAGTCATTAATAGGCTAAACTGCCCATGGTGGACTTTCGGTGTCGTGTATTGCGGTTCGCACTAATGACCTGCCATTGAAACATCATTTATTTGGTGATGCGTAGATGGCAGGGAGGATAGTGTGATTCGCTTGCATGGCTAGGCGGGGTTGTCGCACGGAAGGTCCAGGGTTCAAATCCTGGGTAAACCACTCATGTCTGTTGTTTTTCTGTTGTCTAGTGTTCTACTTCTTTGTTTCCTACGAGTGCTATGACTAGTAAACACTGTAGTCGGAATTGGGGCAGGTAAAAAATGTCGGACATGTTATGCCGTATGACTAGTAAAAACTGTAGTCGGAGTTGGAGCCGGTAAAAAATATCCGGACATGTTATGCCGTATGACTAGTAAAAACTAGTCGGAGTTGGAGCTAGTAAAAAATGTCCGGACATGTTATGCCGTATGACTAGTAAAAACTGTAGTCGGAGTTGGGGCTGGTAAAAAATGTCCGGACATGTTATGCCGTACGACTAGTAAAAACTGTAGTCGGAGTTGGAGCCGGTAAAAAATGTCCGGACATGTTATGCCGTATGACTAGTAAAAACTGTATTCGGAGTTGGAGCCGGTAAAAAATGTCCGGACATGTTATGAAGTATGACTAGTAAAAACTGTAGTTGGAGTTGGAGGCGGTAAAAAATGTCCGGACATGTTATGCCATATGACTAGTAAAAACTGTAGTCGGAGTTGGAGCAGGTAAAAAATGTCCAGACATGTTATGCCGTATGACTAGAAAAAAACTACTTGAGTGAGGTCAACTGTGAAAGTCTCTGAGGTAAACAATGAACAGCTGTATTACAGAGTACCTTCCTTGTTACCACATTACGATCTCACTCTAAGTTATATTCTTTATTGACTAGCGTGACTGAAAGCTACATAAAGTGTCTAGGGTATTGTAAGAGTGTTGTTAAAGAATCTCAATACCAAAAAAAAAACATATACAAACATATACCAATTACTATGATAAACTCAACTAACTCCAGCTGTTAAATTTTATATTTAAAATATCTTTTGTTAAACTTTATTGGTCCTGAGCCTAAAGTTGATTTTGTCAGGACTATAGTTCAATGAGAATCAATTTAGATGGATAGGTATATTTACAAATATATATAAAGGTATTTACATACAACAGACAATATGTCCATAGTACATTCTTACAAATTTTCAAGTTGATGTTAATTTCTCTATTTAACTACAGGTACTGGGAAGCAGGGTGGGGATTGCCATCATCCAACTGTCTTTTGTTTCACCAGGATTGTTCATTTATTCTTTGGATGAACGTTTTGTCTAGACAGGAGATTTTTCTTTAATAGTGATAAATTGTCCCAGGCCAGATATTTCACTTATCTGGGTCCTGGAATCACAGCAGTTGTATTTGGTTTGGCCAAACACTTCAGTCTCCTCTGGACTTGAACTTCTTTAGTACAAGCAGGTGCCAGAGACTCTTTGAAATCGTGCAGACTTCTTCAATGAGCGAGTACTAGCACCAGACAAGTGCCAGCAGGAACCCCACATATCAAGGAAATATAAACAAGTAACGATGAATTAGGCAATCGAATATGGCACACTTTTATCACTGCCTCTGTTCAGACTGCTTTCAGATGGTAGTATTATTAATAAAAAAGCACAAGTCTGCTCATCGCTTCTTGCTCCTCTGAATATTTTGGAAAAATGGCAGCGAGCATCCTACTATTCCTATCATGTAAAAAGCTTTGGCCAATGAGACCAAGCATCTCTTTTTTTGAATGAATTAAAAAAAAAAAAACTCAAACCACTATGCGTTACTACTACCAACTAGATTTGTATATTAGGTCAGCCATTAATATGACGGCTTCCTTCAAATTTCATCCAATCCCCTTCATCGTACTATCTTAGCCTTTCTGTCACTTACTTTTTCCCCCCAAAATATGCTATCCAATCTAAGCAGACATGACTTGACCTGACAGTATCTCCGATTCTCTATGTATTATCCCCAATATTTGATTATCTAATGGACTATTTAGGTAATTAACAACATATTCTTAGTCAGCAAGTCTTCAGGTACACGAATATATGATTTTTATGGGACTAAGTGGCTTGGTTCAAAATTCTATAATTTTTTCTATGTTAACTGTATATTTTTAAACTACCTCCTGTTCAATTCTTTTTCCATGTACTTTCAAGCTAAATACGAGAGTTACGTCATTCGCAACAAGAGCTAAACGTGTTTTCATGACCGTAGTGTCTACATTTTCTAACGTTTACATCGTAATCTGAAAACCGCCTAAGGGCAAGGCTAGCAAGTTGGTTTTATTATTATTATTTTTTTAAAACAATGTGAGACGCTGTTTTGCGTTGGTTATCTATCCGTCCCCCTCCCTTCTACAATGTATTCTAGGCAAATATTTCATTTGAACTTGGAAAAGTGGGACGTTTATCTCAAGGTTACCCAGAAGCATTTGGTACCTTTATTTCGGCCATAAGGCGTTATCAAATAATACGCCGAAGGCGTAGGCGACGAAAACAATGAAAATTTGTAGTACTATCCTATCTTTTACTTTATGCACTATACTGTTTTAATTTAATTTAGATATTGTATTTAGAAGTTCACCACAATGATGATGATGATGATGATGATGATGATGATGATGATGATGATGATGAATGACATTTTCTTAATAAAGAAAAAGGGAAAGGTAGTTCCATAATAGATACTCCTGTAGAGGAGTAAAGTGTTAGAGACTTCACGACATTAGATTCTGCTTCGAAATGTGGGGTGACCTGTTCCTTTCCTCGCTGCTTTTGCCTTCCCTAACTCAAGAGCAGAGTTAGGTACCCATTTACAGCTGAGTAGACTGGAACGTGATTCCACCGTATTTCGAACTCTGTACCTTTTGCCGCGAGAGGCCAATGCTCTAACCACTGTGCCAACCAAACTCTCCTCAATTCTGCAGATGGGACAAATATACAGGAAAAAAAAAACCACGAAATGATCTTAAAACTATACCTTACCTAAGTGAAGTATCATTCAGTGTTGTTCGAGATTCTAATTCTTTAAGTCCTCCAAACAGGAAAATAAAATAAAAAAAATTGCACAAAATGAAAAGCTTCCAAAGCAGAAAATATTCTCCAGTGGTAGTTAAGGAATCCGACAATGTTACACATAGCGAGCATTACACTGAAGTGAATTGTTGACAATCGGCAAACAAACAAAATCGCTGGAGGCCACAGAGATGCGGTTGTGCCAAAAATAAAAAAAATAGTTACAAATCCCAGGTACAACTGGGAAGTCGCACGAAGATGCTGAGGAGAACAAATAAGTGAAGATATCATTCCAAAGGTTGTGATTTTTGTGAAATGGATATAAAAAATAGGTTCACTACATTCAGCTCGCCAAAGATCATCGTCTTCAATAAACTTATACCAAGTCTGTCTGTTGCGTGTCATCAACTTAAGGTCTATCTAAGTCTTCCTGTCATGTGTCATCAACTTCATCATCATCTCAGCCCGTAACCCGTCATGGGTCGTAGGGGTGCCATGGTGGAAGCATCAGCAGACAGGGTCCTCCACTGCTCTCTATCCTCAGCAATGCGTACAAGTGTGGAAAAAACCGTGTCCTGCCCATTCTTTGATGTTATCAGCCCAGGATTTTCTCTGCCTTCCTCTTCTCCGTTTACCTTCGACTGTTCCCTGAAGGATCGTTTTCGAAAGGGAGTCATGACGAGTTACATGCCCAAACCAGGCAAGCTTTCGACGTTTCACTGTTGACAAAAGTGGTTCTTGGTGGCCTGCATAGGTGTTTATCTTCTCTCTAACATAGACATTTGTTTTGTGCTCTTTATAGCAAATGCGCAAAATTCTTCTATAACATTTATGCTCGAAAGCCTGAATCCTTCGCTCCGTATCTGCAGTGAGTGTCCAGCTCTCACACCCATACAAGAGAATAGATAAGGTTTATCTAAGTTTTTCTGTCGCGTGTCATCAACTTAAGGTCTATCTAAGTCTTCCTGTCGTGTGTCATCAACTTAAGGTCTATCTAAGTCCTCCTGTCATGTGTCATCAACTTAAGGTTTATCTAAGTTTTTCTGTCGCGTGTCATCAACTTAAGGTTTATCTAAGTCTTCCTGTCGTGTGTCATCAACTTAAGGTCTATCTAAGTCCTCCTGTCATGTGTCATCAACTTTAAGTCTATCTAAGTCTTTCTGTCGCGTGTCATCAACTTAAGGTCTATCTAAGTCTTCCTGTCGCGTGTCATCAACTTAAGGTCTTTCTAAGTCTTCCTGTCGCGTGTCATCAACTTAAGGTCTATCTAGTTCTTCCTGTCGCGTGTCATCAACTTAAGGTCTATCTAAGTCCTCCTGTCATGTGTCATCAACTTAAGGTCTATCTAAGTCTTCCTGTCATGTTTCATCAACTTAAGGTCTATCTAAGTCTTCCTGTCATATGTCATCAACTTAAGATCTATCTAAGTCTTTCTGTCGCGTGTCATCAACTTAAGATCTATCTAAGTCTTCCTGTCATATGTCATCAACTTAAGGTCTATCTAAGTCTTTCTGTCGCGTGTCATCAACTTAAGGTCTATCTAAGTCCTCCTGTCATGTGTCATCAACTTAAGGTCTATCTAAGTCTTCCTGTCATGTTTCATCAACTTAAGGTCTATCTAAGTCTTCCTGTCATATGTCATCAACTTAAGATCTATCTAAGTCTTTCTGTCGCGTGTCATCAACTTAAGATCTATCTAAGTCTTCCTGTCATATGTCATCAACTTAAGGTCTATCTAAGTCTTTCTGTCGCGTGTCATCAACTTAAGGTCTATCTAAGTCTTTCTGTCGCGTGTCATCAACTTAAGGTCTATCTAAGTCTTTCTGTCGCGTGTCATCAACTTAAGGTCTATCTAAGTCTTCCTGTCATGTGTCATCAACTTAAGATCTAAGTCTTCCTGTCATGTGTCATCAACTTAAGGTCTAAGTCTTTCTGTCGCGTGTCATTAACTTAAGGTCTATCTAAGTCTTTCTGTCGCGTGTCATCAACTTAAGGTCTATCTAAGTCTTTCTGTCATGTGTCATCAACTTAAGGTTTATCTAAGTCTTTCTGTCGCGTGTCATCAACTTAAGATCTATCTAAGTCTTTCTGTCGCGTGTCATCAACTTAAGATCTATCTAAGTCTTCCTGTCATATGTCATCAACTTAAGGTCTATCTAAGTCTTTCTGTCGCGTGTCATCAACATAAGGTCTATCTAAGTCTTTCTGTCATGTGTCATCAACTTAAGGTTTATCTAAGTCTTTCTGTCGCGTGTCATCAACTTAAGATCTATCTAAGTCTTTCTGTCGCGTGTCATCAACTTAAGATCTATCTAAGTCTTCCTGTCATATGTCATCAACTTAAGATCTATCTAAGTCTTTCTGTCGCGTGTCATCAACTTAAGATCTATCTAAGTCTTCCTGTCATATGTCATCAACTTAAGGTCTATCTAAGTCTTTCTGTCGCGTGTCATCAACTTAAGGTCTATCTAAGTCTTTCTGTCGCGTGTCATCAACTTAAGGTCTAAGTCTTTCTGTCGCGTGTCATCAACTTAAGGTCTATCTAAGTCTTTGTAAAGTATCAGTCTGTCTGCTCTGTAAGGAAGAGTGGTGTGTTGTTGAGATCAGGCATGCTCCAGTCTACCCAGCTGTAAATGGGTAACTCACCCTAGTCCTGAGTTAGGGAAGGCAAAGGCTCCAGGGGAAGCAGGCCCTAAACTTGGTCACTTCAGCCGACGCAGGATGGTGTATGTATGAAGTAGAAGTGTAGAGTGTGATTACTGCGAATGGTGTACTGTTCGTGTGCTGACCAATATAACCACTCACACTTGTGTCTACAAGGCACCAATGCAGACTGCTGGAATCTTAGTTTACTCAATTTATTCAGACGTACACACTGGGACATACGAGTACATCATGGTTCGTTGACATATCAATTTGTAGGTATACATAGCAGATCTGAAGTCATGACACATTCAGTAATAATGGGCAGTACATCAAAAGTTCAATGTCATGATACATTATGGCCACATCCCCCTATCTGACTAAACGCGTCAGTGAAGGGCGGATCGATAAATAACCAAAGTTACTTGACGTCCATAGTTTGTAGTATAAATTATGAAACCACGAAAGGGGGTTTCTAGCAAGATTGAGATCTCCCTGTCACTGTCCGATAATAAGATAAATAATCTGTTCTCTTGGCAGTGATCAAAACATATGATGACCGAAATCCAACATGGCTACCTCCCTGAGTTGTCGTTCACTCATTCATAGGAAGGAGAATATAAGCCAGAGTTAATTTATAATGGGTATATAAAGGATTTCATAAATGTTTCCATACAGCTCTACGGTGATCAGGTTAATTCATGTAGCCATAACCGCTGCAGGAAAATCTGTCATCTTCGTCGATACAAAACACGACACTAGCATAGCGAAGCACAAAAGTCAAGCTAGGCCTAACCGACGAGAGATCATCAAAAATAGGAGCTGGGTTTACCTGGAGTCCGAATCATCTATATACTGACATAAGGAGAGTCTCTAACACAAACTATCGTAGAGACACCATCTCCTTCAGAAGAAAAACCACTTCGTGAGACATTTTTTTTCTGACGAAAGGACCAGCTCTAGAAAAAAACGTACCCCGCCATTTGTAAGCAGAACATCGGAACTCATCACGACTTGTCAAGACAACTCATACTTCCGCTAGCAAGAATCTAGTCCCTCCTACCCATCCAAAATATACAATATAGGACTGATTCTACTTGTACTAATAATATGTAATACATATGAATTCAGGCCATAAACACAATAAGCAAATTAATATATTTTCTGGCCCTAAAAAATAAGTACAAACGCAAGCGCAATATCCTTGCGCTGGATCAATATCCAGAACGATTACTCCTATAATCAAAAGTGTGAATCAAACATGGATTATCTCGCTTTTACCATAAACAGCATTTTCATACACAAATGAATGCATGTCTATATTTTTCCCATATTAAATAGCCATATCGATTTTTGTAAAATGTGCGTCAAATATGCACGCAACAGATTACCACACCCCTCGGAAAAAAAAAAAAAATGGTACATTTTTTTTTTTTGAAATACATCTAGGAGCAACATACAATAGGCTCACAACGCACCAATAACAATGCGCAGATGATAAGCATAAGTTTTATGACCTTAGAGAAAGTACTTCTCTAAGTATAAATATTTCCAGAGAGGTGTCACCAACGCATACTACAATATTAGCAATGACACAATTTCCACATTAGTTTATACATAAATTCCATCTAAGATATCTTAACATCATGATCATCAAAGACGAAAAACATTGAAAGATCAGCGGTGAATACATATCAATGAACCGCTAAGTAGTGTTACAATCAATATATGATATATTACATATGTGTACACATTTCAACATAGAAACAACTGTATCAAAGTTGTATAACAGTTATGAATCGTGTGGGCATCTAGACAAAATATCTGCCATCACATTTTCTGACCCACGGATAGCTCGCACCGAAAAATGAAATGGCTGTAGAGCAATCGCGTATCGCGTTGATCTCGCGCTCTTCAGATTTTTACTCTGAATAGCCGTAAGAGCTTTCTGGTCAGTTTCCACAATGAAATGCGCGCCCAGAAGAAATCTTTGCAGTTTAAGGATTGACCAAACCATAGCCAATAATTCACGGTCTAGGACCGAGTAATTCTTCTCTGCGGCATTTAATTTCCGAGAAATATACATCACAGGATGCAGAGTTGCAGAGTACTCTTGCATTAGTGCAGCTCCAATCCCGGTGGATGAAGCGTCACTACGAAGAATAAATGTCTTATCCTTAGAAGGTAATACTAGGATAGGTGAAGTAGAAAACATAGTTTTAACCTTATCCAAAGAGGATTGACATTCTTGAGTCCAATGGACTACATTAGGAGACCCTTTCTTTAGCAAGGAAGAAAGAGGTGACATAATGGAGGACAGATTCGGGATGAATCGTCCATAAAATTGTATTAGACCTAAGAGACTTCGTACTTGCTTTTTAGTCTTAGGAATAGAAATGTTAAGTATCTTACTTGTATTATGGTCTTCTGTTTTTAGGAACCCATGACCAACACGGTGTCCTAAGAAAGATATTTCGCTAAAACCAATACATGCTTTCGATGGTTTCGCTGTCAGGTTATGCTCGCGTAAGATAGACAATAGTTCATTTATACCATTATAGTGATCGTTCCAAGTATCACTGAAAAGACAGATGTCATCAAGATACGCAATGACATCTGAGCGATGAGATAGGATTCGACGCATCATGCGTACAAATGTAGCAGGGGCGTTCATAAGACCGAAAGGCATGAAATTCCATTGGAATAGACCCCTAGGCGTCGAAAAAGCAGTAAACGGTTTGGCGTGTTCGGATAGTGGAACTTGCCAATATCCCTTAGACAAATCGAGTTTAGTAAAGAAGTGAGAATTCGATAGTCTCGTAAGTAGCTCTTCTAGTAAAGGCATAGGTTCAGCATCGAATTTAGTCACTTGATTGAATTTGCGATAATCCACGCAAAGACGTATGTTATTGTCTTTTTTCCGTACTATAACCATTGGCGAAGAATATGCTGATGTGGATGGTTCAATAATTTTTAACTCTATCATCTCATCTAACTCTTTCTCTACCTGTGCTTGAAAATGTATCGGGATAGGATACGGTCTGACTCTTATAGGACTATGGTCAGTAAGAATAATGTCATGTTGAATGACATCCGTTTGACCAGGAATGTCAGTAAGGACATCCTGAAATTGTTCTAACATAGTAGAAACTTGTTTCTGCTCTCCTGGAGATAATTCTGGAGAAATTGCAACATCTTTCCATGATTCATTAGAGTGAAGAGGAATCAGTGGAAAAGGTAAATTTACATCCGAGAAACTCGTTTCCTCATCCTGTATTACTGACAGAGATGAGTACTGTCCATGTTGGACTGGAAAATCGTCCGTTGCCTGGAAAACAGGTTGTAAATAATCAGGACGTTCATGGAATTCCGTGAGCATGTTGATGTGGAAGGTTTTACGCTTCCCGTCAATATCGACGATATAGTCAACATCGGAAACCTTTGATATTATATCGTACGGACCTTTCCAAGAAATGAGAAGTCTATTTTCCCTACAAGGTAGCAAGACAAATGCTTTGTCACCTGGACAAAGTTGACGCAAACATCTCTTTTTATTGGCAAATTCCCTTGCCTTCTGTTTCGCAAATTCAGAAGAAGCAGTTGCCAATTTGCATGCTTCAATAATCTTGTGTCTAAGTGCGATGACATATTCATAAGAGGATTTTGTGTCATCGACAATATTATCAGCAGTTATAAGATCATGAAGTAAGGACATAGGACCTCGCGGTTTTGCGCCAAAGACAAGTTCAAAGGGAGAAAATCCTGTATGTTCGTTGGCGACCTCTCTATATGCAAAGAGAGCCGCGGGTAAAACCCTATCCCAATCCTGAGGATGATCTTCTGTTATCTTACCTAGTAGGTTTTTCAGAGTTCTATTCAAACGTTCCACCATCCCATTGGACATAGGATGATAAATACTACTCAGCGATCTCTCTATCTTCAGAGTCGACATTACTTGAGACATGGTATCCGATATGAGTTGGGTACCATGGTCGGATAATATTTCTGCTGGAAATCCCAGACGAGAAAATATTAACCAAAGAGCATCTGCGACATCAGCAGTAGTTATGCTCTTTAGAGGAACAGCCTCCGGCCAACGTGTGCACATATCAACACACGTCAAAATAAATTGGTGTCCTCTAGCAGACTTTATCTTAAATGGACCAATGATGTCTATCGCCATTTTTTGAAATGGCCGAATGGGAATGTCTGCAGCCTGAATAGGTGCATCGTGGCGTGGACCTCTGGATTTAATCTCTTGACATACTTTACAAGATCGACAATAGATTCGTATGTCCTTATTCACAGCAGGCCAAAAGAAAGATTGAAGAACTCTAGCTTTCATCATCTCTCATCTCAACCCATAACCCGTCATGGGTCGTAGGGGTGCCATGGTGGAAGCATCAGCAGACAGGGTCCTCCACTGCTCTCTATTCTCAGCAATGCGTACAAGTGTGGAGAAACCGTGTCCTGCCCATTCTTTGATGTTATCAGCCCAGGATTTTCTTTGCCTTCCTCTTCTCCGTTTACCTTCGACTGTTCCCTGGAGGATCGTTTTCGAAAGGGAGTCATGACGAGTTACATGCCCAAACCAGGCAAGCTTTCGACGTTTCACTATTGACAAAAGTGGTTCTTGATGGCCTGCATAGGTGTTTATCTTCTCTCTAACATAGACATTTGTTTTGTGCTCTTTATAGCAAATGCGCAAAATTCTTCTATAACATTTATGCTCGAAAGCCTGAATCCTTCGCTCCGTATCTGCAGTGAGTGTCCAGCCCTCACACCCATACAAGAGAATAGATAATACAAGTGATTTGTATAATTTGATCTTCACAGGAAAACTGATGTTACTTTTCCAGATCACATTCAACCTTGTCATGGCAGCTGAGGCCATCTCAAGTCTTGTCTTGATTTCTTTATTTGATCTTCCATCACTACATATAGTGGACCCTAGATATTTAAAGGTGTTAACTTCTTCTAACGTTTGCCCATTTAACGTAATGTTGGTCGGAACATGTTTCTTATGGCTATTCACCAATATCTTGCTTTTTTCTATATTAATTTCCATCCCATATGTTCTTGTTACTTTCTCCAGTCTAGAGGTAAGGTCTTGAAGTTCTGATTCTGTTCCAGCTATCAGATCAATATCATCAGCAAAACGTAGATTACACAGAGGTCGGCCTCCAATCGATATGGTTGATTTATAATCGTAGAGAGCCTCCTGCATAATATGTTCTAGATAAATGTTAAAGAGCACTGGTGACAGGATACATCCCTGGCGAACTCCTACAGTTGTTTTGAAAAATTCTCCAATGTCATTGCTTGCAAAAACAGCACTGCTTGCGTCCTTGTATAGTGCTTCAATGATATCTATGATGTTGGTATCAAAATTGAATTTTCTCATTATTTGCCATAAACCTTCATGCCAGACTCGATCGAAGGCTTTTGTGAAATCGATGAAGTTATGGTATAAATCATGTTGATGCTGGAGATGTTTTTCGATCAGTAATCTAATATTGAAGATTTGTTCTGAGGTACTTCTTTTTGGTCTAAAGCCAGCCAGATTTCCTTTCTTTGGAAGCGGTATTACTAATGACTGCGTCCATTCTTTTGGCCATTTTTTTGTACTCCATATCTTCTGGCAAATTGTGGTCATGATTTTTACTATATCTGGTCCTCCATATTTCAAGAGCTCTGCTGGTATATTATCCACACCCGGTGACTTCCCTCCTTTCATCGAACATATAGCCTCTTCCACTTCTTCCCGTAGTATTGCTGCGTTTCCGAGTTCTCTGTTTTCGCACTTAATGTTGTTTAATATGCCTAAGTCAGTGTCAAGTTTACAGTTATATAATTCTTTACAATATTCTGTCCACCTTCTCATTACAGCTGTTTTTTCATTGAGCAGAGCCCCATTGCTATCTTCTATGACAGTTACCCTGGGCTGTTGGGGTTTTGATAGTCTTCTTAATGTGTCAAAAAACTGCCTTGCTGTTACCTTTTATTAGCCCCGTATTAATGGACTCACATTGATCAGCTACCCATTTTTCTTTGGCCTGTTTCATTTTCTTTCTAATATTTTTTATTCACCATACTGTATTGCCATGCTGCTTCAGGAACCTCTTTCTTAACCTTTTTCATTTCCCGTCGTGTATCACATAACTTCAGAATGTCATCTGTAACCCATGGTTTGTTTATTTTCTTTCTTTTACCAAGTATTTCTGTTGCTGATTCAATGAGCACGTCTTTCATGTTCTCTGTGATTGAGTTGATATCATCCTCCAAAAAGTTGAGAGCTGCGAATTTTCCTCCAACAGTTGCCTCAAAGATTCCCGCGATTTCTGGATCTTTCAATTTGTCTAAATTGAATCTTAACTGAGAACATCTGTTTTGATTATAGTTCTTTTTTGAGTTTAAGCTTGAGCGTCATCAATACCATGTCGTGATCACTACCAATGTCGGCGCCAGGAAAAGTCCTAGTCTTGGCTTTATTAATGCTGGATAGCTAGCTTTAGTACTCTAGCTTTAGTACGGGAAAAACCCATATGTCCAGCACACTGCGAATCATGAGCGTGCTGTAAGATTTTAACTCTCATATTTTTAGGCACAAGGATTTGAGAATGAATGGACTTAGCGGAGTCTTGTACCATACGTACAAGTACGCCATTCTTCATCGTAATCCAAGATTTACGATTTGTATCCTTATTCGGATCACCTTTTGTTGCCAGAGTAAAGAATTTCTTTAGAGTAGGATCATCTTCCTGCTGTTTGATAAAGGAATCGTGGGAAATCTCCAAGGGATCATCTTGGATCTGCGCATCATTATCTTCAGAATGTGAAGATTGTGGCATATTAAGAGCTTGAGCCCTAGTGATTACTGCATTAGCCGATTGCATATTAACATTTTCCCAATTAGAAATTTGCTGTGGAGTGCATTCTTTCACTCCATGAATGCGACCGATGATAAGATCAGCGATCGGATTCGGCAAGAGACATGCTTGCACCTCTCCTGTAAAGAAAGGCATAGCAATATTGATAATGGCAGTGGAGTACTTCTCCAATGTGCCACCAAATGTTACACATTTGACTATATTGCCTGTAGCTCGAGAAGGATTTACGAGTGATTGCCTCACTCCAATTGTAGTGCACCCCGAGTCGAAAAGAATCGATACCGGAGTACCATCTATTAGGCCCCTATTAAAGACAAGAGCACCCCTTCCATTATGCGCGATTGACGCATGAAGAGCGGGAAGTGGGTGACCGCAGCTTAAAGTAGACACTGTGGTTGGATCGAATAATGTTTTGCATTGCGAACACTCAGATGCTCTAGCAAAATCGAAAGCGGAATTTGCTACACTATTGGAGTCTTTTTTATCATTATTCTGATTATCGGTGTCGTGGAACTCCTGTTGTGCAGAGTTAGCCTGGTAATAAGATTTACCATGTCTTTTGTGTTGTGATCTACCTCGGTTATAATTGTCTCTATAATTATTATTGCCTCTGTTATAACCCCTATTTGGGTTTGAATCATAATATTCATGATCATAATCATCATGCTCATTATATTGAGTATCCCTGTAATATTGTTTCTTTTGTCTCCATGAAGCACTTGGGTAGTTCCTATAGCTACTCCCTTTCCGAGAATTTCTAACATTATGGGAACCCCTCGCGTGTCGAGGACTATCAGACCGATTCCAGTTCTTCAAAGAAGAACTCTGATTTGAGCGGTTATCTTGGTTTTGATACTTATCCCAATTAACCTTTTTATCAAATTTATTTTTAGCTCCTTGGAATTTGTGTGAGTAATTCTGATTATATTCTGTTGCCGAAGCAACTGGCATACTCTCTTTAATGTTAGAGTTACCAAGAATCATGTCAGGGTGTGCCGTGGCATACTGGTCACAATATTCTTCCATTTGCTTTATTGTACCAGGTTTACGCTCATGTAAGAACTCTAGGAATGATTTATTTACAGAAGACATGACCTTGTCTCTTAGCAATAAATCCGTAAGACCATCAAATGTTTTCTCTGTTTTGGATAATTCAATCCATCGTGAAAGTGTAATTCTTGCTTTTGAGATAAAATCTGAGAATTCTACACCTACCTCAGGTCTCATTGTTTTAAACAAAAGACGGTAACCTTCCTCAGACAGCTGATATCTCTTTATCAAAGCTGCCCTAACAGCATCATAATTGTCTTTGTCGGCCTCTTCAACAAAATATAACTTACTCAGAGACTCCCCTTTTAGATTTTCAGACAACTGATTCACATACTGTGATTTGTCAACATTATGAGATCGACAAGCCCGTTCAAATCTAGAAAGCCAAAATGTTATGTCATCACTGGTAGGGTTAAACGCTGGTACCTTGACCTTGTATACAAAGGGTTTACCATTACCACCAGATGCCTGATTAACATTACTCATACATGTCAATTTTAATTTCTCTAATTCAAACTCATGTTCTCTTATTGCTTTTCTCTCTTCAGCTTCTCTATCTAATTTTTTTTGTTCTGCAGCAGCAGCAGCTTCAAATTTTTTCTGTTCTGCAGCAGCAGCAACTTCTAGTTTTTTCTGTTCTGCAGCAGCAGCAACTTCTAGTTTTTTCTGTTCTGCAGCAGCTTCTAATTTCTTCTGTTCTGCAGCAACTTCTAATTTTTTCTGTTCTGCAGCAACTTCTAATTTTTTCTGTTCTGCAGCAACTTCTAATTTTTTCTGCTCTGCATCAGCTTCTAATTTCTTCTGTTCTGCCTCAAATCTCCTTTCCTCCACTTGCATCTGCAATTTCTTAAGTTCAGCAGCAGTATCAGCTTCTTTTTCTAATCTTTTTTCTTCAGCTAAGGCTTTCCTTTCTTCTGCAGCAGCTTTTTTTTCTTCTATTTGAAGTTTTCTCTCCTCAGCCGCAGCTTTTTTTTCTTCAACAGCAGCAGCAATTTTTTTCTCTTCTGCAGCTAATGCTTTGTCATATTGAGCAACAGTCCATTGTTCTAAGTCTTTTCCAGTCTTATCAAGAGATTTTCCTTGTGTAATGAAATAATCTAATGTAGACATATTGTCTTCTTAAATCAGAAACCTGAAAAAGTAAATAAATTACCCTCTTTCAAGTTAATGGGAGACAAGTCTATACCATAGACTTAGTCTTAGTCCAAACTTGTATGGTTTATAATAACCAATGATAACTTGAGTACCTGTGGACAACAATAATTGTATCTCAAATACTGTGGGGACAAGCCTTACAAAGGTCTTGTATACCTCACTGTAATCAAAGATCACTTGAGTACCTGTGGAAAAAATATTCCCTTTACCAATCACTTTGGGAGACAAGCCTTACAAAGGTCTTGTATACCTCAATGTAATCAAAGATCACTTGAGTACCTGTAGAAAAAATATTTCCCTTTACCAATCACTTTGGGAGACAAGCCTTACAAAGGTCTTGTACATTTTGTTTTATAACAATAACAATCAGAAAGTACTGATCTGTACTATACTATCAGTGTATACCACTATACGTCATATGTCAACTAAAGACATTACAAAGGACAAACAAGAAAAGACAATATGAAAACATTTGCAGAGATCAAATTAAATTAAATAGGAGAAATGAAAAAAAAAATGATCACAGAAACCGTGATGATAACTGCCATAAGATAACAAGACAAATAACGCCACAGTGTATAAACATAAGGGTGTAAAAAACTGAAATGAAAGAAAAGATGAGACCTACAATTATACAAACAAATCAAACAAAACTAAGGAACACAAAAAATGTTACAAATACAAATATGAAACAGTCGTCACAACTAACCAAATATTTGCAAACTATGTTGCATGCAAATTTCAATTAAGAAATTGCTCCCTATCGAACGCCAGAACAAGACCAATATTATTCGGTATTTCCTGTTCTAGTCACCACCCATCCAGGCCCGCAACATATAAACACCTACACATATAAACAAATAACATGTAAGCATAAATAGCATATAGCATACAATATCATTTATGTCATGAATGGAATGTGTTGCAGGTATAGTGTTGTAAAGCAGGCACAGTTTATTTTAATACTAATAACTTGCCACTTTATTCAGTAATAGATTTAATTTTAAACTATTACACTGTCAATTTTTCTCTGTTGAGCATCTGAAGAACCAACGATGAACTATGCACTTTATGTTCAGCAACACTGTGATTCTTCTGTGTAGCGAAAGGTTTTCCTAGTATGATAGTAGTGGTAGAGCAGAAGTAGAATCTCTCTCCAGAAAGTATGAAGTTCCAGTGCCCGAGAAGTACACTGGTATCACAAGTGAGTTACAGCTGTGAATACTCTGAGCTGGACAATAGATTTAGGCTTCAGAAGTATAAGATGCTACTTCGCTATCGTAACCCTATGTGATATTATAATTAAATTAGAAAAAGTAACTCAAAATTTAACAGTTAAAAATTTAACAAGTCAAATGAGTACAATTATCCAATTTATTATGTACATCTATATATTCTTGTAATGATAAATGGGTGTTGGAAGATGGTAAAATGTATGATTATTTACAGTTACAAATTAAAATAACTAATAGAAAAAGTCTTGGATTTATCTTCCACTGAATTTATAAAACAAGTTTGTCACATTATCTCTTGCCATCTAGTTTTCATCATTAGAAAGTCGTTTTAGAACTGCTCACAGGATTTGTTGGATGGAAATATATAAACTCAACTTTATCCACGTCTGCTCGAGGTTCCTCCGACACACTGGAGTACGGAAGACTTTCCTTCAGCCCGCCCTATAACTACGGGGGGGACTAAGGTGTTGAAGTTTGGTTGACCTCTAGGCTTCAGTGAGCTGGATCAACTTCTTCAAGTCTTTAGTTTCTCGATCAGGAATGATCATAAACATTGATCATAAAAACCTGGAACAAGAAGTAATAGGTGGCCATTGTTCTAACAATCTCACCACCCTCTGCTGTTCATGATGCGACCATGTCTTCAGTGTTTGTATGTAAATGAATGAATCATGGTAGTATATTACAGAGATATCATGATAAGATAATGTATAAGGTGCAGAATTAACAATATACATGAATAAATCACATGTTATGATACATGGGTACGATATAACCTTTGCCTTCCACTTATGGATGTCAAGTCACTTATGTACTTGCTGGTATGTCGTAAGCTTCCAGGCAAGAATTAGCCATAATATATTTGGCTAACCAATTAATGGTTATGCTTCCTGACAATGCCGGTGAAGGTTATCTCTGGTTAGCGTCATTCCCTTTTTTATTATATCTGCTACAATCAATCAGAAATAAAATCTGAAATAAAATGATATTAGTAATACATATATTTTTAATAAACTTACATACCCTCTTAGGATTAATAAGCTCACGGTGAGACTGTATTGGCTTAACTTAATCTGCCCTGCATGCAGCGTGAAAATAGAACTTTTCTTGCAGAGGCTGTCCTCCAGTTTCTCACTCTGGCTTCTGGATTTGGTGTGTGATTTACAATGCGCCGCTCTGTCCTTATATTTCAGTCTCTCGCGCGTACGAGAAAGCAGCTCCCAAATTCCCCAAAAGATTTTAGTTTCATCTCCTGTTTTGAAGCTATTTGAAACAATCTGTGCTTTTCCTGTACTCGTTTTTCTCTTCTGTCACTCACACACTTATCTCCTTCCTTCCTTCCTATATATCATTTCCTTTTCCCCATATGGGGCTTTCATTACATATAAGTTTTATACAATTCCGTTGAGGCTTGTTAGTGTAATAAATTTTTAAAGATTATTAGCTAACTTTTAGCCGATGTGATGAAGGTGAAAAAAATATTAATTATCTTTAAAACTATTTATATTTGAATAATATCCTTTTGGATATAATTCCTAGCCTATCTCCTTTGTTGAGTTATATTTATTTAATATTATTCCAACCATGCGTTCTCCTGTAGTGAATAATTTAATGTCCAGTAAATGCAAACTTTTAAAGTCGGCCATACATTCCTATATAGCTATTTCCTCATTCTTCAGTAATACTGTATGGCTTTTAACCGTAAGTCACATTTCCGCTGTCTACCAACTTCAAAGAAAGACCGCAGCGCTGACCTTGCGCTGGTGTGTGTGGGTGTCGCGTGGGCGTGTCGCGCTACAACCAAGCAAGTGTTTACCAAATCTCGCTACAGAGCCCTCTTCTTTAAAACAGTGCCTGCACGGTTAACTTTTTGGTAACACATGCTGCAGTTCCTCCTTAATTTTCTGTTTCTCTATATCTCCTTTGATAGGATGCCTACTTAAAAAATCGGGTCCAAGATTGTCCCGTCCTGGTATGTATCTCACATTGAACGAATATGGAGATAACAGTAAACTCCACCTTAAAAGTCGTGAATTTAATTTTTTAGACACTGCTAAAAACATCAAAGGCTGGTGATCACTTTCCACAATGAAGTGTTTCCCGTAAAGAAAAGGGGCGAATTTGTTGATCGACCAGACCAAAGCGAGGCATTCACGTTCAACGGTAGAATAATTTCTCTCAGCTGTATTTAACTTTCTACAGGGCAAAAGCTACTGGTAATAGCATATGTGGCGGTGTGTCTGCCCGCTGTAGTAATGTTGCTCCGATGCCTACATTGCTAGCATCCGTTCTTAGTACGAATTCTTGTGTGAGATCGGGAAGGGCAAGGATAGGTTTATTTGTCAGCTTATTTTTCAACTCTGTATAAGCCTGTTCACACTCCACAGTCCATTGTATTTTATCCGGCTGACCTTTTTTGGTTAAGTCGGTTAATGGCGCGCACAATGAGTTAAAATGGGGTATATATTTCTGATAAAACCCGCACAGTGACACAAAGGATCTTACATCCTTCTTAGTTTGTGGTCTTGGTGCTTTTCTCATTTTCTCTACATTCTTTGGGTCCGGAGACATTTGCCCTGTAGAGATAGTGTGACCTAAAAATTCCAATGTCTCACATCCAATATGACACTTAGTTGGGCGTGCTGTCAATCCCGTTTCTCTTAATCTACCTAACAACATGGAGAGTGCTACTACGTGTTCCTCGAATGTAGTGGTAGCAATCAGAATATCATCCATGAAGTTGGTGATATGAGGATTTTGTAATGGTTCCAACAATTTCCTCATCATTCTGGTGAAGATACTTGGAGCATTCTTTAAACCAAATGGGAGTACATTGAACTCGTAATGTCCATCCGGTGTACTAAAGGCTAACAGTTTCCTAACTTCTGGTTTCACTGGTATTTGGTAGTATCCCTTGCTTAGATCTACTTTTGAAAAATACCGAGCCTTACTCAATGTAGCAAACAACTGATTGGTGTCAGGTAATGGGTCTACCTGAGATTCAGTGATAGCATTTAGTTTCCTATAATCAATGCATAACCTGTGTTCACCACTAGGCTTCCTTAATAGCACCACACTTGAGCTGTAGGGAGATTCAGACTTTGAAATAATTTTCTCTTTTAAGAGATAATCAATCTCATCCTTGAGTGCCTGTCCTTTAGCATAAGGTATAGGGTATGTCCGCATACAAACTGGTGTAGGGTCAGTAATCGTCATGTCATACTCTAACAGATTAGTACACCTCGGCTTATCTATGAGTACATTAGCATGGATTTCTAACACCTCCTGAACCTTTTTCCTCTGCTCAAGAGTTAAATGTTCACTCACATTAACCTGAGCATAGCTTTCCGTAGTTGATAGGGGGTATTCCATGGAGGAAATTGGTTCATCCTGCATTTCTGTTGCAATGGCCAGGGTCATGATATGGGCAACTTCTGATGCTTCCCTGTCATAATACTTTTTAAGAAGGTTGACATGATACACCTTCTCCTTTCCTTTCTTGTCAATCTTATAGTTGGTCCGGGAAAGTTTTTCCAATATGACGTAGGGTCCCTGCCATCCAATTTGCAATTTATTATTGCTGCTGGGCAACAGTAACAGAACCTTTTCTCCCACCTCAAGTTCCCTATCTTTTGCTGTTTTATTGTAGTAAGCAGCCTGCTTCCTCCTGGCCTGTCTCAAGTTATCATTTGCCAGTTTCCAACTTGTTTTCAATCGAGATGTCAACTCGTTGACGTATTGGTATGAAGAAGTCACGGTTTCTTCTGCTTTTTCATCAGTCCATGTCCGCAACAATGCTTCCAGTGGACCTTTGATTGGTCGTCCAAACAACAATGTAGCTGGAGCCAATCCTGTGGAGTTATGTGGGACTTCCCTATAGGCAAATAGTGCTGAGGGTAAGTATGTGTCCCAAGTTTCAGGTTTCTCACTAGCCAACTTTCTAAGGATTGAAATGAGCGTGCCATTGAACCGCTCTACTTGACCATTCCCTTGGGCGTGGTACGGGCTACAGTGATAATGTCTAGCTTGAAATAACCTGAATACTTCTTGTGTTAGCTTTCCCCTAAACTGAGAACCATTGTCAGTCAATATTTGATGTGGGAAACCTAATCGGGTGAATATTGTTAACAGTGCCTCTGCCACATGTTTCGAATCTATCGATGACATTGCTACTGCCTCTCCCCACATAGAGCAAGTATCGACCAAGGTTAAGATATATGCATTTCTCTTCTTGGTCCTACTGAGGGGTCCAACAATATCCACGGCAACACGTTCGAAGGGCGTTCCCATGATGGGCATTTCTCCCAGTGTTGCGGGTGCCAGTCCTATGTTTAGGAGCTACTCTTTGGCATTCTGGACAGGATCTCACATACCTCTTTATGTCCTCTGTGATCCCTGGCCAAAAGTAGTGACAGGCTATCCGTTGTCCAGTGGCCCCTATTCCCATATGTCCACTGAAGGGTATAGCATGTCCTAGCTTCATAACCTGCTCCCTGTATGATTTTGGCACTACAAGCTGTCCATGTCCTTTTGGTCCTGTTCCAGCTTTTCTATATAGTAGGCCTTTTTTCATATATAAGTCTCCTTTCTCTGGAGGGTTATGGCTTTTAGGTAATTTGCCAAAGCAAGGCTTCAATGTACTGTCAGCAGTTTGAGCCTTTCTCATCTCTTCTGGATGAGTATTGATGATAGTGTCCTCCTCTTTCTTAGAGCTTGCCCTGGTCTGGACTGTTGCCATCACTATGGGTCTTATAGGTTCTCCTAGAAAGACATATCTACATCCCAGTATTAATGGGTAGATAGGGTTGTCCATCACTGCTGCTTTGATCTCTCCTTCCACATAGCGAGATCTTATGTTGATTCGGGCTATGGGCAGTGTCATGGTTCCTGCTCCCTTGACTGGTCCTCTGATTTCCACTGTTTCTGTGGTTATCTGTTCCGGACTCACCAGAGAAGAGCACACTACTGAGTCAAAGTCCAAGCCTGTATCATATAAGCACAGTACTTGGGTGCCATTCAAGGTCACTTCCTCACAGACAGGGGGATGATGGAGGTCATTCTGACTATCTGCCAGGTCCTTCCTTCCCTTGTTCTCTGTTGTAAGGCATGCAGCGTGATGAGGAGGGTTTTTCCGTCTGCATTCCGCAGTATTGTGGTTACTCATTTGGCAAGATTTACACCACTTTCCTTCCTTTCTTGGAGGTTTCTTTTCTGATCCTAGAGGGTTTTTGTCTTTATAATCAGTTCTGTGTTTGTTCTTGTTGGAATTGTCCCTGTGTTCATAGTTGGTAAAGTTTTTTGAAGGTTTGAAGTTCTCACCCTGCTTCTTCTTATTTCCTGATACTTCTGACTGAGCTGCTTGATATCTTTCAGCCATGGTTAAAATATCTTCCAATCTCTCAGCTCCTTGTTCCATAAGAAATTTTCTCATTTCTTGAGGCATGGATTCTCTCAGTTGCTCCATCATGACCATTTCTTTTATATCTTGACACTTTCCTAAGCTAATCCATTTTGTCAGATAAGTTTCCAATCTGGCAGAAAACTGGTGATAGTTTTCTCCTGGAAGTAGCTTAGCAGTTCGGAATCTCTTTCTATAAGATTCAGAATTCTTTTCGTACCTGACCAGTAAAGCTTGTTTTAAGATTTCATAATCTTCCTGGTCTTCTTTTGAGAGTTTTAAATAAACATCGTATGAAACTCCCCTCAACCCCTGAGATAGCTTAAGGCTCCATTTTTCCTTTTCCAATCCATAGGTAGAGGCCAGTTCTCTCTCTCATATCTATCCAGGTACGACTCAATGGCGTCCTCTTTTTCAATAAATGGATCCAGGTGGAAACTCATGGCTCCATTTGCCGCGCTATGGTTGGAGCTACTCTCAGAGTGAGGTGAGCTAGCACCATGATTGCTAGCTGCTCCCTGGAGTTCAAGTTCCTTTAAACTTAACTCATGCGCTCTTTGTAACCTTCTTTCTTCAGCTTCCAAAATTAGTCTCTTTTCTTCTCTTTCCAGTCTTTTGGCTTCTCTCTCTGCTTCTAATTTCTTAGCTTCAGTCTCAACTTCCATTCTTTTAGTCTCTCTTTCTGCCTCTAATTTCTTAGCTTCAGCCTCAACTTCCATTCTTTTGGTCTCTCTTTCTGCCTCTAATTTCTTAGCTTCAGCCTCAACTTCCATTCTTTTGGTCTCTCTATCTAAATATTTATCCACTTCAGTTGTGATATATCGAATTAGAGCATCTCCTGTCATACCCAAGTCTTTTCCTTCCTGCATAATCGCAGCTCTAAACTTCACCAATTCAGCCATGATGCTTACTTACCAGAGGGTATATAATTTTATCTTCACTAACAAACTAACTTAATTAAAATCAATTAATTACTTTGAACAAGACAAATCCTTAAAACCTTGTGAGCGTTTCCTATTTACTTCGTACTCAATGGTACTACTATTACAAACAAATTTCTAAGTTTTTAGAATTTTTTCCAAAAAAAAAATTTATTTTTACAAACTATTTGTGGCTCAAGATAGAAGAATACATAGATAGTGGCCCAGGATACAAAATAATATCCCGCGAAAGAGCCCCCAATGTAGCGAAAGGTTTTCCTAGTATGATAGTAGTGGTAGAGCAGAAGTAGAATCTCTCTCCAGAAAGTATGAAGTTCCAGTGCCCGAGAAGTACACTGGTATCACAAGTGAGTTACAGCTGTGAATACTCTGAGCTGGACAATAGATTTAGGCTTCAGAAGTATAAGATGCTACTTCGCTATCGTAACCCTATGTGATATTATAATTAAATTAGAAAAAGTAACTCAAAATTTAACAGTTAAAAATTTAACAAGTCAAATGAGTACAATTATCCAATTTATTATGTACATCTATATATTCTTGTAATGATAAATGGGTGTTGGAAGATGGTAAAATGTATGATTATTTACAGTTACAAATTAAAATAACTAATAGAAAAAGTCTTGGATTTATCTTCCACTGAAGTTATAAAACAAGTTTGTCACATTATCTCTTGCCATCTAGTTTTCATCATTAGAAAGTCGTTTTAGAACTGCTCACAGGATTTGTTGGATGGAAAATATAAACTAAACTCAACTTTATCCACGTCTGCTCGAGGTTCCTCCGACACACTGGAGTACGGAAGACTTTCCTTCAGCCCGCCCTATAACTACGGGGGACTAAGGTGTTGAAGTTTGGTTGACCTCTAGGCTTCAGTGAGCTGGATCAACTTCTTCAAGTCTTTAGTTTCTCGATCAGGAATGATCATAAACATTGATCATAAAAACCTGGAACAAGAAGTAATAGGTGGCCATTGTTCTAACAATCTCACCACCCTCTGCTGTTCATGATGCGACCATGTCTTCAGTGTTTGTATGTAAATGAATGAATCATGGTAGTATATTACAGAGATATCATGATAAGATAATGTATAAGGTGCAGAATTAACAATATACATGAATAAATCACATGTTATGATACATGGGTACGATATAACCTTTGCCTTCCACTTATGGATGTCAAGTCACTTATGTACTTGCTGGTATGTCGTAAGCTTCCAGGCAAGAATTAGCCATAATATATTTGGCTAACCAATTAATGGTTATGCTTCCTGACAATGCCGGTGAAGGTTATCTCTGGTTAGCGTCATTCCCTTTTTTATTATATCTGCTACAATCAATCAGAAATAAAATCTGAAATAAAATGATATTAGTAATACATATATTTTTAATAAACTTACATACCCTCTTAGGATTAATAAGCTCACGGTGAGACTGTATTGGCTTAACTTAATCTGCCCTGCATGCAGCGTGAAAATAGAACTTTTCTTGCAGAGGCTGTCCTCCAGTTTCTCACTCTGGCTTCTGGATTTGGTGTGTGATTTACAATGCGCCGCTCTGTCCTTATATTTCAGTCTCTCTCGCGCGTACGAGAAAGCAGCTCCCAAATTCCCCAAAAGATTTTAGTTTCATCTCCTGTTTTGAAGCTATTTGAAACAATCTGTGCTTTTCCTGTACTCGTTTTTCTCTTCTGTCACTCACACACTTATCTCCTTCCTTCCTTCCTATATATCATTTCCTTTTCCCCATATGGGGCTTTCATTACATATAAGTTTTATACAATTCCGTTGAGGCTTGTTAGTGTAATAAATTTTTAAAGATTATTAGCTAACTTTTAGCCGATGTGATGAAGGTGAAAAATATTAATTATCTTTAAAACTATTTATATTTGAATAATATCCTTTTGGATATAATTCCTAGCCTATCTCCTTTGTTGAGTTATATTTATTTAATATTATTCCAACCATGCGTTCTCCTGTAGTGAATAATTTAATGTCCAGTAAATGCAAACTTTTAAAGTCGGCCATACATTCCTATATAGCTATTTCCTCATTCTTCAGTAATACTGTATGGCTTTTAACCGTAAGTCACATTTCCGCTGTCTACCAACTTCAAAGAAAGACCGCAGCGCTGACCTTGCGCTGGTGTGTGTGGGTGTCGCGTGGGCGTGTCGCGCTACAACCAAGCAAGTGTTTACCAAATCTCGCTACATTCTGTACGTTGAGAAATATCAACAATATTGCTCCAGATATTTTCTACACTTGATACCACTGTCCTGTGTAATACTGTCTGTACAGCGAAAAACTGTCAACAAGCGCTGACCTAGATACAGCATCCTATCGGTAATACAGGTCAAGCTGACATCGACTGTAAAACTGTCCTACTGGTGTTGATGTGTTCAAACAAATGTTCTTTCAGCTGTAAACTGTGATTCTCAACACAAAACTGCGTAAGCTGGACCCAGGAATCTGGCTCGCCACTGTAAAGTATCAGTCTGTCTGCTCTGTAAGGAAGAGTGGTGTGTTGTTGAGATCAGGCATGCTCCAGTCTACCCAGCTGTAAATGGGTAACTCACCCTAGTCCTGAGTTAGGGAAGGCAAAGGCTCCAGGGGAAGCAGGCCCTAAACTTGGTCACTTCAGCCGACGCAGGATGGTGTATGTATGAAGTAGAAGTGTAGAGTGTGATTACCGCGAATGGTGTACTGTTCGTGTGCTGACCAATATAACCACTCACACTTGTGTCTACAAGGCACCAATGCAGACTGCTGGAATCTTAGTTTACTCAATTTATTCAGACGTACACACTGGGACATACGAGTACATCATGGTTCGTTGACATATCAATTTGTAGGTATACATAGCAGATCTGAAGTCATGACACATTCAGTAATAATGGGCAGTACATCAAAAGTTCAATGTCATGATACATTATGGCCACATCCCCCTATCTGACTAAACGCGTCAGTGAAGGGCGGATCGATAAATAACCAAAGTTACTTGACGTCCATAGTTTGTAGTAGTATAAATTATGAAACCACGAAAGGGGGTTTCTAGCAAGATTGAGATCTCCCTGTCACTGTCCGATAATAAGATAAATAATCTGTTCTCTTGGCAGTGATCAAAACATATGATGACCGAAATCCAACATGGCTACCTCCCTGAGTTGTCGTTCACTCATTCATAGGAAGGAGAATATAAGCCAGAGTTAATTTATAATGGGTATATAAAGGATTTCATAAATGTTTCCATACAGCTCTACGGTGATCAGGTTAATTCATGTAGCCATAACCGCTGCAGGAAAATCTGTCATCTTCGTCGATACAAAACACGACACTAGCATAGCGAAGCACAAAAGTCAAGCTAGGCCTAACCGACGAGAGATCATCAAAAATAGGAGCTGGGTTTACCTGGAGTCCGAATCATCTATATACTGACATAAGGAGAGTCTCTAACACAAACTATCGTAGAGACACCATCTCCTTCAGAAGAAAAACCACTTCGTGAGACATTTTTTTCTGACGAAAGGACCAGCTCTAGAAAAACGTACCCCGCCATTTGTAAGCAGAACATCGGAACTCATCACGACTTGTCAAGACAACTCATACTTCCGCTAGCAAGAATCTAGTCCCTCCTACCCATCCAAAATATACAATATAGGACTGATTCTACTTGTACTAATAATATGTAATACATATGAATTCAGGCCATAAACACAATAAGCAAATTAATATATTTTCTGGCCCTAAAAAATAAGTACAAACGCAAGCGCAATATCCTTGCGCTGGATCAATATCCAGAACGATTACTCCTATAATCAAAAGTGTGAATCAAACATGGATTATCTCGCTTTTACCATAAACAGCATTTTCATACACAAATGAATGCATGTCTATATTTTTCCCATATTAAATAGCCATATTGTAAAAATGTGCGTCAAATATGCACGCACCAGTCTTCCTGTCATGTGTCATCAACTTAAGATCTAAGTCTTCCTGTCATGTGTCATCAACTTAAGGTCTAAGTCTTTCTGTCGCGTGTCATTAACTTAAGGTCTATCTAAGTCTTTCTGTCGCGTGTCATCAACTTAAGGTCTATCTAAGTCTTTCTGTCATGTGTCATCAACTTAAGGTTTATCTAAGTCTTTCTGTCGCGTGTCATCAACTTAAGATCTATCTAAGTCTTTCTGTCGCGTGTCATCAACTTAAGATCTATCTAAGTCTTCCTGTCATATGTCATCAACTTAAGGTCTATCTAAGTCTTTCTGTCGCGTGTCATCAACATAAGATCTATCTAAGTCTTTCTGTCGCGTGTCATCAACTTAAGGTCTATCTAAGTCTTTCTGTCGCGTGTCATCAACTTAAGGTCTATCTAAGTCTTCCTGTCAAGTGTCATCAACTTAAGATCTAAGTCTTCCTGTCATGTGTCATCAACTTAAGGTCTAAGTCTTTCTGTCGCGTGTCATTAACTTAAGGTCTATCTAAGTCTTTCTGTCGCGTGTCATCAACTTAAGGTCTATCTAAGTCTTTCTGTCATGTGTCATCAACTTAAGGTTTATCTAAGTTTTTCTGTCGTGTGTCATCAACTCAGGACTGGATTAACCATAAAGCGAAATAAGCACGTGCTTAGAGTACCAAGGGAAGGGGGGCACCACATAATTTACCCTCTAGGTACCATGCCCTTAACTCTCATCTCTTTCACTGCCACAGTCGACTTTAGTCGAATTTTGTCTAATTTTCAATATCTGCCGTGTTCGACTATAATGCGAATTGTTAACAAAAATAAAAAAAATATACGTTTTCTTTGATATGGTAAGTGACTGAAAGTGTCAGACATAGACCTAGAGTTCAGTATGTTTGCCTGTCGTACCAACGTTTTTCTGCACGAATTTCAGTGGAGTCTATCGAGAAAAAAAATTGAATTTTCAGTTTCTTCAGCATTTATTGAGTCTTAATGTCTTGTTAGTTAAGCAATGGATGCGCCGGGGGGAGAGGGCACCATTGGATGGGGGGGGGGGGGGGGGGGGGGGGGGGGGGAGGGGGGGGCTGTGAGGGGGATCGTGTGGGTGGGGGGGGGGGAGGGGGGGCTGTGCTTATGGCATCAGTTAGCCTTAATCCGGCCCTGCATCATCTTAAGGTCTGTCTAAGTCTTCCTGTCGCGTGTCATCAACTCAAGGACTTTCCAAGTCATCAGTTCCACATCAGTGATCATGTCATACCACTTTAACCCTTCTATTCGGGAGCCGCGCTGGTGTAATGGCTTCGGCGTTGTACTGGCGACCAGGTGTTCATGGTTCAAACCCGGGCGTCAGCGTTTGAAGAAATGTTTACGGCCGGAAATTTGACTGAATAGCCTGAACGGCTCCTGTGATAAACCCTCTGTGGATGGGAAGGAGCGAAGCTCCTGACCGGGTTGGAAGGAAAGTCCCCAGGTTCCCCAGCCTCGCAATGACATGTCATTGGGCCGAAGGGCTGAAAGCCCAAGTGCCGCTGGTTAACGAAAAAAAAAAAAAAAAAAAAAAAAAAAAAAAAACCCCTCTATTCTACCCAATCACCAATTTATGAAAATCTGTATCTTCTTAGTTGTTGTTTCTTGTTGTTCTCCATATTTCCGAGTCATGCAAAGGACTGGCTTGACACCCTTCCCCCAAGGAGTTAAAGATACAGATAACAAATGGTGCAGCCACAGACTTTCATAAGTCGATTCTTGCGTAGAATAGAAGGATTGAAATCGTATGCCTTTTTTTCGTTTTATTTGCCAAAGGTATCGTCGGCAGAGCACGATCTCCGTAGCTCCCGCGCAACAGGAACAATTAACATTCATACCCTTCGACATTTGCTGTGGGAGACTGAGCATCTATGGGTTTGCCCGGAGAGCAATGACGTCGATTCTGATTAACAGTAACAATAACAATAAAATCGTATGACAAGATCAGTAATGTGGAACTGATGGCATGAATCTGACAAGTGCCAGTGGAACAAGGGATGAGAAGAGAACGCTGGCGATGGATAGAACACAAAATGAGAACATCTTATTGACTGTATTGCAAGACAAACTTTGTTCTGTAATGTTTTTGGTAAGAGAGGGAGAGAGAAACCAGATAAACATATAGAGAAGAGAACTGGTGATAGACATAAAATAAATAAAGGAGGCTTATGGTTAACCCCAACCCTAAACCTAAACCTAACCCCAACCCTAATTCTAAATGGTATGAACATACACATATTATACACACTCCACGGCACTAAAGGTACAGATTACCTCATTTTCATACTCCGCACTGGCCACAGCAGATTGGGATACCACATATTCAACAAGCTAAAGATAACCTGGAAACTACTCTATCAGTTCTATAATGAAAGATGTAACTGTAGGCTAAAAATTTAAATACATAGGAAACTGAATTGTAAATGGCTTTGAAAAAACAAAGAAAAAAAACGCCATGCCACATGCAAAGGGTACCAAAATAGATATAACATATCAGATAAAAGCACTGGGCACTGATCACATCTGCTTCTTAGATATCCAACATATCAGGAACATAAAAAGCACATATGGACGTCACCAGTACCATTTTCGGAAAAAAAAACTCAATAGAGATAGGTTTGGTTTGGTTTTAAGGACTATCTTCATTGCACACGGACAACTCCATCAGTGCTCCCATCTCCTCCCGTAGATCACACAAGGAGGATCTCAGCACAGTACACGAACTCCGTAGCACCGGCGAGAATCCCAATGTGTGTATATAGGAATCACACATTCTATAAATATTTTTGTGGTAGATAGGTTTCTAATTTTTAATTTTTGCCAGGGCAGCGGCCTTATGGCCTACTCTTTACGATTTCCAACTGCCGAGGAATTCTTAACGTGCCTAACTTGCACAAGGGACCTCCTATTTTTTCGCCCTTATCCGAGAAGGCTAGGCATCCGATCTCACTACCCAGGAGACCAGGGGGGAGTATGACATTACTAGGATCACTGGTTCTGAAAAAAAAGACGTTTCCATAAAATATATTCCCTTCAACTGAGAATCGAACGTGGTACCTCTAGAATTCGAAGCGGACGCCTTACCTCTTAGCCACTGCAACCCCCCAATGGAGATAGAAATAGCCTCAAGCCGATCTGACCACTGCTTTCTTTGAAAATATTCAAGTAGACGTCTGAGAGTGTACGAAGAAGAAGAAGAAGAAGAAGAAGAAGAAGAAAAAGAAGAAGAACGGATGGCAAAGGACAGGCAGGATTGAAGTAAATTTATTGATGACCAATTCTGCTTGGGGAACCACATGGTAATTATGATAATGATGATGAAGCGACCAAGCCTCCATCTTGCTCGGGTGAAGGATCTATTTATAGATCATTCTAGCCGCTACTCCTTCACGTGCTAGGAAAAGGTAAACCCCAATATGTCACGTTTTCGAATACGCATGAATGATCTCGAAACGCCTGAGGATGAATCGGATATTACTGTCGTTTATTTTTAATGTGCTCCCCCTCCCCTCCCCCCTCCCCCCCGCCAACATCTGGGCATATTTTTCACATGTTATGCAGTCTATACGCTAATGAAAGTACGTCCACGTAGCGTCTCTGAGCTCTATAAAGATTAACTTTACAGAAAACACTGACAAAACAGCGTGCAATAACTATCTCACAGCCATCTTTGTTCTGTCCCATGAGGAGCATATGTTCTACGTAGCTACCGGTGGTCTCTGAGGAGAGAAAGAAAGAATTAATCTACTTTTCCCTCAGGCACATCAAAATCCTCCTTCTATTAAATTAGTGAAGATAAAACAGCGAGGAAGGGAACCGTTAACTCCACCTAATAATACTCCGATCTAGTACATGTGAAGTCTCTAACACTTCACTCCGCTACGGCAATATCTGTGTTTTGACTACCTTTACATTCTTTTACTATCAGTTACAACAGCACTCAGGCGTTAAAGCAACAAAGAAATGAATATCTTACCGTCAACACCTCAGCAAACTCTTCAGTAATTCAAAACAGAAATATCCCCTCGAGTCCACGTAATTTCAATGGAAAATAAACAGACCGATAGACTTGCGAAAAAAGGTAAAAAAAAAATGCATCAAACTGAGGAAAGAATAAAATATATAAAGACCAAAGATTCATCACGAGCAGATACGAGAACAGATGAAGACAGAAAATGAGATGTGTGCTAGATGTGTGAAAGATGTGTGAAAGATGTGTACACGATGTATGCAAGATGTGTGAAAGATGTGTGCAAGATGTGTGAAAGATGAGTGCAAGATGAGTGCAAGATGTGTGCAAGATGTGTGCAAGATGTGTGCAAGATGAGTGCAATATGTCTGCAAGATGTGTACAAGATGTGTGAAAGATGTGTGAAAGATGTGTGCAAGATATGTGAAAGATGAGTGCAGCATATGTGCAAGAAGTGTGCAAGATGTGTACAGGATGTATGCATGATGTGAGAAAGATGTGTGAAAGATGTGAGAAAGATGTGAGAAAGATGTGTGCAAGTGTCACACAATGTCGGGTCGATCTCTTCTTCACTACGGCAGTAATCAGTTACATTTGTTGTACGTACCGATTACCTGGAATTTCCGGGGGATCGACATATTTAATTATCTCTTATCAAACAGATATTTGGTATTTACAACCATCTGACACTTCTTTTTTGGTGATAATTCATCACATTTGCTTGGCGCTTCACACCTTTGAGGAGATTAACGCAGGTAAAACCCATATCGGCCTGGTCATTTTCGCATAGTTTTGTTTGCTCAAGCCGTGCCAGGCGATACAATTACTCGACCGCAGACAGATTTTGTGTGTACAAGCGACGGATATAGAGATAACTTGTCTGTACGACACCTTTTGGACAGACATGAATGACATCATCATTTCCTGTCCACCTGTTTCAGAGACATTGCTTTAGAGGAAAACAAGATGTCATATCTGAAACGCATTGTCGAAAAAGTGTACGTACTTGTCATTTCCATATATGGGAGACATGACCCTTTGCATTATGCACAGAAATTTCCATGACGGAATAATTTTGAATTACCCCACCTAAATATGCAGTTTTTAAACGATTGGCGGGGGTTCGAAATAGAGGAACCATCAAATTCCTGATTGGACGCCGCCTATAATCGTAACAAACAACTGCGGGGGAGGCAAAGTGCCATATAGTCTGACACTTAAGCCAGATTAGAACACTGTGAGAATAGCTTCCCAAGACAGCAACAAGACTGACAGAATTAGAATCAGAATTCCATTTATCAGACCGCACTTTGTGTGAGCATCTTGAAGGACTTAAACAGCCCGGGAAAACTCTATCATTTTAATAAGGAAAACCGGGATCTGAGGAAACTGAAGACACAGAGTCAAAGTGGGAATTTATTGTTAAAGTAACGACGCCCAAGAACATGTGTAAAAGGCATCTGCTAGTGCCTTAACCTACTTCTCTGAGCAAACAGTCTGTGAGCCAAGATTGGCGTAAGCTGTACATTTTACATTCTATATTTTTGTATTACTAACATGTGAACTAATATGTATATATTGCCATGTGAATATTAAATGTGAAAATTGCTAGTGGAAGTCCAAGTCATTTGAGGTTGGCAACCTCAGCATATAGAATGACGATTTCTTGAACCACCATTGCAAGGGCTGGTGACTGCTTTATTGCTAGTTTCTTAAAGAGAAATAACAAGCATCGGTAGTCCCAAGTTTCATATGGAGCAGGGAGGCAAAGATGAAAGAAATGACGTATATTCTAATTATAATATTTACATTTACAAACCAGTGTAAATGTCTTTGTAAACATATTCAATTTAAAAATAATGAAAGTTTTCAAGCTTTTCACAGGTTTAGATGTAAACAAACACATATTCAATCTATATTGTGATCGTTTTTCAACCAGTGTAGATGTAAATGTAAAAAATATTATATCTATACTATTAACCTTTTCATTTGAAAGTAAAATAAATACAAAGCTATTCAATTTGAATGTAAAGAAAGTTTTCTCTCGAAGGATTAAGCTTAATTCTCATCGAGGGTAAAGTCTGAAGTAGATGGGATGGTGGAATAGGAAGATGGGGACACATTATGTGTCGGGAAACTCAATACTCAGAGAGTATTCGTTTCTCTTCATTTACCATACTAGTTGGTGGTACCAGTTGAGGGTACTATCTCTGGAAAAAGAAGGGTACAAGTGGCCTGAAGTCGAAATCTAGACACCATCATCAGACGGGGCTTAAAGACGAGGGACCAACTTCGTAGACACTCCCTGACATTCCTGGGAACGTGCTGCGCACTACAACTTCTTGTCCAGTGACGAGCGGGATCAGCAATCCAGTCTACCAAGAACCAAACCATCAGAAGGAGCAGAACCGTCACTGACAGCTAAGTAACACATAAAAGCTGCCAAGTAACCCCCTTTACAAACTACCATTACATTACACACTGATGATACTTTTTCTGATAAATAATTATTCATTTTTTTAAAACGTTGTTAAAACCTAAGTGATTATTACATTTGTTATTTGTAAATATACAAATTTAACGTCGATTTAATCATTTTGAATGTACTGCATGTTTGTCTCAGTCAATTTACTAAATATACTCTACACAGAGCTATACCAGAATAAGGAGAATTCCACTGAGTAAATCAGGGTGAGGGCTTGAACGAGCTGAAATAAATAATTGCATAAATCTTCATAAAAGGCGGCGGATCAGATATAAGTTAACAATTGCCCTACCCAACGCAGCATTGTTTTTGACTTCTGAAATATCTTATGGTCACACCCTTGAGATAGAAGCATCATTATCCTTCTATCTACAGCTCTACCAAGAGTAACCTTGCACGAAGGTAGATACCTTTGAAGACCCGTATTAGATACTCTTGAGTTTTGGCCACTGTTGGACCACAACTGCAAAGCAGGGGAGGCTATTCCGTGACAGTAAGATGTGTGCAAGATGTGTGCATAATATGTGCAAGATGTTTGCAAGAGAGACACAGCAACCTGGGAGGATGAAGCCGCCGATCGCACCAAGTGGCGATTCTATCTATGACGTCACATCATATTGGGCGAAAAGAAGCCCTTACGGCAAGTAGAAGAGGGGGGAAAACGTCGAAAAGAACACAAGGAAAATAAGCAGCTGAGTGTTGTCACCTTAGGGGCGCATTCCCATAGTCAGTTATGACTGAAGGGGTTATTATTATTATTATTCTTAGAAGACAGAAGAAGCACACCACCATAACAACGGTGTTTGCTACAAGCTAAACAGAAGAGCACAAGTACAGTTGACATTCAAAAATCCGGCCATCGATAATCCGGTTCCTTCAGATTTCCGGCATGGATTTCGGAGCGCATTTTAAAATTTACCGCGTTGGCGCGCCACTGTTTTCTGGAACCGTTTATGTTTTGATGCAGCTGTTGGGTCTTGCTTGCACGTGTTAACAGGCATTCCTGCTCATTCCTTCTCATTTTATCATTTATTTGCTGCTGTATAGCCCCATTATGGATTCAGCAACATTAAAATTTCATTTGCTTTTCATTTAGTTTTTAATTTTATTTATTTAACGGAATGTACAGGTAGTCATTTTCTGTTAAATATATACAGCATATATAACCATAAAAAATCCGGCATTTTCAAAAATCCGGCATTCCTCAGGTCCGGAGGTTGCCGGATTTTTGAATGTCAACTGTAATAATCGTCAGACTCCGGATAAGCCGAACCAGACAAAGATACCATCTGTTTGTCTTGTCGGTATACTGTCTGTGATCTCTCTTTCTTGCCAACAGATACTCATTTCTGAGACTCGACCTGGACATAGGTGGATCGTTTATCAGCCATCTTCGTTTATTCACCATCACTGAGTGGTGGTACCATTTGTTTAATAAGCTGAAGGTAAGAACTGCCAATTAATGTGCCTGTTGAACTGATATAATGACAGTCCAACGTCTGCTGCAATAGTTCTCGGCATCTGAGGATAAGAGAAGTCACGTATGGCTGTCAGCGGTACCAGTCCAATATAAACTGTTTGAAGGTGACAGCAATCTGAAGCTGGCCATGGATTTCTTCAAGTACAGGTAGTTCTCTGTTTACGCGATCTATGCATTCCCAAGACCCTCGAGTTAACAGAAATCGCGTATGCAAAGAGGCGTATCATCCTTTTATGACCACCAGCTATGCACAATGCTATAATATACGTACGTGGAAGTGAACCTATGTCTGTGAGGCTAATTACATCCTCATTGACTCTTGAAATCATCCAGACACTTCTAGGGATTCCACTTTTGGTGAAACATATTGAGCACCCAGCATTGTACACTAAGCTTGGAGAAGTCACTTGAGCCATAGACGTAATTCTTTGGCTTTGACTTGGTTGGCTGCATGCAGAAGAATCTCACTATGGATCCAGTGATAGGCAGCGGAAGCTGAGAAGTGGCTCTGTTCAGCACGTGACAATTCCTTGGGAGAGCCCAGAACCAAAGTACAGTAATTTAGCTCTGCATAGTTGGAGAGCCCCCTTGGATGGCGGAGAATGTACAGTATGCCACACACTTCTTACTCCTAGCTTGGGACCAGATGTGACGATCCTTTAAATGCAAGCCAAGCTGGAGAACTGGAGCTCATGACTTCAACTTAACACGTTTCGGAATGGCAGAAGAGCCACAGGACAAGCCTAGATCTACAGTGTAGACGATACCAAGGAGTTTTCAACTTGATATTGGCTGTTAAAGAACGAGAAGCTCAGCAGCTCTAGTTAAACAACAACAGAAATCGCGTAAATGGAACAAGATTCTCTCATTAAAATACATGTAAAATAAGGGGAACCTGTTCTATCAATGCCGTATATATATATATATATATATATATATTTATATATATATATATATATATATATATATATATATATATATATATATATATATATATATATATATATATATATATATATATATATATATATATATATATATATATATATATATATATATAAATAAATAAATACATGAAATAATAAACAGTTGAAACAGTATATACCCTTCATTTGAAATAAATGTGCATAAAACAACATAGACCATTTTATTTTCACTTCATTCAACGAGTAATGGGGTGGTGAGTGATCTGAATGAGAAGCAGGCGATACAGCAAAGAATTGTTTCATGGTGTCTGTCACAGAGAGTTATGATCATTAAATTCTCTATATAGTCTTCTTTTCTTCACCTGTGTCCTCTGTTTTATTATCACTCTTTTATCCTTTTTGTAATTTTTCGCATTCGTTCGTTTGCGACTTAAACATTACTATTTTCCCATTCAAACTTTCGCCGAGTGTCTGTTCTCATTTAGAAACGCACTAGTGATGTTATTACGTAGATTCCAGGCTCGGGAGGTTATTGCGTAGTGGACGAAACTGTGAATATTCGCTTTCGCCAGACCTATAGGCGACATTTTGTCTGCATTTTCACCTGCCACAACGAGTTGCATCGGCTGAGCGCTCAGGTGAGGCGCGATAACCGACATCTCCTCGGCGCAGTTTGAGACATTTGTCTGGAAATCCCAGCTGACAAGACACTCACTGTTGGCCCTGGTCAGCGTGAGGTGTGAAAACGCACGAGTGTCAGTTCATGGTAGTCTTCTAGTTTATGTAAGGTGTAAGAATGAGAAGGGGAGATTATTTCGTTTTGCGAAATAAGTTGGGACCCCTTTGTCTGGTAATAGATATAACCAGAATGTTAAACTTTATTTTCATTCAGTCCTCAAAATTCGCAGTAGACAGGTTGCTCGTGAATAGAATATGCTGTATAGCGAAGTTTCTCAGTTTGTTTCGACAATTTGTCGAACTTCTAGACTTCAATAAATATATCAGCGTATGATTCTAAAGTTGTGCGACCACCTGTAGTTCTGTGTTGAGGTAAATATATATATATATATATATATATATATATATATATATATATATATATATATATATATATATATATATATATATATATATAGATATATACATATATATATATATATATGTATATATATCTAGATTTTGTGAGTGATTAAGTGATAATCGCTTATTTCATATTTCACTAGTTAGATTTGGTGCAGAGTGCTTAATTTATATAGTCTGTATTATTTTATAGTGACGAGTTACAGCGGAAAACATAAATTATAATTTCTAGCTTAAACTCAGTCGGCTATTAATGAATTAAATTTAACTTCTAAATAATCAGACGAGAGAATATATTTTAAAACTAACTTATAAATGCTAGATGCCTCATGAGTGTTGACGGAATACGTATGTATTCCTAATTCATGATGATGGATTTATATATATATAACTTATTTTACGGGAAGTTTAAACGTCAAGTCAAGCTTTATGCTTGCAGTTCAAAACGTAAGTTATATTGAGTACATAATATGTAAACTATTTCATATGTGTTTTTCTATATTCAGTGAATACTGGGGTAACCCAAATTTTGCCGGCGTTTAGTACAGAGACATACCTGTGAGAAACATAAACATTTTATATCTTTAACCACGTGGGTTTTTTCAAGTACCACCTGTCTGACAGTGCGTCTGCCTTCAGAGATAGACAGAATACCAATCCCACTAACAGTTTTTTTATTTAAAGAATAAATGTTTATACTGGGCCTTTGAGGCAGATCATATTCTCCTCGAACTCTGTGGTGAGGCTACTTTGTGGCGAGAATAATTACAGAAATCTAAAACATTAACTTTCCGACATTGTTGACAAAGTGTGTGGTGAACCTAGATTATCTGTTGAGAGAAGTTGTCCACCGGTCATCTCCCTAATTAAGGGAAAGCTCGTGTTCTGACACTGTGTGCCCGTTTAAGCTTAATTCTTACCTCGTGAGTCAAGTGACACTAACTTTAGTCTGAAATAACTATCGCATGAAGCAGACGCTCCCCGGATCCATTTTGATGAAACCAACAAACAAATCTGCAGAGCTGGGATCCGCTTCATTAAACGACAGAAACAGATAAAAAGTGGGTGAGTGTCCCGAAGTTTGCGCCAGATGGCGAACAACAGCACGAGTTTAGGTAAGGTTGTGTGAGTCAGGGCCCTGATGAAAGAACCGAGTGAAAGTAGACTGAAGAATGTTCTTTGTTTGAGTCACTCATGTTGTAACTTTCTTTATGCAAGTTATTGCTAGCTATATTTTCCCTTAGAATAAAGCAGAGTACAAAGTCTGTCCACACCTTAAAAGGGGGAAACCATAGACTCAATCATATGTATCTGTAACTCTTTGGGGTTATCACTTTCTTCTAACGGGACTGTGAGCTATATATATCCAGGGGAAACCATTACAAACGGGTTTATCACTATTGTAGCATTCCTTGATTTTTATGACTATGTGTACATGCTTTTGATGTATTTTATATGTTGTGATGTAAGTTTACTATGATAATTAAACTATACCTACATTTATTTCAGTGTGGTGGTCAGTTCGTTCCCATAATATCTATATAATCCTTGTTATAGTTTTCCCACGTCTGTGTGAATAACTGTCGTCACTTGTATGTGCGGGCACGTGAGTGGATAGAGATATATTAATATATACATAATTTTTTATAAACTGTCTGACTCCTCTGGATCTGTTGTAGAAGATAGGCGGAACGAGAGAGAGATTCTCGATTTCCGGGACAGCTTCTATAAATTTCTACCATCTCACTCGTGGAAATCTATTTCTATTTACTACCTCTCACTGTGACTATCAGTTATTCTAATCTATTCAGAAGGGACCAACCCAAGTCTTAATTTTCCTATCAAAAATCTACGACAGTGTCCAGAGCTATGAGTTTGTGACTTTTCTTTGCCCACAGAGGATTTCTTGGTAGGAAGCAGCACATTCTGTAATTTTCTTCCTAATCATAAATCTTCTGTCCATGTTGGGATCATTTTGTTCAAAGATCATAAGGCAGGCTTCAAGAAGTTGGAAGGCCTCCTTTAATCGTTTCCCTTTAGGTTGGCTGCCTGGTGGTTTTTGCTCGCTAGTACAAGTTGCTGCGTCTTTTTCTTCTTCTGTGTTGATTTTTTCAAGCGCCAAACCTCTTCATTGCTCTGTTTTACTTTCTGAGATTCAAGCAAATTTATAATTTCACTTTCGTCAACTCCATCTAAACCAGCTCTTAAAGCCATTCTGACACTATCCTTACTAGATGTGGTACTATTGTCATCAACGCAAACGCCTTCAGTCAATAAGGGCACCGTTTTTTTTCCACGCACCGTTCGCGCATCGCCGCGGAACTTCATTCCATTCAGTCTTAATTAGCGAAAGTGCATTTTTAATAATGAATGCTTTCCAAAAATCTCTCCCAGAAATATTCAACCTGGCACCATCTTGCTCTCACGCGACCGTTGGCAGATAAAATACCTACTGTAAAACTGTCTAAATAACGGGTCTCGTAACTTCGAGTTTGGCGCGATGGCCGTGTTCGAATAAATGAAGCACGCGTAAACACAGTATTACCTTTATATTCAAATTTTGCAGTGTTCGAAGGAGAAGAGATACATGGAAGTACGTTAGCTGGAATGGGTTTGACACCTCGATAGAATAACGCCTAGTCAGCTGCAATGATAAGCTTTCAACTACAAAAGATCTAGCGACTGCAAGGCAAGGGGATAGATCTACATTTTCCTTGATCCTTGGTCGCTGTCAGCGTCTACCAAACCTGGTGGTGTCTTTTAGGGTAGCAACAAACTCTGTCTACTTTGCTCGGTCTGTGACCATCCTTAATACTAGGGCCCTACTTTGGTTCATGTTTTGCATCCTAGCTTTCACAGTTCTCCGCCAAGTTCCTGGGGTCAATAACATGTCAGTTATTGTAATGGTTTCAGGGTGTATTCTATGGACATGACTAATCCAATTTCAGAATCTACCATTTTTAATGCCGAGTATATCTTCTTGGTTGCTTTAGGTAAAGTTTTATTTATTGTGGATGGTGTTCGGCCAAGAAATTGGGGGGGGGGGGGGGGGGGGGGGGGGGGGGGGGGGGGGGGGGGGGGGGGGGGGGGGGGGGGGGGGGGGAAAGCTTTAGCCAGATTTGAATGGAAAGATGAAGAACATTTCTTTTCCTGTTGCAAACAAGTGGTAGATAATATTAAAAAAACAACAACAAACAAACACACAAAGGAACTGCGCTAGGGAAGGTGACATACTTCATGGCATGATCCAGCACTTGCATCGGCACAGGACGCTATACGACAGAACTGGTAGGAACAATCTCACCTAAACAGAGCAGCAGGAATGTGAAGTAACAGTAACAGAAAGTGGACATGGCGCAGCTTTCACTACACGCGTGAACAAACACGGCCTGTCCCCTCTTTGTTGATATTCTTCGGTTAAAACATTGGCCAAGTCCTGGAGGCGTCGCACTTAAATTTAGACTGTTTTGCTATTTCTGCTGCAGAAACAAAACATCAACCCAGCTCTACTGGCGCCCTGTTCCTTTCATGTCTGCCCACAACGCCCTTGTCCATGTACTTTTAGGCTTCCCTCTATGTATTTTACCGTGTGCATTCCAGAACAAACTGCTGCCTTGTATTATTATCAGCTGGTTTTCTTTTTGTGTGCCATTTTAACGCCATGGTTTTCTACTCAAATTTTTTTTTCATAGTTCTTTCCATCAGGTCTACATTTGTTATCAATTCTGTCCCCAGTTCTCGTCTTCCTGTGTTTTTTGGTCGGCCATTACCTCTCCTGCCATGGAGATGATTCCAGAACAAGGATTGCCGTTAATGCTATCAAACGATTTTCCGAATGTGTGTGCTAATACAATGGCAGCGTCATCTTCTCATCTCTTGTTCCACTGGCACGTGTCTGGTCCTTGTCACCAGTTCCACATTAGTGATCGTGTCACAAGTTCCACATGTGGGATCTTGTCACCAGTTCCAGATTAGTGATCTTGTCATCTGTTCCACATTAGTGATCTTGTCATTAGTTTCACATTAGTGATCATGTCATCTGTTCCACATTAGTGATCTTGTCATCTGTTCCACATAAGTGATCTTGTCATCTGTTTCACATTAGTGATCTTGTCATCTTTTCCACATTAGTGTTCTTGTCATCAGTTCCGCATAAGTGATCTTGTCATCTGTTCCACATTAGTGATCTTGTTGTTAGTTTCACATTAGTGATTATGTCATCTGTTCCACATAAGTGATCTTGTCATCTGTTCCACATTAGTGATCTTGTCATTAGTTTCACATTAGTGATCATGTCATCTGTTCCACATAAGTGATATTGTCATCTGTTCCACATTAATGATCTTGGCATCTGTTCCACATTAGTGATCTTGTCATAACTTCCACATTAGTGATCTTATCATCAGTTCCACATTTGTGATCTTGCCATCAGTTCCACATTAGTGATCTTGTCGTCAGTTCCACATATGTGATCGTGTCATCAGTTCCACATTAGTGATCTTGTCATGCCATTTTAGTCCAATACTACTCAAGCACCCATTCATTAAAGTAGGTAGCTTTGTGGTTGTTGTTTTTGTTGTTCTGGTTGCCCCAGAGTCATACAATAGGACTGACTTGACATTTGAGATGAAAATTCTTGTTGTTGTGTGTGATGATATCCGAGATTTCACCGTTCAAATTATAGCATCTAGTTGTTTGTAGGTATAAAATAACATAGGAAATACCGCGCCACCAAAATACTAGTTTTATTTCTCGGTTTCTAAAGGGTTAACGCGTAAAACACCGATAGTTGAATAAATGCCAATGTGACGTCACAGACTTGCAAGCCTTACCCAAAACGCACGCGTGAATGTTAGTATCGTTAGAAATAGTGTATTTCTTGGAAAAGACAAGGGAGAGAGAGGGGGAAATGCATAGACCCTGTTTGAATTCTGAAACTGAAACTAACTGTCCAAATCGAACGATAGGAAAAATAAAGACTAAAAATGAAGATTAAAATGCTACAAATGCGTTATTAAATATATAATATGCGTTAGTCTAAATATATTAGCGTAATGTAGAAAGAAAGATATGTTATTTGAATAAATATAAAGGAAAGACGAAAATGGTAAAAATAATAGCCAGAAGTGTAAAACCTTATGCAGTAGATGACAAAACGGTAGACTAAGTAAATATTTTCGTTGAGTATTAAAATGACTTAGATAATACTAGCGATATGGCAGAATGAAGACAGATATAGACGTGCATGGGGCTTCTTTACTGATGCTGGCCATATTAATGGGTGTCTCCTGATATGAAAATTGTAGGTTAACTTTTTGAAAATAGACGCGTAGGAACGGAAGTCACCTGATTGGTTGCTGAGCATAACTAAGAAAGTGAAATAAATACCCAGGAAGACGAGCGTTCCTTGCCACTTTCAAATTAAATTTTCTCATGTAAAGTTAATAACGTTTACAGACAAGTGTGATCAGATGCCTTAGCTGTTCTGTTATTCAGCAGAAGATCTTGTGTGACCATTTATGACCTGTAATTAACTTACATAGTGAAAAAATTCGATATTTCGGTAAGACCAACATTTATATCCTTATTATTGTATTTGAAAATGTGTTTGCCATATTGATTAAGAATTAATATTTGAAGGGGAGAGTCCCAGTCGTACAAGTGCCATTTCAACATGTTACGTAAACTCATTAAATGGGGTTAGATAATCTTATAGCTTCATGTAAAAGCCCTACAGCTTTACTTGTACTTTGGGAGATAAAAGAAAATATATATAATTATATAAGGAGTAAAGCCAACATCAAACTTTGTGTTGTTTCACCGAGTTGCTAAGAAAGATATTATCTTTGTAGGGAAAGAACGTAATAAAATCCTTACAGTTTTACTTGAAAGTTGGGATTAAAAAAGAATTAATAAGGTAAAAGACTTAAAAGAATAATGTTTGAGTTATAGCCAGAAAATCACTGGCCAGCTTTATGTAATACATGTTATTACCTGAATGTATTTATGAAATTATAATATTGTGTTAGGACTAGGAAGGTGTAAAAACATATGTTTGAGATATTTAATGATGAATAGAGCACTCTACCAGATGGGGACAATAAATATATGTGTATTATTTTCTGATTTTTGACTTGTTGATGCCTGTATACCTGTTAAGAACGGAGATAGGTCAGAATATGATTTTGAGGGAAATTCATCCTCTCCTTCCAGAGTTTCTGGGTGAGAAACTGAAGTGAGCCAGTCACGTTGTTGTTCAACCCTGGTACCTATTTTGAGGCCATACGATTTGAGGGCCCTACCTTATCTTGAATCCTGAAAGCTGAGCAGTGCAGTGAGCAGGAAGATTTATAACCAGGACATCGCAGAATTTTCTACACCTATCTACAGATAAGGCCTTGTGTTTTGGGGCCATGTTGATTCACTGACTTATCCTCCACCACCGATTATATCAACAAGATTTTAAAAGCATGATGACAATATTGATCCCCCAAATATGTGCTTAATTTTGAAAGAGAGTATTACACTAAGAACACTTCCTAGTTCAGGAAATAATAGACTCTAATAATTAAACTAGTTTGTGTGTAAATATATCTTGACGTTTAATCTTTTATGAATCAACTCAATTATAATTAATACATTTGTAAAAAATTGTTCAAACCAAAATTCAATAGGGAGTTGGGAGCCGCGCTAGCGTAGTGGTTACAACACCGCTCTGGCGACCGGGTGATACAGGATCAAACCCGGGCGACGGCATTTGAGGTTTCGTCGACCGGGATTTGGACTGGATTAACTCGAGACCTGGCGAGGACATTTGAAGGAGTGTCGTCGACCAGGGACTGGCGGCTCCTGAGCCGACCCAGCTGCAATGGGTACTTCCGAAATCGGCGAGTATTTGCCTGAATGGCGAGGGACATTTGTCTCTGTACAAGAAATAAAGGGATACTCACGTAAAATCAATGTCAGGTTAGACATAAATGATAACCTGAGATTTCGCCTCGAGTATTAGCGGGCGAACGAAAAAAAAAAAAAAAAAAAAAAAAAAATAGGGAGTTGTTTACTTAATTGTTTATTAACCTTAAAGTGTGGTTGTTGTTATTTTCTTCACATACATTGCATATACCCTAGACACGTAGCTACACAACACCCATACATCAGAACATATAAATTGGGGATAATATACATAGCGGGTGGTAGTCATTGGTGGAAGCAAGACAGGTTCCCTGACATATATTTAGAAATTAAACTACCTCAGGGGCTTGCATAGCTGACTTCACATCTGCTACACAATTATATACATAACTTATATCGACCCACCACATTGTGTTAGGCTTGATTTATTTTGATTTCCATATATCTTCCAATGCAGTGAAAGCTCCATTCCGTCTTGAGGTCTGACAACAGTAATACAATTTCAAGATAATAGCTCGAATATTCAACCTGTTACATGCAAATTAAAATTTGATCTCGGGGAGAAAAATAACTTTCAGTGTGAAGATTACCAAAGAATTATGTTTGTATGACACGAAGCTCCACCCAACGCCAGCTGTCGATAACCTGTGTATGTGAGGACTTGGCTACCACAAGGCAGAGAAAAATTACACTTAGCGTGAAATTTACCGTGAGACAGTCACAATTTACACCCAGATTGGAAGCTTTAACTTAAGGCAGTCAAAAAGTACTCTCAGATTGATATTTAACATAAGAGAGTCAAAAACTACTCTCAAACTGAAATTTAACTCAAGACAGTCAAAAATTACTCTCAGATTGAATTTTAACTCAATGCAGTCAAAAATTACTCTCAGATTGAAGTTTAACTTAAGGCAGTTGAAAATTACTCCCAGACTGAAGTTTAACTCAAGGCAGTTAAAAATTACTCCCAGACAGAAGTTAACTCAAGGCAGTCAAAAAGTACTCTAAGGTTGAAGTTTAACTCAAGGCAGTGAAAAATTATCCTCAGATTTAAGTTAACCCAAGGCAGTCAAAAATTATTCTCAGATTGAAGTTTAACTTAAGGCAGTCACAAATTAAGAACATCATGAAGTTTTAACTCAAGGTAGTCAAAAAGTACTCTCAGAGTGAAATATAACTCAAGACAGTCAAATATTACTCTCTGATTGAAGTTCCACTCAAGGCAGTCAAGCATTACTCTCAGATTGAAGTTAACCCAAGGCAGTCAAAAATTACTCTCAGGTTGAAGTTGAACTCAAGGCAGTCGAAAATTACTCTCAGATTGAAATATAACCAAAGGCAGTCAAAAATTACTCTCAGATTGAAATATTACCAAAGGCAGTCAAAAATTACTCTCAGACTGAAGTTAACCCAAAGCAGTAAATAATTATTCTCAGATTGAAGTTTAACTCAAGACAGTCAAAAATTACTTTCAGGTTAAGTTTAACTTAATTCAGTCAAAAACTACTCTCAGATTGAATTTTAACTCAAGACAGTCAACATTACTCTCAGGTTGAAGTTGAACTTAAGGCAGTCGAAAATTACTCTCAGGTTGAAATATAACCAAAGGCAGTAAAAAATTACTTTCGGTTGAAGTTTAAATCAAGACAGTAAAAAATTATTCTTACATTGAAATTTAACTCAAGACAGTCAAAAATTACTCTCAGCTTGAAGTTTAACTCAAGAAAGTCAAAAATTTCTCTCAGGTTGAAGTTGAACTCAAGGCAGTCAAAAATTACTCTCAGGTTGAAATTTAACCCAAGGCAGTCAAAAATTACTCTCAGGTTGAAGTTGAACTCAAGGCAGTCAAAAATCACTCTCAGAATGAAGTGAACCCAAGGCAGTCAAACATTATTCTCAGGCTGAAGTTTAACTCAAGGCAATCAAAAATTACTCTCAGGATGAAGTTAACCCAAGGCATCAATAATTACTCTCAGTTTGAAGTTAACTCAAGGCAGTTAAAAATTACTCACGGATTCAAGTTAACCTAAGCAGTCAAGAATTACCCTCAGGTTGAAGTTAGCCCAAGGCAGTCAACAATTACTATCAGATTGAAGTTTCACTCAAGGCAGTCAAAAAGTACTCTCAGGTTGAAGTTAACCCAAGGCAGTCAAAGATTACCCTCAGATTTTAGTTAACCCAAGGCAGTCAAAAATTACTCTCAAATTGAAGTTGAACTCAAAGCAGTCAAAAATTACTCTCAGGTTGAAGTTTAACTCAAAGGAATAAAACAAAATTCTAACATTCCTGAACAAAATCCACAGTTACCTCTTAGAAATAAACAACACATGCTGGCCAGATGGCAAACATTTCACAGAATGTCTGACCAAACACAATCTTCGTCCACTGAACTAGGAAACTGGCTAATGATTCAAACAATAATAGAACCCCAAGCTTAACTATTCTCCTTTTACAAGCGATCAGATTCAACAACTTTTGAGATTGTCAATAAAAAAAGAATTTACAGGGGCATTGGCGAGATGAAGGATAACCTCTCTCTCCCCTAACTTTTTCTTTCAAACGTCTTTTAAAATATTTTGCATTCAGACCGAGCATCACTATCACGTTCCGCGTTTTATGGCGTTGTCAATCACGTCTTTCTACAATTTTCGGGCGAAGGAAAATATAGGTAGGGTAGGAACCATAAAAGGTAAAGGTCGTCTCATAGCGAATACTGACGTAGGGGAGTGAAGTGTTAGAGATTTCCCTATACTAGGTCCAGCATCGTGAGGTGGGGTGACCAGTTCCCTTCCTCGCTGCCTTTCCCTTCCTGAACTCAAGAGCAGACTCAGAAACCCATTTACAGCTGGGCAGACAGCAGCGTGATGCGAACCCTGCACCTCTGCCACGAGAGACCAGCGGCTTAATCCGTGGGGTGCGCCTCCTCAGGGTGGTATCTCCCAGAAAACGTATTGCAGTTGCTATCTCACGGGATACCGTTCTAAACTTTGAATCAGAGTATATACGAGGGGCGTTCAGAAAGTAATGCACCACATCGTTTTCCTCAGCTAATAATAAAGATAGAAGCATGAAATTTTACACACTTCAAATATGGCATGTGCCAATTGTGTGCACCAAATTGCACCGCAACCGGCCAAATAATACGACTGCATTAAACCGTTGAAATGGAGCGTTTTAGCAACTTGCGTTATAAACAGCGAATTGTGATAGAATTTCTCGTTGCAGAGAAGGAAACTGTTGTGAATATTCACAAGCGTCTATGTGATGTGTATAGAAGTTTTGCAGTCGACAGGAGTACAGCCAGTCGCTGGGTTCAGAGAATCAAAGAATCAGGAAGTGGAGATACGGAGCTGCTTGATCGGCCGCGCTGTGGACGTCCTGCAACAGCCACCAACGCAGAAATGTTGAAATGCGCTGAGGGCATTATTCTTACTGATAGGCGAATCACTACTCAACAATTGGCCTTACAGCTGTCAGTCAGCATTGGTAGTGCAAATGCAGTTATAAAAACTCTCGGATTTTCTAAGGTTTGCGCAAGATGGGTTCCTCGAAGTCTCACAAATGACCACCGATTGCAAAGGAAAGAAATTTCTTCTGAATTGTTGGAGCGTTTCAATGCTGATGAATAGAACTTTTTGGCTAAGATCGTTACAGGTGACGAAACCTGGGCACATGATTTTGAACCTGAGACAAAAAGACAGTCAATGGAGTGGCATCATCCGAAATCACCAAGAAGAAAGAAATTCAAGACAATTCCTTCAGCTGGAAAGGTCATGATCACTGACTTTTGGGACATTGAAGGTGATTCTTGTGGACGTTATGCCAAGAGGAGAGACAATCAATTCGCTAGCTTACATTAAGACATTGAAACAACTCAATCAACGTTTTCGCAGAGTTTGACCGCACAAGAATCCAGCAGACCTGCTTCTCCTTCACGACAATGCGCGACCTCACACAAGTGTGGCAACACGGGAAGCAATCACCAAATTGGGTTGGACTGTACTACCCCATCTACCCTATAGTCCCGATTTGGCACCCTCTGATTTTCATCTGTTTGGTCCACTTAAAGATGCACTCTGTGGGACAAGGTTTGAAGATGATGAAGCAGTGATTCATGCAGCGAAGAAATGGCTACATGATCAAGACAAAATCTGGTACGGGCTAGGAATACATGCACTTGTTTCGCGCTGGCATAAAGCCGCACAAGTTGATGGGGATTAAGTTGAATAATACCGATATTTACATGACATATCCATGTATGTAGTGCATAAATTTCATGCTTTTTTAATAAACAGCTCCTGAGAAAAACGATGTGGTGCATTACTTTCTGAACGCCCCTCGTAGATTCTTAGTACGTATGTGCGTATGAAACGAAATGCCACTCACCGCCACCTTTTGATGACTTGTGTATGTGAGGACTTGGCTAGAAATAAACTCCGTGTAGTAACATATTGAAAGGGAGGCATTAAAGAAGAGTTGGCCACTCGAAAAACAGCAGCTGGGAGACTTTTTCAGGCCGTAAATCGAGGATTCCTCAGGAAGAGAGAGGTTGGTAAGAAAACTAAGATGGCTGTATACCGCTCCACCTATGTCCCAGTCTTGACATATGGATGCGAGTCATGGGCAATGACTACAACCCACAAAAGCCAGATCCAAACCTCAGAAATGAGGTATCTGAGGAAGGTGGTTGACGTAACAAGAAGAGACATGACAATCTTTGAAGAATCGAGTACTAGAATGGAACCAGGCCAGGAGGAAGACAGCCGATAGGATAGTCTGGCGCTCTCTCTTCCAAACCTCTACACCTCACGGTAGAAGGGGAACGACTAAGTAAGTAAGTAAGTAGTAACATATTAATTATGTCTTAAAAGTTGTCACGTGCTGGCCTTCAAAACATGGATATTCTGCTTAGATAGCACAGACTTGACTGGCTTGGCCATGTCCGTCGCATGGAAGATGGTCGCATCCCCAAATGTATGTATCATATATTCACTCTCAGGAACATTATAGAGCAGTGCTCAGAATGGCAAATACAGCCGTACATTAATTTCGTTGATTTTGAAAAGGCTTTTGACAGCATACATAGGGACAGTTTGTGGAAAATACTGAGGGCTTATGGAATTCCAAGCTGCATAGTGTCAATCATAAAAAGCCTCTATGCCAACTTTACGTGTAATGTTGGGCAGAGCAACCTAACCTTTGAGGTAAAGACAGGAGTACGACAGGGATGCCCCTTATCAACCACTCTATTTTTAACAGTCATAGATTGGGTGATGCGCCAGACAACAAAGGGCAGTCCAAGAGGAATAAGATGGACTTGGTAAAAGAATAGCCGGGTGACCGCAGCTGAGGTTCAACGATGTGTGCAAGAGACATGAAGGTACTGGACATAAATCCAGCAGCCTGAAAGGATGAAGCTGTCGATCGCACCAACTGGCGATGCTCCCTACGGCACCACCTCAGACTGGGGGGAAAAGAAGCTCCCACAACAAGCAGAAGAGAAAGGAACATGTCGAAAAGAGCACTAGCAAAAAAAAAAAACAAAAAAAAATAAAAAATAAAACACACAGCTGAAGGCTATCACCTGAGGGGCAGTTATGACTGTCAGTTATGACTTTAGGGGGATACTAACTAAATTATGTCTTGATTGGTTCATTGATTAATTTAGGGTAGGACAGAAGTTGTGAACATAAAGTTCGTTCTCAGGGATGGTGTTCGGGCAAAGTATTAATATATACCTGGTTTAGATCGATAAAAGATCTAGATTATGTACTCGTACGTTTGAGCACGTGAATAGGTTATCTGATTAACTGATGTTTCGGGGCAAGCATCTTCAACAGCTTAAACAACAAACAAGAACCTAAGGACTGGGTGAAAACAAAAAATAAGGTCCTGGCTTCATTACCATTTTGCGTTCATATATTCAAAACCTGTGAGCTTTTTTTTTTTTTGTTCGCTGATGAGAGGCTTTTAATAACGAAATTGTATGTGTGTTTTTTAAATGTTCTTTTTAAGATTATTATTATTATCACTATTACTAGCAATAGCCCGTCAATAATGACGGAAGTAAATTCATTTTCATAACCCTCCACTCCCAAAGGAGCATAGGCCTCCAACAAACACATGCCAAGTCTTCCTGTCCTGTGCCATCTGCCCAAGTTCTTTCCGTGTTTTCCTCATAATTTTCACCTCTGTTTCCAGTTCTCTTCTCCATGTGTTTTTGGTCTACCTCTGCCTCTCTTTCCCTGTGGATTCCAGAACAAGGACTGCCTTGTAATGCTATCAACAGGTTTCCTCAATGTGTGTCGTATCCATCGCCAGCGTCTACTTCTCACCTCTTGTTCCACTGGCACTTGTCTGGTTCTTGTCATCAATTCCACATTTGTGACTTTGTCATACCATTTCAGTCCCTCTATTCTACGCAAGCACCCGTTTATAAAAGTCTGTGACTGTTTGGTTGTTGTTTTTGTTGTTCTCCATGTCTCAGAGCCATACAATAGGACTGACTTGACATTTGAGTTGAAGATTCTTATTTTCGTGTTGGGCTTGATGTCTCTTGTTCTCCATATGTTTCCCAATGCAATGAAAGCTCCTCTTGCTTTTTGTATTCTTATTTTGATATCAATGTCTGTCCCTCCAACTTTGTCTATATTACTTCCAAGATATGTGTACGATTCTACATCTTTTAGTGGTGTTTCTTCATGTTCAACCTTGTTATCATTTCTTGCATTTATTCTCATAATCTTTGTCTTTTCCCTGTGTATTTTCAGGCCGATTTGTTGTGAACTCTCATCGAGAATTTTCATTTTCTCTTGCATCTAATTATGGTTATGGGACAGAAGAGCCAAGTCATCTGCAAAATCCAGATCATCAAGCTGTTTAGTCAGATTCCATTTCTGTTGTGTGATGTCGATGTTTTCATAACCCAATCTATTGCCAGCAAGAAAAGAAATGGAGACAAGAGGCATCTCTGTCCCACTCCCGCCCCAATCCCAAACGGCTCTGCAAGCTGTCCCTCACGAAGAACTCTGCACGTCATATCCTCACAGGTCTTCTTTATTAAGTTAATGATCCCCATGGGAACTCCATAATGCCTCATCAATTTCCAAATTGTCAAATGCCCCTTCACAGTCCACGAATCCGATGTACAGCGGTGAACTCCACTCCAGACTGCGCTCAACTACCATTCTCAATGTGGCCATCCGGTCTGTACAGGATCTATCCCGTCGAAAACCCGCCCGTTCATCTCTCAGCCGCCTGTCCATGGACTCTTCTAATCTCTCCAGGATAATTCTGTTCAACACCTTTGCTGGCACCTATAGCAACACCATTCCTCTACAATTTGTGCACTCCTGTAAATTTCCCCTCTCAGGCAACTTGACCAGATAACCTTCCCTCCATTCTGCTGGTATTTCCTCTCTCTCCCAGACTTTGCCAAGTAGTTTGTATAATATCTCTGTAGAGGTATCAATATCTGTCCCGATGGCCTCTGCTGGAATGCAATCTGGACCTGCTGCTTTTCCATCTTTCAGAAGCCCCATGGCTTTCTCTATTTCTTCTCTACTTGGTCGTTCACAGCTGATCTGTAGCTCCTCCTCCGCTGGCTGGACGTTTGGGGGATTAGTTGGAGATGGTCTATTGAGAAGTTCCTTAAAATGTTCTGTCCATCTCTTCATTTGTTCTTGTATATTACTTAGCAATCTTCCATTCTTATCTTCTATGAGGCCATTTGCTTGCCTATATTTCCCTGTTAGCTTCCCTGTGCTGCTGTACATATCCCTCATATTCCCCCTGGCTGCAGCCTCCTCCGCCTCCCTTGCCAAATCATCAATACATCTCATCTTGTCTCTTTTGATGTTTCTTCTTACTTCTTTGTTTGCTTCTATGTACACTCCATGAGCCTTGGCTTTGGAGCTTCCGGCCTTGCTTCTGCCCAAATCTGCCCTCTTGTTTTTCCTGTCTTCTATCTTACTAATGGCCTCTGTTGTTATCCATGCTTTGTGCCGATGTTCTCTTTTTCTCAGTACTTCTTGACATGTCTCGTTCCATATATTTTTTACTTGTTGCCAGTGGTCTTCCGTATCTGTTTCATCTTCCAGCTGTTGGAGTACTGGGTATTTGTTGGATACTGTGATTGAAAAATTTTCTCTTATTTCCTGATTTCTCAGATATCCCACATTATACTGTTGTCTATAGCTATAAGCTGTTGTAAATTTCTTGAGTTTTAATTTTGTTTTAGCCAACAGAAGATGGTGGTCTGATACAACATCTGCTCCTGTACATACTTTTACATCATGCAATAATGACCTACACTTCTTGCCCATGCATATGTGATCAACCTGATTCTCAGTTCTGTGGTCTGGTGATATCCATGTTGCTTTATGTATCCTTTATGTGGAAATATGCTTCCTCCTATAGCTAGTTGATTTGAAGCACAGACGTTTGCTAATAGTTCCCCATTCTCGTTCATCATACCTAATCCATGCTTTCCCATGATTTCCTCAAAGCCGGTGTTGTCTGTTCCTATTTTCGCATTTACGTCCCCCATCAAAATTGTGATGTTCTTTCTTTTCTTATTGTCCAAGACATTTTGTAGTCTGGTGTAAACGTCTTCTTTCTCAGATTCTTCTTTATCATTTGTTGGTGCATAACATTGGATGATGTTTATATTTACTTTCGTTTTGGCTGATTTAAACCTTGCTGTTATAATTCGGGGTCCCATTGCTTCCCATTCTATAAGTGCCTTCTGTGCTTCCTTGGACAGCATTAGAGCCACCCCTTCACTGTGGTAGGCTCTTTCCTCCTCAAGTCCCGAGGACAACACCATTTCTCCTGTGATCAATCTCCTCTTCTCTACGCCTTTCCACCGTGTCTCGCAGAGACCCAGGATATCAATTCTGTAATTTGTCATTTCTGCTGCTACCTGTGCAGTTTTCCCTTGTTCACACAGTGCGAACATTCCAGGTGCCAATTCTGGAGATTTTCCTAGACGAAAAAAGGTTAGTCGGCAACCCTGACTCCTTTCGGCTTTCTCTAGGTTGCTGCATGCGCCTCCTTTCCAAAGGACCTTCTTCTGTCTTGGGCAGCTGAGTTGATTTATATTCTTTATTTGACTTGTCCATGTTTGTTGAAGTTTTTGTGGTAAAATGTTTTTTACGGGATGGAGTAACCAGCCCCATGCCCAACCCTCCTTAGTCGCTTTTTACGACATGCCTGGTAGGGTGCAGTGTTACTATTCTTTGCTCCCCTTTCGGGCCCCGGTAACACCCGGGTGCAGAAGAATATTGGTGATTTTTAATCATTTTCCATGAGCTACGCTGTGTACCCAGGAATTTGATTCTTCTGAGAGATTAACATTGGTGGGTGGACAGCGAAACAATGCGCCAGTTAATTTGCAGCCCACAAATGTACTTAGCAGAGTGTTGCGTCCTTTTTGGGTCCTTAACAGTAACAAAGTAGTCATGGGTCCTACTTCTGTTAAGAGGGTACGCATCAACATATGTGGTAAGAATATATTTGTAAATTAAATTCATCGCGCACGGAAACGAACATATTTGTGCATAAGTATTTTCGCGTTTTGTTGCTAAACAGTAGATGACGTAGTGACTTCAGAGAGATGTGATGGCTGGTTTAAAAGTCAGACGGTGGTCTGTTGTTTGAGCCCTAGATTGGGGTAAACCTCTGTTGATTTCTATCTGATACGGCCTTCCAAGTGGAAGCTATCGCCGTGATATTTTCACAGTAAGTTTTTGAAGTAAAAATGAATATAAAATGTATCTGACGATTTTTCGTCACAAAGTATCTAGTCAGAACATTCGTTTAGAATGTACTGAAATGGATTCGAGATAAAAGGGAAGTTGTGGATCCAGCCTGTTATTTTTGTCAAGTACGTGCCACTTGAAGGAACTGTATTACTTACGTAAATACAAATTATCATATATATTATTTCGCCGTCCTACGGAATTACGGCAAGATGTTGAGAGGTCAATCAAGTTGCGGACTTTGGATTTTAAGTGCACTGATTACTATGATGCCTCAATTATGATGGTGGGATATTGTCGTGGAATATTCTAATCCACATATATAAATTATCAAGTAAATATAAAGCCTAATAAATACATATAATAAATAAAGGAAGAAGAATGGTAAATAACAGTGCTGTCACAAAGACTGTACTCGAAATCCCCTTGTTTTCTACTGCGTAAGCAAAATGGTAACGTTTCACGTCGATATTAAAGGCTTTCTGCAACATACACGCGTTTCCCAAACACACAATAAAATGTGCTGCCTTTCTAAGAAAAACCTTGAAATATGCAAGTTGACCTAAATTTTAAATTCCATTCATGTCTTTTTCTACACTGCGTTACCAAAACGAACGAACAGATGGACAAAAGGATAAAGAGAGAGGGGAGGGCTGAAAATCAGGAACGCATGCAACACGCGTCGCGCGATACACAAATGCTGCCATCACGCGTGTAAGTCTACATGCACTAATTTTTTTTCAGACGGACAGTGATAAAATACACTACCCTTTCCCAGAGTTAGGTTTATAAATCATAAAAACGCTTATTAGGAAAGATAACAATAGATGGGTTTACGGTTGAAAACATAACAGTACCCAGACATCACATCTTCGAAACAGGAGGTAGAAAATACATATTTTGAACGCAGCCACGTAGCTCCTTTAAATTAGTATTTTTGGGTTCCTTAGGGCTTGCTGACGAATAATATGTAAAACGTTACGCAAATAGTCCAGGAATTAATAAATTATAACCAAAATAAAATAGTGGGGATGCCTGACAACACAAAATCATTTCTGCTCATAAAATTTTTTATAACGTGTTTGAAAAAAACCTTACGTTACATAAATAGCCTACCATGTAAACTCCCAATTGATTGGAGCGCAACAAATGAAAGCCTAACCACGATTGGTCGTACTATAAATACTATCTTTCGTTGTTAGGGGAAACGGGGAAAGGTAACATTTTTTCAAACACTTGTCGAAACGGGGCTCATTGGTCAGACTCGCTGATATACACACTTGGGAGCGTTAGTTCGAAACCACTTGTTTAAATAAGCTTGATAAAGCATCAGTGCGTTGAAGCCACCTTATATTTTGCTAAATAAAAGCCTGGACGATAAGCAGATGGAAAATTGTGCCAGTTTGTGCCAGAATTCATTGCTAATCAACGTATCTGTGTTTATTCGTATGAAGTGTGGGACAGTGGTCTTGATGGTACTGAGCAGCACCTAGTCAGAGCTTTGCTGAATCCAGTGTCGGACAGCATACTCCTTGGTCCTTTTAGCTATCAGTGAGGTGTCTCCAGAGCCCAGAGGAGAATTCGAGCAGAGGAGTCCTTTCCTGCCGCCATCACGCCAGATAAGCTAACATGGCCAGCTGAGCTCAACATTATGTCCCCTCATCTTGAACTGACTTTGTAAAATTAACATTAAGAGGGGAATTTACTTGTCTTAAAATCAGGAACTGTGATCATCTCCAATACTAGTCCCTAAAGACAAACTATTGAAGTCATGATGACAAATACCAACAGAGCTTGAACAAAACAAAACCAGTATTACCTCATTTTACTACTACACAACTGACACACATAGAACATTGGTAATAATATATGTCACTACAATATTCATATTAAATACATTCTGTACATAACTTGTAATTTAAATTGATTGTGATTCCTGGTTCCCTTGTATTGAATCAGGACACATATTCATTCATGCCAGTAATGAATACATATTGTTATTTGAAAAGTTACGAGTGACTTCTTTAAGATATTCTCATAGAGTGTTATATGTATGTGAGTGTCACAGTGTTGTTAATAGTAGTGGATTAAATTAAATTGTTTATCTGTCTGTTGTTGTGACTTACACTTCACCATACTCATACCCTAGACACATAACGTAGCATCACACTATTCCAGAATAATTCTGACTGAGATATATAGATATGTGGTAGCAAGTAAGGTTATATATATTACACTACTCTTATTAGATATATATACCTTCACAGCTGATCTCAGTCAGTACACTAAGTCCCCTATAAATATTTATAACATCCCACTTCACCACAGATATCCTGTATTTATATTGTTGATGAGGCCAATTTGATGATGGGATTTTATTTGATGAATTGCATACCTCATGACCATAAGATGTACGTCTGCCCTTGAAAGGTCAGCCGTTATAAAATTATAAGTCGTTCAAGCTCATGAACTAAATTTACCTGATCATCCATGAACACTGATGCTGTATTTACAATGTACTGTCGTATGTATATTAATATGACTGTCCTGAGGCTACAGTTCGAAACAGTGATAATATATGGACATTGCTGCATGTGTATTAACCTGTAACCGTCAAATAACAGAGGATGTATACTCTGTCTGTCTCAACGTACGTCCAACGTGAGTGTCCAATAAACTGTGTGTAACGTAAACCAAGAGTTCCAGTGTGCTTAATTTGGCACTGGTATTAGTTGACGTGCCCTGTTCAAGTTCCTGTTGCCTGATTGCCACACAACTTAACTACATTCGCGTGTCAGCACCAGGTAGTAGTCATTCACCACAAAAACACTGCTACACAGAGGCATTTGTTTTTATTTTGTCTAAGAGATCGTGGTACTAAGCTATTAGACCGTTCGAGGGACGAAGCTTTCAGACTGTGAAGTGACATCATCACAAAAGAATAGACAAAAACCAAGGCTGCAGGACTCGCTCATACAAGCTAAGTGCTAACTAACAGGCACAAGCAAAAGGAAAGAATTATTCTTTAAATTTAAGTCCTCAAACCAAATCTCGATGGCGAGAAATTCTATTTTCATCTAAAATTCACTTTCATTCTATTTATTTTAACCTGTTAAAACTAATTGATTATTAAATGTGTTACATGTTATTTTAAAACATAACAATCATAGTTGATTCAGTTATAATGTGTGAAAGCAAACTAATGAGGAAGACTATTATATATATATATATATATATATATATACTTCTATAGAGCTACTTCTTGTAAACGGGAACTTCGCTGGATTTACACCAGCTGGGTGCTTGAACGGGCTATATAACCATTGCTTAAATCTTCATAAAAGGTGGCGGACCAATATAAGTTACCAATTTGCTCAGCCAATGCAGCATTGTTCTTGACTTTGGAAATAGCTTATGAACACTCCCTTCAGATAGAAGCGCCTTTACCCTTCTATCTACAACTCTGCCAAGAGTAATCTTGTGCTAAGGTAGACACCTTTGACGACTTTTTAGATACTCTTGAGTTTTGACCACTGTTTGACCACTTCTGCAAAGCAGGGGAAGCAATCCGTGACATCTATATCCTCGCTAACATTCACTGAATGAAAGTGGTGGTGGGGGGGGGGGGGGGGAAATCCCGTTACACGCCAATTGAGGCATATTGGGATTATGGTGTTAGGCCCATATTGTCTTGGCCATACGGCACACTAGGGATGATATAGTCATCATGCCGGCCGCCTTAACCTCCCAAGAGTTGCTCTGGTACCCAATTCATAATGCTGGGTCGACCCTGGAGCCGTTTGCGGTCTAAAAAAATCCCACCTCAACTGGGGAACGAACGATGGACCACCTAGCTAGGAAGCCATTGCACTAACCACTTCGCTACTGAATACACATGAAATAAATATCACAACTAAGATCGATAACCCGTACTTGACTTATAAGTTTTGTAATTTTATTAACTCCCATAAACGAAATAAAATAAAATAAAATTACAAAAGGTCAATTATCTGATTTTACTCCAGACACAAAATTGTTGCCCCTGGCTATGAGGTTAAGTATTGAATAGACAGGACCTAACGATGAGTTCTAATGTTACTAAGACTCATCACTTTATGTCATAAAATAAGAGTTAATTCTCTTTATTTTTACGTTTATAATAAATATAAAAAGATAATGTTTTTACGTTTTGGGGGTTGGAAGTGGCTTACAGGTATGACTTCCGCCTCGAGTTCTAAAGGTACTGGGTTCGATTCCATGTAGAGGGAATATAATTTATGGAAATTCCTTTTTTCAGAACAATTTGTCCTAATGATGTCATACTTCCCACTGGTACCCTATAGGTAGTGAAATCGGATGACTAGCCTTCTCGGATAAGGGCAAAAAAATAGGAGGCCCCCTGTGCAAGTGGTGGACGTTAAAAATCCCACGGCAATTGGAAATCGTAAAGAGTAGGCCATAACGCCGCTGCCTTGGCAAAAATTTAAAAATTAGAAACCTACCCACCATAAAAATATTTGTAGAATGTGTGATTCCTATATACACATATTGGGATTCTCGCCGGTGCTACAGAGTTCGTGCACTGTGCTGAGATCCTCCTTGTGTGATCTAAGGGATGAGATCGGAGCACTGATGGAGTTGTCCGTGTGCAACGAAGATAGTCCTTAAAACTAAACCCAAAAGCAAACCGAACTTTATTGACGTTTGTTTCATATACATTAGTTGTGTATGAGTGAAGATATAACATTTTAACAATAGGAACTGACTTTTCACTCACCCTGAACTTCATCGTTAGCTCTCATGTAATACCATCTATTTGTCTGATGTAACACCATCTATCTGTCTCATGTAACACCATCTATTTGTCTCATGTAACACCATCTATTTATCTCATGAAACGCCATGTGTTTCCCTCGTAAAGTTAGCAGGTCTGTTCGGAACTTCTCTCATCGCTATATAGTTCACGAAGAACACTTGCTACTGTTTGCAACCAAATATTTGAGCCAGGCAATAAGAACTAAATTCATATTTTCAGTGTCTCCTCCTTCCATTTATGGCTCCTTACGGAGAAAGTCATGAGGTCCAGTTTCTCCAGCTTGGCTTGCATTTAAAAGGCTCATCACATCTTGTCTCAAGCTAGGAGGAAGAAGCATGTGGCATAATTTTCATTACCCGCCATCCAAGGGAGCTCTCCAAAAAATGCAGAGCTAAAATACCGTGCTCTGGTTCTGGGTTCTCACAAGGAATTGTCACGTCCTTCACAGAGCCACTTCTCAGCTCCCCCTACCCATTGGTGTTCGTAATGAAATCATCCTGCTTGCAGGCAAACATGCATATAGATAAACAACATCATATAAATCCTACAAAACACGGTCTCACAGCAGCCAACGTGGCACATTTGGCCCAAGAACGTAAACTTGATCTCCCAACTACTCTTCACGGCATCAGTACCGCGAAGAAGTAAAGTTAGTAATGATGGATGCAAATAAAGCAGGTATTACCTGAAGTCCTTTTGTCACATATCGGCAGAAGTACCTTGTACGTTGGCTAAAATTGTAAATGAAAAACGCATCACAAAACGTTTAACTTCATCAGTTAAAACTGCCATTCGCAAACTTTCAATGTAGCTTCAGCTGCACGCCAGGAAAATCCATTGTCAGGTGACAGTTATAAATATAGACTTGACAGAAAATCTCAAAAACAAGTTACGACAAATCCTTCCTTCCTCTCGTCTTAGCTTCGCCGTAAGAAGGGGTAATCCGTTAAAAAATGAAACAACCCTCATGTAACTAACGACCTGGAACAAGATAAGGACATCTTCAAAGGTCGCTCCAATTTAGCTGGGTTATCTTCGGTATGATTCATCCACTGTTTCCATCCCCGCCGTGAGACACCCCCCCCTCCCACCCTCCCTTCACCCCCTCCGACCATCAGGGATCAAACCTTCTCGTGGCTTTCTCTCCAACATTAGGTCTGGTTATGATCCGCCACCAAGCGAGCCCCACTGATTTTAGTGAGAAAAAGCCCAAAATCTCATCCTTCAATTACCGCAAGGGTAAAAGAGTGAAAAACTCGATTACTTGGGGTTCGGAAGAAGACGATTACCCTTTTGGTACTTTTCTGCTGTCTAGTCTTTCCCCTTCTTTCTGTCTAACGAGTGCCTGGTACTTACACGTGTTCGTTTATTCCTTTACTTGTATGACACAAATGTATTTAAATTATGTGAGTATTAGATATAATTTATCGATCTTCTTACTTTTATTTTAATGTATGACTGAGTTTTAGTAAAGAAAAAGATAAGAGATGGCGTGATGTTTTCTAATGTGACATCAGAGGCCGTGAGGATGAACTGTTTGAGAGTCACTGGCTCGTAAAGTATTTATAAAATAATTTGCCTACCTTTTCTCCCCAAACTAAATTAATCAGAGCAGTCGTGGCAAAGAAAGGTTGTATGTCACGGTACATTAATCCAGGTTTGTTGAGGTACGCTACCTTATAGACGTGAAACGAGGTACAGACGTGGTGAACCACCGGTTATCGTGGCATAGTCTACTACCACTGATGCTTTTTTTTTAAAACAGATTTTATTTAAGTTCAAAATCACAACATATATTTATTGGCTTTCAAATCGTTGGCTCAAAAATCTCTGTGTTCCACTCATCGTAGAGAGCTGAGACTTTTCATGCAGCTATCTTTCTTGGAACATTTTAAATTTTCCCATTTTGACAGCTGCTTTTTTTATAATAGCTAAAACAATGCAAAATAAGGGGGAAGTAACTTCATGGTTGTAAGGGTTTTAAAATAAGGGAAATAATAAACTAGAACATCTATTGTTCTTCGTATTTGAAGGGACGGGCGTCGAATGGCAAATGATGACGTAACTTTTAAATGAATATATTTTCTTAAGACACCTAGATCAGAAAGTTTTTATTTTTTAACACAGCTTTAGTAATAATCAACTTTCCATTCAGCTTTACATGAGGGGGTTTAAGCTTGTCGAAGTATATTTTATTAAATGATACATTTTAGTGGACAGAAGAGACAACCGTTTGAGGCAATTGGCTGAACTTGAGGCATGGGAGTAAAAACTTTCTGTATCGCTTCTCGGCCTTTTGGCTAAGATCAAAGTGTCCTAACCAGGGCCGGGATCACACAAAATTTACACATATAACTCAATAAAGTCAATAGACCTCACTTTGAGCCCCAGAAGGGGTATGATAAAAAAATTTTTTTAAAAATTAACACCTTAAGAATTGACAGGAAACTATATATTGCAGACATAAATTCTCAATTCAGACCTTGTCACTGGTCGAGGATTGTTTTTTCATGTTTTATTGACCAACTAGAACTTAGGTACAACGGTTGTAGAGGATATGTACATTCAACGTAATGTATCAAACACTTCTGAACATTAGGCGTAACAGCCTGACTGACACTTGTATTTTCAGATACTTCAATTTTTCAAACATTTCTCCTTCTAACTTATACATTCATTTTGTTTATTGTTGGTCATGGAAGATCTATTGTCTGCTAACTTTTCTGTCCGTTGTTCTCCGTCTCGAAAAATTCGTTACAGCGACTTTGGTTATTGGCATTAGTCGCTACTAGGGTGTGGAGATTAGCCAAAGACTAACGCTGTCAATCTATAATGTCACTTGAAATACTATTCTCATTCAGAATTCACTGGCTTGCAAACACGAAGCCTTCATGTTCCACTAAGTACTTGTGAAAATTCACCGTTGTCGTGTTTCTTCTAACTTATTCGAAAACATTACATCCTAGCAAAACTGATGATTCTTGCTGTCTGCTTCTTCTGTTGCTAACTTTCTTAAAAATCAAATCTTCTAATGTATTCTTCTAAGCACCACAGAATCACAACTCCAACATAGGTTGTGAAGAAAGCAGTATTGGGTTTACCTCTTTCTACACATGGCGTAGAATCTTGCAGGACTACATCGTGGCGAGTACAGCTCGAGACGAATTATGAGCGGAAGAGAACGAACGATTCTAGCGCTTTTATTTATATTTTTTACTTTTAATAATCACGTGACCTGTTTTCATTCGGTCTTTGATTTCTTGTACTGAAAACTTCACTATCGGACTTTACTCTCTTACTCATTCTGTTATGACGCATAATCACGAAATAAGTAAAGAAAAATAACAAAATTAGGAATCAAATTTTATTATTGATATCGAACAACAAAATAAATGTTTCATACATTCTACGTATTATATAGAAGTATATCATCAGTAATAATATTACACGTAATTCTTCATACAGTCCACAAATTTATAATTTTTTTGGTCAAAGGTTTATATATACGGTTGTGTATGAGGTGGCAACGTCATTATGTGAAGCACATTGTTACTTAAACCACTACGTCAAGAACTATTAACTCAGATTCTCCAAGATGACGTGCGCACCATCATAACGGGTACACGCTGGAATTGGGTCGTCCACATCGTCAGAAGAGACCCTGACACCATCATTAGAACTGCCATGATATGGACTCCAGTGGAGCCGCGCTAGCATAGTGGTTACCACACTGCTCTGGCGATCGGGTGATCTAGGTTTGCGTCCGGACGAGACATTTGGAGGAGTGTATTCAACCGGGACTTAAACTGGATTAATTCGAGTCCTGGCGAAGACATTTGAAGGTGTGCCTTCGACCGGGGACTGGAGTAACCTGAGCGGCTCCTGAGCACAAACCCTCTGTGGATGGGAAGGAGCGGAGATGGCATAGACATCTGGCTCTTGACCGGGTTGAAAGGAAAGTCCACAGGCTCCCCAGCTTCGCAATGCCATGAAATTTGTTACATGTCATTGGGCCGAAGAGCTGAAGCCCAAATGCTGCTGGATAGACCAAAACAAAAAAGGGACTCCAGAAGGAAAGTGAAAGCAAGGACGGCCAAAAACCACCTGGCGGAGAACTGTGGAGGCGGAAATGCTGAGCATGAACCAGAGCTTGGGCACCACACGAAGGATGGCTGTTGAACGAGCAAGGTGGAGACAGTTTCTTGCTGCCCTACAAGACGCCACTAGGCGTGATGGCCAGTGATTGCTTTGATAGTCATCGTCCAAGGACCAAAGAAGAAGAAGAAGAAGCAAAACATCAAGAATGCTGTAATGCAGACGACAAGAGGACTAGTTAAAGTGGTGGGTTCATGCTCCTTAAGGAGCCAACAGGGACAAGGCGATTTTTTTAAAGCAGTGAGTTTCCGTATTATCTATATTATTATGCTATGGGAAACTAAGAGTCCGGGATACAGACCTCCTGGACGATCCAGAGTTCGCTGGCAGGACAACATTAGACAATCTCCGAAGAACTGAAGGACAACATTAGACAATCTCTGAAGAACCGAAGGACAACATTAGACAATCTCCGAAGAACCGAAGGACAACATTAGGCAGTCTCCGAAGAACCGAAGGACAACATTAGACAATCTCTGAAGAACCGAAGGACAACATTAGACAATATCCGAAGAACCAAAGGACAACATTAGACAATCTCAGAAGAACCGAAGGACAACATTAGACAATCTCCGAAGAACCAAAGGACAACATTAGACAATCTCCGAAGAACCGAAGGACAACATTAGACAATCTCAGAAGAACCAAAGGATAACATTAGACAATCTCCAAAGAACCGAGGACTAGATTGGAACCAGGCCAAAAGGAAGACAGCCGATAGCATAGCAAGACGCTCTCTCTGGTAAACCTCTACACCTCCTGGGTAGAAAAAGAACGACTAAGTAAGTTGTTTCAATCCCAGGGTTTGAGTTTCTACTCTTTAACCGTTTTTCGTGGAGTTCCCGAGCTTGCTTGCAAACTCAAAGGGCTTCCTTAACTCAGCGGGCTCAGCATTGGTAAAACATACCAGACGTACTCATTGGCGGGTAATGCAATACCAAGAGTTGGGTGGTCTTCTACCGTGCAGGGGATACGAGAAGGAAATTATATAAAAACATGAAGGGTATACAGAAGGCTTCGAACGAAAAAAGGAAGGAACAAATGAACTTTATATTTATGTTACTTCTAATATGATTACTGGTCATATACTTTTATTCTGTGTAACAGAATGTAAGGAATATTAATTTTTCTTCTGGTTAAATAGTGCGTTCGATACCAATAATATTGTTTTTATTTCCTTATACTTATTTCATGATTTTGTGTTATACAAGAATATTAGTTGTTTGGAAACTGTTATAGCCAAAAGGACACGATCGTGGGAAATAGTGGTGACTTGAGTAGGACACTAAAGTCCGATAGTGAAGATTCCAGTATACGAAATCAAAGATAGAATTAACACATCACACGATTATTAGAAGTAGAGAGTATAAATTTATTCGTTATCTTCCGTTCTTAGCTCGTCTCGAGCTGCACTCGCCAAGATTTAGTCCTGCAAGATTCTACGCCATGTGTTGAAAGACGTACATCCAAGACAGCTTTCTTCACAGCCTATGATGAGGTTGTGACTCTGTGGTGCTTAGAATAATACATTAGAAAGCTTGACATTTCACGCAAGTTAGCCGCAGTTAGAAGAAACAAGCAGCAGTAATCGCCAGTTTTGCTGGTATGTATAGTTTGTTCGCTGCGAAGTCTGTTTATTTTGAACACCAGGCGTGGACGTACAGGCTGTCGCCTGTCAGACTGCGCAAAGACTTCCAGCCAGACGGCAAGTGTGTCTGACAGTTTAAGAGACAGACGGACTGGTTAATAGATAAGCAGGTATTTTATGACCGCCAGACGGCAAATGGCGACAAACACGTTTGGAACGTGTATGATGGGGGTAACTCAGATTTGTCATGTGAGAGATAACGTAGTGTGAGACGAGAAAAACACAGCCCATCCTTAAGATGTCGTTACTTATCCATCTTGGGAGCTGGAAGACGAGAAAATTATTACATAATCGCTCTCGCAGATTGTAATAAACAACTATGGGAAAGTACAATCTTGGAAGGGATTATTAGTTGTAATAATATAGGGCATGTAGCATGTTTTGATGGTTGTAGTAAGTGATGTGGGTTCTCTTCTTAGACTTTTGGGCATGTATATGTAATATGTGGTGTGGCAATGATTCTTCTTTTACATTAGAATCACACAGTTAAGAGTATGTCCCGTTCATCCCCCTCCCGAAGAGCCGTATACTTCAAAAGCATAAGTGACACTCCAATGCCAGGTTGGACGATTCACAAAACAATTTATTGAACATCTTGACAGCTCCAATTATATATATTGAGAATATGGTCATGCAGTAATGGCATCAAGAAGACGGTCCCTAGCGTCTCTGTACAGTCTTGTACTTAGAACAATGTCGAAGACATTTTCCACACCGTTTTTATTATATTAATTATGTCACTCACGTACTACAAGAATCATCTTCATCTCTTTCATAAAGTAACTAGTCTTACCACACGGAGGTGTATGGGTAAGCTAGTGATGGTACAACATATTGAAGATCTAGTAAAGACACATAATTCTCAGGAGTATAATACACATGCGTCCAACACTTTAAAACGCCACATATGGAATTTTTTTTTTTTTTTTCCTCAACCAGCGGCACTTGGGCTTTCAGCCCCTTCGGCCCAATGACATGTCATTGCGAGGCTGGGGAACCTGAGGACTTTCCTTCCAACCCGGTCAGGAGCTTCGCTCCTTCCCATCCACAGAGGGTTTATCACAGGAGCCGTTCAGGCTATTCAGTCAAATTTCCGGCCGTAAACATTTCTTCAAACGCGACGCCCGGGTTTGAACCATGAACACCTGGTCGCCAGTACAACGCCAAAGCCATTACACCAGCGCGGCTCCCCCACATATGGAATGAATGCCAAGGCACGCTTTAGTTAGCATCCGGCAAAAATGACGTCTGCTAAGGTGGCCATCAAACGTAATGACGTCACTTCCTGAAACAAAGGCAACGGTCTCATAAACAAATCAACTAGGATGTCGAAGACATCGACATACATGTTATGAATTTTACTCATTGTGGCGTGAGGTTTTATTTAGCTGTAGGATCAGTATAGTACTGAAAATTACAGAAATAGAATTTCTGCAGAAAATGGTGAAGTCCCAGTGTCTGAGAGGACTACTGGTATCACAAATTAGTTACGGCTGTGAATGATCTGATCTCGAAACAATAGTAGAGAGGAGACCGACATAAAGTGCCACCTCCGCTGTGTAACTAACTGTGATATTAAACAAAACAAGGAAACAGATTTTTACTTAACAATGATAAAATTGACAAGTCGTTCAAAATACAATTTCCTTATATTTTATTTAGTATATACACTATCTACTCTTGTGCTGAAGGGTGAATGTTGAAAAAATGGTACGTAATGAATTTGTAAGTTTACATATATTTTACAAATATTTATATTTATATAGACAACAAGTTTTCCAATTATAGGAACAAAAATTATATCAGCTGTGCTGTTAATTAAGGATATAACATTTATCAGCTATGCTGTTATTTTTGTCTCTTGCTGTGCTAAGTCACTTTCTCATCACTGACAGTTTCTATGCTCACAATGCCGACAGAAATGGTACTACTGGGTACTCATCTCTTAAAACGTTCTGTTCTCCTTAGTTTGGGTCACACAACTCCTGCTGAGGCTCGTTACTTTAGCCCCCCCCCCCCCCCAAGACTGAGGGGGACTAAAGATGTAGCTTCTGTACAATCTCTATGCTCCTGCGAAGTTCCAGGCAGCGGGATTGACTCGAACATACGACCTCAGTTTTTAGGACACGAATAAACCTGTAACAAGAAAAAATAGGGGCTAATTTTTCTGTCCTCAAGCCCACCTATTTTTCTAATGTGGATGAAATGAGCGTGTCTCAGTGTCTGCATTGTAGGATGAATGACAACATGGCTCAGTATGATTTAGCAATAGCGAGACAAGACAGTGCAAAACATTCCTTCTGATAAACTAATACATGGATACATTCAATAATATAAAGTCAATACATGAATACATCCAATAATATAATTCAATACATGAATAAATCCAATAATATGTACCCCTAGGTGTGATACAACCTTTTCCTTCCCCCTATAATATACCAGGCCCTCTCTGACAAGTGCTATAATATATCCTAACAATAACGTTATGTTCTATTGATAGGAGTATAAGAGACGAGGACTGTTTGGTGATATATCAGGTGGGAGTTAGATGAGACAATAGATCGAAGTATAGGAGACAATAGATTGAGTCCTAACAAGGACTGTTTTGGTTATATTGCAGTTGGAGTTAGATGAGACAATAGATCGAAGTATAGGAGACAATAGATTGAAGTATGAGTCCTATTAGTCTTCGTCTATTCAATCATATTAGGAAATAAAATCATTATACCTAATTCCCCCAAGATACAATCAGTAACTTGATATATTCATATTAAAACAATATATAATATATCATATATATATTTACATATATATATATATATATATATATATAATTTATATATATATATTACAGGTGTAGGTAGTTATAATGATAATGGACACACAACAAATACCACCATTATATACCTGCTGAAGGCCTATTTTCCTAAAGGTTATCGTAAATTTATATTTACCCTCCAAGATTTTAAAAAGGCCAGTTTGACTCGACTAGTGAAGTAGGCTGCAGGTCGATGCCCTCAGGTAAGCAATAAATCGTGACAGCTAATCTCCTCTTCAGTCAGTCGGTATCTCTGGCTTCGTGTCTGGTTGCGTGCTTAGCATAACATTTCGCCGATTATATAGGTAGATGAATTCTTAAGCAAGGCTTTCGGTTGGTTCCTGGCGTAGCAAGCTGATTGGTTTCCTCCGGTTTCGTCTTTTGCTCGTACAGCCTAATTTTATTCAGTTTATCCGCCATCTTGCGTGAACATGATGGCCGTTAATTTATTCTGTCTCAGAGACTGGTCAACGTTGCTCGTTGATTGGTTGAAGCAAATCTGCATCTCGACATAGTGATTAACAAAGTAGTGGGTTACACTCGTTTCACGACATAGCCCCCTCCTTTCCTAGCTGTGACTTGTCATAGCTGACGTGTAAACCCCTGCTGTGGATAATCCTTTTGCGTCTGTCCTTCCAGAGTACTAGGGTGTCGACTTAAAAAATCAGCTCCTACATTGTCTCTTCCCGGAATGTAATTCACGGTAAAGGAATAAGGCGCAAGAAGCAGACTCCACCTTAACAATCTCGAATTTAACTTTTTAGATGCAGCCAAGAAAGTTAAAGGTTGATGATCGCTTTGGACAATGAAGTGTGTCCCATACAGGTAACGTGAAAATTTGTTGATGGACCAAATTAGAGCTAAACATTCTTTCTCTATGGTCGAGTAGTTCAATTCAGCTGCATTCAGCTTCCTACTGGCGTAGGCGACTGGTAAAAGTACCTCCGGCTGGGCTTTTGATTTCTGCAAGAGAGTTGCACCAATCCCTATACTGCTAGCGTCCGTCCTTAATACAAATTCCTGTGTGATATCGGGTAGCGTAAGGATTGGTTTGCTGGTGAGTTTTGCTTTTAGCTCTGTGTAAGCTTTTTCACAATCAGCATTCCATTGGATTTTGTCAGGCTGTCCTTTCTTAGTTAAGTCAGTTAATGGTGCACACAGAGAGTTAAAGTGGGGTATGTACTTCTGATAGAACCCACATAATAACACGAATGATCTCACATCTTTCTTCGTTTGAGGTCTGGGTGCCTTCTTTAACTTCTCTATATTCTTTGGGTCAGGAGACATAGGACCTGGAGAAATCGTGTGACCTAGGAATTCCAACTCCTTACAACAGATATAGCACTTGGTTGGACGTGCAGTCAATCCAGTGGCTCTCAGTCTGTCAAACAACATGGAGAGCGCTACTATATGCTCTTCAAATGTGTTTGTAGCAACAAGAATGTCATCCATAAAGTTAGTGATATGGGGATTTTGTAGAGGTTCCAACAATTTCCTCATCATTGTTGAAAAGATACTGGGAGCATTTTTCAGCCCAAAGGGTAGTACATTAAACTCATAGTGTCCGTCTGATGTACTAAATGCCAGCATGTTCCTAACTTCTGGTTTCACTGGTATTTGGTAGTATCCCTTGCTTAGATCTACCTTTGATAAATACCTAGCCTTACTCAGTGTAGAGAACAGCTGGTTGGTGTCAGGTAATGGGTCTACCTGAGATTCTGTGATAGCATTAAGCTTCCGGTAGTCAATACATAACCTGTGTTCACCACTCGGTTTTCTCAATAGCACCACACTTGAGCTATAGGGAGAGTCTGATTTCGAGATAATTTTCTCCTTCAACAGATAATCAACTTCCTCCCTTAGTGCTTGGGCTTTCGCATAGGGTATAGGGTACGTTCTCCTGCATACTGGGGTAGGGTCTGTAACCTTCATGTCGTACTCTAACAGATTCGTTCGACCTGGCTTATCTGTGAGCACATCAGCATGGGTTTCCAACACTTTCTGAACCCTCTTCTTCTGTTCTGGAGTTAAATGTTCACTAATATTTACTTGAACATAATCCTCTGTAGTTGTGAGTGGATACTCCATAGAGTGAAGTGGTTCACCGTGCATTTCTGTTGCAATGGCTAGGGTCATGATATGTGCAACTTCTGATGATTCCTTGTCATAGTATTTTTTAAGAAGATTGACATGATATACCTTCTCCTTTCCTTTCTTGTCAATCTTATAATTGGTCCTGGAAAGTTTCTCCAGTATGACATAGGGTCCCTGCCATCCAATCTGCAATTTATTATTGCTGCTTGGCAACAGTAATAACACTTTTTCACCCACCTCCAGTTCCCTATCCTTTGCTTTTTTGTTGTAGTACGCAGCATGCTTCCTCCTGGCCTGTCTTAAGTTATCATTGGCCAGTTTCCAACCTGCTTTCAATCGAGATGTCAACTCGTTGACGTACTGGTATGAGGAAGTCACTGTTTCCTCTGCCTTTTCATCAGTCCATGTCCGCAGCAATGCTTCCAGTGGACCTTTTATTGGTCTTCCAAACAACAATGTAGCTGGAGCCAATCCAGTTGAATTGTGGGGTACTTCCCTATATGCAAATAGTGCAGCGGGTAAGTATGTATCCCAAGTATCAGGTTTTTCACTCGCCAGCTTTCTAAGGATTGAAATTAGCGTACCATTGAACCGCTCTACTTGACCGTTCCCTTGGGCATGGTAGGGACTACAATGATAGTGCCTGGCTTGAAATATCCTGAATACTTCTTGTGTTAGCTTTCCTTAAAACTGAGACCCATTGTCAGTCAATATCTGATGCGGGAAAACCTAATCGGGTAAATATTGTCAACAGGGCCTCTGCCACGTGCTTTGAATCTATAGCTGACATGGCCACTGCTTCTCCCCACATAGAGCAAGTATCAACCAAGGTTAAGATGTAAGCATTTCTCTTCTTGGTCCTAGTGAGGGGTCCAACAATATCTACTGCAACACGTTCAAAAGGGGTTCCCATAATAGGCATTTCTCCCAGTGTTGCGGGTGCAGTCCTATGCTTAGGAGCTACTCTTTGGCATTCTGGACAGGATCTTACATATCTTTTTATGTCCTCTGTAATTCCTGGCCAGAAGTAGTGACAGGCTATCCTTTGTCCAGTGGCCCCTATTCCCATATGTCCACTGAAGGGTATAGCATGTCCTAGCGTCATAACCTTCTCCCTGTAAGATTTTGGCACTACAAGCTGCCCATGCCCTTTAGGTCCTGTTCCAGCTTTTCTGTATAGTAGGCCATTCTTCATATACAAGTCTCCTTTCTCTGGAGGGTTATGTGCTTTAGGCAATTTGCCAAAACAAGGCTTCAAGGTGCTATCTGCTGCTTGAGCCTTTTTCATCTCTTCTGGATGAGTATTGATAGGATTCTCCTCCATTTTCCTGGAGCTTTCCCTGGTCTGGACTGTTGCCATAACTACACCCCAAAATCAAAGGGTAAATAGGGTCGTCCATCACTGCTGCTTTGATTTCTCCTTCCACATAGCGAGATCTTATGTTGATTCGGGCTATGGGTAATGTCATGGTTCTTGCTCCCTTGATCGGTCCTCTGATTTCCACTGTTTCTGTGGTTATCTGGTCAGGACTCACTAGAGAAGAGCACACAACTGAATCAAAGTCCAAGCCTGTGTCATATAAACACAGTACTTGAGTGCCATTCACGGTCACTTCCTCACAGACAGGGGGATGATGGAAGTTCTTCTGACTTACTGCCAGTTCCTTCCTTCCCGGCTTTCCTGTTGTAAGACATGCAGCATGATGAGGAGGATTCTTCCTTCTGCAGTCCGCAGTATTGTGGTTACTCATTAGACAAGTTTTACACCACTTTCCTTCCTTCCGGTAAGGTGTCTTATCCGATCTTAGAGGGTTTTTGTCCTTTTGGTCAAATCTTTGTTTGTTCCTACTGGTATGGTCCTTTTGTTCATATTTGGTATAGTTTGGTGGTGATTTGAAGTTTTCACCCTGCTTCTTCTTATTTCCTAATAATTCTGCCTGAGCTGCTTGATATCTCTCAGCAACAGTTACAATATCTTCCAATCTCTCTGCTCCTTGTTCCATGATAAACTTCCTCATTTCTTGAGGCATGGACTCTTTCACTTGCTCCATCATTATCATTTCTTTCAGATCCTGACACTTTCCTAAACTACTCCATTTTTCCAAATAGGTTTCCAATCTAGCAGAGAATTGGTGATAGTTTTCTCCTGGAAGAAGTTTAGCTGTTCGGAATTTCTTTCTATATGATTCTGAGTTCTTTTCATATCTCACAAGCAGTGCCTGTTTCAGGATTTTTTTTTATTTTCATAATCTTCCTGGTCATCTCTTGAGAGCTTCAAATATACATCGTAGGCTACACCTCTCAATCCCTGAGATAGTTTAAGACTCCATTTTTCTTTCACTAAGCCATAGGTAGTGGCTAGTCTTTCGTATCTATCCAGGTACGACTCAATGGCGTCTTCTTTCTCAACAAATGGGCCCAGATGAAAATTCATGGCCCCACTTGAGGTGCTCTGGCTGGAGCTACTCTCAGAGTGAGGTGAGCTACCACCATTATTGCCAGTATTTGCCTGAATTTCAAGCTCTTTTAATCTCAACTGATGGTCTCTCTCTGCTTGTAATTTCCTTTCCTCATTTTCAGCCTCCCATTTCTTGGCTTCAATTTCTAATCTTTTGGTTTCTCTCTCAGCTTCCAGTCTTTTGCCTTCTCTCTGAGCTTCCAGTCTTTTGTCTTCTCTTTCAGCTTGCAACTGCCTTTCTTCAGCCTCAAATTTCTTTGCTTCTCTATCAGCCTCTAATTTCTTTGCTTCAGTTTCTAATTGCAACTTTCTTTCTTCCCTATCCATGTGTTTGTCCACTTCTGTTGTGACACACTGAGTGAGAGCATCACCTGTCAAATTTAATTCCTTACCCATCTGCATGATCGCAGTCCTGAACTTCACTAGATCAGCCATGGCGTTACTTAGAGAGGGTATGTATAGTTACTATAACCAAATATTTTAATTAAACTTAATTAATTTAAATGAACAAATAAATTTCCGTGCAACTTTGTGAGCATCAACTATTTCTTCTTCTTCTTCTTCCGTCCTTAGCCAAAGACCGACCAAGCAGTCAGAGGCCATCACGCCTTGTGGCGTCTTAAGGGCAACAGCAGATTGATTTTCTCTGTTGTAGTTTCCCATCACGCCTAGCGGCGTCTTTAGGGCAACAACAAATAGATCCATCTGCCATTGTTTCCGTAATCGGTGTGACAAGCCAACGGGTGATCAGCCCATTGGGCCATCAACTATTTACTGAGTACTAAATGGTACTCCTCCTACGAAAATAATGTAAAAAAAAATCCTATTATGATTTTGTCAAAAATTCTTTTTCCTTATGTTATCTATGGGTGGCACAAGATAGAATGTAGATAGATGAATAGACTAAGTATGGCTCAAGATATACAGAAATATCCCAGGAACGAGCCCCCAGTGTGGCGTGAGGTTTTATTTGGCTGTAGGATCAGTATAGTACTGAAAATTACAGAAATATAATTTCTGCAGAAAATGGTGAAGTCCCAGTGTCTGAGAGGACTACTGGTATCACAAATTAGTTACGGCTGTGAATGATCTGATCTCGAAACAATAGTAGAGAGGAGACCGACATAAAGTGCCACCTCCGCTGTGTAACTAACTGTGATATTAAACAAAACAAGGAAACAGATTTTTACTTAACAATGATAAAATTGACAAGTCGTTCAAAATACAATTTCCTTATATTTTATTTAGTATATACACTATCTACTCTTGTGCTGAAGGGTGAATGTTGAAAAAATGGAACGTAATGAATTTGTAAGTTTACATATATTTTACAAATATTTATATTTATATAGACAACAAGTTTTCCAATTATAGGAATAAAAATTATATCAGCTGTGCTGTTAATTAAGGATATAACATTTATCAGCTATGCTGTTATTTTTGTCTCTTGCTGTGCTAAGTCACTTTCTCATCACTGACAGTTTCTATGCTCACAATGCCGACAGAAATGGTACTGCTGGGTACTCATCTCTTAAAACGTTCTGTTCTCCTTAGTTTGGGTCACACAACTCCTGCTGAGGCTCGTTACTTTAGCCCACCCAAGACTGAGGGGGACTAAAGATGTAGCTTCTGTACAATCTCTATGCTCCTGCGAAGTTCCAGGCAGCGGGATTGACTCGAACATACGACCTCGGTTTTTAGGACACGAATAAACCTGTAACAAGGAAAATAGGGGCTAATTTCTGTCCTCAAGCCCACCTATTTCTAATGTGGATGAAATGAGCGTGTCTCAGTGTCTGCATTGTAGGATGAATGACAACATGGCTCAGTATGATTTAGCAATAGCGAGACAAGACAGTGCAAAACATTCCTTCTGATAAACTAATACATGGATACATTCAATAATATAAAGTCAATACATGAATACATCCAATAATATAATTCAATACATGAATAAATCCAATAATATGTACACCTAGGTGTGATACAACCTTTTCCTTCCTCCTATAATATACCAGGCCCTCTCTGACAAGTGCTATAATATATCCTAACAATAACGTTATGTTCTATTGATAGGAGTATAAGAGACGAGGACTGTTTGGTGATATATCAGGTGGGAGTTAGATGAGACAATAGATCGAAGTATAGGAGACAATAGATTGAGTCCTAACAAGGACTGTTTTGGTTATATTGCAGTTGGAGTTAGATGAGACAATAGATCGAAGTATAGGAGACAATAGATGGTCGATGCCCTCAGGTAAGCAATAAATCGTGACAGCTTCTCTCCTCTTCAGTCAGTCGGTATCTCTGGCTTCGTGTCTGGTTGCGTGCTTAGCATAACATTTCGCCCGATTATATAGGTAGATGAATTCTTAAGCAAGGCTTTCGGTTGGTTCCTGGCGTAGCAAGCTGATTGGTTTCCTCCGGTTTCGTCTTTTGCTCGTACAACCTAATTTTATTCAGTTTTAATCCGCCATCTTGCGTGAACATGATGGCCGTTAATTTATTCTGTCTCAGAGACTGGTCAACGTTGCTCGTTGATTGGTTGAAGCAAATCTGCATCTCGACATAGTGATTAACAAAGTAGTGGGTTACACTCGTTTCACGACACTCATAACAGTAAGCAAGTAATAACTGGAGAGCAATATTGTGTGTTGTCATGCAGTAATATTCAGATGAGGATGGAGAAAACCTCTACCAAAATCAGACGCCCAACTTGTGATTGGTTCGATATTAGAATGCTAACCTAAACTTACTCATAATTGGATCTTCCCCCAACAGAACCTTACGGAGAGCCATGTGTGTGGGAGACAAAAATCAGTTTAAAATCTAAAGCATTTTAAGACTTTCGCACCGCATCTCATCTTCGCCAAGGAGAAATATCAAACAACCAGGAACGAGTAATATTTAGGATCCCAGTATATGACAGGCCATAGGACTGGAAGTGAATTCTATTAGAAAGGAGTAACTTCAGAGTTATCACTTAGAGCCCCAAGTTCTAGAATCGTACTTCCACTGTGCTCAGTTAGACACATAACCCACCTAAAGGACACTGCATTTTAAAAAGTTGCCCGACATATTACGACCGGTTTCTGTGCATCAAGTCAGGAAATAATTCTTAACCCCATTTTGCGCTAAGTTGAAATATGCATATTTTACCATTTTATATTTGCATCTTGACACGTATAAATTGCTTGTAGATGTACAGTTGCACACGGAGCTGGCAAACTCATCCTATAAAATAACCTGCTACATAAACCACCACTGCTAGAGCTGGTGACTGCTTCGTGCTGCTTTCCTCACAAAAAACCAATATCAGAGGTAGCCCCAGGCTCAGTAGGAAGCATGGAGTGGATGATGATAACATTATTGTGCATATACTTATTATGCCCCCCTGTTTCAATAAATTTATATTTATATTTATATGTATAAAATAGTATATTTATTTGTGTATAGAATGCATTTGTCGCCTTCCACTCTCCTAAAACACTTCATCTGAATGTAAGAGTTCAGATTTAATGCTCAGAAATATCGGGCAACATTGTGAGAAAGATGAAATGGTGGATGGAAGCGGATGTCTCCTGATGTTTATATCAGAAGACACGATGCTTAAAAGAAGCATTTGTTTCCTCCCTGTTTTTGATACGTTGCCAGCAGTCGACGCTAGACACCTACATCAGACAGGTCTTGAACACTTGACCAGGCAACCTGAGTAGTTTCCCCAGCCTTGCTGCAACGACAGTACCCAGACAGCATATCTTCGAAACAGGAGGTAGAAAATACATATTTTGAACGCAGCCACGTAGCTCTTTTAAAGTGGGAAAATTGGGTTCCTTAGGGCTTGCTGACAAATAATATGTAAAACTTTACGCCAATAGTCCAGGAATTAATAAATTATACCCAAAATAAAATATTGGGGGTGCCTGACAGCATAAAATCATTTCTGCTCATAAGATTTTTTTTTAACGTGTTTGAAAAAAATTTACGTTACAGAAATAGCCTACCATGTAAACTCCAAATTGATTGGAGCGCAACAAATGAAAGCCTAACCACGATTGGTCGGGCTATAAATACTATCTTGGTTGTTAGGGGAGACGGGAAAAGATAACATTTTTTCAAACACTTGTCGAAACGTGGCTCATTGGCCAGTCTCGCTGATATACACACTTTGGAGCGTTAGTTCGAAACCACTTGTTTAAAATAGCTTGATAAAGCATCAGTGCGTTGAAGCCAGCATATATTTTGCTCAATAAAAGCCTGGAACATAGGCAGATGGAAATTTGTGCAAGTTTGTGCCAGAATTCATTGCTAATCAACGTATCTGTGTTATTCGTATGAATTGTGGTAAGCTTGAACCATTCAATATCTTTTAATGAAAATTGAATGTGAATTGTTGATTTATGCCTGTATATATATGTGTAGTTCAGTGGCCAACGTGAGGTAAAGCCTGTAATGCTCCAGCCTGAACAGAGGGTGTCGGAGAGAAGTAAAACGGCATGGAATGGCCAAATAGTACACTGACACCTGGATGATTGATTAGACAGAAATAATGCTGGAAGTGCAGAGGCGTAGTAACCATTAAGAAGGGTAATACTGGAATAAAGTATTTCAAATGAAGCTGACAGTTGGCCTAATGCTCTGAACTCAATGTTTGTGCTGTATTGTGATCAGTGTAAAAGAGAATATAAATTAGTTATGAAGTAGAAGGTACATCCTTCTTGATTTCAGGGACAGTGGTCTTGAAGGTACTGAGCAGCACCTGGTCAGAGCTTTGCTGAATCCAGTGTCGGACAGCATACTCCTTGGTCCTTTTAGCTATCAGTGAGGTGTCTCCAGAGCCCAGAGGAGAATTCGAGCAGAGGAGTCCTTTCCTGCCGCCATCACGCCAGATAAGCGAATTGGCCAGCTGAGCTCAACATTATGTCCCCTCATCTTGAACTGATTTTTTAAAATTAACATTAAGAGGGGAATTTACTTGTCTTAAAATCAGGAACTGTGAACATCTCCAATACTAGTCCCTAAAGACAAACTATTGAAGTCATGATGACAAATACCAACAGAGCTTGAACAAAACAAAACCAGTATTACCTCATTTTACTACTACACAACTGACACACATAGAACATTTGTAATAATATATGTCACTACAATATTCATATTAAATACATTCTGTACATAACTTGTAATTTAAATTGATTGTGATTCCTGGTTCCCTTGTGGTTGAATCAGGACACATATTCATTCATGCCAGTAATGAATACATATTGTTATTTGAAAGTTTATCGTGACTCTTTTAAGATATCTTTGTAGAGTGTTATATGTATGTGAGTGTCACAGTGTTGTCAAGAGTAGTGGATTAAATTAAATTGTTTATCTGTCTGTTGTTGTGACTTACACTTCACCATACTCATACCCTAGACACATAACGTAGCATCACACAATTCCAGAATAATTCTGACTGAGATATATAGATATGTGGTAGCAAGTAAGGTTATCTATAATACACTACTCTTAATAGATATAGATACCTTCACAGCTGATCTCAGTCAGTACACTAAGTTCCCTATAAGTATTTATACATCCCACTTCACCACATATATTGGGGTCTCGCTCTTGGGATTTTGAATCTTTAACTATTAAAAATATTGGGGGTAATTCACTTCAGGGAATATAAGAATTAAAAGGTATCCTTGGGTGGAATTAAATAAGGTTGAGCTCACGGTGCCTGTGTTGTCCATTAGAGATTGAATTGTTGGTTAGACATTGTATAAATTTACATAATAGACAATGGCGGACCTGGCCAAATTTCGATCTGCTGCGGTTCAGGCTGCAAAAGAGTTAGGATTAGATGGGCAAGTTATGGTTGCCTATGTCACGACGGAATGTGACAAATTTATTGAACGTGAAGAAAGAAGGTTTGAAGCCGAAAGAAAGTTAGAGGCTGACAAGGAAATTAAGAGGTTGCAGATTGAGGCTGAGGCTAAGAAATTGGAAGCAGAAAGAGAAGACAAAAGATTAGCTGCAGAAAGAGAAGCCGAGGAAAGAAGACAGGCTGCAGAAAGAGAAGAAAGAAAATTAGCTGCAGAAAGGGAAGCAGAAGATAAAAGATTACAAAGGGAACATGAGTTACGACTAAGGGAGTTTGAGTTTCAAGGCCATGCTCCTGAAAATGGTGCCAGTCCCTTTGCCTCTGATGCTACGGTTACTCAGGGAGCCTCGACCTCAGCTATGAACTTTCATTTAGATCATTTTGTTGAGAAAGACGATGATATTGAGGGCTATATAAATAGGTACGAACTATTAGCTACCACGTATGGGTTAGAGAGAGAAAGGTGGAGCTTAAAGTTATCTCAGGGACTTCGTGGGGCAGCTTATGAAGTTTTTGCAAAAATGAGCAGAGGTGATCATGAAAATTATGACATGCTAAAGCAGGCTCTTTTGTTAAGGTATGAAAAGAATGCAGAGTTTTACAGGAAAAAATTAGGAATGCTAAACTACTGTCAGGTGAAACCTATCACCAGTTCTCTGCACGCATAGAGACATACTTGGAGAAATGGACTTCTCTGGGGAAAACCCAAGATCTTAAGGAAATGGTCCTTATAGAGCAACTAAGAGAGTCCATGGCTCCAGACCTGAGAAAGTTTCTCATGGAACAAGGTGCAGAGAGGCTGGGTGAGTTGCTAAATGTTGCTGAAAGGTATCAAGCAGCTCAAGCAGAGGTAACAGGTAATAAAAAGAAACAGGTGGATAACTTTAGGGCACCACAGAACTTTAATAAATTTGATCCTAGGGATCAAAATAAAGGTAAGCACCAATTTGATAGGCCACGGTATGAAAATAAAAATAAATTCCCACAATTCGATGAAAGGAAATATAATGAAAGAAAATCTTTCAACCAAGGAAAAAGGTGGTGTAAGAATTGTCAGATGGACAATCATGACACTGACCGTTGCAGAAGGAAACCTGTGTATATGGCAACCCTTCAGGTCAGGTCGACCTCAAGACAGGAGGAGGATATTATGTTAGATACCACTCCAGAAGAGATGAGGAAGGCACAGGCTGGGGATAAAACACTCAAGCCTTGTTTCAGAAAATTGTCAACTTGTCATACAACTCCAGGCAAGGGAGATTTTTACATGAAAAACAAGTTGATGTATAGGAAGACTGGAGTTAGATCCAATGGTCACGAACAGCTGGTTCTTCCAAAAAGATATAGGACAGACTTAATAAGGAGCCTACATGTGAAACCAGATGGGGACCATGAGAAGATAGGTACCATCATTCAAAAGGTGGCTCATAATTATTATTGGCCCAAAGCAAGATGGGACATTGAAAATTTTGTAGAAAGGTGTAGCATAGCACATGAGGGAACACCCACAAGTGGGAACATGGATCAGGACCTGGACACGCCACGGGGCAAAATTAGGCCTGACAATAAAAAGAAAAATAGATTTGATAAAGTGGACCAAATGGAATGGGAAGCCCCTTTTCACGGACAAGCTTCACTTAACTGTTTTACAATGGCCACTATGCGGAGAGTGCAAAAAGATGTCTTACCCCAGGATAAGCCGAAAATCCCTCAATCGGACTTAAACAAACTGGAGGAAGAGGATGTAGGGAGGAAATCTCTCATCAAGAATTTTAAGAGGGGAGAAAGCCCCAAAAGAAAAATTGGTAGCGGTCGTTTTGTGAATGATAATTCTGGGAGGAAAAATCATCACTATAAAGCTTCGAGTGGAAGAGACCATACCGGTGCATGGACAAATAAGTCCACACAATTAAAGGTCCATATGTAGCTTTGTTAAGAACGTGGACTGATGAAAAGGCAGAGGAAAACATTACATCTTCATACCAATATGTGAATGAGCTGACCACTCGGTTAAAAACTGGCTGGAAACTTGCCAATGAAAATTTGAAACAAGCCAGGAAGAAACATGCTGCCTATTATAACAGGAAGGCGAAAGACAGAAATTTGGCTGTGGGAGAGAAAGTACTGCTTCTTTTGCCCGGGAGTCAGAATAAGTTACAAATTGGATGGCAGGGTCCATATACAGTTCTAGAGAAGGTGTCTAGAACAAATTATAAGATAGATAAGAAGGGGAAAGAAAAAATCTATCATGTGAATCTCCTGAAGAAATATTTGGAAAGAGAACATCAGGAAGAGACACACTTGTTGACCTTGTCCATCGCCATGGAGATGAAAAAGGAACCACTTTCATCATTTGAATATCCATTACACCCCTGTGAGACAGCAGCACAGGTGAAAATCAGTACACATTTAACGAAAACTCAGAAAGAGAGAGTGCAACAGGTTCTAAATAATCATGCAGAGGTGTTAACAGACCGACCAGGGCATACAAACCTATTGGAATATGATATGAAACGGATAGACCCCACACCTGTCTGTATGAAACCATATTCGATTCCGTTTGCTAAGGAGAAAGCTTTGAAGGAAGAGATAGACTATCTGTTGAAGGAAGGAATTATTTCGCACAGTGAGTCTTCGTATAGTTCCGGGGTGGTACTCTTAAGGAAGCCCTCTGGAGAACATAGACTCTGTATAGATTACAGGAGACTGAATGCTATTACAGAAGGACAGGTGGATCCATTGCCGGATACAAATCAGCTGTTTGCCAGACTAAATAAAGCTAAATATTTCTCAAAAGTGGATCTGAGTAAAGGATACTATCAGATTCCAGTAAAGCCTGAGGTTAGACCATACCTAGCTTTTAGTACCTCAGAAGGACACTATGAGTTTAATAGATTGCCATTTGGATTGAAAAATGCGCGTAGTGTCTTCTCTAGAATGAGAAGAAGATTATAGGAACGTCTGAGTAAACCCTGTAGGACAGAGTTTATGGGTGAGATCCTTATGGCAGCAGAAACATTGGAGAAACACATTGACTCTCTGAACATGCTGTTTGATCGACTTAGGGAGGCAAATTTAACAGCCCGACCAACCAAATGTTGCATTGGATGTAAAGAATTGGAATTTTTGGGACACACAGTTTATCAGGGAAACATGACCCCTGACCCAAAGAATTTAGAGAAACTACAGAAAGCCCCGAGACCACAAACCAAGAAGGACGTGAGATCCTTTGTCTCATTATGTGGTTTCTACCAGAAGTATATCAAAAACTTTAATTCCATATGTGCACCTTTAACGGAATTGACACGTAAAGGACTTCCAGATCGCATTACATGGACACCACAATGTGAAATGACTTACCAAGAATTGAAGGAAAAGCTCACAAGTAAACCCATTTTGAAATTACCTGACTTAAGTCAAGAATTCATAGTAAGGACGGATGCAAGTAATATTGGGCTGGGTGCAACTCTTCTACAGAAATCAGATGCATTGGATGGGAAATTAAGCCCAGTGGCATATGCTAGCAGAAAGTTGAATAAAGCTGAAATCAACTACTCAACTAGCGAAAAAGAATGTCTTGCAGTAATATGGGCAATAAAGAAATTCAATATTTATCTATATGGGAAGGCATTTAAGTTGCAAACTGACCACAAACCTTTATCGTTTTTAGCACAGGCTAAGCATGAGAACTCTAGGTTACTCCGATGGTCTTTGCTTCTGGCTCCATATAATTTTAGCATTGAGTATATATCTGGAAAAACCAATTTGGGAGCGGATTTTTTAAGCCGCCATCCGTGTGATGAGAATCACCGTAAACCCCAGAAATAATAATAAATTTCTCTATGTGTATATAGAATAAAGGACTGACATATAATGTCTGTTTTAAGAGGGGAGGTGTCATGAAATATTCTATCCACATATATAAATTATTAGGTAAATATAAAGCCTAACAAATAAAATTAATAAAGAGAAGAGCAATGGGAAAATAACAGTGCTGTCACAAAGAATGTACTCGAAATCCCCCTTGTTTTCTGCTTCGTCTGCAAATTGTAACGCTTTCACGTTGATATAAAAGCTTACTGTATTATTACCCGCCTTCTTCAATGAAACGTGTGCTGCATTTCTAAGAAAAACATTAAGAGGCAGACTGCGTAATGACCTAAATTAATCCTAACATTAATTATATTACGTTACCAAAACGAACGAACAGATGGACAAAAGGATAGCGAGAAGGGAGAGGCAGAAAGCCGAACATTAAACACGCGTCGCGCGATACACAATTACTACTATCACGCGTGTTAGGCTACAAGCACTAATTTTTTTTCAGACGGACAGTGATAAAATACACTACCCTTTCCCAGAGTTAGGTTTATAAATCATAACAGACTCTTATTAGAAAAGATAACAATAGATGGGTTTACGGTTGAAAACATAACAGTACCCAGACAGCATATCTTCGAAACAGGAGGTAGAAAATACATATTTTGAACGCAGCCACGTAGCTCTTTTAAAGTGGGAAAATTGGGTTCCTTAGGGCTTGCTGACAAATAATATGTAAAACGTTACGCCAATAGTCCAGGAATTAATAAATTATACCCAAAATAAAATATTGGGGGTGCCTGACAGCATAAAATCATTTCTGCTCATAAGATTTTTTTTTATAACGTGTTTGAAAAAAACCTTACGTTACAGAAATAGCCTACCATGTAAACTCCAAATTGATTGGAGCGCAACAAATGAAAGCCTAACCACGATTGGTCGGGCTATAAATACTATCTTGGTTGTTAGGGGAGACGGGAAAAGATAACATTTTTTCAAACACTTGTCGAAACGTGGCTCATTGGCCAGTCTCGCTGATATACACACATGGGAGCGTTAGTTCGAAACCACTTGTTTAAAATAGCTTGATAAAGCATCAGTGCGTTGAAGCCAGCATATATTTTGCTCAATAAAAGCCTGGAACATAGGCAGATGGAAATTTGTGCCAGTTTGTGCCAGAATTCATTGCTAATCAACGTATCTGTGTTATTCGTATGAATTGTGGTAAGCTTGAACCATTCAATATCTTTTAATGAAAATTGAATGTGAATTGTTGATTTATGCCTGTATATATATGTGTAGTTCAGTGGCCAACGTGAGGTAAAGCCTGTAATGCTCCAGCCTGAACAGAGGGTGTCGGAGAGAAGTAAAACGGCATGGAATGGCCAAACAGTACACTGACACCTAGATTATTGATTAGACAGAAATAATGCTGGAAGTGCATAGGCGTAGTAACCATTAAGGAGGTTAATACTGGTATAAAGTATTTCAGATGAAGCTGACAGTTGGCCTAACGCTCTGAACTCAATGTTTGTGATGTATTGTGATCAGTGTAAAAGAGAATATAAATTAGTTATGAAGTAGAAGGTACATCCTTCTTGATTTCAGGGACAGTGGTCTTGATGGTACTGAGCAGCACCTGGTCACAGCTTTGCTGAATCCAGAGTCGGACAGCATACTCCTTGGTCTTTTTAGCTATCAGTGAGGTGTCTCCTGAGCCCAGAGGAGAATTCGAGCAGAGGAGTCCTTTCCTGCCGCCATCACGCCAGATAAGCGAATTGGCCAGCTGAGCTCAACATTATGTCCCCTCATCTTGAACTGATTTTTTAAAATTAACATTAAGAGGGGAATTTACTTGTCTTAAAATCAGGAACTGTGAACATCTCCAATACTAGTCCCTAAAGACAAACTATTGAAGTCATGATGACAAATACCAACAGAGCTTGAACAAAACAAAACCAGTATTACCTCATTTTACTACTACACAACTGACACACATAGAACATTTGTAATAATATATGTCACTAGAATATTCATATTAAATACATTCTGTACATAACTTGTAATTTAAATTGATTGTGATTCCTGGTTCCCTTGTAGTTGAATCAGGACACATATTCATTCTGCCAGTAATGAATACATATTGTTATTTGAAAGTTTATCAGTGACTCTTTTAAGATATCTTTGTAGAGTGTTATATGTATGTGAGTGTCACAGTGTTGTCAAGAGTAGTGGATTAAATTAAATTGTTTATCTGTCTGTTGTTGTGACTTACACTTCCCCATACTCATACCCTAGACACATAACGTAGCATCACACTATTCCAGAATAATTCTGACTGAGATATATAGATATGTGGTAGCAAGTAAGGTTATCTATAATACACTACTCTTAATAGATATAGATACCTTCACAGCTGATCTCAGTCAGTACACTAAGTTCCCTATAAGTATTTATACATCCCACTTCACCACAAAGAGAAGGAACAATCCAAAACTTTATGTGACGGGACTAGACTCTAACTGACCCCAACACCGCCAGTGAAGTACTCGGTACTGGCTCATTTAAAGGACATTCTCATTTCTATAAACCATGAGACATCCTTTGGTGATAAAAATTAACTGTTTTTTTTCTTTATCAGAACAATTTTATTCTTTTTAACCTTCGTCTTCTTCAGGTGCCTGGTCTGGAACATTGGCGATCATGACCCTCCAATCTTCTCTGTCTTTTGATAGTCTAATGAGGTTGTTGTTGCCCATGCTGTTGTTTGTTGCACAGTTGTTTAAGCTGTCCACGTACATCTTTCTCTGCCTTCCTCTTCCTCTCCTACCTGGTATTTTCCCCACATAAGACTAATTCCTCCACTCCTCCTCTCCTGTTAATATGTTTTTTTAACCTTATTAATCAAATAACTCAGAATTAAGTCTGTTTTATATGTAAATATAAATCTGGAGACGAGTTAATCATAATTGATTGAATGTTATGTCTGCATCAGTATGACTAATTTTTGAAAAATACTTAGCAGCACAGAGCTACAAAAACAATAACTTCAGCTGGGGCTCAGAAAATACGAGTCAAATTAAATTTCTTGCTTGATTTCTTTTGTTGATGTTTACCTTATCCAAGTAGGCCTAAACGTCTTATTACAAATTTCTACTCTTCAAGATGCTAATGACATATGGTATGTGCAAGAGTGAACAGTCCTATGGCGCACTGCCATTCCGGGCTGCTCGGTCACTGCCCAGCACTAGGAGCGCTAACAACACCCGGCGCGGAAAGTTAAAAAACAACGTTTATTCATTTATTTGTCAATCATGATCTCTCTCGGAACCCCTAGTGACCTCTCGCGAAACCCTAGGGTTACGTGAAACACCGGCAGAGAAACGCTGATCTACACTGTAGATCTAGGCTTTTCCCGTGGCTTTTCTGCCATTCCGAAACGTGTTGAGTTGAAGTTATAAGCTCCAGTTTCTCAAGCTTGGCTTGCATTCAGAGGATCATCATATCTGGTCTCAAGCTAGGAGGATGAAGCTTGTGGCATACTGTGCATTCTTCGCCATCCTAGGGGGGCGGGGCTCTTCAAATATGCAGAGCTAAAATACTGTGCTCTGGTTCTAGGCTCTCCAACGGAAATGTTACGTCCTACACAGAGCCACTTTTCACCTCCCCCTGTCTATCGTAGGGACCATAGTGAGATCCACCTGCATGCAATCAATCAGGTTAGAGCCAAAGAATTACATCTGGGGCTCAAGTGAATTTTCCAAGGTTAGTGTGCAGTGTTGGGTTCTCGACATGTTTCATCACAGAGAGAATCATTGAAAGTGTGTGGCTGATTTCAAGAGTCAATGATGGTGTAATTAACCTCACAGACAGAGGTTCACGTCCACATCTGTATACTATAGCATGCTGCTTAACTGGTGGTCATATAAGGATGACTCCAGATATGACTTCATGCACTATATGGGATATGATATTTACATCTTTAAAAAAATAATCTTAAATGTGGTAGTTTCCAGTGTTTGACGCAAGCAATTGTCTGTCGCTTTGAGTTTTCACGTAGAGTTAAAGTTTAAAGGTTGGACCTTCCTTTGTTTTAAAAAAAAATATGATAATGCTATCATCATTCTCCCTTGGCCATCGACCGACCAAGCAGTCTCCGGCCATCACACCTTGCGGCGTCATAGGGCAACAAGAAATTATCCGTTGTTCCGTTACACCTAAAGGCGTTTATTGGTACAACAGACTATTAATTGTTGTTTCTGTGATCGATTGACAAGCAAGCGGTTGATCAGTCCGCTGTGCCCCGAACTTGCCCTCATGTGTACTCTCCTTCCTGCACTATAAAACCATTTGGTCACCGAGACGTCTTTCCAGCCAGAGATTCTCTCGGGACCGAAGGTCCTCGAAAAAGAGCAATCTGATACAGGCACAGCACCCATTCGCTGCCTCCACTGTGCTGGGAGGACCCGGCAACCGGGACCACACACAGCCTTGAGAGGACAAAGATCGCCTGAAAGGATAATGCTATACATAGTTGTAAATAAAGTTGAATGAGGATTTATAAAATATAATAATGATAATTATCGGCACTGATAACAAACTGGCCTATCGCTCTTTAAGACAGTGCTTCTTAACGTTTTAAAGGTCCTGCACCTCATTTACAGTATCTTAAGAGGTCTTACATCCATTTAAAGCACCTTAAGAAGCCTTGCACCCGTTTGCGGCACCTTAAGAGACCTCGCACCACTTTACAGCACTTAAGAGACCTAGCAAACCTTTACAGCATCTTAATAAGCCTTGTACCACTTTACAGCACCTGATGAGACCTCAAACTTCTTTACAGCACCTTAAGAGACCTCGCACTTCTTTACAGCACGTTGTGATGACAATTGTCGCGACCTTTTACAGCTCTTCTTTCTCTCCTACATTATCCATTTATTTCTTCATTTTTTTCTGCACAGAAAATTGTGCCGCGCCACACGTTAGATTTGGTTACCTTTTTTTCATACTGGGTTCGTGTCATTTCCCGAAACGTGAAAGTAATTGTTGACTTTCTACGTAATTCATTTCTGCCAGACAAGAATATCCATCTGGGTGCGTATTCATCACAAACGCGTTCAGAAACTTTGGCGGAGAATACAAAGAAAGCCAGGTTGGGTGTGTCTGCATCAGCGATGAGTTTAAGATTACCCACCTGTAAACAGGGGAGAGGCGATGCATAATTACTCCTGTCCAGAGATTGTCTGTGATAATAATTACAGATAAACCCGACTGAGGAGACTAATTAGGAGGACATAATCTTGCAGGGATGAGGTTACAAATCTGATTTGAAAGGTTACCTAAGAGTACCGGAAGGAACCATGCCGTATATGGAAATGAGGTTATGTGTTAAGATTTTAAAATGATATTTTAAAACACGAGGGTGAAGGTAATAACTAACGCCTATACCCATTTCATTCTTGCTCATGGATTAGATCAAATGAGAGCAAGAAATATACATTCTTTCTGATTGGAAGCCGGCCAGAAAACAAGGTGGACGCGTGGACAGGAAAACTGCGATATAACGTAGCACATTCAAGATATACGACACTGCATTCCATAACCGCCAGAGTAGACAACCCAGACAAAGCCAGGAAAGAATAGGGTAAGGATTCTGAATTTATAGGACCGCTCACAAGTCACAGAGGGATTCTAAATAGAAACAGTACCTTAGACGCGTGTTCGAGGATCTTCATCAAGTTGCCGAGAAAATTCAACTGAGTAAGTCTTGATTTACTAACTATTCGAGTGAGTTGTACCATATATTTTATACTTTGAATTTGAAATGTTAGAACTGCTGGTGGTTATACATGTCCATACGAGGCTAGCAACGTCAACATGTGAAAATGATAAATTCATGAACCACCATTGTAACAGCCGGTGACTGCTTTATGCAGGTTTCTCATACAGAACCAAAAGCAGAGGTAGTCCAAAGTTCCAAGTGGAGCAAGGAGTGGATGATGATGACATCATGTGTATATATTTATTATCATTTGTAATAAGTTATATGTATACTTAGACATATTCATCCAGGCACAATCCATTACCATTTCCGATGTCTTGGCATACTTTTCGCTCAGACTAACTGAAAGTAATGGTGAATTCTTATCATATCCACTGAGCAATAATGTTTACTCGGGATAAAATTGCAAAGAAAAAGAGTCGTTGGAAGAGACAACGAGAAAACGCCTGATTAGTATCAGAGATCATAAACTTAGCATAAGCTTCTGCTTTCCTCTAAAGTTTGTTCTACCAGTCTACGATACCAGTTTGGAAGACGAACCTGTGATTCCGCGCTTGCAGTCGACACGAGACACCTACCTTCAAAGGCCTGTGAGGGACCGAAGACGCATCAAAAGTGAGGAATGCGGTAAGCGACCCATAGCTTGACTGCTTGCGTCAGGGTCAGCGAACCAGAGCTGACCAAGACCCTACTCCACCTCCAAGTGGTGGTCCTGGAAACAGGCTGCATCACTGCAGTCTGGCTGAGGAGTAGGGATCGAAGAGGGAAGGCTAACCCGGTCCCAAACATGCCATGCCGAAAACGGATGTGTCGGGCTAAAAGTCGCAGATATCGAAGCTTCGCTGTAATATATATATATATATATATATATATATATATATATATATATATATATATATATATATATATATATATATATATATATATATATATATATATATATTTATATTTATATTTATATTTATATCTATACAGCCAATAAAAAGAATTGTACTGTTAATTTAGTTGGAGGACTGAACGAGCTAAATCATATAATATATCCCTTCACACAAGGCGCCAGGCAGATACTAAATTGACTTTGCTAAGACACATTCAGCATTGTACTTGACTTCTGTATATCTTCTCAAGGTAGAAGCAATTATCATCCTTCGATTGGCATCTCTGCCAAGAGTAATTTTGAGCGAATGTAGATACCATTGACGACCCTCATTAGATACTCTCGGATTTGGCCACTGTTGGACCACTACTGCAAAGCAGGGGAGGCAACCCGTGACACACGTTAAGAAGACTTGCGCCCATTTACATCACTTTAAGAGACCTCTCACCAATTTACAGCCCCTTTACAAGCCTCGCACTCCTTTACTGCACCTTAAGAGACCTCACAATCCTTTACAGTACCATAAGAGACCTCGCACATCTTTACAGAACTGTAAGAAGCCTGTCATACCTTTACTGCATCTTAAGAAGCTTAGTAACTCTTTACAGCACCGTAAGAAGCCTCGCACCCCTTTATAGCACCGTAAGAAGGCTCGCACCCCTTTACAACACCTTAAGTGACCTTGCACTCCTGTACAGAACCGTAATTAGTTATAAAGAGGTGCGAACCTCTTTACAGCATCTTTAGAAGTCTTATGCCTTTATACAGCACCTTCAGAATCCCCACACACCATTACCTTCTAGTTTACAAAATATGCAAGAAATGCGAAAAGTCGATAAAAGTTATGTCTTATTACATACAATGAAAAGAAATAATATCAAGGTATTTGTTTAAGTAGTGAGCCCGGCAAAAATGGGAAACTGGACGTTACAGGCATAAGTGCCATGAATACTTTTGTGAGTAATTTTCAGTATTGTTTCATACATTTGCAATCGTAGTGACAATAATTCTTGTGAATATAACCGGCGGCAATATTCGAAACATTTTGAAGAAGGTTAATACAAGGGGATTGACATAAGTCTTGGGCCTGACCATGCAGGACATGTCACAGAGAGCTGAAATTTTGTATAGTGTTTATTCCTTTTCAATATAGCCACCGTCTGAATTGACACACTCCTGCCATCTCTGCTTGACCTTGAAAAGACCTTGGGAGTAGAACACCCTATTTTTCAAACTAAACCAGTCATCACATGCCAGCACAACCTCTTCATCGCTGTCAAAATGATTTCCTTTTAGCTGTTTTTTAAGACTTGGGAATAGAAAAAAGTACTGTCACCATGGTCTCCAAAAAATTTTTTTGACGGACACTTTTTGAGCAACTGTTGACAGCAATTTACCCTCGTTTGCTTCTGTTCACGTGTCAACTGTCGCGGAACCCAGCGTGCACACAGTTTTCTCATGTTCAGTCTGTTGTGTAAAATTCTATAAACTGTTCTTTCATTTAGTTTTACTCTACTAGCTATCTCCACAATTGTCATTTTTCGATCCTGGTCAATGATTTTCTTCACTCTTCTTGCATTTTCATCGTTGCACTCTGAGGCTGGTCTACCAGATCTTGGCAGATCAGCAACATTTGAGCGGCCGCACTTAAACTGTTGACACCAGTTTTTTTACCGAAGTATATGAAGGACAAGAATCACGAAACACTGGTTCCATCTCCCTGTGTATTTCTGTAGGTGTTTTTCCCTGAAACATCAGAAATTTTATCACAGCTCTGGCCTCCTTCTTTTCCATTGTTTTGTCAAATCTTTGGAGCAGCAGATCCGGTCAATAGGGTACATTGCGCCGTGCACTGTAGCGAGAAAACCCATTGAAGAAACAAACGCGTACTTCACACATTCAGTGCAAATATGATGAACTTTAAATGTGAGAAGTTTCATCTTCCTCCTGTGAATCCTTCATGGTCAGGCCCAAGACTTATGATAATCCCCTTGTATTTTGAGTACAACTTATTTATAACTAAATACTGACAGAACGATAATTTTAAATGTTATAATAAAAATTAGAATATTTCAAAATTTACCATTTTACATTTGATAGTAGCAGGTAAGGTAAAGGAGCCCGTTGCATACCCATTGAGGCATATTGGGAACACGACGTTAGGCCTGTATTTTTCTTGACCATCGGCACACTAGGGGTGATGTGGTCAGCATCACGCCGGACATTTGAAAGTAATCAAGTGTTTATTAGATTTATAAGCCTTCTGCTGCTGGTTCTTTTTAATTGTGCTTTAAAAAGTGTTATTTTTAATTGTGCTTAAAAAAGTGTTATTTTTCATCATCATCAGTTATGTGGCCAAAGTATTTTAGCTGCCGAACTTTGACCTCTCTCATTAGTTCTCTTTTCATACCTAGATTTTCTAGGACCTCCTTATTTGTTTTCATCTCTTTCCATGAGATACGCCCCATTCTTCTATATATCCACATTTCAAGAGCCTCAATTCTTTCTTCCAAATGCTTATTCATCGTCCATGTTTCTGCACCATACAGAAATGCAGAATATATATAACACTTTATGATTCTCAGTTTTAATTTATGAGATAACTGTTTGGATGTCAGTATATGTTTCATGTTGTTGAATGTAGCTTTGGCCATTCCTATTCTCTTCTTGATTTCTGTTTCACATCTGCCATCTTCTGTTATTATATGACCAAGATATACGTAGCTCTTGACTTGTTCCAGGATTTTCCCATTTACGCTTATCTTTAATGTGGGTTATCGTCTGTTTTGCTAATTATCATAGTTTTAGTTTTCTCAATATTAATGTCGAGTCCATATTCATGACTTATACTGTTCACTTGCTTCACTAGTTCTTGTAACTCCTGTTCGCTTTCAGCTAACAACACGGTATCATCTGCATATCTAAGGTTGTTTATTGACCTTCCACTGATGTTCAGTCCTGGTATTTCCTGTATCTGTTTGAAAATTTTTTCAGTGTATAAATTAAATAGGCAGGGGGACAGCACACAACCTTGTCTGACACCTCTTTTTTATGTCTATGTATGGTGAATAATTCCTTCCCGATCTTACTGTGGCAGTTTGCTCCCAATAAAGGTTACTGAGTATTCTTATATCTTTTCCATCAATACCTATGTCTTTGAGGCATTCAATTATTTTCTCATGATGGATTCTGTCAAAAGCCTTCTTATAGTCAATGAAGCACATATACATACTTTTTTGGACCTCTGTATATTTTTCTGCTAATCTTCTTAGGCAAAATATTGCCTCTCTTGTTCCACTGTTCCGTCTAAAACCAAACTGTTTCTTCTTGGATTTCGCTGTCTACTTTACTTTTTATTCTTTCCTGTATGATTTTGAGCAGTATCTTAATTGCATGACTCATCAGGCTGATTGTTCTGAAGTCTGAACATTCTGTTGCATTTGGTTTTTTGGGCAATGTTATAAAAACTGATGTCTTCATGTCGTGTGGTAAATATCCTGTATTGTATATATCATTGCATATTTCTGTGATTGTATCTATACCAAAGCTCTCCAGAGCTTCTATCATTTCAATGTTTATGTTATCCATGCCTGCTGATCTTCCTTTTTGTATCATATGAATGGCATTCTCTACTTCTGATCTGAGAATGTGTGGGCCTTCATTAGAATCTGGTGATGGTTTTTTTACCTCTGTTGTCCTCGAATAGTTCTTTTACGTATTCTGCCCATCTGTTTGATATGTCTTTCTCATCAAGTAATATTACACCATTTTTGTTCTTGATACAGCTTCCTCCTTGTGCAAACCGCGACCGATTTGATAATTTCTTTATTTCTTCATGCATATCTCTTGTCATGTGCTTCGCTTCCAAGTCTTCTATTTCCTTACATTTTGTTTCTATCCACCGTTCTTTTGCTTCTCTACACATAGTACGTATGTCATTGTCTATTGTTTTATATTCTGGAGTATTTTTTGCTTTCTTTCTTTCTGCCATTTTATTCAAGATGTCATCTGTCATCCAAATTTGATTTTTCTTAGACTCCTTTTTAGGTAAATTTGCATTTGCTGATTGTATGCTTGTTTTTAAGCATTCCCATTTTGCGGTTGCTTTTTCTTCTGGGTTTTCTCTTCTATACTGCTCCATGCTTTCTGTCAATAACTGTTGGTATTTATTTTTGACTTCGATTAAATATTTCTGTTTTATATCTGGTTGTTTCAGCGCTGATATTTCTATCTGGGGTTCCTCCTGTCTTCTGTTTCCTGCTCTTTTCAGCTTTATATTTACTTTGATGACAACTGGATTGTGATCTGAATTTATGTCGGCGCCAGGATGTGTCTTTGCACTTGTGACACTGTTCTTAAATCTATGTTTTATCATGATATAGTCGATTTGATTACGTGTTACATCTCCTGGGCTTTTCCATGTGTATAATTTCCTTGGGTGATGTTCAAAAAAGGTGTTACATATGACCAGCTGGTTTTCTTCACAGAACTGGATAAGTCTGTCTCCTCTATCATTTCTTGTCCCTAATCCATACTGTCCTACTATTTTCTTGTATTTTCCTTTTCCTACTTTTGCATTCATATCACCCATTACTATCAACACATCTGTAGATTTGACTGGTTTAAGTGTGTGTTGTAGCTCTTCATAGTATTCTTCTATTTCTTCCTCGCTGTAATCTTTAGTTGGTGCATAAGTTTGTAAGATTGATATGTCGAATGGCTTTGCTCTCATCTTTAGTAACATCATTCTGTCATTGTGTGCCCAGTATCCACATACGTATTTTTCTAACTCCTTCTTTATCAACATTCCTACCCCTCTTTCGTGTTTTTCTCCTCCTGAGTGTATAAGCGTGTACTGGTCTCTTGTTATGTAGCCTGTATCCAAAAGTCTTGCCTCTGCAACTCCCAGTATATCGAGTTTCATGTCGGTTATTTTTAATTGTGCTTAAAAAGTGTTATTTTTAATTGTGCCTAAAAAAGTGTTATCTTTAATATATAAATTAGGCTCAGTATTGAATTCACGTTGTCAATGTTCTATTTTGTATAATGAGATTTGAGTAATGTATATCAGGGGTTCTCAACCGTTTTTAGCTTGTGACCCCCTTTCTGAGCCTCATTTACTTCTGCGGCCCCACTCATAGTTCCTGCTAGCTGAAAAAGGTACTTTACTATCTTACTGTGGCCACCTAGAAATATGGCATGGCCTCCTGGGCAGCCATATGGCCTACGTTGAGAACCAATGTTGCATATTATATTGTGTTTATAATGACTCATCATCATCATCATCATCATCATCATCATCATCATCATCATCATCATCATCATCATCATCATCATCATCATCATCATCATCATCATCATCATCATCAAACAGCATAAACCTTCAATAAACTTATGCCAAGTCTTCATGACCTGTGCCATCCGCTTAAGGTCTGTCCTTGTCTTCTTCATGCTTTTAAACGTTTGTCTCCAGTTCTCTTTTCCACGTGTTTCTCGGTCGACCTCAACCTCTCTTATCCTGGGGACTCCACAAGACAGCATTTCTGGTAATCCTACAAACAAGTTTCACCAATGTGTGTCCTATCCATCGCCAGCGTCTTCTTCTCATCTCTTGTTCTACTGGCACTTGTCTGGTTCTTCTCATCTCTTGTTCTACTGGCACTTGTCTGGTTCTTCTCATCTCTTGTTCTACTGGCACTTGTCTGGTTCTTCTTATCTCTTGTTCTACTGGCACTTGTCTGGTTCTTCTCATCTCTTGTTCTACTGGCACTTGTCTGGTTCTTCTCATCTCTTGTTCTACTGGCACTTGTCTGGTTCTTCTCATCTCTTGTTCTACTGGCACTTGTCTGGTTCTTCTCATCTCTTGTTCTACTGGCACATGTCTGGTTCTTCTCATCTCTTGTTCTACTGCCACTTGTCTGGTTTTTCTCATCTCTTGTTCTACTGGCACTTGTCTGGTTTTTCTCATCTCTTGTTCTACTGGCACTTCTCTGGTTCTTCTCATCTCTTGTTCTACTGGCACTTATCTGGTTCTTGTCATCAGTTCCACATTAGTGATCTTGTCATGCCACTTCAACCCTTCTGTTCTACGCAAGCATCCATTTATGAATGTCTGCATCTTTTTGGTTGTTGTTTTTGTTGTTCTCCATGTGTCAGAGTTATGCAATAAGACTGGGTGAACATAGACATTATATACCCTAATTATAACCCATATGGGGTTGAACCTAGTATCCCGTGCACACATCCCGTGCACACGACAAACATTAAGCTTTTAAGTGCATGGTCCAAAAACCACACCAAACTGAGTGAACAGTCTTCTAGGAACAAATCACTTTCCAGATTTTCATAATAACACAGGCAATAAATAAAATAAGTACAATTAAACATATTCACATCCAAAAAATGCCGTGCTGAAGTCGGATGTGTCGACCGAAAGGTGCAGATATCACAGCTCCGGCGTAAACAGACACAACGCAACCAACGTCCTTTTCAGGACGAACGAGGAAGAAGAAGAAGAAGAAAATACATTCATATCACTTACACATATATCATTTGCCTGAATGTCAAACTGTATGTAATATGGTCCTCGTTTGACAGCCTTTCAAAACAGATGTGCATTAATGATCCATCAGTGAATGCGTGGTTTAAATCGATGTGTCCGCATATTTTCTCCCTCCCACGGGCCACAAACTAACGCAAATGCGTGAGTCAAGCTGAAAACACGTCCTGTATATGTATGTGTGTGTAGTTTTAAAATAAAATAAAATTTTGCCTCGTTTTGGCGAGGCGCGCTTCGTTCAACCTAGACAATAGTCCATCGGTTATATTAGGAGCATGCCTAAATATAAAAGACCTTATGGTCTGGTTAACATCTCTACTGTATATGTGTGAGTTGTACACTACATTAATGGAGTTTTTTTCAATTATACATTTTAAGGTGTGCGGTCATCTTTATGCCCCCCCCCCCCGTAGTCCCCGCCGGGAAAAAAAGGGGGGGGGGTGCGGGTGGTCTCTAAGGATGTGAGGAAAGATTAGCACTATTACTAGATAATAGCAGTGTTAGACTGAGCGAGGCCCTAGGCAAGTGTAAACTTGCGAGACCCCTCTTAAATAAATTCCTGTTGCATGGACAATCATATATTTGTGCGCGAGGCTCCTAAACGCGCTAGGCCCCATATTTATGCCTAAAACCGCCACTGTTGCTGCCTCATGCAATTCGTAGGAAGCCACTAATATCAGGTGGAACATAGGGCTGGTAATTTCATCATGTAAAAAAAACTGTAATGGAAACCACAACTGAAAGTGTAGATGAATGCTTTGATGCAGTCTTCCTACAAGGGGCATGCTGCTGTGGCCGTGCATGTTGATGTAGTTGCATTTTATGTAGTGTTCGTATAGCGATTCAGATCACTGCCCTAACCAGTAGCAGTGGTTGTATGGTAATAAGAAAACTTCCTTCCTTCTCCTAAAAGACTGTACATTCCTCATACCAACAGTTGATCATCGATTTCAAGAGGACAGCAGTAAAATATTCAACTTCTTCTTCTTTGATCCTTAGCCGCCGACCGTCAAAGCAGTCAGTGGCCATCACACCTAGTGGCGTCTTGTAGGGCAACAACAAATTGATTCCACTTTGCTCGGTCGGTGGCCATCCTTCGTACAGTGCCCCAACTCTGGTTCATTCTTTGCATCTCAGCCTCCACAGTCCTCCGCCAGGTTGTTTTTGGTCGACCTCTCTTTCGTTTTCCTTCAGGTGTCCAAAGCATAGCTGTTCTTGTGATGGCATCGGGGTCTCTTCTGAGGACATGGCCAACCCAGCTCCAGCGTCTGCCAGCTATGATGGTTTGCATGTCCTCTTGCTTGCTCCGAGTAAGCAGATCTTGGTTGGTGATGGTATTCGGCCAAAAGATTCGGTGAACAGCTATGCTAAAAATATTCAACGCAGAACTTTATTTACATAAGATAGCAAATGTTAATAAAATGATGCGCCCAACCTTCCTCTTCAGGTTGGCAGACTTGTACAACAAAATTTCAGTTGGTAATAATCTCAGTATCACTTTATTTCTCTCTCTCTTATTCTCTTTCTTATTTCAGTCAGCCAAATGTCTCTAGTTGATTTGTGCTCACAGTTTGAGAACCATTGTTGTAGAATTTTTATCTGCCATCTAATTCGTCATGCAAAACATTGTCTCTCTTAGGTGGTGAGTTTGACTCCTACGTTCTGCTTGGTATATCTTAAGGAAACTGGCCTCACCACCAGGGCTGACACTTTACCAAGTCTGTCTTCTACTCACTAACCTGTCAGCTTGTCTACTGAACTGCACTATTAGTAGTTAGACCCAAAAATGTTCAACGTACCTGGTTTGTTTCGAAATACACACTTTTTCTCTCACTAACATCTTGTCCTCAGAAATAAAATGACGAAAAAGGGTCGTACACAATTATGGCAAGCAATACTCTTGGGCGTCTGGGTGGTAGTCGCTTTTCCGTCCCACAGAAAAAACTACCAAAACATTTATCGATTTATCGACACGATATAACTCCCTTTCGCTGCCACTTCTATCACTTCTCATTTCACAGCAAAACTTCCTGAGTTACGCTCAGCGCGTTTCAAAATCAGACTCCACTAATTCCCGTTCTAACATTTTTCGTTCACTCCTAAAAATGTGTTCCTCCTACCACAACTTTCTCGTGCGTATTTTTTCTTGCTCACCCACCAAAACTTACAAGGGACGTAATTCCAAGTTATCTCCCTTTGATGATTTGACTCAAAACCATACACTTCTCTTCAATTCTTATTACAAAAACTTTACATGCAAATTTGTCACACCACAATTTTGGACTCATTTAATATGCTTAACTCTAAAATAACTACTACATCTTCCAAGTGGAAACCACGGAGTTTCCTCCCTTTGCTTAAAGCACTCCTCCAAACACATCACTTCCCTTCAACAAAGACAAACAGTCTTTTAACAACTCCATTCATTTTTTCCAAACCATTTATCTTCACTCACTTACTTGTCTAAAACCAAACCACCGTTCACACTGCATTGGTAGAATCTGAATATCTAAGTAAGTTAGTTGTTATTATTATGTAGGAGAGTGTTTCCAAAAGTTTACTACGCTTATCGTCGAGGACAGGATAAGGAGTTGTATTTATTCATCACACCTTTGTTTACCTATAGAAAAGAATTCTTACTTACTTAGTCGTTCCTATTTTACCCTGGGATGTAGAGGTGAGATAGAGAGCGCCATTCTATCCTATCGGCTGTCTTCATCCTGGCCTGGTTTAAGTCTAGTCCTCGTTTAATCCCTGGCTCTTAGTTGCCCATACTTGTCGTGGTAGCCGATCTTCTCCCATTCCGCAGACATGGCCAAACCATCGTAACTGGGACTGTTCCACAAGGCTTGCAGGGGCTGGGTTTTGAGGGCTTGCCGTATCGTCTGGTTGCGTACCATGTCTCTTCTTGTTACTTCAACCAGCTTCCTCAGATATTTCATTTCTAAGGTTGGGTGCTGGCTTTTGGGGGTTGTAGTCATTGCCCATAACTCGTATCCATAAGTCAAGACTGGGACATAGGTGGAGCGGTATAAGCCATCTTCGTCTTCTTGCGAATTTCTCTTTTTCTGAGTAATCTTTGATTTATGGCCCGAAAAAGTTTCCCAGCTACCAGAAAACCAATCATTTAAATGAAATATATCAGAGAGGTTTGCTGTAGAAGTGCACACACTTTTATTAACAAGCGTGTGTTGCATTCTTGCTTGACTGGCGATAAACTTGCCTTTATATCACCCTAGTAGATCAGTAAGTAGTAAAAACAGTTAACATGCATACTTTAATCTTATACTGGTATGTCCACCATATGTATCCGTCGCCCTGCCAGGATGTTTGTTGATGTTTAGTATTATTTACGTTATCTTATTTGTTGTTGTTGTTGCCAATTCTGCATGTAGTATATACTGTATAACGTATATATATATATATATATATATATATATATATATATATATATATATATATATATATATATATATATATATATATATATATATATATATATATATATATATATATTATATATATAAATATATATGGTTAGTGCACTGGCTTAGTTATCTCGGTGGTCCATGGTTCGATCCCCAGTTGAGGTGAGATTTTTTAGACCGTAAACGGCTCCGAGGTCGACCCAGCCTCATTAATTGGGTACCAGAGCAACTCTGGGAAGGTTAAGGCGGCCGGCGTCATGCTCAACACATCACCCCTAGTGTGCCGATGGTCAAGAAAATATAGGCCTAACACCATATTCCCAATATGTCTCAATGGGCGTAACAGGATCCTTTACCTTTTGTTTTATTTATATAAATATATTCCTCAGCAAAAGAGAAGCTGGGAAGAAGACGAAGATGGCTGTATACCGCCCCACCTATGTCCCAGTCTTGACATATGGATGCGAGTCATGGGCAATGACTGCAACCCACAAAAGCCAGATCCAAACCTCAGAAATGAGGTATCTGAGGAAGGTGGTTGAATTAACAAGAAGAGACATGGTCCGCAACCAGACGATATGTCAAGGCCTAAAAACTCAGCCCCTGCAAACCCAAGTAGAACAGTCCCAACTGAGATGGTCTGGCCATGTCTGCAGAATGGGAGAAGATCGGCTACCACGGCAAGCATGGGAAACTATGAGCCAGGAATCCAGCCTCAAGGACCACCCAAAGTCCGCTGGGATGACAACATTAGACAATCTTTGAAGGACCGAAGACTAGAATAGAACCAAGCCAGGAGGAAGACAGCCGATACAATAGTATGGCGCTCTCTCTTACAAACCTCTACACCTCACTGTAGAAGAGGAACGACTAAGTAAATATATATATATACATATATACATACATGTCAGAAGCATATATTACATATGACCTAGTGTAGATAAAATAGTATTATTAAACCACTCTAAATGGGATGTAGGATAAAGAGAGAGGGATAGTACCTCACGGTGAGAGACAGCCATGTCCTTTTTAGGATAGTCAGGATCCTATTTGGTTCTCCTCTCTTTGTCTAGCTCATGTATGGCTCCTAGAATACCGCTTGTGTACGGCGGTGGCCACATCCCGGGCAACAGTCTTGGCTGACTGGCTAAACTACATGGGTGGAGTAGGAGCAATCTTACTCAAGGGAATGTCCATCCCTAGTACACAAAGACTGAGACGGTGAGTGAGGCGGAGGAATCTGAGAAGATCAACGGCTCGCAAAGCGAAACAGCAAAGTGTGTGGCGCACTAGAGGCATGTCGGACATAGAAAAAGACAATGGCTAGCCACCGTGGAAGAGATTGGGGCCTTACCACGTACTTCCTACAGAAAGTAATGGAATCACAACAACAAGATAAGAACCGATATGTAGAGAACTCTCTGTCCCCTGGGGAAGAATCTACTGTACAAATTAACAGGGAAGAGGCAACTCCTCTAATAAGTAAGGAAGTACATAATGACGAGTGTTCCTTAAATTCTGTTGAAAGGGAGCATTCTGAGAAAGACCACCTAAAAACTAGTAGCAGAAGCCTAAAAATAGGAACATGGAATGTTAGAACTTTAAACGGAGAAGGAAAGCTGGACAATCTTATATTAGAGGCAACCGACATGAAACTCGATATACTGGGAGTTGCAGAGGCAAGACTTTTGGATACAGGCTACATAACAAGAGACCAGTACACGCTTATACACTCAGGAGGAGAAAAACACGAAAGAGGGGTAGGAATGTTGATAAAGAAGGAGTTAGAAAAATACGTATGTGGATACTGGACACACAATGACAGAATGATGTTACTAAAGATGAGAGCAAAGCCATTCGACATATCAATCTTACAAACTTATGCACCAACTAAAGATTACAGCGAGGAAGAAATAGAAGAATACTATGAAGAGCTACAACACACACTTAAACCAGTCAAATCTACAGATGTGTTGATAGTAATGGGTGATATGAATGCAAAAGTAGGAAAAGGAAAATACAAGAAAATAGTAGGACAGTATGGATTAGGGACAAGAAATGATAGAGGAGACAGACTTATCCAGTTCTGTGAAGAAAACCAGCTGGTCATATGTAACACCTTTTTTGAACATCACCCAAGGAAATTATACACATGGAAAAGCCCAGGAGATGTAACACGTAATCAAATCGACTATATCATGATAAAAACATAGATTTAAGAACAGTGTCACAAGTGCAAAGACACATCCTGGCGCCGACATAAATTCAGATCACAATCCAGTTGTCATCAAAGTAAATATAAAGCTGAAAAGAGCAGGAAACAGAAGACAGGAGGAACCCAGATAGAAATATCAGCGCTGAAACAACCAGATATAAAACAGAAATATTTAATCGAAGTCAAAAATAAATACCAACAGTTATTGACAGAAAGCATGGAGCAGTATAGAAGAGAAAACCCAGAAGAAAAAGCAACCGCAAAATGGGAATGCTTAAAAACAAGCATACAATCAGCAAATGCAAATTTACCTAAAAAGGAGTCTAAGAAAAATCAAATTTGGATGACAGATGACATCTTGAATAAAATGGCAGAAAGAAAGAAAGCAAAAAATACTCCAGAATATAAAACAATAGACAATGACATACGTACTATGTGTAGAGAAGCAAAAGAACGGTGGATAGAAACAAAATGTAAGGAAATAGAAGACTTGGAAGCGAAGCACATGACAAGAGATATGCATGAAGAAATAAAGAAATTATCAAATCGGTCGCGGTTTGCACAAGGAGGAAGCTGTATCAAGAACAAAAATGGTGTAATATTACTTGATGAGAAAGACATATCAAACAGATGGGCAGAATACGTAAAAGAACTATTCGAGGACAACAGAGGTAAAAAAACCATCACCAGATTCTAATGAAGGCCCACACATTCTCAGATCAGAAGTAGAGAATGCCATTCATATGATACAAAAAGGAAGATCAGCAGGCATGGATAACATAAACATTGAAATGATAGAAGCTCTGGAGAGCTTTGGTATAGATACAATCACAGAAATATGCAATGATATATACAATACAGGATATTTACCACACGACATGAAGACATCAGTTTTTATAACATTGCCCAAAAAACCAAATGCAACAGAATGTTCAGACTTCAGAACAATCAGCCTGATGAGTCATGCAATTAAGATACTGCTCAAAATCATACAGGAAAGAATAAAAAGTAAAGTAGACAGCGAAATCCAAGAAGAACAGTTTGGTTTTAGACGGAACAGTGGAACAAGAGAGGCAATATTTTGCCTAAGAAGATTAGCAGAAAAATATACAGAGGTCCAAAAAAGTATGTATATGTGCTTCATTGACTATAAGAAGGCTTTTGACAGAATCCATCATGAGAAAATAATTGAATGCCTCAAAGACATAGGTATTGATGGAAAAGATATAAGAATACTCAGTAACCTTTATTGGGAGCAAACTGCCACAGTAAGATCGGGAAGGGTGACAAGCCAACGAGTGATCAGCCCATTGGGCATTATTCACCATACATAGACATAAAAAGAGGTGTCAGACAAGGTTGTGTGCTGTCCCCCTGCCTATTTAATTTATACACCGAAAAAATTTTCAAACAGATACAGGAAATACCAGGACTGAACATCAGTGGAAGATCAATAAACAACCTTAGATATGCAGATGATACCGTGTTGTTAGCTGAAAGCGAACAGGAGTTACAAGAACTAGTGAAGCAAGTGAACAGTATAAGTCATGAATATGGACTCGACATTAATATTGAGAAAACTAAAACTATGATAATTAGCAAAACAGACGATAAACCCACATTAAAGATAAGCGTAAATGGGAAAATCCTGGAACAAGTCAAGAGCTACGTATATCTTGGTCATATAATAACAGAAGATGGCAGATGTGAAACAGAAATCAAGAAGAGAATAGGAATGGCCAAAGCTACATTCAACAACATGAAACATATACTGACATCCAAACAGTTATCTCATAAATTAAAACTGAGAATCATAAAGTGTTATATATATTCTGCATTTCTGTATGGTGCAGAAACATGGACGATGAATAAGCATTTGGAAGAAAGAATTGAGGCTCTTGAAATGTGGATATATAGAAGAATGGGGCGTATCTCATGGAAAGAGATGAAAACAAATAAGGAGGTCCTAGAAAATCTAGGTATGAAAAGAGAACTAATGAGAGAGGTCAAAGTTCGGCAGCTAAAATACTTTGGCCACATAAAAAGGCATAACACCTTGCAGAAGACCATAACAGAAGGGAGAGTTGAAGGTAAACGTGCAAGGGGAAGACAGCGCTATAAGTGGGAAGATAACATCAAGAGATGGACGGGAAAGAGTCTATCAGAGTGTACCACCAAGACAAGAGACAGAAGACGTTGGAGATCCATTACAGCCAACCTCCGTTGTGGAGATGGCAACTGATGATGATGATGAAATTATCTGTTCCCGGGAGCAGACCTCGGTAAGTCTGTACTTTCCCAATCGGTACGGGATTGTTGTAAGTTTGAGGAACACTGATGACGAACGAAATCTTTATTTCCTTAGGATAAAGAAATGTGCATTACTGCCTTTTACATTTCTACCCTGCATTAATACAGTTCTCACAGTGTTTTAATATTAAAACATTCTTATCCCCAACAATAAATAGCCATTAATATCATTGCATTCAGTAATTATGCACACACACACGTACATTCACATGTCGGGATATTCACACAAAGTCTAGGACATCTGTAATAACAGCGCCGAACGTATCATAAACAAAATAAAGTCTCCCCATAACACATTCCATCACGTTTCCGAGCTACACACAAACACACACAAACTGCCAGCATGACTCGTCTGTTGTACCCATCAAAGTCCAAACAGTCAACTTTTGCTGAATGGGCCACCACGCAGAGTTGTCCCCCCGCTGATACAATTTTCAACTTTCTTCGGTCAGCCCGCCCTGTTTGCTTTTATTTATTAATTTTTTAACCGTAAACAACTATAAAGTTTTCATCATACGGATGACATCAACAAATAGAACTCTCACGGGAATAGACAACTAAAACTTGTATTTAATAAATACTCCTAACACGTCACCATTACCCTGTCCAATGGGGCTTATAAAATGGGTTATCGGTATCCAAAGCCCCGGCCCTCACTCCCCGATCTTTAAAAACCAAAACCTTCTTTTCTTGTTATGGTTTCATCTTGTTATGGTTTCATCTTGTTATGGTTTCATCTTGTCATATCTTGCCTTGTTTTATCTCTATTATAGAGCTTTAATACCTTGTTCAACTGTCTGGTTATTATTGGGGTATACTGTGTAATAAATTCCCCTTTCGTTATAGCCTATTGTTAATACCCGAAAAGGGCTGGTCCTAGAAAGGACCGCTAGCTGACTATCTGGATTCCTTTCGTTGTTTTTTTGTTTTTTCTCAGCCGTATTTCGTTTATGACTTTCTCTATTACAGCTGGTAGCAGATCCTCTAAGATTTCGATGATTATTTTATTTTTGATTTCTTTAATGTTTTCTCTTCATTGAGTGCTCTTATTTGCAATGTCATCGATTTTCTTTCTCTCTTGTTCAATTCTTTTGCAAATCTCTTCATTCTCCTCTAGTTTGGTGATGTAAGCTTCTATTTGTTGCTATTATGATTTCATATCTTGTACAGTAGCCTGGGCGCAGGCTCCCATTGTTTTATCTTCTCTGTTATTTGGGATTCGTCGTGCTGCCTGTTCTTCTTCTCGGCCTGTAGTTGTGTTTTTGTCTCTTATCTCTGCGGTCAGCTGTAACAGCTGGGTTCTTGTGTGTTTAGGTCCTGTTTAGTCGTGGCACCTGTAGTCAATTTGTACCTTGCTGGTCGTGTCATATAACAAGTCTACGTAAATATATTATAACCGCTTTGATTCTACGCTGAACCTTCCTCAAGCATCCACTCTCTCCTTCATTTCTCTGGCTGCTGCTCCCTCCTATTCCCCCTTTCTTGTTGACAGACTCGACAGAACATTCATCCGTTCTTCGCTTATCGTGTACACTCTCCATTATAGCGAAACGCATTTCCAATTCAGTTGTCATTAGCAGCGTAATAATTATTTCAAGGAGTTTATTTATTTCGATGAAAGCGATAGTAACATCGCCTATTACCAAGAGTAGACAGCTCTAGTTATCATGAAAATTGCCAAAAATAATGTATTGTGGGAATATCCCGATATATATATATATACTTTCAATTCAGCGTACTTTCTCAGTTTTGTGGCGTCTATATTTGTCACACAAAGGTATTATTCTGTTGCACTTTGGGGGACGGCTTTCAGTCATCCTCCGAGCTCAGAAAGGATCGAAAGACAAAGCGCATTAAGAAAATGGGTTTGGTTAGTTCTGAGGACCATCTTCATTGCACACAGAGAACCCCATCAGTGCTCCGATCTCCTCCCTTAGATCGCACAAGGAGGATCTCAGCACAGTGCACGAACTCCATAGCACCACCGGCGAGAATCCCAATGTATGTATACAGGGATCACACATTCTATGAATATTTTGATGTTGGGTAGGTTTCCTAATTTTTAAATTTGGCCAGGGCAGCGGCCTTATGGCCTACTCTTTACGATTTCCAAATTCCGAGGGAGTTTCACATGCACGAATTGCACGCAGAACCTTCAATTTTTTCGCCCTTATCCGAGAAGTCCTGGCATCCGATCTCACAACCCAGAAGATCAGGAGGAAGTATAATATCATTAGGAACTACTGATTCTGAATAAGAATTCCATAAATTATAGTCCCTGTGCTGGGAACGAACCCGGTACCTTTAGAATTAAAGGTGGACGCCATACCTCTTAGCCACTCCAACCGCCGGAGACTAAATTATAAAACGGTAATGGTTACGCTATGGAGTTACCTTTAGCGTTTATTTTTAAGACTAAACTGATAACGCTAAACGTAGCCTGATAACAGAATTTGCCAGAATGTGACGCTACCAGATGTCGATCCTGAAAACTGGTAACTGATGCATACTACCAACTCAACAGAAGAGAACAAGTGGTAATCTTCAGACTCCGCATTGGCCACAACAGATTGAGATACCATCTACTCAAGAAGCTAAAGATAGGAACTACCGATCAGTGTAACTGTGGCACTGATAACATGACTGCTGAACATATGCGGAACAGAGAAAGCGCATAGAGCCGACACCAATACAGTTCAAAGAAAAGATCTACGGAGATTCAAATAGCCTCAAACTGACTACTGCTTTCTTTGAAAACATTCAAGTGGTCGCCTGAAGAAGTAGAAACCCGGTAACTGTGCAGCACACCACTGGCAAAACGGACGGTGCGAAACAGAAAGACAAAGGCAGAAAGGCACTGGTCGACCTAACAACACTCTACAGATTTTAAAAGCCAACAAAGGTTAGTTTACCTTGTATTTGTTGATTTCATTACGGCCCAAGAAGAAATGTCTTGTGTTATTAATTTCATCGTGTACTTCAAAAAAAAAAAAAAACCTATCTAATAACTACAGACTTAATTGTCATATTAATACATTTCACATGTAGATAGTTTTAGATAACTCTTGCTTAAAGGTAAATGATAACAAGGTTGAACATGAAGAAACACCACTACAAGACGCCGAATCATTCACATATCTTGGCAGCAATATAGACAACAGTCACTTCGATTACGGAAACAACAGCAAATGGGTTGCTTTGCCGTTGCCCTAAAGACGCCACTAGGCGTGATGGGAAACAATGGCAAAGAAAACCTATCTGCTGTTGCCCTAAGACGCCACTAGGCGTAATGGCCACTGACTGCTTTGACGGTTGGTGGCTAAGGACGGAAGAAGAAGAAGAAGAAGAAGAATATAGACAACGTTGGAGCGACAGACAATGGCATCAAAATAAGTATACAAAAAGCTAGAAGTGCTTTCATTGCAATGGGAAACATTTGGAGATCAAGATAAATCATGTCCAAAACCAGAATAAGAATCTTCAACTCAGATGTCAAGACAGTCCTATTGTATGGCTCTGAAACATGGAGAACAACAAAAACATTAATCAAGAAGCTACAGACTTTCATAAATAGGTTGTGACGTAGAAGAGACGGATTGAAGTGTTATAAGAAGATCTGTAATGAGGAACAGACGACGAGAACCAGACAAGTGTCAGCTAACAGGCGGTGAGAAGAAGACGCTGGTAATGGATAGGTCCAGCTTTTTATGAGGCAAAGTGACTTGTTCTCTTCCTCGCTGCCTTAGCCTTCCCTAACTCAGGAGCAGAGTCAGATACCCATTTACAGCTAGATATGCTGAAGTGTGACTCTACCTACTTTCGATCCCGGAACCTGGTGACTGTGTCGTCAGAGGAAGGGGCTCTGACCGCTTAGCCACCCGCACGCTATTTAATGAGTTCTAACGTAATTGTCAAATATGTAATATGCTACACAGAATGATAAACACTTTGTAGGCATACTCACATTATAATCCACAAGTGGTCGATTGGGGTATCCCATGTAGGCCTATAAGACAAACATCAGTTGTCTTGTGCATGTACCAAATACCAAACCATAAGTCATATTAACAAATGTCGAGATGATGTCACGTTATGGCCTTCAAAGCATGTTTATATTACACCCCAATAGTGAGACTAGTCATTTCATGCATTGGGCAAATTTTTGCCCATTCCGTGAACTGACTTCTTTGCTTAGTTATATTGTATTTCAATAATATGGATCAAGAAACAGAAAGCGTAAGATGTGAACTGGATTACTGATACTTTCAACTCACAAATTAACACATGATATCAAGTTTTATATTAGTACGGAAGACAGTTCACGGAATGGGCTAAAATTTGCCCATTTCATGAAATGACCATTTTCTCTATTGGGGTGTAACATATACACTGCTTAGACAGCGCAGACTACGCTGGCTTGGCCATGTCCGCCGCATGGAAGATGGTCGCATCCCGAAAGATATCTGCTACGGACAAATGGCAGATGACAAAAGAATAGAGGGGCGACCGCAGCTGAGGTTCAAAGAGTGTGCAAGAAAGAGATACATGAGGACACTGGACATAAATCCAGCAACCTGGGAGGATGAAGCTGCCGATCGCTCCTAGTGGCGATGCTATCTACGGTGCGACCTAAGATTGGGCGAAAAGAAGCTCTCACGGCAAGCAGAAGAGAGGAGAAAACGTCGAAAAGAATGCCAGGGGAAATAAGCAGCTAAATGAATGTCACCTCAGGGGCGCATTCTCATAGTTAGTTATGACTGAAACCTCAGAAATGAGGTATCTGAGGAAGGTGGTTGAAGTAACAAGAGGACACATGGTCCGCAACCAGACGATACGTCAAGGCTTAAAATCCCACCCCCTGCAGACCAAAGTAGAACAGTCCCAACTAAGATGGTTTGGCCATGTCTGCAGAATGGGAGAAGATCGGCTTCCACGACATGGGAAACTAAGAGCCAGGGATCCAGACCTCCAGGACGATCCAGAGTCCGCTGGGAGGACAATATTAGACAATATATGATGGACCGAGGACTAGAATGGAACCAGGCCAGGATGAAGGCAGCCGATAGAATAGTATGGCGCTCTCTCTTCCAAATCTCTACACCTCACGGTAGAAGGGGAACGACCAAGTAAGTAAGTAAGTAATGACTGAAGGGGCTATTCTTCTTCTTCTTCTTATTATTGTTTTCAAAACATTTCATTTGTTTTAGAATATTAGAACTAGTTAGTACATTCATATATATAATTAGCAGAAACCGAGGGTGAAATGAAGAAAAGTGGACTGTGTGTTCGATACAACCTCAAAAAAGAATCCAGATACGGCGAGAGACGCAATAATGAGAGGTAAGGGTTAGAGTTAGGTTTAGAAATCATAAACGTCACCTTAAACTCTGTTAATCCTAATCCTAACGACGTGGGTAAGATATTTGGGTGGCGTCGAAGAAGACGGTCCCCAATCTTCATTTGAATCGAAAGCAACACCATTTATAAGACACCAACATTAAATTTACCAGAATAATGTATCCAGCGAAATGAGTAAGTCCGGGAAACATATGCAGCAAACACCTTTATCAGACCACAGCTGATTAGTCAACTGTGACGTGACATATTGGGACGTTCAACAACTGGTAATATAATTCAGTATTCAATCCACAAGAGAATAATGTAACATCTGCCAGGTTTCAAATAACGCGTCCACAATTACAACCCGTCTTTTCATCTTCTGTACAGAACACAACTGGTACACATCCAAATAATTTACACGCTGAAACCTAACACATTTGTGACGCTTTCTCAATAGGGACCCTTCGCATCCCGAAGCCTACGGTAAGAAATTTCTTTACAGGAATAAAAATTAAAGAGCGACCTCCTTGTTTACATTAATCTCGTGTAAGTCCAAATATTTGCATACATCACGTGACACCCCCCCCCCCCCTTTTCCCAATTCCCCATGTTCCTAGACAGTGTCATAACAAGGTGGAAACTCGTTTATTTCTTCACCCAGAGGTGAGGGTGATTTCCTTGTGTCCCCCAAGTCTAAAAATAGCAAGGTTGGCTTGATATCTCCAAAAATTTACCTCCCCGGCTCCAATACAACAGTTTAAATCTGTGCTTTTTATCATTACAGGCATACCTCGCTTTATTGAGCTTCGCTTTATGGCGTTTCGCAGATATTGCTATTTTTTCAATTTATTCATGTTTATTTATTAGAACGTGCCTTCTTCTTCCGATAGATTTTGGCTCTCCACTAGCAAAAAGATTACTGTTCGCTGATGGCTCAGATGATGAAGATTTGCAGTTTTTTTTAGCAATAAAGTATTTAGTTTTACAGTGCATTGTTATTTTTAGACCTAACGCTATTGCGCACTTAATAGAGATAGTGTAAATATGATTTTAGTCTTTTTTATGCACTTTGAAGCCAAAAAAAAAAATGGGTGTGACCCCCTTTATTGCGATATTCGCTTTATTGCGGTGGTCTGGAACCGAACCCGCAATATTTCCGAGGTAAGCCTGTATTTAAAAAAATACAAGTCTGGGTCAGCTTAGTTGCTACATGTTTTAATTTCACAAGTTATCTAGGTCATCTGAATTGAAGGCGCCTCGGAAAAAAAAACAAACAGCGCCCGTTTGGCAGTGGTTAGGGCGCAACCTCTCGCGACAAAGTGACATTGTTCCAAGATCAAAACCTGGTAGCGTCACGCTCCAGTTTACCTAACTGTAAGTATGTGCCTGAGTATGCTCTTCAGTTAGGGAAGGCAAAGACGGCCAGGAAGGGAACAGGTCACCCCCATCTCATAAAGCTCAACCTAGTATAGTGAAATCTATAACACTTCACCCCCCGCGGCAGGATTTGTTGCTGAATTTCGTTTACTTTTACCTTTCGAAAGCCTATTGGAGAATGACACTGCAATCGATGAATCATCAAGGCTAAGATTGCAGAAGTTTAGCATTAGGCGTAAGACTGGCAGGAATGAAAGTAAGAGAGGATGCACTCGGCGTGTATACAACCAGTGCGCAACAGGAACAATTAGCATCCATACCCTTCGCCGTTTACTGAGGGAGACTGAGCACCTATGGGTTTGTCCGGAGTCCAGTGATGTCGATTCTGAACACCAATAACAATTACCTTAAGAATACCAAGAAAAAGATCGATCGATGGTGTGGTGAGTCTTTCAGAACCTGTTTTCCGTTACAGATTTAATACCCCGGTCCAACCAATCCCGAGATGGGCATTATGAGTTATCCTCCTGATTTTTCAGTTCTTCAAGGAACACAGGCCTTTAACAAACTTATGCCAAGTCTTCCTGTCCCGTGCCATCAGCTCATGGTCTTTCCGCGTCTTCTCCAAGTACTCATTGGTTCCCCTCTATCTCTGCTACCATGCGGATTCCAGAACAAGGACTGCCTTGTAATGCTATCAACATGTTTCAACAATGTGTGTCCTATCCATCTCCAGTGTCTTCTTCTCATCTCTTGTTCTACTGGCACTTGTCTGGTTCTTCTCATCAGTTTCACATTTGTGATCTTGTCATATCACTTAAATTCTTCAATCCTACCTGAGTATGCTCTTCAGTTAGCGAAGGCAAAGGCAGCCGGGAAAGAAAATGGTCACCCCACCTCATAATGCTGGACGTAGTACAGTGAATTCTCTAACACTTCATATCCCTACGGTCTATCCCATCACGAGGTGGGCAATATGAGTTATCCTCATCAACTTTCGGAGCCACGGTAGCGCAGGGGTTAGTGCACTGGCTTCCTTGCTTGGTGGTTCATGGTTCGATCCCCAGTTGAGGCGGGATGTTTTAGACCGCAAACGGTTCCTTGGTCGATCCAGCCTCATGAATTAGGAAGGTTAAGGCGGCCGGCGTGATGCTGACCACATCACCCCTAGCGCACCGATGGTAAAGAAAATATGGACCTAACATAGGGTTCCCATAATGTTTTGTTCAAAAACCGGGACATTTCCAAATTTTTACCTAAAAAACCCGGGACATTTCGTAAAAAAACGGGACATGTTAAAAATTAAGGTAAAGCACAAATAAATCTATTATATATTATATGTTGCACTTAAAATAAGATACTAGTATAAAAATACACACATTAACTAACACAACTTCCACTTTAAAAAAGAATTCTAAATTACAAACATACTTAATTAGAAAAATTGCACCTTTAAAAAATACACAATAGTCAAGTTTATATTTCAGATTCATCAGAATATTTATCAGATTTATGGGCCTGTTCAAGAAGTTTTTTTTCTTCTGATATTTGGACATAGAACTCAGTACAAGAGAAATCCTTAAAATTGGTCTTTATAATGGCAAGCTTTCACTGTCTCAATTTTAAGTCTGTTTTTTTTCGTCTGTCCAAAGTGCATTTATTAATAAAAAAACACGTTCAACAGTTGCATTGGATCCTGGCAGTGCCAAACAAAAACTAACTAGGCATTTCAGGTTCTCAGCATTTATATCCTGCTTTGTAAAATGAGCGAACATCTCACACCATTTTTCACTGACACTTTGATCCTTCAGTTCATTCCACACATCAAATTTGCTTTCACAATATTTTTTCACACATGCAAACTCATCAAATAAGTCCTCTTCATTCACAGTAAAATTTGGTGACACTGTCTTCGTGAATATGTAGCTTTCTTGGATGTTCTTCCAAGTCACAGACTCCTTTCCCTTCAAATTGATCCAATCCATAGACTGAAGAGGCGTAAGAAATGGTGTACACCACTCCTGAATATATTCAATGCAGGTGTCATAGAAATCTACTGCATAGCTTTGAAACTTTTCAACTGTTATGTGTCCTTCTTTTTCTAATTCTTGCAACTGATTTCTCACAGTAGTAGTAAGAAACTTTTCTGCCTTCCTGTAGTTAAATCATTTGGTAGATGCTCACTGAACACTGTTTTGGTCGACTTTCGAATTTTTTGTTCGAGATTCAAACCGAGGGTCCACTGTAACCGGAAATTGATAAAGTAACACTATTAAAACACGGAATAAAATCTGTTACCCAAAGATTTTTTTTTAGGAAGGGTCCTTAAAAAGCGGGACATTTGGAATAAATTCGGGACACCGGGACATTTTATAAAAAAACGGGACTGTCCCGGGGAAAACGGGACGAATGGGAACCCTAGCCTAACACCATATTCCCAATATGTACGCATTAAGTCAAACAACAAGAGACTGCCGGAAGCAAACAACATCAAATCTCAACCTAGATAAAGAAGGGACCAAACTGTGGTAATTAATTAGAGCTTTGAACAATGAAGAACCCTATACAAATCACATCACAATCAAACAAGATGAAAATATGGTCTCATGACAAACAAAGCTGCAAATGCACTCATGGAACAGTGCTAACTACAAAGATGTCCAGATAGACAGGGAAAAGGCCATCATTGATGAACAAAGAGGTCATGACAACAAAAAGCTTGCACCAAAAGAACACATGATGGCAAAGTTAACAATAGAATAAATGGAAGAGGCAATGAGGAAGCTAAAGAAAAATAAGTCACCTGTAAAAGATAGGATAACAAATGAAATGTTAACAGTCCTAGGCAAAAATGAAGCTTCTAACCATCCTAAACCGCAGCAGGAAAAGCATTCTTATTTATGATATTGCCTTTCTTGTTTATCATCTCAGACTTTTCGGCTACATTTGGTATCTGTCCAGAAAAGAGCTGGTCTTTAAAGTGACCATTAGCCAAATGTCAAAGAGCCGTAGGTTTTTTTTTTGTCTTTGTACCTAGTGGTATAAACGTTCGATTATCAAGGTGGTTAGAGCGCATGCCTTACTCGGCAAATATGCGAAGTTCGAAAAAACGACATCTTCACGCTCCAATCTCCACAACTGCAAATGGGTAACTGATTCTGCTCTTGAGTTAAGGAAGGAAAAGCAGGGTTGTGGAGTCGGTCAAAAAATTTTCCGGACCTTTTTTTTTAACCGACTCCGACTCCCCTAAAAAGCGTCCGACTCCATGACTCCGACTCCATGACTCCGACTCCACAGCCCTGAGAAAAAAGGCAGAGAGGAAGGGAACTGGTCACCACGCCTGTTGATGCTGAGCCTAGTATAGTGAAGTCTCTAACACTTCCCCCCCCCTCCGGCAGTATCTGTTATGACACTACCTTGACCTTTTTGTTATCGGGTTGTATATTGTTATTTACCACAAAAACTTCAACAAACATGGACAAGTCAAATATAGAATATAAATCAACTCAACCGCCCAAGACAGAAGAAGGTCCTCTGGAAAGGAGGCGCATGAAGCAGCCTAGAGGAAGCCGAAAGGAGTCTGGGTTGCCGACTAACCTTTTTTCGTCTAGGAAAATCTCCAGGATTGGCACCTAGAATGTTCGCACTCTGTGTGAAGAAGGGAAAACTGCATAGGTAGCAGCAGAAATGCCAAATTTCAGGATTGATATCCTGGGTCTCTGCGAGACACGGTGGAAACGGCGCAAGGATAGCGTCTTCAGAGGATTTATAAATTTCCCCCTCAGTTTATGGGCAGAGACATAAAGACACAGACTTAAGTTTTTTTGGGGATATTTTTCACAAGCAGCTGAAGGATTGTTAACTCTCGGTTTATTAGCCCTGTCAGTGTCCTACGAGATGGTTTTGTTTTCTTTGATGTACGAATTTATGTAATTGTTGACTTTGATATTTTATCAGTTTTTCTTTGCTGAAATTTGTTTATTTCTTCTATACAACCTAAAAGAATTTTAATAAATTTTAACCCTTTGTTAATGCGCTGTTTAAGACCTTTATCCATACTTATCACTAAGTATATGTACAAGCTCTTACTATTTCTCTATTTATCTGTGAGAAAGAAGAGTGTGACATAGTTTGTGCGCTCTCTTCTCCTCTCAGGCAGTATTAAACTACATTAGTAGTGCGTACTGAATTACGTGCATTATTCAATTGTTAGCACATTCTTTTTCCCTACTGTCATTGTTCACGTTTCACGCTTCAATGCATGACAGGGCCAGACAAGCGTTTTGCCCATCCCTGAGAGATTAATTGAGTCACTAAAACGTGTTAATTCGACATTGACTCCAGGTAAAAGGTAGCATGAAGTGTTTGCTTAAGATTGCATAATTACTTCCGACTCGACAGCAGGGTTAGGTGATTGTGGTAAAGTGGGATGTTATAAATCTTATAGGGGACTTAGTGTACTGACTGAGATCAGCTGTGAAGGTATCTGTATCTAATAAGTGTGGTGTATTACAGATGACCTTACTTGCTACCACATTTATACCTCAGTCAGAATTATTCTGGAATATTGTGATGACTACGTTAAATGTCTAGGGTTATGAAAATGATGAAGTGTAAATCACAACAACAACAGACAGATAAACAATTTATTTTATTCCACAACACTTTACAACACTGTGACACTCACACACATATAACACTCTATAAGTCTATCTTAACTGAGTCAAGTGTAAAGTTTCAAATATATATATGTATTAATTACTGTCAATAATATATATCCTGATTCAACTACACAGTGAACCAGGAATCACAATCAAGGGTAATTACAAGTAATATGTACACAGTTTATATATATAATCTTTGTACTGACATAATTTATTAGTATTATCCTATGTGTGTAAGTTGTGAAGTAGTACTATGAGGTAATACTGGTTTTGTTTTTCAAGCTAGATTGTTGTTTGTCATCATGACTTCAAGTGTTTGATTATCGTGGGAATAGTATTTGGAAACGTTCACAGTTCCTGTCGTTTGAAACAATTTATTGTCCCTCTGTGTTTAATATAAGGTCAATTTTAGAGGGGGGCACATAATGTTGAGCTACTCTGGCCACAGAAGCTTATCTTTCGTGATGGCGGCAGGAAAAGACTCCTCTGCTCGATTGCTTCCTGTGTTCTGGAGACACCTCACTGGTCGCTATCTGGACCAAGGAGTATGCTGTCAGCCTCTGGATTCAGCAAAACTCAGACCAGGTGCTGCTTCAATAACTTAGGACCACGGTCCCTGAAACAAGAAGGTTGTACCTCCTATTTCAGAACTAATTTATAATCTATTTCCACACTGAACACAATACATAACAAACACTGAGTTCAGAGCGATAGGCCAACTGCTAGCTTCATCTGAAACAATTTACACCAGTATACTCCTCCCTAATGGTTACTACGCCTCTGCAATTCCAGCATTAGTTCTTTCTAGTCAATAAAATAGGTGTCAGTGTACTGTTTGGCAATCCCATGCAGTTTTACTTCTCTCCGACAAGTTTTGTTCAGGTTGGAGCACTATCTAGGCCTTGCCTCATGTTTGCTACTGAACCACACACATATACAGCCATAAATTACCAATTCACATTCAATTTTCATTAAAAAGATATCAATATGTCAAGCTTACCACAATTCATGGAAATAATAACAAATACGTTGACTGGCGATGAATATGGCACAAAATCCGATCTGCCGCTATCCCAGGCTTTTATTTAGAAAAATATGCACTGGAACTCAACGCACTGTTTCTTAGTAAGTTTATTTTACAATGTGGCACTGAACTGACGCTCCTAATTGACTATATTGGCGGGTCTAACCAATCGGGCCATGTTTACACAGCTTTTCAAAATTTTTTTACCCTTCTCACGTTTCCCCTAACAACCAAAATTAGTATTTGTAGTCTGACTAATCGTGCTTAGCCTTACATATCATTCCCGCCAATCAAATAGGATGTAACATGGTGGCCTATTTCCCGTACAATGGTGGTTTCAAAACATGCCACTGTGCGATTATTATTTGGTGTTGTCCGACACCCTCACTATTTTCTTTTGGCTATAATTTGTTAATTCCTAGACTATTTGCGTAACACTTAACATATTCTTTGTCAGCAAGTCCTAAGGAACCCAAATATATACATTTAATGGGGCCAAGGGGCTGCGTTCAAAATATGCATTTTCTTCTAGGATAGTCGTGTATTTTTATTTTTATCGATTTAGAACCGCCACCTGTCCTGCCTTTTCGACTGTTCTGTCATACTAATGTCAGGATTTCAGACATAAAACAGTAGAATGTCAGGTTTCCCAATAAGCATTTTACAGGTTTTTAAACCTAACCCTCGTAGTTGTAGTGTTTTTTATCACTGTCTATTTGAAAAAAAATTAGTGCTTCTGGCCTTACGCGGGGAGGGTGGCATTAATTGTGTATCGCGAGACGCGTGTTAGTGTTGCATGCGTTCCTGCTTTCAGCCCTCCCTCTCTCTATCCTAAGTTCATCTGTCTTTTCATCACGCCGTGTATAAAATGAAATTAATGGAAGTATTAATTTAGGTCATTACGCAGTGTGCCTAGCTCAAGGTTTTCTTAGAAATACAGTACACGTTTTATTGTAGAAAGCGTGTAGTGATGCAGTAGGCTTTACTATCAACGTGAAAGCGTGAGAATATGCAGACGAAGCATAAAAAGGGGGATCTCGAGTACAGTCATTGTGACAGCACTGTGCTTTTACCATTTCTCTTTCCTTTTATCGAATTAATGCGTTAGGGTTTACAATTTACCTTTTAATTTATATATGTGTATTTAGAATGTCTCACGACAAATTCTCCCCTCTTAAAACAGACGTTATATGTCAGTCTATAATTCTATATACACATAGAGAAATTTATTATTATTTCTGGGGCTTACGGTGATTCTCATCACACTGATGGCGGCTTAAAAAATCCGCTCCCAGATTTGTCTTTCCAGATATATACTCTATGCTAAACTCAAATGGCTGCATAAGTAAGGACCATCTGAGTAACCGAGAATTTTTATGCCTAGCCTGCGCTAGAAACGACAAGGGTTTGTGATCCGTCTGCAACTTAAATGCCTTCCCATACAGATAAATATTGAATTTCTTTATCGCCCATATTACTGCAAGACATTCTTTTTCGCTAGTTGAGTAGTTGGTTTCAGCTTTATTCAACTTTCTGCTAGCATATGCCACTGGGCTTAATTCCCCATCCAATGCATCTGATTTCTGTAACAGGGTCGCACCTAACCCGATATTACTGGCATCCGTCCTTACAATGAATTCTTGACTTAAGTCAGGTAGTTTCAAAATAGGTTTGCTTGTAAGCTTTTCCTTCAATTCCTGGTAAGCCAATTCACATTGTGATGTCCATGTAATTCGATCTGGATTTCCTTTACGTGTCAAATCCGTTAACGGTGCACATATGGAATTAAAGTTTTTGATATACTTTTGGTAGAAACCACATAATGAGACAAAGGATCTCACGTCTTTCTTGGTTTGTGGTCTCGGGGCTTTCTTTAATTTCTCTAAATTCTTGGGGTCAGGGGTCATGTTTCCCTGATGGACTGTGTGTCCCAAAAACTCTAATTCTTTACATCCAACGCAACATTTGGTTGGTCGGGCTGTTAAATTAGCTTCTCTAAGTCGATTAAACAGCATGTTCAGAGAGTCAATGTGTTCCTCAAATGTTTCTGTTGCTATAAGGATATCATCCATGAAATTTATGATGCATGGATTATTCAGAGGGTCCAATAATTTTCTCATCATTCTAGAGAAGACACTAGGCGCATTCTTCAATCCAAATGGCAATCTGTTAAACTCATAGTGTCCCTCTGAGGTACTAAAAGCTAGGTATGGTCTAACCTCAGGCTTTACTGGAATCTGATAGTATCCTTTACTCAGATCCACTTTTGAGAAATATTTAGGTTTATTTAGCCTGGCAAACAACTGATTTGTATCCGGCAATGGATCCACCTGTCCTTCTGTGATAGCATTCAGTCTCCTGTAATCTATACAGAGTCTATGTTCTCCAGAGGGTTTCCTTAAGAGCACCACACTGGAACTATACGAAGATTCACTGTGTGAAATAATTCCTTCCTTCAACAAATAGTCTATCTCTTCCTTCAAAGCTTTCTCCTTAGCAAAAGGAATAGAATAGGGTTTCATACAGACAGGTGTGGGGTCTATCAGCTTCATATCATATTCCAATAAGTTTGTATGCCCCGGTCGGTCTGTGAGCACCTCTGTATGATTATCTAGAACCTGTTGCACTCTCTCTTTCTGATTTTTCGTTAAATGTGTACTGATTTTCACCTGTGCCGCTGTCTCACAGGGGTGTAATGGATATTCAAATGATGAAAGTGGTTCCTTTTTCATCTCCATGGCAATGGACAAGGTCAACAAGTGTGTCTCTTCCTGATTTTCTCTTTCCAAGTATTTCTTCAGGAGATTCACATGGTAGATTTTTTCTTTCCCTTTCTTATCTATCTTATAATTGGTTCTAGACACCTTCTCTAGAACTGTATATGGACCTTGCCATCCAATTTGTAACTTATTCTGACTACCGGGTAGAAGAAGCAGTACCTTCTCTCCCACAGCCAAATCTCGGTCTTTAGCTTTCCTGTTATAATAGGCAGCATGTTTCTTCCTGGCTTGTTTCAAATTTTCATTGGCAAGTTTCCAGCCAGTTTTTAAACGAGTGGTCAGCTCATTCACATATTGGTATGAGGATGTAATATTTTCCTCTACCTTTTCATCCGTCCACGTTCTTAACAGCGCTTCAAGTGGACCTTTTATTCTCCTTCCAAATAATAATGTTGCCGGGGCCATTCCGGTTGAACTATGGGGTACCTCCCGATAAGCAAAGAGGGCGGCGTGAAGGTACTGGTCCCATGTATCTGGTTTTTCGTGTGCCAACTTTCTCAGGATCGACATCAATGTGCCATTAAATCTTTCCACTTGGCCGTTCCCTTTGGGATGGTACACACTACAATGGAAGTGTTTGGCCTGGAAGATCCTGAAAACTTCTTCAGTTAGTTTCCCCTTGAACTGAGAGCCATTATCAGTCAAGATTTGATTGGGAAAGCCTAACCTTGTGAAAATTGTGAGTAATGCCTCTGCCACATGCTTAGAATCAATCGATGACAGGGCTACCGCCTCTCCCCACATAGAACAAGTGTCCACCAGAGTCAGAATGTAGCTGTTCCTTCTCTTAGTTCGAGTGAGAGGTCCCACAAGATCCACGGCAACTCTCTCAAAGGGTGTTCCCACTATGGGCATTTCCCCCAGAGTTGCTGGTGCAGTCCAATGCTTAGGTGCTACTCGTTGGCACTCTGGACAGGATTTTACATATCGTTTGATATCTTCAGTTATCCCTGGCCAGAAATAGTGACAAGCTATTCGCTGTCCTGTTGTGCTGATCCCCATATGACCACTGAAGGGAATCGCATGCCCTAGTTCCAACACTTTAGTCCTATATGAAGTGGGAAGGACCAGCTGTCCGTGACCATTGGATTCAGATCCAGCCTTCCTATAAATCAGTTTGTTCTTCATATAAAATTCTCCCTTGCCTGGAGGTATATGAGATTTGGGCAACTTCTTGAAACACGGCTTGAGTGTTTTGTCCTCCGCCTGTGCCTTCCTCATCTCATCTGGATGAGTATTTATTGGATTATCCTCCTCCTTTTTTAGACTGTGATCTGGTCTGCACTGTTGCCAATATCACAGGTCTCTTGGGATTCCCCAAGAAGACATCTCTACACCCCAATATCAGAGGGTAGATTGGCTTATTTTGGCAAAAACTTCATAAGCTGCCCCACGAACCCCTTTAGATAACTTTAAGCTCCACCTTTCTCTCTCTAACCCATACGTGGTAGCTAATAGTTCATATCTATTTAGATAGCTCTCAATATCATCGTCTTTCTCAACAAAATGATCTAAATGAAAGTTCATAGCTGAGGTTGAGGCTCCCTGACTAGCAGTGGCATCAGAGGTAAAGGGACTGGCACCATTTTCAGGAGCATGGCCTTGAAACTCAAACTCCCTTAGTCGTAACTCATGTTCCCTTTGTAATCTCTTTTCCTCCTTTTCTGCTTCCCTTTCTGCAGCCAATCGCTTGTCTTCCCTTTCTGCAGCCAATCTTCTTTCTTCGGCTTCCCTTTCTGCAGCTAATCTCTTGTCTTCTCTTTCTGCCTCCAATTTTTTAGCCTCAGCCTCAATCTGCAGCCTCTTAGCCTCAGCCTCAATCTGCAACCTCTTAATTTCCTTTTCAGCCTCTAACTTTCTTTCAGCCTCTTTTTCTAATCTTTCCGATTCTAATCTTCTTTCGGCTTCAAATTTTCTTTCCTCACGTTCAATATATTTGACACATTCAGTAGTGACATAAGCAATCATAACTCGCCCGTCCATTCCTAACTCTTTAGCAGTCTGCACAGTAGCAGATCGAAATTTGGCCAGGTCCGCCATTTTCTAACAGGTAAATGTAAACAATATCTACCTAAACAATATAATCTGTAATTAGTTATCTAAGGACAACCACAGGCACTGATAGCTCAACCTTATTTAATTCCACCCAAGGATACCTTTTAATTCTTATTATTCCCAATATATATAATAGGAGAAAGTTCAATATCCCGGGAGCGAGACCCCAATATATGTGGTAAAGTGGGATGTTATAAATCTTATAGGGGACTTAGTGTACTGACTGAGATCAGCTGTGAAGGTATCTGTATCTAATAAGTGTGGTGTATTACAGATGACCTTACTTGCTACCACATTTATACCTCAGTCAGAATTATTCTGGAATATTGTGATGACTACGTTAAATGTCTAGGGTTATGAAAATGATGAAGTGTAAGTCACAACAACAACAGACAGATAAACAATTTATTTTATTCCACAACACTTTACAACACTGTGACACTCACACACATATAACACTCTATAAGACTATCTTAACTGAGTCAAGTGTAAAGTTTCAAATATATATATGTATTAATTACTGTCAATAATAGATATCCTGATTCAACTACACAGTGAACCAGGAATCACAATCAAGGGTAATTACAAGTAATATGTACACAGTTTATATATATAATCTTTGTATTGACATAATTTATTAGTATTATCCTATGTGTACAAGTTGTGAAGTAGTACTATGAGGTAATACTGGTTTTGTTTTTCAAGCTAGATTGTTGTTTGTCATCATGACTTCAAGTGTTTGATTATCGTGGGAATAGTATTTATAAACGTTCACAGTTCCTGTCGTTTGAAACAATTTATTGTCCCTCTGTGTTTAATATAAGGTCAATTTTAGAGGGGGGCACATAATGTTGAGCTACTCTGGCCACAGAAGCTTATCTTTCGTGATGGCGGCAGGAAAAGACTCCTCTGCTCGATTGCTTCCTGTGTTCTGGAGACACCTCACTGGTCGCTATCTGGACCAAGGAGTATGCTGTCAGCTTCTGGATTCAGCAAAACTCAGACCAGGTGCTGCTTCAATAACTTAGGACCACGGTCCCTGAAACAAGAAGGTTGTACCTCCTATTTCAGAACTAATTTATAATCTATTTCCACACTGAACACAATACATAACAAACACTGAGTTCAGAGCGATAGGCCAACTGCTAGCTTCATCTGAAACAATTTACACCAGTATACTCCTCCCTAATGGTTACTACGCCTCTGCAATTCCAGCATTAGTTCTTTCTAGTCAATAAGATAGGTGTCAGTGTACTGTTTGGCAATCCCATGCAGTTTTACTTCTCTCCGACAAGTTTTGTTCAGGTTGGAGCACTATCTAGGCCTTGCCTCATGTTTGCTACTGAACCACACACATATACAGCCATAAATTATCAATTCACATTCAATTTTCATTAAAAAGATATCAATATGTCAAGCTTACCACAATTCATGGAAATAATAACAAATACGTTGACTGGCGATGAATATGGCACAAAATCCGATCTGCCGCTATCCCAGGCTTTTATTTAGAAAAATATGCACTGGAACTCAACGCACTGTTTCTTAGTAAGTTTATTTTACAATGTGGCACTGAACTGACGCTCCTAATTGACTATATTGGCGGGTCTAACCAATCGGGCCATGTTTACACAGCTTTTCAAATTTTTTTTACCCTTCTCACGTTTCCCCTAACAACCAAAATTAGTATTTGTAGTCCGACTAATCGTGTTTAGCCTTACATATCATTCCCGCCAATCAAATAGGATGTAACATGGTGGCCTATTTCCCGTACAATGGTGGTTTCAAAACACGCCACTGTGCGATTATTATTTGGTGTTGTCCGACACCCTCACTATTTTCTTTTGGCTATAATTTGTTAATTCCTAGACTATTTGCGTAACACTTAACATATTCTTTGTCAGCAAGTCCTAAGGAACCCAAATATATACATTTAATGGGGCCAAGGGGCTGCGTTCAAAATATGCATTTTCTTCTAGGATAGTCGTGTATTTTTATTTTTATCGATTTAGAACCGCCACCTGTCCTGCCTTTTCGACTGTTCTGTCATACTAATGTCAGGATTTCAGACATAAAACAGTAGAATGTCAGTTTTCCCAATAAGCATTTTACAGGTTTTTAAACCTAACCCTCGTAGTTGTAGTGTTTTTTATCACTGTCTATTTGAAAACAAATTAGTGCTTCTGGCCTTACGCGGGGAGGGTGGCATTAATTGTGTATCGCGAGACGCGTGTTAGTGTTGCATGCGTTCCTGCTTTCAGTCCTCCCTCTCTCTATTCTAAGTTCATCTGTCTTTTCATCACGCCGTGTATAAAATGAAATTAATGGAAGTATTAATTTAGGTCATTACGCAGTGTGCCTAGCTCAAGGTTTTCTTAGAAATACAGTACACGTTTTATTGTAGAAAGCGTGTAGTGATGCAGTAGGCTTTACTATCAACGTGAAAGCGTGAGAATATGCAGACGAAGCATAAAAAGGGGGATCTCGAGTACAGTCATTTTGACAGCACTGTGCTTTTACCATTTCTCTTTCCTTTTATCGAATTAATGCGTTAGGTTTTACAATTTACCTTTTAATTTATATATGTGTATTTAGAATGTCTCACGACAGTGATTATAGATAAACGCAATCTTGGAAGACATTTGGAAGAGCGAGAAGGAAGTGTGATATGAGTAGACTTTGACAACATTTGTCGGATGTAGCAATTCCATATACGGAGGATGATTGTTTGAAATATTCAAACGCATGAGTCACACAGAATACTACATAAGAAAATGTTTTCATAACATGAACTTTGAATGTTTTGGCTGGCATTTGAGGCGCCAATAAACAACCGCGCTGATGGGGAGTTTTTCAGAAAACGCCTGGTGGAAACGTGGGAGGGCAAACTACGATATAACGTCGAAGAAGTTTGACATACGGCACTGCATTCCTGAAAATGTTAACGTAGACAGCTCGGACCTTGCCACAGAAAAGAATAGAGTTGGATTCTGAATTTATTGGACCAGATAAAAAGTATTAAGAACATCTCTGTACATCAAAAGAAACTCGCCAACATTAATACGAACCCAGAATTCTACAGGACCACTCACAAATCATAGAGGGATTCTTAAATATAAATAATACGCCAGACGTGTGTTTGAAGCATCTGTGTTAAGTTGCCAGGACTATTCTACAGAGCAAGAAGTCTAAGATTTCGCAATTATTGAGGTGAGTGTAACATATTTTTTATGCTGTGATTTTGGCAGGGTCATACTTGCTAGTGGTGTTGAGGATTCATACTAGGCTGGCAACCTCAGCATGTGAAAAGGATGCATTCATGAACCACCACAGCAAGCGCTGGTGATTGTTTCATGCTATTTCTCACGGAAGAACCAAAAGCAGAGGTAATCCGAGACTCCGAGTGGAGCAGGGTGTGATTGATGATTACATCAACTTGTTAATTCTTCTTCTTCTTCCATCTTTAGCCATCAACCGGCAAAGCAGTATGTGACCAGTACGCCTAGTGGCGTCTTAGGGCAACAACAAATTGATCAATCTATCGCTGTTTCCACCACGCCTAGTGGCGTCTTTGTGGAACAAAAACAGACCAAACAATCTATCATTGTCTATCATTGTTTCCGTAATCAGATTGGTTGGCAAGCAGGTGATCAGCCCACTGTGCGAAGTTTTTACGGGATGGGGTAAACAGCCCCATGCCCATACCCTCCTTAGTCGCCTTTTACGACATGCGTGGTAGGGTGCAGTGTTACTATTCATTGCTCCCCTTTTGGGCCCCGGTAACACACGGGTGGCTTGTTAATAGTTGTATATTATCATTTGGTGAATGTATGTACATTTTATATGTACCTTCAGGCACAAGCCACGGCTGCTGTTCAATCACAAATTTTTCCCTTAAATTAACTGACATGCTGGTGACTTTTCATCACATGCCCTGAGTGATATGATATACGCTCAGGGATAGTACAAGTTCTGAGAAAACGTATGGCTGACGGACAGCGGGAAAAGGCGTCTGATTAATATCATGCAAACAAATATTTAGCAGCGTAATTTGTTCCTTTATTCCTTCGAAAGTTTGTGGTACCAGTACGAAGGGACCCGAACACTTGTGGTACGACCCGGAGAGACCAGTCACTAGACTTCTAGACTGCGTTTGAAGCTTGAAATCGACACCAGAAGATTCTTGCCTTGAAACGGAGCGGTTACTTCCTGAACTGATCTGGAAACGTGCCCTTCACCACAGAGGCGAATCTACGGAAAAGCAGCATCGGCACTTCAGAATTTCGGCAAGTCACAATTTTAACAGGCCATCAAAATAACCGAACTTTATTTTACAAAATTCATTAAGCCTAAAAACTTTTCGGTGAAGAAACCTAATTATTTTTCATAATCACCAGTCATATTTACTTACATTTGTTTCAAAGTAATTGATCATTAAATTTGTATATGTTGATTTTGACAAATTCATAGTTTAATTAATTATTACAGAGAGAAAGGCATATGTGTGATTCAGAATCTCTAATATATATATATATATATATATATATATATATATATATATATATATATATATATATATATATATATATATATATATATATATATATATATATAATATATATATATATATATATATATATATATATATATATATATATATATATATATATATATATATATATATATAGATAGATAGATAGATAGATAGATAGATAGATATCGAGCTAATAAAAGGAATTTTGCTGAATTAAATCAGCTGGGGGCTTGAAGGAGCTAAATCATACAATTTTTATACATGTTCACAAAAGGCGGCTTGTCAGATAAAAAGTTAACTTGCTCAGACTAATTCAGCAATGTTCTTGACTTCTGAAATATCTTGTGAAAATTCCCTTGAGGTAGAAGCTTCGTTATCCTTCTACCTACAACTCTGCCAAGAGTAATCTTGTGCGAAAGTAGACACCTTTGAAGACCCACATTAGCTACTCTAGGTTTTGGCCGCTGTTGTATCACTACTGCGGAGCAAGGCGAAACAACCCGTGACAAAGAGAGAGAGAGAGAGAGAGAGAGAGAGAGAGAGAAAGAGAGAGCAGGTGATACTTAAAAATACATAAGTGAGTTGTTGGGGTTGGACAGAGTGATAGTTTTAATAGATCTCCTTTCAGGTTGTCTTACGTTCCAACATAATTTCACAAATTATCTGTATTTTCTCTATAATTCTTGCAGTTCAATCAAATTGTCTCACTCAACAAAATACTTCTAAAATACCCAACTCACAACAAATGGGAGTAAGACACTTCCTTGTAATAGGAGTAAGAAACTTCCTTCTAAAGGGAGAAGAAACTTCCTTCTAATGAGAGTAAGAAACTTCCATGTAATGAGAGTAAGAAACTTCCCTCTAATAGGAGTAAGAAACTTCCTTCTAAAGGGAGAAGAAACTTCCTTCTAATGGGAGTAAGAAACTTCCATGTAATGAGAGTAAGAAACTTCCCTCTAATAGGAGTAAGAAACTTCCTTCTAAAGGGAGAAGAAACTTCCTTCTAATGAGAGTAAGAAACTTCCATGTAATGAGAGTAAGAAACTTCCCTCTAATAGGAGTAAGAAACTTCCTTCTAAAGGGAGAAGAAACTTCCTTCTAATGGGAGTAAGAAACTTCCATGTAATGAGAGTAAGAACCTTCCCTCTAATAGGAGTAAGAAACTTCCTTCTAATGGGAGTAAGAAACTTCCATGTAATGAGAGTAAGAAACTTCCCTCTAATAGGAGTAAGAAACTTCCTTCTAATGGGAGTAAGAAACTTCCATGTAATGAGAGTAAGAAACTTCCCTCTAATAGGAGTAAGAAACTTCCTTCTAATGGGAGTAAGAAACTTCCATGTAATGAGAGTAAGAAAACTTCCCTCTAATAGGAGTAAGAAACTTCCTTCTAATGGGAGTAAGAAACTTCCATGTAATGAGAGTAAGAAACTTCCTTCTAATGGGAGTAAGAAACTTCCATGTAATGAGAGTAAGAAACTTCCTTCTAATAGGAGTAAGAAACTTCCTTCTAATGGGAGTAAGAAACTTCCATGTAATGAGAGTAAGAAACTTCCCTCTAATAGGAGTAAGAAACTTCCTTCTAATGGGAGTAAGAAACTTCCATGTAATGAGAGTAAGAAACTTCCTTCTAATGGGAGTAAGAAACTTCCATGTAATGAGAGTAAGAAACTTCCTTCTAATAGGAGTAAGAAACTTCCTTCTAATGGGAGTAAGAAACTTCCATGTAATGAGAGTAAGAAACTTCCCTCTAATAGGAGTAAGAAACTTCCTTCTAATGGGAGTAAGAAACTTCCATGTAATGAGAGTAAGAAACTTCCTTCTAATGGGAGTAAGAAACTTCCATGTAATGAGAGTAAGAAACTTCCTTCTAATAGGAGTAAGAAACTTCCTTCTAATGGGAGTAAGAAACTTCCATGTAATGAGAGTAAGAAACTTCCTTCTAATAGGAGTAAGAAACTTCCTTCTAATGGGAGTAAGAAACGTCTTTTAAGGACTGGCTTCTTTGAAGGCATCCTTAATTCAAAGACTGCACAATGGACACTACGACGGTGGTTTCCCCTTGACTTTCGTCGTTTGTGCACGGGTCCAAGACTACCTTTGACTAAAAAGTATAACTCGCGAGGCAATAGAAAAGGGAGAAGTTAACGCGCCTACATCTCGCCTGTTGTCGCTTGATAAAGCTCCACAGATGGCTGATACAATTAGCTGTCAGGTTAAATTAGAACACGCCAACAGGTCACGGTTGGCAGAGCAAGGATTACAGTATCTCAATTTTATATCAGGGCAAACAATACAGGTGTGTTTCTGACGTCACACTTCAAATCACCTGACAAGGTAACATAAATAAGGAGTACAACTGTATTCTACAGCAGCGTGATATACGTATATCATATATCATATCATCATTATCATCATCACCATTACCATCATCATTATTATCACCATTACTATTAATATCATCATATAAAAATAAATAAATAAATAAATAAATAAATGTATATATGTATGTATATAGTTTTTATCCAAAATTACATTTCCGTGATACATCTTCATTAGGACCAAACAAACGATCAAGTTAAAGGTTGCCACATAGTGGTACTGCCGTAGGCAAATGAAATGTTTGAGACTTCGTCTATACTATGTCTCAGCTTTATGAAGTGGGATGACCAATTCCCTGCCTTGCCGCTTTTGCCTTTCCTGACTCATGAACAGAGTCTGGTATGAATTTACAGCTGGGTACACTGGAGCATTAGCTTATCTGTCTCCGAACCCAGTATCTTGGTCTCTTGGTCCAATCATCATCAATCCTATCATTGTCACTCCAATCATCATCGCCAACCTAATCCCCATAGCTGTCCCAATCATCATCATCATCATCATCATCATTCCAATAATCATCCAAGTCATTATCCCAATCATCATCGTTATCCCATTCATCATCCCAATCATCATCGTCATCCCAGTTATCATCCCAGTCATCATCGTCATCCCAGTCATATTAATCCCAATCATCATCATCATCCCAATCATCATCATCACAGTCATCACCCCAATCATCATCGTCCCAATCATCATCGTCATCCCAGTCATCATCCCAATCATCATCGTCATCCCAGTCATCATCCCAATCATCATCGTCATCCCAGTCCTCATCCCAAACATCAGCGTCATCCCAGTCATTATCCCAATCATCATCGTCACCCCAGTCATCATGTCAATCATCATCATCATCATCATCATCATCATCATCATCATCATCATCATCATCATCATCATCATCATCATCATCATCATCATCATCATCATCATCATCATCATCATCATCATCATCATCATCCCAATCATCATCGTCATCCCAATCATCATTTCAATCATCATCATCATTTCAATCAGCATTCCAATCATCATCATCGTCCCAATCATCATTCCAATCATCATCCCAATAATCATCGTCATCCTAATCATCATCATCATGATCCCAGTCATCATCATCATCCTAATCATCATCGTCATCATCATCTTAATCATCATCATCACCATCATCATCATCATCATCATCATCATCATCCCAATCATCATCATCGCAATAAACATCATCATCATCCCAATCATCCCAATCATCATCGCCATACCAATCACCATCGTTATCCCAATCATCATCGTCATCTCAATCATCATCGTCATCCAAATCATCATCACCATCCCAATTGCCATTGTTATCCCAATAATCATCATCATCATCCCAATCATCATGGTCGTCAGTACGAAATTACATTCATTTCTTCAGTTCATTGCCTTCTTTAAAAAACAAAATCTTTTGTGTTGCTTATGTGAGTATTGTGTTCAAATAATACCGAAACAGTGCATATTATATAGTCATACTTCAGATACTGTCGTAGGGAAGTAAAGTGTTAGAGACTTCATTATGCTTCTTCTCACTTTTATGACGTGGAATGACCAATTCCCTTTCTCAAGGCCTTCACAAATTCAAGAGCAAAGTCAAGTACCCATATACAGCTGGGTGTTCTGAGGTGTGACACTACGGAGGTTTGAAGCCAGTAGCTTTGGCCTGAGAAGCAAGCGCTCACAGAACTTTGGTTACTCGATCGTTCAAAAACTACTACTGTCATCATCATCATCATAACCACCATCACTGTATTAATAATAATAATCAACAACATCATCATCATCATCTTCATCATTATCATTATCATAAAACCATCATTATCAACCATTACCATCTCCATCACTATTAACATCACCATCTTCATCATCATTATCATCGCCATCATTATCATCACAATTATTATCACCTTCGTCATTATCAACATTATCACTATAATCATTATCATCATTATATTTATCATCATCATTACCATTACCACCACCATCGCCATTACCATCATCATCATTATCATCATCATCACCGTTACGGTCATCATAAACATTATCATCATCATAATCATTACCATCATCATCATCATCAACAACAACACGACTACCAGCACCGTTATCAGCAGCTTCATCCCCATCACCATCACCATCATCATTATCATCATCATCATTCTTGCCATCATCATCTTCATCACCATCATGTTCATCATCATCACCACCATCATCATCATTATCATCATAAGGGGGTTGGAGTGGCTAAAATGTATGGCATCCGTCTTAATCCTAAAGGTGCCAGGTTCGCTCCCAGTACAGGGAATATAATTGATGGAATTATTTTCAGATTCAATGGCTCCTAATGATGTCAAACTCCCCCCTGATTTCCTGGGTAGTGAGATCGGATGTCTAGCCTTCTCGGATAAGGGCAAACAAATAGGAGATCCCGTGTGCAAGTTGCACACGTTAAATATCCCTCGGCAGTTGGAAATCGTAAAGAGTTGGCCACACGGCCGTTGAAATGGCAAAATACCCAGCAAAAAATATTTATTGAATGTGTGATTTATGTGTACACACATTGGGGTGCTCGCCAGTGCTACGTAGTTCGTGCACTGTGCTGAGATTCTCCTTGTGTGGTTAAGTTAGGAGATCGGATCAATAATGGAACTGTCAGTGTGCAAAGAAGCTGGTACTTAAATACAAAGCAATCCATCGTTATCATCATCATCAACAACGACTTCATCATCATCATTGCCATCATCGTCGTCGTCATCATCAACATCATTATCGTCCGCGTCATCATCGTCGCCATAATAATCATCATCGTCATCATCATCGGCATCGTCAACATCGTCGTCGTCGCCATAATCATCACCTTCATCATCATCGTCGTCTACGTCATTATCATCATCATCGTCGTCGTAATCATCATCATTGCCGTCGTAGTCATAACATAGATAATAATAATCATCATCATCTTCTTCGTCGTCATGATCATCTTCGTCGTTATTATGTATTTTTAAGGAAGGTTATTATGTATTGTTAAGGAAGGTTATTATGTATTGTTAAGGAAGGTTATTATGTATTGTTAAGGAAGGTTATTATGTATTGTTAAGGAAGGTTATTATGTATTGTTAAGGAAGGTTATTATTTATTGTTAAGGAAGGTTATTATGTATTGTTAAGGAAGGTTATTAATGTATTTTTGCATGTTGACCACACGTAGGCTATTAGCAGTTAATATACGCGGTAATATGTCTCTCTGTGGTTAATCATGTGTTTGCACTGGTTTTCACGTATATTGAACGCGATATATTTAATACGCCATCGGTAGTTTATGACGTAATGCGTTCTGCACTAATTTATGCAAACGGTTATGATTCTTGGCTTTTCGTGATTTGTAGTCTTTGTGATAAGTCGTATTATCAAGCTCCTAAGATATTTGTGGAGAAGAGCTTCAAGTGGCATGAATTATGTTTCGAAGGCCGCCACTATTATTTTCATGATGAATCAGAATTTAACGAGAAGTTCAGGATAACTTAAGAAGTAATCAATATTTAATTCTACGTCTACATTGTCTGACCCACATTACTTGGGTGGATTTCACCTCTAGTACAGCGGCCAGAAATGTATGGTTAAGACGAGACTGTTGGAGGACTCGATGACATGTATGTACCATATGCCATGACAGTTATATGAACTTTTTGTAATCTTCAAGTATATTAAACGTCAAGATATTATGTGGACCCATCCACCTGAAGACTTGCATTATTCAATGAATTGATGTCATCATCTGCTCACCCATTTTCATTCGCGTTATAAGTATGATGCTTCCACCTTTGGATGGTCTTCATTAGATGTACAACTTCTTCAACTTATTACTACTACAAGAAGACCCCATCCGTAACATCGTTGCCATCAGCTTCATCATCATCATCGTTATCATCATGATTGTCATCATTATCATCAGTATGGTCATCATCATCATCGTGATCAACATTATCATTATCACCAGCGTCGTCTTCACCACCATTGTCTTTATCATCATCTTCGTAGCCGCCATCAGGATAATCATCATCTTCGCCGTTGTCATCACCATCGTCGTCGTCAATATCATCGTCATTATCATCATCGACGTCGTCATACTCATCATCAGTATCTTCGTCGTCATCATCGCCTTTACTGTCATTGACGTCATAGTGTCATAATCGTCAGCACCATCAACATTATCGTCGTCATCATCCTCATTATTATTATCATCATTCAAGTCGTCGTTATTATCGTCATTTTCGTTTTCATCGTCAAAATTATCATCATCGTCATCATCACCATCATCATCGTCATCATCACCATCATCATCGTCGTCTTACCGCCATCATCATCGTCGTCGTTATCGCCATCATCATCGTCATCACTATCATCGTCGTCATCATTATCATCATATCATCATCATCGTCATCATCATCGTCATCGTCATCATCATCGTCATCATTAGAATAGTCGTCATCATCGTCTTTGTCATCATCGTCCACGTCGTCATCATCATCGTTGTCGTCACCATCGTCTTCATCGTCGTCGCTGTCATCATATTCATCATCAACATTATTATTATCGTCATCATCATCATCATCATTTTCTTTGTCATTATCATCATCGTCCTCATCATCACCGCCAGCGTCATCACCATCATCGTTATCGTCATCATAATCATCGTTATTGTCATCATCATCATCGTCGTCGTCATCATCCACGTGGGCAGTCAAGAATCGAAAGAAAAAGAGATAAAAGACGATAGTAAAATTGTATACACTGGACATTTTGACATGATGACACGGAAGGACGTCAATACAGGAATTTATAAACAGCACGTGAGACACAAAGTAGTGGAGAGACGTCATCCCTTACACCAGCAAACTATGATACTTGAAGAGAATTGTGCCATCTTCTTCAGACGACGTCCGATCCATAGGTTGTCTGCTATAATTCTCCGTGCCTCACTACTTTCTCGCACAACAACATTCAACACAAATATTTAAGTATCGGCTTTACAAGGCATCAAATATAAAGTTTCTGCGACCTACCTGATCGGATTTACGCGGAACAATAGCAGAATTATTACTTATCCGTTTGACATTGTCCGTCTAAGGTTTCAGTTTTACCCTGGTGACATAAATAGTGTCCCCTAAACCTTTACCCCCTTTAAAAAAAACAATACGTTATAACTTTAACTCATGCCTGTAAATTCACATATATGTACAGATAGAATTATGACATTTTCAGTTTGCAAGTGCATAATCATGTTTAAAACAGGGGGGTGTCGGAGTCATGGAGTCTGTCGTTTTAAAGTGGCGTCGGAAAAATATTTGAACCGACTCCGAATGTAAAAGCATATGACTAATAAGAAAATTAAAAAAAAGTCGGAGTCTGGAATCGGGCTTCTAAAACTTCAGGAGTCAGATTTGGAAAATTTGTTGGCCGACTCCACAATCCTGTTTAAAACGCTACGAGTCGCTCCTGGATTTCTCTGAAGAGGCACGGAAGGAATACAACTGCTGTAACGTAAGTCGCTCAAGGCGAGTAATATAAGATCTGGTATGGGGCTGGCACATTCAGCATACACAACAAGTCGATCTGATATAAAAATGAACTTGCTCCTCATAACACCGTCTGTGCCCAGCCTAAACCTAAGTACAGAACCATTGTGGACAGTTTTTTCATCAACATTCTGCTCACCAACGTGTGTTGCAACGTGTGCAAGCAGAGCACATTGCACACAAGAACTGACAACACCAAGTCAAAGGGTTTCTTTCTCTTCCTAGAAGTTGTGTGGCACACATGTGAAAAAGCAATTTCTGGAACGTACACATCCGAGAATCGATGCAGCAAGGGGAAATTTGTGTAATTAAAATAGGTCAAATTCAGTGTCCTTGTGGCCATTGGAGAATTCAACTTTGGTATATCAGCCAGTGCAGAAATAAAAAAAAAGCTGTATGGCCAAGCATCTGGAACAAACTCTAAATGCCTTGGAGAGGTGCGACTATTTAATTGTCAACCACAACATGTGTGTGCAGTTTAGTAAACTTTGGACAACAAGAAACATTTGATACGGTATCTTGAAAATTGGTTTAAAATCCAATATGGCGGATGTTTTTTTTTTTAACCATGGTAACCACATTTTTTTAACATAATAAACTGTAGAATTTGGTTCATGGACATACACTATGTCCTTTGAGTATATAAAAAGTATGAAAATATTATTAGAACAAAAGTTAGTTTTCACTGTAGTGCATGCCCCTAAAACGCATAAGCAAGTTGGTCTTATAAGCAAGTTGGTAATTACTAGAATTGTGTTAAAAACAAGAATTGCTGATTTACTGGTGTTAAAAACTCATAGGTTTAATTTTAATATCATCGTTCACCATCTGATGTCCGTCCATTTCAAACAAGAAATACAATCCATATTTACAGTTATTTATTTCCCTTGCCTAACTTCCCTTACTTTAGTCAATTTACTTCCAATTTATTTTATATTTGTTCAGTTATTGTATAAAATCGGCTTGATCAATTTCGTTCAAAACTTTAAAGATTAAAATGTTCGACGAAAGCGAGCTGCCTGTAAACCTTCAGCTCTCTACGGATGAGCCTTCATCTTCTTGGATCCCTAGCCCCGGATTGATAAAGCAGTCAGTGGCCATCACGCCTAGTGGTGTCTTGTAGGGCAGCAACAAACGGATGAGTGGAATATAAATATTGTGAAGGTCAAAGATTTTAAACGTGACAAATTATAAACTCATGCGAATTTAAATAAAACTGGTTAAAAAAAGTTGCTAACCGCAGATCTAGAGAATAAAATAGAGTCACAGCTAGCCTAGGCCTGGGTCAATACTGCTCCAATTTCCCAATAGTCCGTGCGTGTTATTATGTGTGCTGCACTTTCTCTAGTACCTAGTAACAGCTGTGTGAGTAGAACATATGGTAGGGTTTGGCCAAATGCCAGCAGTCTTTTCCAGCTTGTTTCACACTACACTTAACTAAGCCCCGTGTCATCCCGAGGCGCGATGAAGTTACAAAAAATATCAAGAATAGGTCTTTCACACCCTCGTACATGCCATACAAGGCGTCTAATATGAGGTTGTGCACTGGGACCACAATCCCAACACGTAAAACAAAGTGATACAGAAACCAACGCTGCAACATACTATATATAATATCCCAGCTTTTTCTGTCAGTGCGTAACGCTAAGGGATGCAACTTTGGTTGAAAGTTAGACATTAATTGTATTGTGTCCCTTATGTGTACTCTCCAGAAAATAGTAACACTTACCAAAGAAGAATGCGCAAATGACGGTGAGCACAAAAATATTTGCAGAATGTGTGATCACGAATACACACATTGGGATCCTCGCTGCTGCTACGCAGTTCGTGTACTGTGGTGTTGCACAGTGGTTTTTTAAAATACTTTTGAATAAGTAAAATTGTCGTTAGGTTTTGGTGCTTTTGAATTTAATTCCCGTCTTATGATGGGCTTTTACACTAGTAATATAAATGATTTGTGCAGGCTTCCTGAGAGGGACCATCTGGAGGGGATGGATTCATGCTCCACATGGAGCGCAACGGAACATGATGATGATGATACCTTAACTTTAGACAAGTGATGAGTTCAAGAAACTAGATGATGATGATGATACCTTAACTATAGACACGTGAGGAGTTCAAGAAACTAGATGATGATGATGATACCTTAACTTTAGACAAGTGATGAGTTCAAGAAACTAGATGATGATTAAGATACCTTAACTTTAGACAAGTGATTAGTTCAAGAAACTATATGATGATGATAATACCTTAACTTTAGACAAGTGATGAGTTCAAAAAACTAGATGATGATGATGATGATACCTTAACTTTAGACACGTGAAGAGTTCAAGAAACTAGATGATGATGATAATACCTTAACTATAGACACGTGATGAGTTCAAGAAACTAGATGATGATGATGATACCTTAACTTTAGACAAGTGATGAGTTCAAGAAACAAGATGATAATACCTTAACTTTAGACAAGTGATGAGTTCAAAAAACTAGATGATGATGATGATACCTTAACTTTAGACAAGTGAGGAGTTCAAGAAACTAGATGATGATGATGATGATGATACCTTACCTTTAGACAAGTGAAGAGTTCAAGAAACTAGATGATGATGATGATGATACCTTAACTTTAGACAAGTGAAGAGTTCAAGAAACTAGATAATGATGATGATACCTTAACTTTAGACAAGAGAAGAGTTCAAGAAACTAGATGATAATGATGATGATGATGATGATACCTTAACTATAGACAAGTGAAGAGTTCAAGAAACTAGATAAGGATGATAATACCTTAACTATAGATAAGTGATGAGTTCAAGAAACTAGATGACGATAATACCTTATCTATAGACAAGTGATGAGTTCAAGAAACTAGATGATGATGATGATACCTTAACTATAGACACGTGATGAGTTCAAGAAACTAGATGATGATGATAATACCTTAACTTTAGACAAGTGAGGAGTTCAAGAAACTAGATGATGATGATGATACCTTAACTTTAGACAAGTGAGGAGTTCAAGAAACTAAATGATGATGATAATGCCTTAACTATAGACAATTGATGAGTTCAAGAAACTAGATGATGATGATGATGATACCTTAACTTTAGACAATTGATGAGTTCAAGAAACTAGATGATGATGATGATACCTTAACTTTAGACAAGTGAAGAGTTCAAGAAACTAGATGATGATGATGATGATACCTTAACTTTAGACAAGTGAGGAGTTCAAGAAACTAGATGATGATGATGATACTTTAACTATAGACAAGTGAAGAGTTCAAGAAACTAGATAAGGATGATAATACTTTAACTATAGATAAGTGATGAGTTCAAGAAACTAGATGACGATAATACCTTATCTATAGACAAGTGATGAGTTCAAGAAACTAGATGACGATAATACCTTAAATTTAGACAAGTGATAAGTTCAAGAAACTAGATGATGATGATGATACCTTGACTTTAGACAATTTATGAGTTCAAGAAACTAGATGATGATGATGATACCTTAACTTTAGACAAGTGAAGAGTTCAAGAAACTAGATAATGATGATGATGATACCTTAATTTTAGACAAGTGAAGAGTTCAAGACACTAGATGATGATGATGATGATACCTTAACTTTACACAAGTGAAGAGTTCAAGAAACTAGATAACGATGATGATAACTTAACTTTAGACAAGTGAAGGGTTCAAGAAAATAGATGATGATGATGATGATACCTTAACTTTAGACAAGTGAAGAGTTCAAGAAACTAGATAATGATGATGATACCTTAACTTTAGACAAGTGAAGAGTTAAAGAAACTAGATAATGATGATGATACCTTAACTTTAGACAAGTGAAGAGTTAAAGAAACTAGATAATGATGATGATACCTTAACTTTAGACAAGTGAAGAGTTAAAGAAACTAGATGATGATGATGATACCTTAACTTTAGACAAGTGAGGAGTTAAAGAAACTAGATGATGATGATGATACCTTAACTTTAGACAAGTGAAGAGTTAAAGAAACTAGATAATGATGATGATACCTTAACTTTAGACAAGTGAGGAGTTAAAGAAACTAGATGATGATGATGATACCTTAACTTTAGACAAGTGAAGAGTTAAAGAAACCATCATCAAACCGTCAGACCCCCAAGGAGCATGGACGTTCAACAAAGCCATGCCTAGCCTTCCTGTCCTGTGCTGTTCTGTCAAGATCTTTCTATGTCTTCTTCATTCCTTTCATGTGTGTCACCTGTTTCTTTTTCTTTTTCTTTTTTGTTCTCCCTCTACATAAGTGGCTTAAGTACTGCCTTGTGATGCTGTTGGAATATTTCCTCAGTGTGTGCCCTGTCCATCTCCAGCGACTTCTTTCTTGTCCCACTGGCACTTGTCTGGATCTTGTCATCAGTTCCACATTAGTGATCTTGTCATCAGTTCCACATTAGTGATCTTATCATCAGTTCCACATTAGTGATCTTTTCATCAGTTCCACAGAGTGATCTTGTCATCAGTTCCACATTAGTGATCTTGTCATCAGTTCCACATTAGTGATCTTGTCATCAGTTCCACATTAGTGATCTTGTCATCAGTTCCACATTAGTGATCTTGACATCAGTTCTACATTAATGATTTTGTCAAACCTGTTTATATTCTTCTATTCTGTACAAGAACCCATTAATGAAAGTCTGTTAACTTCTAAAAAGCAAAATGCTGGAAATAAAAACATAAATAAAAGAATTTAATTACACAATATTAACAAATTGAAAGATGTACTTCAACAGAGGTGAAAAAAATACTGTGACAAAAACAGAACACAACACAAGGAAATCTTAAAGGCAAAAGAGCAAGAGGAAAACATCGCTATAAATAGATGGACATAAAAGAGACTATTAGAGTGGACCTTCAAGAAGAGAGACATAAGATGTTGGAGATCAATTGCAGCCGATTTTCCTATGGGGCGGTAATGGATCCTGATCCACGAAGAGAAATATAATGAACGCCACATGTGACGTGGAGTGGAGTACAGAGTAATAAGCGGCAGCTGACTCAGGACGCTGGCTATGAATGGAACACACATTGAGCAAACCTGTTGATAGCATTACACGTCAGTCCTTTTCTGGATACGTAGAGAGAGACTGAATAACTCACAAGGAAGAGAACTGGAAATAGACATGAAGGGAATGAAGAAGTCAGGGAAAGACCTTTAAACTGATGGCACAGTACAGGAAGACTGGCATACGTTTGTTGAACGCCGATGCTCCTTGGGTGACTGAAGGGTGACTATGTCCTTAAACAGATCTAAAATTGAAATGCATAACATTTTCATCTGTGACCTTTTTAACAAACACAGTTTATACAAGATTCCTTTATGCTGAGACTGAATTGTTTGGTCCCTATTCTTCCTAGACTGTCAACTTACTTGTCAACTGTCGCGAGAGGGTTGATGTTATTGAAAGAATAAGATATCCTGGACAAAAAGTTGTATGATGATACCATTATAATGCCAGATAAGAGACTGGTCTTATAAGAAATACCCCTTTTTCTGAAAAGAATAAGGGTGTATTGACATCAAAGGTAGGATCAAGCTGTATAAGTTTCCAGGTATGATGATATTATATGTTCCTGAATTTCTATGGACTCCCTCTCAAGATCCTCCTATGATTATATTATTATTATTGACTCTGCTAGGGGTATTTAACTAAACTATTTACCAACAAGAACTGTACCTTATTTTAAATAATTCAAGTAAGTCTGCTGGTAAATATTTACAATTTATTTTTACAAGTATTATGTTTTGCTTGAAAATCTTTCAAGAAACTCAAAATTCAATTTACAAAATGAAATAAAAAAAACAATTGAAAAAGAATTAAACAGTCTCTATTTGTAGAAGGTTCTCTCTCTTGGTTGAACTCCGTCTGGTTATAGAATATTTATATCTTTATAACACTATTAATTCACTGTCATTTGATTTAGGCTATCACTAGTTATTCTTATGCCCAATAAATGTCATCATGAAATGTATCTTATTTGAATTGTGGTTTGAATATAGTGAAGTCATCAGGATACGCTGACTAGTAGCCTTGTTTGGCCACTTATCTGTAGTATTGCTGTCTGTCACACTCCTGACATGGCAGGAAACAGTCACATGAGGTTCCTCCAGGCAGTGGATAATGGGTAGCTGGCTTTAAATAGACAACAAGGCTCTCGCACCACAAGGTCCAGCAGTAGTGATTGACTCTTTCAAGTGTGTAGTTGACGGAATAAACCTGGAAAAAAAAATTGGATTAACCACTATATTCTCTATCACTATCCCTTATTATAGCCATTTGTCCATGATCCGCCTCCATACAATGATTAGGTCTTGTATAAAATACTAAGTAATAGCTTAAACAATACAATAATTCAATTCCTTTCATCCTTTCCTTCGTTCCTGGTGGGTGGTCCATTACATAAAGAAATAATTCTTTAAATGCTTTTTCTAAAACCATGGACACCTTTTCTGCTTCCATTCTTAAGTTATTTAAATATTCACAGGCTGGTAAGTCCTCCAGAAATTTACACAGTAGTTCAAGCAAATCTTCACACTTGCTAACGCACACTGTAGTGAATCAATATATAATATATTCTTTCTTACCCTCAGACACACACAGTCGAGCTGTTTAATGGTTATTATGGTCTGCTCTCAGTTTCAGAAGACAAAGGCACTCTTCATTAACACTTGTTTTCCTTTTGCCGCTCGCTGTGTTTTCAAAAAATGACTGGCCTGGATTCGCAGAAGGCAAGCTCTATTTATACGTCACATCCGGCGCCAGAAAGAGCAGTGGCTAAAGGGGGGTTTTCGTATCTCAAAATGTATGCTAAATTTGTCTCGCTGTTCAGTTATGTAAAACTATGAATTCAATTAACTTCCTTATTTCTGGAGCGATTTTATTCATCTTAGGCTTGAAATTTGCTATGAATTAATCTACATCTTTCTTCTAAATGATTGACTTTTACTTTCCTGCATTCATTTATTTCTACGCGTAACCTAAACAGCAAAATTATGGACTTGCCTAACTCCTCGATGCATTCCACTAGAGATTTCTCTCTTAATATACTACTTTCCGTGGAAGTCTCTGCACAGACGTGTAGAGCAGCATTCCTAGTAAGGTATTCTTGACCTCTGCCATGCTGTACTTCGCTCATAAGGTTGTATTTAAATTCCATTCGTTAGTGATTTGCACAGATTCGATCCTCCCTTGTAGGCTAGTTTATTACATGTAAACACTGCATAAAGGAGCGTTTTCATTGGTTCTCTCTGCATTCTTCTATTCCTAGCGAATGGCTTTCAGTTTTGGGTAAAGAATACTGTGTTGTGAATCCGACCCCACGACATCAACATTAATCTTCCAGTCTTAGATGCAAAATATGGAACCGAAGACAGGCATGAACAATCAATCAATGATTGGTATATTCTGAGGAAGTTTTAAATCATGCTTTATACGCTTTTGGCAAGGTATCTCTGGTATTCTTATTATTGAGTCCCACATCTGTCATTTAGTTCTTTATCTCTCACCCTTATGTCTTATGTCGCTGATGTATGATTGTTGTACGATTGTATACTCCTCACATACTGGCCTCATGCTATTGTATACTCCTCACGTATAATCACGTGCTAGCTTTCAAAGCATGTATACACTGCTTAGACAGCGCAGACTACGCTGGTTTAACAATGTCCGCCGCATGGAAAATGGTCGCATCGCGAAAGATATCTTCTACGTACAACTGGCAAATGGCAAAAGAACAGTTGGGCGACCGCAGTTGAGATTCAAAGATGTGTGCCAGAGAGACACGAGGACACTGGACATAAATCCATCAATCTGGGAGGATGAATCTGCCGATCGCACCTTAACTGACTATGGGAATGAGCCCCTGGGGGGACAGACCTCTGCTGCTTATTTTCCTTGTGTTCCTTTTGACGTTTTCTCCTCTCTTCTCCTTGTTGTGTGAGCTTTTCGCTCAATCTGAGGTAGCGCTGTAGATAGCATCGCCAGTTGGTGCGATCGGCAGCTTCATCCTCCCAGGTTGCTGGATTTATGTCCAATGCTCTCATGTCTCTCTTGCACACATCTTTGAATCTCAGCTGCGGTCGCCCAACTGTTCTTTTGCCATCTGCCAGTTGTCCGTAGAAGATATCTTTCGGGATGCGTCCAAAGGTGACGAGTACAGTGATCGAAAACGTGGTAAAGTCACGCTCCAGTCTACTCAACTATAAATGTGTACCTGACTCTGCTCTTGAGTTAGGGAAGGCAAAAGTCATCGATGAAGAGAACTTGTCACTCTACCACATAAAAAAACTGGACCTAGCTTTGTGAAATCTCTTACATTTCCCTCCCCTACGGAAATTTCTGCTACGGGACTACCTATAGACTGGTACGTGACGCTAAAAGATTCGACCCCGGTATCTTTCTCACCAGAAGCAATAACTCTGCCACTTGAAGCTTCAAAGCAACTATTAATATTACATAAAACGTGTTGCGAAATCAATAATAAATGCATCGATTCAGCTGCGCCTGCGGACTGAATAATAACAAATACTAGGGCTGATAATCGATACCGCAGAAGCCGTTATTTTCATTAGCAGTGTCGTATTTCTACATGAGCGGCATACTATAAAATAACCGTAGGCAACCAAGAGTTGTGGAGATCTACTTTAGAAACACAGAGCTCTCTGAAGATCTAACTTGATGAAATCATGTCTGTTTTAAAGGTTTCAGTGTATTTGGAATAAGTGCCGCTTGTATAAAGATTTTCTCTAATGCAGTCCACGAATAAAGTAGATTTTAGTTAGCAAGCTTGCTGGCTTTCATCGTGAATGCGGTGAGATTGCTTTTAAACCTGGGGATACCGCGGTATTAAGTGTTAGTGAGAGAGGGTTAGTCCGAAATGTCTGACAATATAACTGCTATATAACAGATATATAGCAATATAGATATACAGGAGTACAAAATTATACAACAGAAAAAGAACAGAACTTAGTGGCTTACCAGAGAATCGAACCCAGGACCTTTCGAACTAGGTACAGTATGAAGGTCTTTGTCTTGTGTAATCTGACCTGTACTTTATAATAGGGAGACAACAGAAGTGATTGTGCCATTAATTAGTCTGGATTGCCCTAGGTACATATCCGGTGTTATGTGATGCGAATTGCGTTAATGACCCCTGTCATCGAAGCACTATTTTTGTGGTGATAATCTAGCAGGAAGGATAGTATGATTCGGTTCCGTAGCTAGGCAGTAGTGCCGTTCGGAAGGTCCTGTGTTCGATTCTCAGGTAAGCCATTCACTTCTGTTGCTTTTCTGTTGTCTAGTGTTCTACTTCTTTATTTCTCACGAGCGCCTGAAACATACTATTATATGTGTAATATTTATTCATTTTCTGTTTACAGGCCTCGGGTTTCCCCTCTTTATTTGTTTAGAAGAGAACAGAAAACGACAAAAAGAACACCTTGCAGAAAAAAGCAGTGTAGGGCTATCACCTCAAGGGGGCATCATTACTTTAGTCACTTATGACTGGAGGGAGCTACTACTACTACGACTACTACTACGACTACTACTACGACTACTACTCAGCATCATCAGCTGCTATCCCAACATCGTATGTCGGCTGCAATGGACCTCCAATGTTTTCTGTTTCTTGTCTTGATAGAGAATTCTGATATACTCTTCCCTGTCCATCTCTTGATGTTATGTTCTCACTTTTCTACCACTACTACTACCACTACTTCTTCTTTGATCCTTAGCCGCCGACCGTCAAAGCAGTCAGTGGTCATCACGCCTAGTGGCGTCTTGTATGGCAACAACAAATTTATTCCACTTTGCTCGGTCGGTGGCCATCCTTCGTACAATGCCTGTGGTAAAGTGGGATGTTATAAATTTTTATAGGGGACTTAGTGTACTGACTGAGATCAGCTGTGAAGGTATCTGTATCTAATAGGTGTAGTGTTTTACAGATAACCTTACTTGCTACCACATTATGCCTCAGTCAGAATTATTCTGGAATATTGTGATGACTACGTTAAATGTCTAGGGTATGTATATGATGAAGTGTAAGTCACAACAACAGACAGATAAACACTTTAATTTATTCCACCACTCTTGACAACACTGTGACACTCACACACATGTACCATTCCATAAGACTATCTTAAATGAGTCACTGGTAAATTTTCAAATATCAATATGTATTAAGCACTTTCATTAATATATATGTCCTGATTCAACTACAAAGTGAACCAGGAATCACAATCAATTTTAATTACAATTTATATGTACAGGATTTATCAATATGAAACTTGTAGTGACATATTTTATTAATATTATCATATGTGTGTCAGTTGTGCAGTAGTAATATGAGGTAATACTGGTTTTGTTTTTTCTTCAAGCTATGTTGTTATTTGTCATCATGATGTTACGTGCAGTCTTTGATATCTTACAATATTATACATAGGTAATTTTTTTAGTGCTTAAGGGAAAGTCATTATTGAGTTACTTCCCTTGAACTCCGCGGATAAATACATTTTACTGCGATTTATTCGTTGTTTGGGTAATAATAGATTGTTCTTGCTTCAGAATATCTATGGCCTGAATTTATGTGTATTGTTTGTCTGAGTAGGACAAGTCTGTCTTATATCTGTATATCTTTACATATCTAGGTCGAACTATATGTTCTGTTGTCTCTAGAGAGGTCAAAGGCTATTCGGCGGATGTGTCGCTTGAGTGGGGTGATTTGGCTTCGTCCTGATAGGGAATGTGTGTGTTTTGCTATGTCGGCTTGATGCCTTGAAAAGTGATCTCAGTGGTTTTGGGGAAAGTGATAGTCGTCTAGACCTATCGTGTATGCTTTACCCCAGTGTTTATTCATCTTGCCAAGGAATGGCAGTTTCATATTCCCTCTACCAAGGTAATCAAAGATACTCTTATGAACTCTCGATCGAAGCCACCATTGTCGATAATTACGATTTGAATGTTTAAGAGAATATATTTGACTCGATGAAAAACGACTTCGATTCCTAGCAGCACTATATTCTGTAGAATGCAGTCTATTGTTCATGACCAAATCTACAGAGCAACGAAATGTTGTATGAATGACTAACTTTAGAACAGATTCATTATCTGTATTCAAACGTGAGTGACAGTTCACGAGTGGAGCCATCTTGGAACCAAAACATGTAGGACTTTCAAGAAGAGAAAAGGGATGCCCGTATTATCGCTTGATCAGTCCAGAGATCACTGCTACACATGAGAACCCATTGTTAGTGGTTCAATATTATTATATGGAAAAATATGTGCTGAACATTATGTTGAAGAATCGTTGCTAAACGAGATTAGGTTTAGAAGTCATCTGAAATATTGTTTACAAGCTGACGTGCTCAGTCAGTGACGTCAGATGATATATGTATGGGCGATACTGAGTGCTTGGCTATTGACAGTCCATTATACCATTATTCTACATGAGTGCCCATGTAACATTGCAAGACCATTTGTCCACTGTACTATGATGTATTATGGCAACCTGTGATTTGTCACTATCTGTGCTGTCGAGTGTGTACGTCCAATTAAACTTTAGAAAAGGTACACAGTCGTTGGTGTCGATGACTTCCGGTCATACATGAGTGTGAGAAGAGAACATTTGTCAACAACACGAACCCTTATCATCATTCGCACATTATACACTCCATCCATGTCTACACAACACTGCGTAGGTCAAGTTGACATTCCATACACTACAGTGGGGCAGGCAACACCATAGGGATCTTGTCAACTGATGATGATAGACGCCTGTCTTCCCGCCTAGGAGTGTTCTGGTGTACTTTATCAACATATATTATATCCAACTAAATATCAACTTTATCAACTGGTGGACCAGCTTTCTGGGTTTGACCTCGCAGAAATTCAGAAGTCAACAGATTACCGATACCAGACCGTTTCCTGTGGCTGATACGACACACTTGCAGTATTGGTTTGCTCTTTGTCAACGCTTCGTCACGTGACCTGTCAAGTGAATGCAGTATGTAGGTCAGCGTTGTTGACATTTTTTACATTAGACATTATAGAGTTTCACAGAACAGTTGGATCAATTCTTGTCAGTGTTAACAGAAAGACAGTATTTGTGAACTAAGAAGTCCTGGTTTCATCGATGGATCTTCTTGTTTGCCATATATGAACTTTAATATTTAAGGCCAGAATGTTTAATTGAATAAAGTGGCAGTTTGTTTGTTTTCATGAAAAATAACTTTGCCATTACTGTAAGACTGAGCCTATTTTGCAACACATACTATCATACACATAATTTATATATATTTATGTTTACATGTTATTTGTTTGTATAGTATGTTAGTTTCTATGTCAGCGGGTTGTGTTTAAGGTTGGGCGGCGTCCTCACAACAGAGTATCCCACGTCATAGAGGGTCCGTTGTGGGCGTTTTCTATAGGTGCAATTTTCTTGATTGAAAATTTGCTGCGACAACTGTTGCTTTTGTGTTAGCTGTGAAGTCTGTAATTATTGTTATTTTTGTAATATTTCTTTGTTCTTTAGTTTTGTTTTGATTTGTTTGTAATTTGTTGGTCTAACCTTTTCTATCTTTCAGTTCTATTCATAATTTATATTCATATATTGTGACGTCATTTGTGTTGTTATTCTTTGCAGATTCAGTGATTATCTTCATTGATTTCCCTATTTGATTTATTTTGATTTCTGCAAACGTTCTTGTATTGTCAGTCCTATTTGTACTTTATGTATTCTGTTGGTTGACATATGTTTTATATGGGTATATTTCATAAGACACAATTGCCTGTGCACTGCACTTGGATTATGGTATAGACCAGTACCTGATTATTATTACTATTATACAAGACCTTATTAAAGGCTTGTGACCCACAGATATTGGGATAGTATACTGATTAATCAGGTCATTGAGAACTTGGGGTATTATTATTGATTCAGGTGATTAGTATTATTGTTAGGCATCATGTCTACTCTAGATTATTTCATTACTCAAGGGAAAGCTCTTGATAAGACTGGTCAACAATTAGAACAATGGGCAGTTGCTCAATATGACAAAGCATTAGCTGCAGAAGAGAAAAGATTAGCTGCAGAAGAGAAAAGATTAGCTGCAGAAGAAAGAAAAGCTATGGCGGAAGAGAAAAGATTAGAAAAAGAAGCTGAGGCTGCTGCTGAACAAAAGAAATTGCAGATGCAGGTAGAGGAAAGGAGATTTGAAGCTGAACAAAAAAAATTGGAAAGAGAAGCTGCGGCTGAACAAAAAAGATTAGACAGTGAAGCTGAACAAAAAAGATTAGACAGTGAAGCTGAACAAAAAAGATTAGACAGGGAAGCTGAACAAAAAAAATTGGAAAGAGAAGCTGCGGCTGAACAAAAAAGATTAGACAGTGAAGCTGAACAAAAAAAATTGGAAAGAGAAGCTGCGGCTGAACAAAAAAGATTAGACAGGGAGGCTGAACAAAAAAGATTAGATGCTGAAGAGAAAAAAGCAATAAGAGAACATGAATTTGAGTTGGAGAAATTGAGATTGACAAGTATGAGTAATGTTAATCAGGCATCTAGTGGTAATGGTAAACCTTCTACTTACAAGGTTAAGGTTCCACCGTTCAATCAGTCCAGTGACGATATTACATTCTGGCTGGATAGATTTGAACGTTCTTGTCGTACACATAATGTGGATAAATCACAATACGCTAATCAATTATCAGAAAACTTGAAAGGTGAATCTTTGACTAGATTATGCCTTGTAGGAGAAGCAGATAAGGATAATTATGATGTCATTAGGGCGGCTTTGATAAAAAAATATCAGCTAAGTGAGGAAGGCTATCGCCTTTTATTTAAGACGATGGTACCTGAGACGGGGGTAGAATTCTCAGAATTCACTGCAAAGGCACGTCTCACAGTTGATCGTTGGATTGAGCTTTCCAAAACAGAAAAAACGTATGAAGGACTTATGGATTTGTTGCTCAGAGATAAGATTATGTCATGTGTGAACAAACCTTTCCTTGAATTTATACATGAGCGTAAACCTAAATCTCTAAAAGAAATGGAAGAATATTGTTCCCAATATGTCACTGCACACCCCGACGTGACTTTTGGCAACACTAAGATTAAGGAGAGTATGCCAGTTGCTTCAGCAACACCATACAATCCCAATTATTCACACAGATTTCAGGGACCTCAAAACAGATTTGATAAAAAAGGTAACCATAATAGTTATCAAAACCAAGGTAACCAATCATTTCAGGGTTCTTCTTCAAAGAACTGGAGACGACCTGATAGCTCTCGACACAGGGGTGGTCATAATTATAGGAATTTCCGTAGAGGAAGTAATTATAGAAACTATCAGGGTTATCCGTCTTGGAGTCAACAAGATCATAATTACAGAGATACTCATTATAATGAATATGATAATGGTAACCAAGGGTACTATGACTCAAACCCAAATAGGGGTTACAATAGAGGTAACAATAACTACAGAGGTGATAATAACCGAGGTAGATCTCAATACAAAAGACATAAACCACATTTTCAGGCAAACTCTGCACAACAAGAGTCCCATGAAGCCTATAAACAGAGTAAAGATAATAATGATGCTAGTAATATGGCATGTGCCGCTTTTGATTTTGGGAGAGCATCTCAGTGCCCCCAATGCAAAACGTTATTTGAGCCAACCACAGTGACTACTTTAAGCTGTGGCCATCCTCTTCCTGCTCTTCCAGCATCAGTCGCGCATGATGGAAGAGGGTCTCTTGTCTTACATAAGGGTTTAGTGAATAACAATCCAGTCTCTGTGCTATTTGATTCTGGATGCACCACAATTGGTGTTAGGCAGTCACTCGTAGATCCTTCCCGTGCCACTGGACAAGTAGTCAAATGTGTAACATTTGGCGGCACATTAGAGAAATACTCTACCGCTATCATTAGGATTGCTACTCCTTTCTTTACAGGAGATGTACACGCATGTCTTCTTCCGAATCCGATCGCTGACCTCATCATCGGTCGCATTCATGGAGTCAAGGAATGCACTCCGCAACAAATTTCCACTTGGGAAAGGCAAAACATGCAGATTGCTAACGCTGTAGTCACTAGAGCTCAGGCTCTTAATGTGCCTCAAACTTCATCTACTGAAGATAATGAAGTGCATAACCAAGATAATCCCTTGGTAATTTCTCGTGACTCGTTTATAAAACAGCAAGAAGATGATCCCACTCTGAAGAAATTCTTCATTCTTGCAACTAAAGGTGATCCGAATAAGGACACAAGTCGTAAATCGTGGATTACAAAGAAGAATGGCGTACTTGTACGTATGGTTCAAGACTCCATTACGTCAAGTCATTCTCAAATCCTGGTTCCCAAGAATTTGAGAGTTAAAATTTTGCAGCACGCTCACGACTCTCAGTGTGCTGGACACATGGGTTTTTCCCGTACTAAGTCAAGAGTCCTTGCGGCTTTCTTTTGGCCATTGGTAAACAAGGACATACGGATTTATTGTCGATCTTGTAAAGTATGTCAGGAAGTTAAATCCAAAGGTCCACGGCATGCTGCACCCATTCAGGCGGCGGACATTCCTATTCGGCCGTTTCAAAAAATGGCCATAGACATTATTGGTCCATTTAAGATCAAGTCTGCCAGAGGACATCAGTTTATCTTGACGTGTGTTGATATGTGCACACGTTGGCCAGAGGCTATTCCTCTGAAGAGCATTACTACTGCTGATATTGCAGATGCTCTTTGGCTTATATTTTCTCGTCTGGGGTTCCCCGGAGAGATATTGTCAGACCATGGCACCCAACTAATATCAGATACCATGTCTCAAGTAATGTCTACCCTGCAGATAGATAGATCTTTAAGTAGTATCTACCATCCAATGTCTAATGGTATGGTCGAACGCCTTAATAGAACACTTAAAAACTTACTGGGGAAGATAACTGAGGATCATCCTCAAGACTGGGACAGAGTTTTACCTGCGGCCCTCTTCGCTTACAGAGAGGTACCCAATGAACATACGGGATTTTCTCCCTTTGAACTCGTCTTTGGCGCGCGTCCGCGTGGCCCTATGTCGTTGCTTCACGATCTCATAACATCTGACAATATTGACGATGACACAAAGTCATCCTACGAATATGTCATCGCGTTGAGACAAAAGATTATCGAAGCATGCAAATTAGCAACTTCTTCTTCTGAATTTGCGAAACAGAAGGCAAGGCAATTTGCCAATAAGAAGAGATGCTTACGACAACTTTGTCCTGGTGACAAAGCATTTGTATTACTACCTTGTAGGGAAAACAGATTGCTTATTTCTTGGAAAGGTCCGTACGATATAATATCGAAAATTTCCGATGTCGACTATATTGTCGATATTGATGGGAAGCATAAAACCTTCCACATCAATATGCTTACTGAATTCCATGAACGTCCGGATTATTTGCAACCCATTTTCCAAGCAACGGACAATTCTCCAGTACCACATGGTCATTACTCATCACTGTCCGTGATACAGGATGAGGAAACAAGTTTTTCAGATGTAAATCTTCCTCTTCCAATGATCCCACTTCATTCCAGTGAATCATGGAAGAACGTTACTGTCTCTCCTGATTTGTCTCTAGGAGAACAGCGACAAGTTTCAACTATGTTGCAAACATTTCAGGATGTACTCACTGACATCCCTGGACAAACTAATGTCATTCAACATGACATTGTGCTAACTGACCATACTCCTATTAGGGTTAGACCTTATCCTATACCTATACATTTCCAAGCACAGGTCGAGAAAGAGTTGGATGTGATGATAGATTTGAAAATAATCGAACCATCCACCTCTGCGTATTCTTCGCCGATGGTTATTGTGCGTAAAAAAGACAATAACATACGTCTTTGCGTTGACTATCGAAAATTGAATCAAGTAACGAAGTTCGATGCCGAACCTATGCCTTTACTGGAAGAGCTACTTACTCGACTCTCCAAATCTCATTTTTTCACTAAACTTGATTTGTCTAAGGGATATTGGCAAGTTCCTTTATCTGAACGCGCCAAACCTCTCACGGCTTTTTCAACACCTAGAGGTTTGTTCCAATGGAATTTTATGCCTTTCGGTCTTATGAACGCACCAGCTACGTTCGTACGCATGATGCGCCGAATCCTATCTTATCGGTCAGATGTCATTGCATATCTAGACGACATCTGTCTTTTCAGCGATACTTGGGAAGATCACTATTCAGGGTTAGATGAATTGCTGTCTACTTTGCGTGAGCACAACCTGACAGCGAAACCCTCTAAAGCCTATATTGGTTTTAGCGAAATTTCTTTCCTAGGCCACCGAGTTGGTCATGGTTTCCTAAAGACAGAGGACCATAATACTAGTAAGATACTTAACATCTCAATCCCTAAGACTAAAAAACAGGTGAGAAGTCTGTTAGGTCTTATTCAATTTTATGGCAGATTCATTCAGAATCTATCCTCTATCATGGCACCTCTCTCAACACTTCTAAAGAAAGGTTCGCCTAATGTGGTCCACTGGTCTCAGGAATGCCAATGCTCTCTGGATAAGATTAAAACACTGTTTTCAACACCACCTATTTTAGTGCTACCCACTAAAGATAAGACATTCGTTCTTCGTAGTGACGCTTCATCCACTGGGATTGGAGCGGCACTAATGCAAGAGTACTCTGGAACTCTGCATCCTGTAATGTATATTTCCAGAAAACTTAATGCGGCAGAAAGGAATTATTCGGTTTTAGACCGTGAGCTATTAGCTATGGTTTGGTCGATCCTCAAACTACAGAGATTCCTACTAGGCGCACATTTCATAGTAGAAACAGACCAAAAAGCTCTTACTGCTATACAGAGTAAGAATTTGAAGAGCTCGAGGTCTACTCGATATGCAATTGCTCTTCAACCTTTTCATTTCTCTGTGCGAGCTATTCGGGGATCAGATAATGTGATGGCAGACATTCTGTCAAGATGCCCACATGATTCCACATAACTATTAGGGCTTAGACTTCTTGATATGTCTAGTTCTATAGTAGTTCCTTTTCTATATCATGATAGATACACATTTGTAATTTAATAATATAATGATTGTATCACTACATAGCGGTTCATGTATGTTTATTCACCGCTGTGCTTTGATGATTTTTACTTCATAAATCATAAATTTAAGATATCTAATACGTAGTGATGATATGAATTTTTTAGGCATTGTGTAATTGCCAGAATTGTATTATACTTTGATGACACCTTCCTGGAAAAATATACTTGTAGAGAAATAATTTCTCTCAGTTTATGAGACACATTCTCACCAGTCGCTCCATAAGTCGACTTAGCCTCATATTAGGCGTTATAGGTATTCCTGATATTTTCATCTGCGCATTATTCATGCGTTGTGAGCCTATTGTACGTTGCTCCTAGATGTATTTCAAAAAAAAAAAAATGTTCCATTTTTTTTTTCCCGGGAGGTGTGGTAAGACTGTTACGTGCAGTCTTTGATATCTTACAATATTATACATAGGTAATTTTTTTAGTGCTTAAGGGAAAGTCATTATTGAGTTACTTCCCTTGAACTCCGCGGATAAATACATTTTTACTGCGATTTATTCGTTGTTTGGGTAATAATAGATTGTTCTTGCTTCAGAATATCTATGGCCTGAATTTATGTGTATTGTTTGTCTGAGTAGGACAAGTCTGTCTTATATCTGTATATCTTTACATATCTAGGTCGAACTATATGTTCTGTTGTCTCTAGAGAGGTCAAAGGCTATTCGGCGGATGTGTCGCTTGAGTGGGGTGATTTGGCTTCGTCCTGATAGGGAATGTGTGTGTTTTGCTATGTCGGCTTGATGCCTTGAAAAGTGATCTCAGTGGTTTTGGGGGAAAGTGATAGTCGTCTAGACCTATCGTGTATGCTTTACCCCAGTGTTTATTCATCTTGCCAAGGAATGGCAGTTTCATATTCCCTCTACCAAGGTAATCAAAGATACTCTTATGAACTCTCGATCGAAGCCACCATTGTCGATAATTACGATTTGAATGTTTAAGAGAATATATTTGACTCGATGAAAAACGACTTCGATTCCTAGCAGCACTATATTCTGTAGAATGCAGTCTATTGTTCATGACCAAATCTACAGAGCAACGAAATGTTGTATGAATGACTAACTTTAGAACAGATTCATTATCTGTATTCAAACGTGAGTGACAGTTCACGAGTGGAGCCATCTTGGAACCAAAACATGTAGGACTTTCAAGAAGAGAAAAGGGATGCCCGTATTATCGCTTGATCAGTCCAGAGATCACTGCTACACATGAGAACCCATTGTTAGTGGTTCAATATTATTATATGGAAAAATATGTGCTGAACATTATGTTGAAGAATCGTTGCTAAACGAGATTAGGTTTAGAAGTCATCTGAAATATTGTTTACAAGCTGACGTGCTCAGTCAGTGACGTCAGATGATATATGTATGGGCGATACTGAGTGCTTGGCTATTGACAGTCCATTATACCATTATTCTACATGAGTGCCCATGTAACATTGCAAGACCATTTGTCCACTGTACTATGATGTATTATGGCAACCTGTGATTTGTCACTATCTGTGCTGTCGAGTGTGTACGTCCAATTAAACTTTAGAAAAGGTACACAGTCGTTGGTGTCGATGACTTCCGGTCATACATGAGTGTGAGAAGAGAACATTTGTCAACAACACGAACCCTTATCATCATTCGCACATTATACACTCCATCCATGTCTACACAACACTGCGTAGGTCAAGTTGACATTCCATACACTACAGTGGGGCAGGCAACACCATAGGGATCTTGTCAACTGATGATGATAGACGCCTGTCTTCCCGCCTAGGAGTGTTCTGGTGTACTTTATCAACATATATTATATCCAACTAAATATCAACTTTATCACATGACTTCAAGTGTTTGTTTATCTTGTAAGTAGTATGGGGAAAAGTTCACAGTCCCTATCAATTTAAACACTGTATTTTCCCTCTGGTTTATTATAAAGTCAGATTTTGAGGGGGGGGCATAATGTTGAGCTCCTCTGGCCACATAGGCTTATCTTTCGTGATGGCGGCAGGAAAAGACTCCTCTGCTCAATAGCCTCCCTGTTTTCTGGAGACACCTCACTGGTCACTAACTGGACCCAGGAGTATGCTGTCAGCCTCTAGGTTCAGCAAAGCTCCGACCAGGTGCTGCTCAATAGCTTTAGGACCACGGTCCCACAATTCATGGAATAATACACAGTTACGTTGACTGGCAATGAATATAGCACAATTTCGATCTGCCGATGTCCCAGGCTTTTATTTAGAAAAATATGCACTGGTGCTCAACGCACTGGTTCTGTAGTAAGTTTATTTGAACATGTGGTGGTGACCTGACGCCTCTGATTGACTATATTCGCGGGTCTAACCAATCGTGCCATGTTTACCCAATCGTTTGAAAAAAAGTACTCCTACTCCCGTTTCCCCTGACAACAAAAGATAGTATTTATAGCCCGACTAATCGTGTTTAGCCTTACATTTATTGCGCTCCAATCAAATCGGATTTAACATGGAGACCCATTTCCCGTACAATGGTGGGGTGAAAATCTGCCACTGAGCGATTCTGATTTAGGTGTTGTCTGACATCCCTCACTATTTCTTTTGGCTATAATTTGGTAATTCCTAGACTATTTGCGTAACGTTTAACATATTATTTGTCAGCAAGTTCTAAGGAACCCAAATATATATATTTAATGGAGCCAATATGCATTTTCTTCTAGGATAGTCGTGCTGTTACTACCTCCTCACTTCCAAACTTTAGGGTGTCTGGGTACTGTCATGTTTTCAAACGTAAACCAGTATAATGTCATGTTTCCTAATAAGCGTTTTTCAGGATTTTAAAACCTAACTCTGGTATGGGTAGTGTTTTTTATCACTGTCGATTTGAAAAAAGCTAGTGCTTGTGGCCTTACACGCGTGATGGTAGTAATTGTATAGCGAGACGCGTGTTTAGTGTTGCATGCGTTCCTGCTTTCAGCCTCCCCCTTTCTTTCTATCTTTAGTCCATCTGTCTTTCGTTTTTTGGGTAACGTAGTGTATAAAATGACATGAATGGAATTTTAAATCTAGGTCATCTTGCGTATCTCAAGGTTTTTCTTAGAAATGGAGTACACATTTTATTGTGTTGGGGAAACGCGTGTATGCTGCAGAAGGCTTTTACTATCAACGTGAAACGTTGCAATTTGCAGACGAAGGAGAAAACAGGGGGGATTTCGAGTACAGTCATTGTGACAGCACTGTTCTTTACCATTCTTCTTTCCTTTTATTGAATTTATGTGTTAGGCTTTACCTTTACCTGATAATTTATATATGTGGATTAGAATATTTCACGACATCTCCCCTCTTAAAACAGACATCTTATGTCAGTCCTTTATTCTATATACACATAGATAAATGTAAGTCAACTTGACTTTACTCTGCTGTAGTGCTATCATGGTTTTATGTAGTTGGGTCCATTCAGAGTAGGCACTACTCATGAAATCTGCCTCAGACCTCTACAACCAATAATATTTTTCGGTTATGTTACTGAACAGCCGCAAGTGTGACTGCTTGTCTTAATGCTGCTTCACAACGCGTATTCACCATTTCTCTTCTCTGAGTCTGCGCAATGACATGTCCAGAGAACATTAGATTTTCCTCAAAATGTACGTTATGAGGAGATAACATATACCTGTTGATAGCAGAGTTTTCGTAGGGGATCCCATAATCTTCTTATTAGCCTGTATGAAACATTCGGAATATCCTCAATCAACGAGGCAACTCAGGGATTCATTACGTTCCTCCGAAATGTTTACATCCAACAATTTTGTCTGATCTCAGGTTTTACTGGAATCTGCTAGTAGCCTTTACTCAGATCCACCCTTGAGAAATATTTAGCTTTATTTAGCCTGGCAAACAGCTGATTTTTATCCGGCAATGGATCCACCTGTCCTTCTGTAATAGCATTCAGTCTCCTGTAATCTATACAGAGTCTATGTTCTCCAGAGGATTTCCTTAAGAGTACAACACCGGAACTATACGAAGATTCACTGTGTGAAATAATTCCTTCCTTCAACAAATAGTCTATCTCTTCCTTCAAAGCTTTCTCCTTAGCAAAAGGAATCGAATATGGTTTCATACAGACAGGTGTGGGGTCTATCAGTTTCATATCATATTCCAATAAGTTTGTATGCCCAGGTCGGTCTGTTAACACCTCTGTATGAGTATCTAGAACCTGTTGCACTCTCTCTTTCTGAGTTTTCGTTAAATGTGTACTGATTTTCACCTGTGCCGCTGTCTCACAGGGGTGTAATGGATATTCAAATGATGAAAGTGGTTCCTTTTTCATCTCCATTGCCATGGACAAGGTCAACAAGTGTGTCTCTTCCTGATGTTCTCTTTCCAAATATTTCTTCAGGAGATTCACATGATAGATTTTTTCTTTCCCCTTCTTATCTATCTTATAATTGGTTCTAGACACCTTCTCTAGAACTGTATATGGACCTTGCCATCCAATTTGTAACTTATTCTGACTACCGGGGAGAAGAAGCAGTACATTCTCTCCCACAGCCAAATCTCTGTCTTTAGCTTTCCTGTTATAATAGGCAGCATGTTTCTTCCTGGCTTGTTTCAAATTTTCATTGGCAAGTTTCCAGCCAGTTTTTAAACGAGTGGTCAGCTCATTCACATATTGGTATGAGGATGTAATATTTTCCTCTGCTTTTTCATCAGTCCACGTTCTTAACAGCGCTACATATGGACCTTTAATTTTGTGGACCTATTTGTCCATGGACCGATATGGTCTCTTCCACTGGAAGCGCTATAGTGATGATTTTTCTTCCCAGAATTATCAGTCACAAAACGACCGCTACCAATTCTTTTCTTGGGGCTGTCTCACCACTTAGAATTCTTGATGAGAGATTTCCTCTCTACATCCTCTTCCTCCAGTTTGTTTAAGTCCGATTGAGGGATTTTCGGCTTATCCTGGGGTAAGACATCTTTTTGCACTCTCCGCATAGTGGCCATTGTAAAACAGTTAATTGAAGCTTGTCCGTGAAAAGGGGCTTCCCATTCCATTTGGTCCACTTTATCAAATCTATACTTCTTTTTATTGTCAGGCCTAATTTTGCCCCTTGGCGTGTCCAGGTCCTGATCAATGTTCCCACTTGTGGGTGTTCCCTCATGTGCTATGCTACACCTTTCTACAAAATTCTCAATGTCCCATCTTGCCTTGGGCCAATAATAATTGTGAGCCACCTTTTGGATGATGGTACCTATTTTTTCATGGTCCCCATCTGGTTTCACATGTAGGCTCCTTATTAATTCTGCCCTATATCTTTTAGGAAGTACCAGCTGTCCCTGACCTTTGGATCTAGCTCCAGTCTTCCTGTAAATCAACTTGTTTTTCATGTAAAAATCTCCCTTGCCTGGAGTTGTATGACAAGTTGACAATTTCCTGAAACAAGGCTTGAGGGTCTTATCCCCAGCCTGTGCCTTCCTCATCTCTTCTGGAGTGGTATCTAACATAATATCCTCCTCCTGTCTTGAGGTCGACCTGACCTGAAGGGTGGCCATAACTATAGGGTTCCTTCTGCAACGGTCAGTGTCATGATTGTTCATTTTACAATTTTTACACCACCTTTTCCCTTGGTTGAAAGATTTTCTTTCATCATATTTCCTTTCATCGAATTGTGGGGTTTTATTTTTATTGTCATACCGTGGCCTATCAAACTGGTGCTTACCTTTGTTTTGATCTCTAGGATCAAATTTATTAAAGTTCTGTGGTGCCCTAAAATTTTCCAGCTGTTTCTTTTTATTACCTGATACCTCTGCCTGAGCTGCTTGATACCTTTCAGCAACATTTAGCAACTCACCCAGCCTCTCTGCACCTTGTTCCATGAGAAACTTTCTCAGGTCTGGAGCCATGGACTCTCTTAATTGTTCTATAAGGACCATTTCCTTAAGATCTTGGGTTTTCCCCAGAGAAGTCCATTTCTCCAAGTATGTCTCTAACCGTGCAGAGAACTGGTGATAGGTTTCACCTGACAGTAGTTTAGCATTCCTAAATTTTTTCCTATAAAATTCCCCATTCTTTTCATATCTTAACAAAAGAGCCTGCTTTAGCATGTCATAATTTTCTTGATCACCTCTGCTCATTTTGGCAAAAACTTCATAAGCTGCCCCACGAAGGCCTTGAGATAACTTTAAGCTCCACCTTTCTCTCTCTAACCCATATGTGGTAGCTAATAGTTCATATCTATTTAGATAGCTCTCAATATCATCGTCTTTCTCAACAAAATGATCTAAATGAAAGTTCATAGCTGAGGTTGAGGCTCCCTGGCTAGCAGTGGCATCAGAGGTAAAGAGACTGGCACCATTTTCAGGAGCATGGCCTTGAAACTCAAACTCCCTTAGTCGTAACTCATGTTCCCTTTGTAATCTTTTATCTTCTGCTTCCCTTTCTGCAGCTAATCGCTTGTCTTCCCTTTCTGCAGCCTGTCTTCTTTCCTCGGCTTCCCTTTCTGCAGCTAATCTTCTTTCTTCTGCTTCCAATTTCTTAGCCTCAGCCTCAATCTGCAACCTCTTAGCCTCAGCCTCAATCTGCAACCTCTTAATCTCTTTTTCAGCCTCTATTCTCTTATCTTCGGCCAATCTTTCAGATTCTAATTTTCTTTCGGCCTCTTTTTCTAATCTTCTTTCTTCCCGTTCAATATATTTGTCACATTCAGCAGTGACATAAGCAATCATAATTTGCCCGTCCATTCCTAACTCTTTCGCAGTCTGTACAGCAGCAGATCGAAATTTTGCCAAGTCGGCCATTGTCTAACATACAATTGTAAACAATTCAATCTTTCAATAATTATCTAAGGACATTACAGGCACTGAGAGCTCAACCTTATTTATTTCCACCCAAGGATACCTTTTAATTCTTTATTATTCCCAATATATATAACAGGAGAAAGTTCAATATCCCTGGAGCGAGACCCCAATATATGTGGTAAAGTGGGATGTTATAAATTTTTATAGGGGACTTAGTGTACTGACTGAGATCAGCTGTGAAGGTATCTGTATCTAATAGGTGTAGTGTTTTTACAGATAACCTTACTTGCTACCACATTATGCCTCAGTCAGAATTATTCTGGAATATTGTGATGACTACGTTAAATGTCTAGGGTATGTATATGATGAAGTGTAAGTCACAACAACAACAGACAGATAAACACTTTAATTTATTCCACCACACTTGACAACACTGTGACACTCACACACATGTACCATTCCATAAGACTATCTTAAATGAGTCACTGGTAAATTTTCAAATATCAATATGTATTAAGCACTTTCATTAATATATATGTCCTGATTCAACTACAAAGTGAACCAGGAATCACAATCAATTTTAATTACAATTTATATGTACAGGATTTATCAATATGAATCTTGTAGTGACATATTTTATTAATATTATCTTATGTGTGTCAGTTGTGTAGTAGTAATATGAGGTAATACTGGTTTTGTTTTTTCTTCAAGCTATGTTGTTATTTGTCATCATGACTTCAAGTGTTTGTTTATCTTGTAAGTAGTATGGGGAAAAGTTCCCAGTCCCTATCAATTTAAACACTGTATTTTCCCTCTGGTTTATTATAAAGTCAGATTTTGAGGGAGGGGTGGGGGCATAATGTTGAGCTCCTCTGGCCACATAGGCTTATCTTTCGTGATGGCGGCAGGAAAAGACTCCTCTGCTCAATAGCCTCCCTGTTTTCTGGAGACACCTCACTGGTCACTATCTGGACCCAGGAGTATGCTGTCAGCCTCTAGGTTCAGCAAAGCTCCGACCAGGTGCTGCTCAATAGCTTTAGGACCACGGTCCCACAATTCATGAAATAATACACAGTTACGTTGACTGGCAATGAATATAGCACAATTTCGATCTGCCGATGTCCCAGGCTTTTATTTAGAAAAATATGCACTGGTGCTCAACGCACTGGTTCTGTAGTAAGTTTATTTGAACATGTGGTGGTGACCTGACGCCTCTGATTGACCATATTCGCGGGTCTAACAAATCGTGCCATGTTTACCCAATCGTTTGAAAAAAGGTACTCCTACTCCCGTTTCCCCTGACAACAAAAGATAGTATTTATAGCCCGACTAATCGTGTTTAGCCTTACATTTATTGCGCTCCAATCAAATCGGATTTAACATGGAGACCCATTTCCCGTACAATGGTGGGGTGAAAATCTGCCACTGAGCGATTCTGATTTAGGTGTTGTCTGACATCCCTCACTATTTCTTTTGGCTATAATTTGGTAATTCCTAGACTATTTGCGTAACGTTTAACATATTCTTTGTCAGCAAGTCCTAAGGAACCCAAATATATATATTTAATGGAGCCAATATGCATTTTCTTCTAGGATAGTCGTGCTGTTACCACCTCCTCACTTCCAAACTTTAGGGTGTCTGGGTACTGTCATGTTTTCAAACGTAAACCAGTATAATGTCATGTTTCCTAATAAGCGTTTTTTCAGGATTTTAAAACCTAACTCTGGTATGGGTAGTGTTTTTTATCACTGTCGATTTGAAAAAAGCTAGTGCTTGTGGCCTTACACGCGTGATGGTAGTAATTGTATAGCGAGACGCGTGTTTAGTGTTGCATGCGTTCCTGCTTTCAGCCTCTCCCTTTCTTTCTATCTTTAGTCCATCTGTCTTTCGTTTTTTGGTAACGTAGTGTATAAAATGACATGAATGGAATTTTAAATCTAGGTCATCTTGCGTATCTCAAGGTTTTTCTTAGAAATGGAGTACACATTTTATTGTGTTGGGGAAACGCGTGTATGCTGCAGAAGGCTTTTACTATCAACGTGAAACGTTACAATTTGCAGACGAAGGAGAAAACAAGGGGGATTTCGAGTACAGTCATTGTGACAGCACTGTTCTTTACCATTCTTCTTTCCCTTTATTGAATTTATGTGTTAGGCTTTACCTTTACCTGATAATTTATATATGTGGATTAGAATATTTTACGACAGTGCCCCAACTCTGGTTCATTCTTTGCATATTAGCCTCCACAGTCCTCCGCCAAGTTGTTTTTGGTCGGCTTCTCTTTCGTTTTCCTTCAGGGGTCCATAGCATAGCTTGTTCTTGTGATGGCATAGGGGTCTCTTCTGAGGACATGGCCAACCCAGCTCCAGCGTCTGCCTGCTATGATGGAGTGCATGTCCTCTTGCTTGCTCCGAGTAAGCAGATCTTGGTTGGTGATGGTATGCGGCCAAAAGATTCGGTGAATTTATCTTAGGCATGTTATGTGAAAAGAGGACAATTTCGACATTTCCTTCTCTGTAACTCTCCAGCATTCCGCACCATAGAGAAGCACAGAAAGCACACAGCTCTTATATAATCTTAATTTTGTGCATGTGCTATATTGAGAGGACTTCCAGGTGTTGTTTAGGCTAAAAAAGACTATTCTTGCTTTGTTCATTCGACAGCTTCCGGTTCAAGATGTCCGACACAGTTTGTAATTCGAGTTGTTAGAGTTTTTTCCCGCTTTACTGCAATTTTTCGTAAGTGATTGACTTGGTACGAGCCAGTAAGTTCATGTGAGGAAACTTCCCCCATGTTTTGTGCTACATGCAATGTCTACATATTACGTATATACCTGAATGAGGGCATGATTTTGGAATGTTCAGCTAACGACACTGTCAGCCATCTTGTCGTGTCAGAAAATTCTGTTCACAAAAAGATTACGTGTGCTTTCTTCACATGCTTTTACTATAATGGCGTCATCAACAAATGTCTTCACTTCGTATAAAGCATGTAGTCTTGGTTGACAATCCACCTAAGAGAAGGACAACTTCACACAAACCCAGATAGGAAAGACTCGTTAGACCAGAAAGATAGCTCTCCTAGGAGAGACAACTCTGATGTAAAACAACTGCTGCCTTGTAGGAAGGTCACGGAAAACCAGAGGCTAGGGAAGCAGTCCCGAACAAATGCATGCTGAAGACGGATGCACTGGGCCGCAAGGCGCACAACATAGTGCAACGCAAACCGCCATGAGATGACAGACACAAATATGACTCAACGAGATAGTGCTCGACCCAAGGAGTCCCGCCAGGTGGGAAGAGTGCCGGACTCCCTGCCTCGAAGGGGTCCACCCAAAGCTGCTGGTGGTCACTTATCTCTGCATCGTGCAGCCAGGGCGCAGAATATTAGGGAAAATGCGACTGGTCAAAATACCCAGGAAAGAACACTAAATATACTCCAATGGAATGCAGAAGGTGTCCTAAGGAAGAAACTACCGCTCACAAAAAAACTACATGATGAGCAAATTGACATAGCCTGCATACAGGAAACACACCTAAACACAAACCACAGATTTTCTGTAAGAGGATATGAAACCCTCCGGCTTGATAGAGAGGGACACAAGGGAGGAGTACTCATGTTAATCAGAAATTCCTTGCCTAGCAGAGAGCTTTCTGTTGCTACAAACGGTCAGGCGGAAATTATAGGAGCTGATATCACGATAGATGACCAGACCGTTAGAGTATACAACATATATGCCCCCCCCCCCCAGATAAAGATCTTTCACTAGCCACAATGGAGATTAGGCGCACCAACTGCCTAGTTGTTGGTGATTTCAACAGCCATTCAGAAAGGTGGGGTTACACAAAGGCTGATACCCGTGGCATTGAGGTAGAGGACTGGGAGATTGACTCAAATCTACAAATCATCAATAGAGCAGATGATACACCCAGCTTCTACTCAAGAAGATGGCAATCGACCTCGACACCCGACCTTGCCTTCTCAACAGGAGACATCAACCATAAAATCGAACGCATTGTGCTCAACCAATTGGCGGGCAGTGACCAGAAACCGATCAAATCAATGATCAATATGGAACATACACTCCACCTCCATAAACCATTACCCCGCTGGAACTACAAAAAGGCCAACTGGAACAAGTTCTCAGCACTGACAGATGAATACTGTGGTTCCATAAATACCCAAAACAAAAGAATTGGAGAAATAGCTGACGAATTTAACAAAGCAGTTCTGAAAGCTGCCCTAGAATCAATACCAAGAGGGGCGAGGAAAGATTATAAGCCGTACTGGACAGAAGAACTCAATGAACTGGAAGAACAGGTAACAGAGGCGAGAGATGTAGCAGAAAAGGTCAAAACAGTTGAGGCAAACATCGCCTACAAAGCTATCTCTGCAAAATACAGGAAAACGTTAAACTGTTCAGCCAAAAATAGTTGGATCAAAACAACAAAAAGTCTTAACCTCGACAAAGATGGAAGAAAATTATGGAGGCTCGCCAAAGTCTTAAATGATGAGGAATGCAAAAATAAGGAAATAGCCCTACAACAAAATGAGAAAATACTCACAAAGAAAGAGGCAGCTAATGTTTTTTGCTCAAAAATTCTCACTTGAGAGCCAGATAAATGTTCCACTGGACAGAAAACAGGAAATTTCCAAAGAGCAAGAAATTTACCAAAATATACCAACTGTTCCAGAAGAGCATATGACAACAAACCTCACCATGAGAGAGCTAAAGGCAGCCATCGTATCCCTTAAGCAAAGAAAGTCACCTGGAAAAGACAGGGTAACAAATGACATGCTTAAAGAGCTAGGGCCTAAAGCCAAGAAAGTACTCCTCAAGATTATGAACTATAGCTGGAAGCGTGGAATAGTACCACAAGCCTGGAAAGAAGCAGTACTAGTTCCAATCCCCAAAAAGGACAAAGACCGAATGGACCCCAACAGCTACAGACCTATCAGCCTTCTAAGCTGCACGGGAAAGCTTATGGAGAGAATGATCAATACCAGATTAAGCTGGCACCTCGAAGAAAAACAAATTTTACTGCACCAACAGGCAGGCTTCAGGCAACATAGGTCTACAGAGGACCAAGTCACCTACATTGCACAAGAAATCGAAGATGCTTTCCAAGAAAGAAAGCACACTTTAGCAGTCTGGGTAGATATGGAGAAAGCATTTGATAAAGTTTGGAAAGATGGGCTAAGAGTTAAAATGCTTAAATATGGAGTCTGTGGAAGAATGTATAACTGGATCAGCAACTATCTAACAAACAGAACAGCTAGAGTGCAGGTGCACGGACAGTTAAGCAAAAAGACTACAATGGAACATGGAGTTCCACAGGGTGGGGTCCTTTCCCCAACACTCTTCCTCATATATATAAATGCTATAACAGAAAACATCCACAAGAATGTTCACAACTCCCTCTACGCTGATGACCTGGCCATGTAGACTTCAGAACAATACATCACCACAGCAAGAGTGCGCATGCAGGATTCACTGCTAGCCCTTGAAAGTTGGTCCAAAAAATGGTTGCTCAAAATAAATGAACAAAAAACTACGCACACTATTTTTACCTTGTCAAATAAACCACAGCAAGCAAAGCTGCAACTAAATGGGCAGGCAGTACGAAAAGATGAAACACCAACATACTTAGGAATCACACTAGACCGCCGAATGACATGGAAATCACAGATTAACAAAATACAGCTAAGGGCAAAACTTCGCATGGCCATCATGAAAAAGCTAGCAGGTACCACATGGGGTGCTGATGAGAATATCCTCAAAAAGCTGTACACAGGCAGAGTCAGACCTGCTATGGAATATGGCATCACAGCTTGGTCGACGGCAGCAAAGTCAAATTTTGACAGAGTAAACAGACTCCAAAACCAAGCAGCACGTATTATAACAGGGGCCCTAAAGTCTACACAAATCAACCATATGGAAAACATCACAGGGCTACAGTCAATGGAGGATAGACGTGACAGCAGAGTCTTAAAACAAGCTGAAAAATTTAAGAGGCTCGAAGGACACCCCATGTACCAAAGAATAAATAGGCTAGGAAGAGGCAGGCTCAAGCGAACTAACTTTGTCGCCCAAGCAAAAGAAAAAATTAACAATAATACCATACTAGCAAGCTCAGTTGCAAAGAAAAATCCCAACAAGCTCAACTATCCCACTGTGGAAAATAAGATGCTTTCCTAAGTTAAAATCTGATATTCCAGGCATTGAAGGTAAGGGAACACAGACAGAAACACAAAGAAAGTGTATAGCAACCAAGTATATTGACCAAACATTTCCAGCAAAGCTTTGGACACATGCATATACTGATGGTTCGGCAACAAATGCAGTTGAAAATGGGGGTGCCGGCATCCTCATAAAATTAAAGAATAGAATTCACTCTATGGCAATTGCCACTGGAAAATACAGCAATAACTTCTGTGCTGAAGCAGAAGCCCTGAAACAGGCAGCTGAAACTCTTATTGAATGCAAAGCACAGGCAGAAAAAACAGATAGTAATCTTTTCAGATGCCCTCTCAATAATATCAGCGCTAAAGAGCCACCAAACTAAAGGATTGAAAGATCTGATAATCTCCCTTGAAAGACTGGCCGAATGCTTTAAGAAGTGTACTATCCAGTGGATACCAGCCCATTGCAACATACCAGGAAATGAGGAGGCAGATAGACTTGCTAAGGAAGGAGGTGCCTTACAACAAAATGATATAGAGACAACTTACGCAACGGCAAAGACTACTATAAAGGCTACATTCAAATCCAAATGGGAAAGAGAGCACCCGGGACATTTGAAAAATGATGCATATCATCAACTATCCAGAAAAGAACAGGTCATCATTTTTCGGCTACGCACTGGTCACAACAGATTGAGATACCATCTGTACCACAAATACAAAATTGGTGCAACAGATCTCTGCACCTGCGGTACCAGCCCAATGACAGTCGAACACCTGCTGCAATACTGCCCAACATACAGTAATGAACGGAGTAGCATATGGCAACAACCCACTTCTGTCAACGAAAAACTGTTTGGAGATGTCGGGAACCTTGAGTTGACTACTGCCTTTATTAGAGTCATAAATGTGGAAGTCTGAAGGCGAACGAGGAAGAAGAAGAAGAAGCTTTGTTCATTCTATTGTTTCTACCACTACAACAACTACTATTAATACTGCTACTACTACTACTATTACTGCTTCTAATACTACAACCACTACTCCTACTACCACCACTACAACAACTACTACTAATACTGCTTCTACTACTACTATTACTGCTTCTAATACTACAACCACTACTCCTACCACTACTATTACTACCACTACTACTACTTTTACTGCTACTAATACTACAACTACTACCACTACAACTACTACTAATACTGCTACTAGTACCACCATTTGCACTACTACTACTAACACTACCACTATTACTACTGCCACCACTACTACTACTACCACTACTACTACTAATACTACCACTACCACTATTACTACTGCCACCACTACCACTACTACTACTACTACTACTACCACTACCACTATTACTACTGCCACAACTACCTCTACTACTACTACTACTATTACTACTACTACCATCACTACCACCACCACCACTACTACCACCACTACCACTACTTCTACTACCACCACTACCACCACTACCATTACTACTACCACTACTACCACCACAACCACTTCTACTACTACCATTACTACCACTACTACCACTACCCCCACCACTACCACTACTACTACTGCCACCACTACCACCACTACCACTACTACCACCACTACCACTATTACTACTGCCACCACTACCACTACTACTACCACTACTACCACCACTACCACTATTACTACTGCCACCACTACCATCACCACTACTACTACCACTACCACTACTACCACCACTACCACTATTACTACTGCCACCACTACCACCACTACCACTACTACCACCACTACCACTATTACTACTGCCACCACTACTACCACCACTACCACTATTAATACTGCCACCATTACCACTACTACTGCCACCACTGCCACCACTACCACTACTACTACCACTACCACTACGACTACTACCACCACTATCACTACTACTACTGTCACTATTATTACTGCTACTACGCGTACTACTACTACTATTACTACTGCTACTACTACTACTACTATTACTACTGCTACTACTACTACTACTATTACTACTGCTACTACTACTACTACTATTACTACTGCTACTACTACTACTACTATTACTACTACTACTACCACTATCACTACTACTACTACTACTAACAACAGAAAATATGAGCAAGAAATTAATAAGAATATTGTTTTTTTTATTATGTTAAAAAGTTGTAGATTGTCTTGGTAGAGGTGTATCAACCCCCCACCCCCTCTCTTTTTCTATTTACTTGTTTTATGCATGTTTAAATATGACAGACATTACACATAATTGATCTCATATTATGCTGTATATACACACAGCCTGGGGCAAATATCGTTAACAGAAAACTGAGCATCAGCAGCACCAACAAACAATAAAACTGCAGCAACGATCACTACTATAATTTTAACGCCATCATTCCATGAATAGTTTTTCGTTGTCCAGTTTCCCTCTCAACAGTGCTTTTACAGCCATGTTATATACTACTGGACAAAAGTTAAGGGCCACCACTCAGTTTAGACAAGGTTTATATAATTGATTGGCAAACTGTAAAGACAAGTGAAAATGTCATTAAAACTGAGCTCAGAGAAATGTGTATACATTTCTGTGTGCACTAGGTTAATTTTTTTTTAAATGTCCAAAAACTGGGTCACTTTAACCCGCACGTGAAAATTGCCATTGTTGCTGCAAAAACTCGTGGTGTTTGCAACACACCCCACTAGTTCAAAAGGTGAAAAAGTGAGTTGAATTTGAATGCACGTGGAAAATGATCATCGGTAAAGAGTGTTCACCGTTGGTATGCAATAAATCAATATGACAAGTGGTCGAAATGATCACAGCATTAGCCATGCCACCAAGGAGAAGTCTCAGCACTGTAGACCGTGGTCGAGCCATGACATGGATTCAGGATGGTCAATCTGTTGGTCATGTTGCAAGACGTTTAGCAGTGTCCCACTCTACGATTCAGAGACTTCTTGAGAGATTTCAAGCTACCAGACATTTGGCGGCCCTTAACTTTTGTCCAGTAGTATAGTTCGGTTTGATTTAGATTTAAGGACTATCTTCATTGCACACGGACAACTCCATCAGTGCTCCGATCTCCTCCCTTAGATCACACAAGGAGGATCTCAGCACAGTGCACGAACTCCGTAGCACTAGCGACAATTCTAATGTGTGTATATAGGAATCACACATTCTATACATATTTTTGTGGTGGGTAGGTTTCTAATTTTAAAATTTTTGCAAGGGCAGCGGCCTTACAGCCTATTCTTTACGATTTCCAACTGCCGAGGGATTTTTAACGAGCGCAACTTGCACACGGGACCTCCTATTTCTTTCGCCCTTATCCGAGAAGGCAAGGCATCCGATCTCACTACCCAGGAGACCAGGGGGGGAGTATAACAGCATAAGGATCACTGGTTCTGAAAAAAAATTCCATAAATTATATTCCCTTAACTGGGAATCGAACCCGGTACCTACCATGTTATAGTACAGTAGCTATGGTGTTGTCAATGACAGCATCGAATTTGTGGCTTGAAAATAAGGGAGCCTCTCAGACTGCAAAAAACGTACGTTTATTAAATTTAGTTCAGAGTTCCAGCGACATGCGAACTCCAGTATTATTTGAATAATAATAAACTCCAATAATAATTACAGCTTTGTTATAATCAGAGATAAGACCACGTTTTCCCACTCATTTCTTTAATGTTTGTTAAAGCATGTGACCAGTTATGTAACAATGATGTGAGAATTAAAATCAATTCTGTCAGTGCTGAGAATGGGTATGTCTTTTTCTTTACTTACGTCGACTATATTGCAGTTATACCCTGTTCAACCCAACGGTATATTGTGCGTTAGGTTCTTCGGGGCTAGCCGGTTGCTAATCCTGAAAAGAAGTGGCCCTAAAAAGGACCACTAGCTGACTGTCTTGATTCCTCTCGTTGTTAGTCTGTTCGTGGTATCGTGGCGTGTTCAAAAGTGTATTTCACATCCTGCCTCGCTAGTTCGGTGGCAGCCCTGAGAATGGCTAATCCTAAAAAAAACTACTAGCTGGCTTGTGGGGTTTTGTGTGTTTTAACCTCCTCGTTTCTTTTGCGTGTGTCGTCCATTTCTCCTGAAACTAATATATCACTTTTTCTATTACTGCTGGGAGTAACCGTTCTAGCATTTCAGCGATGACTTTTTCGTTTGGTTGATCGTTATTTTTAGTTTCTTGTTTGTTGTTAGATGCAGTTTCCTCAATGGTCATTCTTTCTGTTTTTATTCTTTTGAGGACTTCTTCGTTTTCCTCTTTCAGCTGTGCAAGCTTCTTGATATCTGCTCCTATTTGCTGCTGAATTGTTTTCATGTACTCCATCATACTTCTAACGCTCTGTAGATCTATCACATCTTCACCTCTGTCAGTTTGATCCTCGGGAGTTTGCCTGCTACTACTCTCGACCTGGAGTTTTAGTTTTATTTTCTTTAACATCCGCGGTCAGCTGATACAGTTGTCTTCTATTTATTGTGTACTGTCTGTCTATGACGTCTGCAGTTACTCTGTGTCTTGCCTCTCTGAAGGAGATGTTTTTGCAGACAGCTTATTTCAGTATGTTCTTAGTTTCCTGAAACACAGGGCAGCCTCGGTACCTTGCCCCCTGGTTTCCGAGGCAGTTTGCACAGGTAAGGTTTGTGTTTATGTCTTTGTAATTGTGATCCTCCATCTCACTGGGACAGTCGCGATATGGGTGGCTCCCCGCACAATACCAGCAAACTTTCTCTCTCCTGCATGTCTTCTTGGCGTGGGAAAACTGCTGGCAGTTGGAACACTTCATGACCGGAGGGATATAGTGCTTCTGTCTTTGTGGATTTATCTTTCAGCGTCAGTTTCTTAGGTCGTGTTGTTCCTTCAATAGTTATTACAACTAGATTGGTATCTTTTTTATCCCAGGTTTTTAACCTTTCGACTTGGGTGATTATGACATCTACGTTTTCTGTTTGTATGCAAATGTGAACTTCGCATGCGGACCATCTGGTATCGACCCCTCTTAACACCACCTTCTTTGTTGTCTTGAAGGTTTCCACCACTACGTTTATCTGGGGGGAAAAAGGGGGGGGGAGCTGGACTTCTTTTAGTCCAGACTCCAGTTCGGTCATTAGCGAAGTTGTTTTTTCCGTGCTGTTGAGAGAAAGCACGACTCCTTTTTCGTGTCTGTCTACTTTAGCGATGCCTCTCCTGCACGTTATTGTTTCGAGGATACCGTTTACTTTATCGTCGAGTAGGGCCCTGAGTGAGGCCTCACCTCCAGACACCTGGGTGATCTTAACGATCCTCTCCTGTAGTGCCTCGGGAGAAACGGCATTGCTTGGCTTACGAAGGTGGCACGCTCTGACTTCCGTCTCCGTTAGAGTGTGTGGTCTGTGGGATGAACCCACGTTCTGGTTTGTTGTCTGCTTCTGGTCACGTTTTGTAGAGGTTGCCTGGTCACAACACGATGGAACCACCACTCCATCTTGTTTTAGCGATGATGTTGCTTTGTCAGGCTTCGGAGCATGGTTGTCCTCCGCTGTCGAAGTTTTGTGTTACTCATTTAAGGGGGAACTTGCAGTTACTGTCACTGTTGCTAGGTAGGGTGGTGGTGAAATTGCTCTCATTTCATCTCTTGCCTCATGAATCCGTGTTAGCGACCTCATTATACTTTCTGCAACGTCGGCAATGTCAGGTACATCTTCTATTAGGTCAGAGATACTTGCGGTTCTGACATCTCCTTGGCTGTATCAAGTTGCGTTCTCTAGTAGTCTGTCACTTGATTTTAACGACCCGTCACTTGCATCCCCGTCACTGTATCAAGTGTTGTATTGGTCGACTTCTTCGGTATCCCATTTCTGAGATTTAAAGATGCGGGTCTGTTGCTGGGGACACGTACGACTTTTCATTTTTCCGGATTAGTTTTTGATCGAGCCATTTTCATATAGTGCGATGATCGATGAAAAAGAAACTCGTGAGTTGATATCGAATGTGACAAGAAACGGGATGGATGAATGGTATTGTCACAGCGTTATTTCGCAGTGCATCTAATGTCTTGTGTCAACTACCAAGTAATGTTGTGGATTTAATAATGACAATAATTTAAGACTTGGCTCGCTCCGCTAGGAGACGACCACAACATGAAATGGTTGACACAGATAGATAACACTTTCTATAGGAATTCCCTTTTTAATAGACACTGCACACAGTATAGCCACACACGGCTGAAAACAGTATGGAATACATATGACACTGCCCGAGAAACTTCTCGAATTAATATATCAAATTAATCTCACACATGACAGTATAACAGTACTATACAAACTCAGTACTGAAAATCGCTCACTATGGCGAACCAGAATTACAACAATGGAAAACTCAATCCACTGGCAAATTATACCCGATGGCCTGACAGTAATATCACTGGACACTAAACCACTCCAGAATTATAATTATGTCCAACAGAATAAACCACTTTAGCAAACTCTAGGCCCTAATCCACTCTCAATTAAAAAGGAACCAAAACACGTCCGTATAGGACAAGCCAGAAAATCACTCTGTCTCTTTCCCGCTTAATCTATCTTCGACTTCCGTCCACTTCACGTGACTCCGTCGTTTCTTAAAAAGTTATCAGGGTTGCCAAACCTCGCTGATAACGATGTAACCAACCTAGATTTTCTGCCACTAGAAAATACGCCGTGACATCTTGTGTTCGTCGAAAAGCCAGTCCGGAGAGGCCGAGGTTAGCCGAACTGGTGGGTCATTGTTGCGTGATAAATTCTCGCAACATCGTTTTATTTCAATATCTATTTTATAACGCAAGGGCAACAACTGCTTGAAATTTATAGTCACTTTTCTCGGTAAGCATTTGTCTTCTCGCGTTGGTATCGAATGCAGTTAAGTTTGAGCTGTGGTCATTTTGCGCTGGACTGCGCATGACTTGTCTTGCTTCTTGGTCGATCGGTTTCCGCCCACCACTAGTGGAGTGAGCGATTTGGAATGGCGAAAGAGATGCCTCGTTGAAGAGGGGATCTCCGCTATTTTTTTGTTCTGTCAGGGATGTGTAGTCCTCTTATGGATATTTCGTTTATTCGGGATAATACCTCTAGTGTATTTGCACATGCCGGGAGGCGTGATATTTCTGTATTTCTTGAAAGCAAGGTAAATTGACATTTTCATTAACTCTATCGATTTTTGGTCGTGAACGATTTCTGGTTCATAGCCTGTCTTCGAAAGTCGTCGTCACGAGATGTTTTCCTAGCTCACATGTCGCTGTATTGTGCTGCATCGGTTGATGCAGGTTCCAAGGACCATTACTTGCTACTTTGTTAAATGAACTAGGTTTGAAAAACCTTTATTATCTAGAGGATATTTTTGAGGACATTATTTATACTTCGGCAGACGTGTCTGTCTTGCTGAAGTCAGAAACTAAGGAGAGTGAACTGATCTCATACATCTGGTTATCTCCTGGCTGTTATAGAAAAGGATGGAGTTTTCCACCTGACTACATTTACAGCACTATGAAATATAACATGCATCTGACTCATCATTGTAATGCTGTCTACCGTCTATTGCTGTATTGAATGTTGCTGTGATAATGACTGTTTGATGTGTCTACATATTCGCGTAACCATTTTGTCACTGTGGCGTCCACAATAAATAATGAAGAAAAAACGTCAACGGCTGTTACAAGAATCATTGACTTTATACGTCGTGAGTTTACTGACGTCCTATGTGGATTGCCCTGTTATTTTTGTATGAACATTGTTTTGACTGAACACATCTGCACACCACACAAAACCAGACATGCGGATACCATCCATCATCATATGGCATCACGCATCATTTGGTGGCCATAAGCTGGTTTGGTTCTGGTACCAGCAAACACGGGGTCCCTTACCCACTTCATTTTCAACAAGAATTCATCAGCATCCTTCAAGAAATTAACATTCCTCAATACAGTCAACATCTTCAAAATTTTCAAAGTACTCGGCGTTGCCCGGTAAAAGTCAAAATTTCAACTTTTTGACGGAAACAAGAATTTGACAGTACCCGGCGTTGTTACATGTTGCCGGATAACTCGGACTGCTGTTATCTTTTACGCAAGTCAAGCAAGTTGCTGCTGTCAAGGTTCCAGTGCTGTCGTTTTTGTGAAGGTCAAGTGCCGGTTGAAACGGGTTGTTTTCTGAAGAAGGCCAAGTACCGATTTCCATCAACTTACTTTTGGATTAGAAGGTCAAGTGCCGAAACAACTCAACACACAGTATTTCAGAAGCTCTTGTACCATCGTGTTAGCAGTGGAAGCAGTTCAGATGTGCCATCATCGTTGGAGCTTCGCTCTTTAGGACGTTGATTGACATCCGTTTTTTCTGCTGTTCTACGATTGGAAGCCTATAAGTTAAGTGGCCTGTTTGTATGTAAACTGTGCCCTTATACTTCTGCTGAGTCTTCTGTGTATCATCTCATTCTATATGTTATATGTTTATATGTTATTTGTATATTTATATGTTTATATTTCAGCGGGTTCTCGGTTGGGTGGTGTCTCCGTTAGATTATGCCACGTCATAGAGGTCGTCTATTGTGAGCGTTTTCTGTAAGGTTTGCAAATTTCCAATACTGGAATTTGCTAAGCGACTTCTGTTGCTATTTATGTTAGCTGTGATGACATAATGTTCTATCTGGACAGATTTGAACAAGCATGTACAGCTCATAACATAGACAAAGCAAAATATGTTTATCAGTTATCAGGGATACTGACAGGTAAAACTCTAAGTATATTAAATATGGTGGATGAACCTGACAAGAACAATTATGAGGTTGTCAGGGCCGCTCTGTTAAAGAAATATCAGCTTAACGAAGACGGCTATCGTCTACAATTTAAAAACATGTTACCTGAAAATGGAGTTGAATTCTCCGAGTTTATTGCAAGAATACGCATTACTTTCTCACGATGGGTTGAACTATCTAAGACGGAAAAAACTTATGAAGGACTTATGGACTTAATACTGAGAGACAAAGTCATGTCGTCTGTCAATGAGTCTTTCCTTGCTTTCCTTCATGAACGTAAACCTAAAACAATAAAAGAAATGGAAGATTTCTGTTGCCAATACGTAACTGCGCACCCACACATAACCATGGGTAACTCTAAGGTGAAAGAAGGTTTACCAGTTGCTTCGGCAGCTCCGTATGGCCAAAACTTTGCTCGTAGATTCCAACAAAATTTTGATAGAAAGAGTAGCGGTAATTTCTGTCAAAATCATGGAAATCAATTTCATGGTGATTCTTCGTCGAAGAATTGGAGACAACCTGATAGTACTCGTTACTATCACCCTAATAATTATAGGCATTTCAAAGAGGATATGGTAATAGAGGTTATTCCTGCCGAAGACCTCAGAACCAAACAAATAGATGTTCGCATCAATGTGAACATGATAGTAATCGTGGAAACTGGAATTCGATCCAGGATAACAATTACAATAGAGACAATAATAACTGCAGAGATAATAATAACTCTGATAACTTCAGAGGTAATAATAGTCGGGGTAGATCTCAACACAAAAAAAAAGAGATATCAGCAGGCTAATGCTGTACAACAGGAAACTGAGGGAGCCTGTAATCATGTTGTTGATAGTAAAAACTTTGACGCTGTCACTGGTTCTGCTTTTGACTTTGAGAGAGCAAACAAATGCCCCCAATGCAGTACTTTATTCGAACCGGCTACCATAACTACTTTGAGTTGTGGTCACCCACTTCCCGCTCTTCCTGCTGCTGTTGCGCATGACGGGAGGGGTTCTTTAATCCTACATAAGGGTCTTGTTAATGATACTCCGGTCTCACTACTTTTCGATTCCGGATGCACCACTATTGGTGTAGACAATCGCTTGTAGATCCATCTTGTGCTACAGGAAGGGTTATTAAATGTGTCACATTTGGCGGCACTCTAGAAAAATATCCTACTGCTGTAATTCGCATTGCCACTCCTTTCTTTACTGGAGATGTGCATGCTTGTCTCTTACCTAATCCTATTGCGGACCATATTATTGGTCGTATTCACGGAGTTAGGGAGTGTACCCCACAGCAGATTGCTGCTTGGGAAGATAATGACATGCAAGCTACAAAGGAAGTAGTTACAAGAGCACAAGCTCTACAAACACCCGAAACTTCACTGAATAGTGATAATGAAGTTGATAGCCAAGATAGTCACTTAGTAATCACTCGTGACTCTTTCATAAAATTGCAAGAAGAAGATCCTTCTTTAAAAAAAAAATTCTTCGTTCTTGCGAAGAAAGGTGATCCGAATCAGGATACAAATAGAAAATCTTGGATTGCAATGAGAAACGGCGTACTTGTACGTATGGTACAAGATTCGACTACGTCGGCACATTAGCAAATTCTTGTTCCCAAGAGCATGAGAGTGCAAATATTGCAACATGCTCATGACTCGCAATGTGCTGGACATATGGGTTTTGCCCGTACGAAGTCGAGAGTCCTTGCGGCTTTCTTTTGGCCTTTTGTCAATAAGGACATTCGTATTTACTGCCGATCATGCAAGGTATGTCAGGAGGTCAAATCTAGAGGACCACGACATGCTGCGCCTATCCAGGCTGCTGACATTCCTATTCGGGCGTTTCAGAAAATGGCCATAGATATTATTGGCCCTTTTAAGGTCAAGTCGGCCAGAGGACATCAGTTTATCCTTACATGTGTCGATATGTGCACACGTTGGCCAGAGGCTATTCCTCTTAAGAGCATATCTACTACAGATATCGCAGATGCTCTTGGGTTGAGATTTTCTCGCTTGGGGTTCCCCAGAGAAATATTGTCAGACCATGGCACTCAACTCATATCTGACACTATGTCACAGGTAATGTCTACCTTCCATATTGAACGATCTCTCAGTAGTATCTACCATCCTATGTCTAATGGGTTAGTTGAGCGTCTGAATAGAACGCTCAAGACTTTGCTTGGTAAGATAACTGAAGATCATCCTCAAGATTGGGCCAGGGTTTTACCCGCGGCTCTCTTTGCCTATAGAGAAGTCCCTAATGAACACACAGGATTTTCTCCCTTCGAACTTGTCTTTGGCGCGCGTCCACGCGGCCCTATGTCTTTATTACACGATCTCATCACTGCCGATGAGATTAGCGATGAAACTCAATCCTCATATGAGTATGTCATTGCTCTTAGACAAAAGATCATTGAGGCATGTAAGCTAGCAACTGCTTCATCAGAAATTGCTAAAGAGAAGGCAAGACAGTTTGCTAACAAGAATAGATGTCTACGACAACTTTGTCCAGGTGACAAAGCATTCGTCCTACCCCCAGTAGGGAAAATAGACTTCTTATTGCATGGAAAGGTCCGTATGCAATAGTCTCTCGGATTTCCGATGTTGACTATGTGGTCGATATTGATGGAAAGCATAAAACTTTCCACATAAACATGCTTTCGGAATTTCACGAACGTCCGGACTATTTGCTGCCTATTTTCCAGGCAACGGATGATGCTCCTGCACCTCACGGTCATTATTCATCCCTGTCTGTCATTCAGGATGAGGAAGCTACCTTCTCTGATGTCAACCTTCCCCTTCCAGTGGTTCCATTACATTCCACGGAATCTTGGAAAAACGTTTCTGTTTCTCCTAATCTTTCTGGTGACGAACATCGACAAGTCTCGTCGATGTTACAAACATTTCAGGATGTTCTCACTGACATTCCTGGACACACAGATGTCATAGAACATGACATAATTCTTACCGACAAGAATCCAATTAGGGTTAGGCCGTATCCTATTCCTATACACTTTCAGTCGCAAGTGGAAAAGGAATTGGATGAAATGATTCAATTAAATATAATTGAACCATCGACTTCACCATATTCTTCTTCCATGGTTATTGACCGGAAGAAGGATAAGAACATACGAATTTGCGTTGATTATCGCAAATTGAATCAGGTCACAAAGTTCGACGCTGAACCGATGCCTTTGTTAGAAGATCTACTGATTAGACTTTCTAATTCTAGATTCGTCACTAAACTTGACTTGTCTAAAGGTTATTGGCAAGTGCCTTTAGCAGAGCATGCCAAACCTCTTACTGCTTTTTCTACACCTAGGGGTCTATTTCAATGGAATGTTATGCCTTTTGGTCTCATGAACGCCCCTGCCACTTTCGTTCGCATGATGCGTCGAATTCTGTCACATCGTTCGGATTCATCGCATACTTAGATGACATCTGTCTCTTCAGTGATACCTGGGAAGATCACTATTTAGGGTTATATGACTTACTGTCCACTCTACGTGAGAATAATTTGACAGCAAAACCTTCTAAAGCTTTTGTTGGTTTTGGTGAAATCTCTTTCCTGGGTCATCGTGTTGGTCATGGCCTCTTGAAGACAGAAGACCACAATACTTCCAAAATACTGAACATCTCTGTTCCTAAAACGAAGAAACAAGTTAGGAGTCTCTTAGGTTTAATTCAATTTTATGGGAGATTTATTCCAAATTTATCTTCGATCATGGCACCTCTTCAACAATGTTGAGAGAGGTTCGCTAAAGTCTGGTCCCGTTGGTTCATGAAGGAATGCCAAATCTTCACTAGACCAAATCAAGAATATATTTTCTTCTCCTCCCATCTTAAGATTACCTACTCTTGATAGGACTTTTTGTTCTTACGGAGTGATGCTTCATCCACTGGGATTGGAGCAGCACTGATGCAAGAATATGCAAATACTCTGCATCCTGTTATGTACATTTCTAGAAAACTAAATGCGGCAGAGAGGAACTACTCGGTTTTAGACCGTGAGTTGTTAGCGATGGTTTGGTCAATTCTAAAACTACAAAGATTCCTCCTGGGCGCACATTTCATTCTAGAGGCTGATCAGAAAGCTCTTACAGCTATTCAGACTAAGAATTTGAAGAGTTCGAGATCCACTCGATATGCTATAGCTCTTCAACCTTTTCACTTCACGGTACGAGCTATCCGTGGTGCGGATAATGTGATGGCTGACATTTTGTCTAGATGCCCACATGACTCCAACTAATACTTCTGTCCTATATTTCCATATATTACAGAGTCATAACACACCTATATTTCTACAATAGATTAGCACATCTGTACTTACTTTATATGTACACACTATCGTGCTTTGTTGTCATCTTCTTCTGTTCGTTTTTTTAAGATGATAGAGGAGGACTGAGTAGTTAATATAAGGGCCGTTAGTTTACTAAACAGCCACAATTATTAATAATTGTATTGTACCTTATGAAGCATATTAGTTATTAATTAGCATTATATTGCTTGTACTTTCTCAGAATGTCATTGTTGAGCTGAGGACTTACCTTACTAGTATCAAGCATGACGAGTTCTAGATTGTGTACTTACCCTCGGAATACCAGAGCATATGTCCTGGATCGTCATGTAGTTTAACTTTACTATGTACTTATGTCATTACATGTCAAAGAATGTACTATTTAAATTTTCCTATCAGATTTGTACATCCATTTTTAAAGACAATATTAGAGTATGCTGTTTAATGATGATTATAGTAACTTGCATACGTATATTGTGTTTACATGCTAACGTGATGTGTGTTGGTGACACCTCCCCGATGTGAATATTTTTTGAGACATATTTATTTTTTCTGTTGAGGTATATCCTCACCAGACACTCTATAATTAGCCTATTGTTTGGCAATTTAGTTAATTATCAGCGCATAATTCGTGCGTTTTGAGCCGCTTATCGCATGCTCTTTGATATTGAAAAAAAAAAAATATGTTCCACATTTTTTTTTTTTTATCGGGAGGAGGTGGTGATATGTTGCGTGATAAATTCTCGCAACATCGTTTTATTTCAATATCTATTTTATAACGCAAGGGCAACAACTGCTTGAAATTTATAGTCACTTTTCTCGGTAAGCATTTGTCTTCTCGCGTTGGTATCGAATGCAGTTAAGTTTGAGCTGTGGTCATTTTGCGCTGGACTGCGCATGACTTGTCTTGCTTCTTGGTCGATCGGTTTCCGCCCACCACTAGTGGAGTGAGCGATTTGGAATGGCGAAAGAGATGCCTCGTTGAAGAGGGGATCTCCGCTATTTTTTGTTCTGTCAGGGATGTGTAGTCCTCTTATGGATATTTCGTTTATTCGGGATAATACCTCTAGTGTATTTGCACATGCCGGGAGGCGTGATATTTCTGTATTTCTTGAAAGCAAGGTAAATTGACATTTTCATTAACTCTATCGATTTTTGGGTCGTGAGCGATTTCGATTCATAGCCTGTCTTCGAAAGTCGTCGTCACGAGATGTTTTTTCCCAGCTCACATGTCGCTGCATTGTACTGCATCGGTTGATGCAGGTTCCAAGGACCATTACTTGCTACTTTGTTAAATGAACTAGGTTTGAAAAACCTTTATTATCTAGAGGATATTTTTGAGGACATTATTTATACTTCGGCAGACGTGTCTGTCTTGCTGAAGTCAGACTAAGGAGAGTGAACTGATCTCATACATCTGGTTATCTCCTGGCTGTTATAGAAAAGGATGGAGTTTTTCACCTGACTACATTTACAGCACTTGAAATATAACATGCATCTGACTCATCATTGTAATGCTGTCTACCGTCTATTGCTGTATTGAATGTTGCTGTGATAATGACTGTTTGATGTGCTACATATTCGCGTAACCATTTTGTCACTGTGGCGTCCACAATAAATAATGAAGAAAAACGTCAACGGCTGTTACAAGAATCATTGACTTTATACGTCGTGAGTTTACTGACGTCCTATGTGGATTGCCCTGTTATTTTTGTATGAACATTGTTTTGATGAACACATCTGCACACCAATGGTCTAGATCGTATTGTCTACATGCCGTAGTTTGATAAGATATCGATGATTTTGAGTATGTCATAGTTGTACCGCTCGAGTGAGCGATATTTATAGCAGCCATTTGGGGTATAGTTTGTAACTTCGTGTATGGAGGTGATAGTTTAAGCTGCTAAGGCAGGTTTACAGTTTTTTTCTCATTATTGTATTTGATGCGTTTGATGGCCGTGTGAGTCCTTATTGTGTGTGTATATTTATTAAAGGGAAGTGCCTGTTGAAGGTGTTATTACTTTTGTCAACCACTGTTGTGTGGTCATACCCTTAGGAGGGTGAGCCTATAGTTGTTATTGTAAACCCACACAGCAGCGGTGTAACCCGTGGAGTGTTCTCAATGATAAGTGGTTCCTGACAGATATATTACTTTACTTTATTTCTGTTTGAATATCGCCCTTATGATACCATGTTCAACCAGTTGGTTATAATTAGGGTAGATTTTGTGATTCCCATCTTATAAGCTAAGTCGATGTTAACCTTTAAAGGACTAGTCCTGAAAAGGACCCTTTGGAATTGCTGTCTGACGTCGTTTGCCATTCATTATATGGTGGCCTTTTCATTCCACGTGTGTACTTGCTATGCTCTGTTTGTGCTTATTTGTGTTGTTTCCCTGTTGTGTCGTCTTTCCTATCTCTATATGTTGTAGGGTTTTGTAGATGATTGTTGGTAGAAGGTCCTCTAGTACTTCCTTCAGTGATTATTCGCTTTGCTGCTGGTTGTATCTTTCTGTTGTTTTGTTTGCAATGTCAGTGATGACCTGTCTTTCTACTTCGGTTCTGTTAAGGATCTCTTCATTTTCGGATTTATATTCTGCCAACTTTGCAATGTCGTCTTGTAGTTGTTGCTGTACTATTTTCATGTCGAGTAACACTTGTTTTGCACTTTCCACGCTACTCAGGTTTTCATCGCAGATGACAGTTGAGGATCGATTGTTGTCTGGTTGACAGTTTTCTCTTTCTTTTTGTAGTTTTTGTTTCAGATCTCTCACCTCTGACCTAAGCTGTCTGACTTGTTCAGATAGGCTGTCTTCGCGTTTATTACATAGTGTGCTTGCCGCCACTCTGTGCTTTGTCTCTTGGTACGAAACTCCCTTTCCAATGGACACTGTAAGTATTTGCCTTGTTTGCTGGTATTTGGGACACCCACGGTATCTTGCTCCGTGATTTCAGAGGCAGTTGGCACATTGTCTATTTTTGTTTGGCTCCTGGTAGTTGTGGTCCTTTTTTGCCCTAGGGCAGTCTTTGTATCTGCAAACCGTCTCTTTTTTACAAGTGTTCTTTGTGCGTGAAAATCCCTGGCACTTCGAACACTGCATCACTGGAGATATGTAGGCATGCGTTCTTCGGGCTCTATTTTGAACAATAATACTTTCTGGAACTGTTGCTCCTTGTGAAGTAACTATTATCAAGCTGGTATCTTCTTTGCTCCAGGATTTTAACCTCTCGGCCGGCGTTCGTGATCTTGGCTAGAGGATTCTCGGTCTGAATGCATCTAAGGACCTCTGCGTCTAACAAGCTGGTGTCGATCCCTTTGATGACTATTTTCTTGCTGTCTGTGTGGATTTCTGTTTGGATTTTGATTCGGTCTGGTAGTTGAAATTCTTTAGGCCCGGATACTGTAGCAGCCATCAGCGATTTAGTCTTTTTTTGTGATATTCAGGGGCAGTATCACTCCCTGTTGGTGCCTTCTGATACTTATTATGCGTCTTTTGTCTACTATACCCTCCAGAATATTGATTACTTTGTCGTCCGGGTGAGCCCTGAGCGTGGCCTCTCCTCCACCAACTGCGTAATTTTAAGTTGCGGTCTTGTTCCAGCTCCTTTGGAGTGTTTTTCTGTAGTCCGCCTTAGCGGCATCTCTCATCTGCCACCACGGGCCGTGCCTCTGTCTTTCGGCTCAGTATGATTTCCTCGTCTGTCTGCTCTCGATTCTGTGTGTCATTCTGGGTCGTACATGTTGTGGTCTTATTGTTTTTGCATTTGGCATTTAGATCTTCGGCTTGTCACGATTTTCGCAGCCACTTTAGACGGTGAGCTTGGTTTCTCAGGCTTAGGTTCCTGATTTTTTTCTATACTCTCTACCGTCATCGGAGTTTGGAGCAGCTTCCCTGAATTAGACACAGCTGTCGATTCGATATAGTATGGTGGTGGCGACATGGACCTTATCTTCTCTTTTGCTTCCCAAATCCGTTGGAGCGAGTTCATACTGTTTTCTGCATTTTCTGCAATATCGGGGATTTCTTCTATTACGCCAGAGACGTTTGCTTCTGTCCCTTCGTTCGCCTCGTCAGGGGTCGGGTCATTCGGGTTCTCTGGTAGGTTGTTACCCGTCTCTGTTAATTCCGTTGTAGTGTGGAGAGTTTTACTAGTCGGTCTTTTTTTGGTATTCCGTTTCCAGAATTAGGAGATGCTGGTCTGTGGTTATTCAGCTCTGGTGGGCTAGTGTACACTTTCCTCTTCTTGGCGTGTGGTTTAGATATGACAATTTTTTACTATACTGCGATGTGAACGAAGACGTTCAGCACGAATGAACGATGAGTGGTTGTATTTTTTTATTTATTTATTTTTATTTAATAAAGTTTTGCCTCGTTTTGGCAAGGCGCGTCCGCATGTCCACATATAAAAGACCATTTTTTTTATATTTTTATACAAGATGACAATTGCTTTATTTAAACAAAAACAACCATTCACAGTCGTTGCACAATGTCGAGCAGGCTTTTGCACGCTCTACATGCAGACACACACATCATACTCATTCATTTTCCCTAAAATAATGTTGTAGTAAATGCAAACATGTATGGGGTTTGTCTTTTTTGAAGTTTACGTCAGCTGGGTTAAATGCTTTATTTTCTGTGTGAATTTATATAGAAAAAGTTTTGCATTAAAGACCCTTTGCTCATAGAGGGCTTTATTTCTACAAATCCATACCAGGTGTCTATATTCTGCTAAAAGCGTTTGTAAATGTATATATTTCATTGTGTGGAGTCATCTGCGGAATGATGCTGAGCATAACTGCTTTATACATATCTACTTCTGTTGTATGATTTTGTAATGTCTCTTTTAAAGTGTTCAAAATTTGTGTCACTGTATCACAATAAAAGAATGTGTGTTCCTCTGTCTCCATGACGTTTAGTCTACAGAGTTTACATTTTATTAAAACCGTAATTTTGTTTCTTTCTCTATATATGATTGGTATTGAGTGTCGCAGAGTGAAGATAATTTGCCTATTTGAAATTTTCTGTCCATCCTGTATATTGCTTTATTTTCTGTCTATCCTAAGTTTCTGGAAAAAAAAATGTTTCTCACGCACTTAACTCAGGTGAAGATTCGGTCAACCAGCGTTCAGGTCTGTTAGGATTTTCCAGACTCGTCTGTCTAGAAATTTATGGCCTGTCTTCTTCCTCATTGTTAAAACTTTTGAGCTCGGAAACCACAGCACGTACAAGTAACATTCAATATGCAAACTAATTTGCAGCGATACTTTTGGCTATCGTGAGAACTTTAAAAAATGTAGCGGGTAAATCGAAAATAGTTCTTTCATTCTTTCTTTAAGAAACTAGTTTTTTAGACTTCACTTTGTGTTAAGCATACTGTAAGAGAAAGACGCATTTCTTAGTCTTGTAAAGTAAAACTGTGCATAGGGAGACTTGAGTTAAACACACAAAGTGCCTTCTAGTTTAACTTAACAGACTAAAATTCCGGAGCGGGTATGTATTCGTTTTTCCAGTATATAGGAAACTAGCTCAAATATATAGATATGAAATATATTACTATCATGGTGAAAGTCTAAGGAAATATATTACTATCATGGTGAAAGTCTAAGTGTATTATGTAAACGGGTTTCCTTTATCATGTATGTATCATAAATGCTTACGAAAATTCATTTAGTTTCACTGCTTGTATTTTAAAGCGATGTTATGTTACAATGTTAGTATCATTCATAATTTCAATGACCATTTTACTTTTCAATGTTTGTAACATTAATGTATGAGCATATTGTTATGAATGCTGGAAGGAATGAACGGTGGAAAGCACAGGAGGATTCTCTAGCGGACCCTCATGTAACTTTGTCTGACAGGGGAGGAAGCAAGTCTTGTTATTGTGTATGTACCTGGACTGGCCCGCTAATTCCTTCACAGCAGACAGGAATGTTTAAGAATGGACTGACCTATTTTAGGAACGAGACGCATGCATGGATATCAACATGCCGACGCTGGACACTGCTTAAATTGTTTCTGTTGTAATCTGCATGTTGCAGGAGAAGAGTAGTTACACATGTATTTTTGTTTTGTCTAACAGATTTACGCAGTGCAAGTCTTGTCTCGTATTGCTGAAAAGAGGTTACCTTTGGCCAGTGGCTATATAGTCCTCGTCCACCAGTCACAATAATTCCCTTCAATTATTTCAATTATTTCAATTACTTCAATTACTGCAATTATTGCAATGATTCTCAACACCAGATATTACCCTTAACAACCATCACCCGTACCAAACTCCACCCATTATAACCCTCCATCCCACCTTTGGAAGCAAATTCGTTATCTGTGGATATCGCATCAACTGTTGATACGTTACACCTTTCTTGGATTTATAAAAATCGTGTTCAGATTATGTGCCCTTTGTGGATACCTTATTCGAACAGTGAAGTCGTTACACCAATCTTGGATTTATAAAATCGTGTTCAGATTCTGTGCCCATTGTGGATACCTTATTCGAACAGTGAAGTTAATTTCAAGCATTGGAGTACGTTATATTTTTTCCAAGAGAACCCCAGGATATAAGTTATTTCCAACATTCACACCAAAGGAACAAACATTCATTTACACACAAACAGTATTTCACATATTTTCCAGCAAAAGCTTATCAGGCCTGCCGGGAACTTTACTAACACAATTCATTCATAATCCTTGTTTTCACTATTTGTGTAATAACTTTTTTTCTCTTCTTTAAAATCATCAACTCCGCCAATGCCGGTCCCAAGCCCGGATGAAAAAGGAGGAGGGCGGCCTACATGGAGGCCGTAAGGAGGCAGCCCCTCCACCATGCAAAGGCACAACAGGCCAATCACCTGTTTGTCTTAAACTATGATTACGAGCAATACAAGAGAGAAAACCGGACTGATTCTAAAGGCGACGAACTGGAACGGACTACGGACTACGACTTATGGAACTTGGAACACAAGAAGTATAAATGGGAAGGAAGAGGAGCTGGTGGAAGAGATGAGGAAAGCAAAACTAGAAATCCTGGCTATAACGGAAACGAAGAAAAAAAGGACAAGGAGTCATGGATCTCGATGGCAACACGTTGCTCTACAGTGGTGTACCCATATCTGAAAGAGCTAAAGGGGGCGTGGGTTGCATTGTGGCCCAAAATCAAAAAGATAGCATCAAGGGATGGAACTTTGTCTCGGAGCGCATTATGGTTGTAAAACTAAAAGAAGGAGAAACCATAGTCAACCTGGTCATAGTGTATGGGCCAAATGAGGATGAGAGAGCAGAGGTCAAGGAGGAATTCTTCGAGCTGCTTCAAAGGACAGGGGATGACTGCCTAGATGAAGTTATCATGCTCGGAGATTTTAATGCCAGAGTTGGAAATGACCATGCTAGATGGGGTGGAGTTATCGGAAGATATGGAGAAGATACTCTCAATGACAATATAAAGCGACTTCTTAGATTCTGCAGTGAGCAGAATCTGATCATTACATACACAAAGTTCCCCCATAAGCGCATACATGCATACACTAGATGTGAACCAACCAAGAATGAGAAGTCAGTGATCGACTATGCCATTGTTCGGAGAAGCTCATTCAGATATGTCCGAGATGCAAGAGTCTGGAGGGGGCCAGAGATTGGAAGTGATCACTACCTGCTAACAATCAAACGAACAACTGAAAGAGTTGCTCAGCCTAGGAACTGCCCAACATCACGCAAGAAACCAAGTAAACGAGCAGGAGAAATGAGCATTAGGACCTACAAGCTGAGAGAGCCAGAAATTAAGACCAGATATCAGGGGCTTATGCTACAGCAGTGAGCAACACAGAAGAACGACCTGATGACTTGGAAACCCTCTGGAATAAATTCAAGGATATCATAAAGACAGCTGCTGCAGAAGCATGCGGTGAAGTCCGACTTGGGAACCAGAGAAAGAGGACACCTTGGTGGACAGAGGAAGTCAAAGAGAAAATAAGAGAGAAGAAAATGGCATGGAAACAATACTTAGGAGCTAAAAAACACAACAGGACAAATGGAAAAATATAGAGAATATGTGACACTCAGAACAGAAGCAAAGAACAAAGTGCTAGCAGCAAAACAGAAGTCCTGGGAAGAATTAGGAGAAAAGCTAGAAAAAGATGCACAAGAAAACCAGAAATTGTTCTATAAGACCCTAAAGAACATGAGGAAAGAAAAACAATGCCCTCTCAAATTTATAAAGGACAAGCAAGGCAAATTGCTTACTGCCCCGAAGGAAGTAATGGAAAGATGGAAAGAATATTTCTCAGAACTCCTTGATGGTGAGCATGGTGAAGCATCAGAAATGATAACCACTAGCACAGAAGAGAAAACCAATGATGGTGAAGATGACATAAAGATGGAAGAACTGAGGGCAGCACTAGAGAAAATCAAGATGGGCAAAGCAGCAGGGCATGATGGTATAACACCAGAAATGGTTAAGTACATGGGAGCATCAGGCGACCTATTACTCCTAAAGGTCCTACAGGCAGCATGGTGCAACAAGACCATACCAAAGGATTGGGAGATTGCCATCATAACACCAATTTTCAAAAAGGGTGACAATCGACAATGTGGAAACCATAGAGGCATATCCCTTCTCAGTGTCCCTGGTAAAATTTACTCTAGAATCCTAGAGCAGAGACTCCGACGCCTAGCTGAGCCACAATTGGATGAGGTCCAGTGTGGATTCCGAGCAAACCGAAGTACTCAAGACCTAATCTTCACACTCAGACAGCTGAGTGAAAAGGCCCTTGAGTATAAGAGTGAGATCCATCTTTGTTTCATAGATCTGGAAAAGGCGTTTGACATGGTCCCCTGGAGCAAACTTTGGGACTGTTTGGCAAGGAAGAATATTCCAGCACCTCTGATTCATGCTATACAGAGCTTCTACAAGTCTTGCAGAAATTATGTGAGGACAGCAAACCATAAGTCAGAAGAGTTCAGGACCACCACTGGTGTAAGACAAGGTGATATCCTATCACCTTACCTCTTCATACTCCTTATGGACGATGTCATCAAGGCATGTAAGGAGAGAACAAGAAAGTATTCAGTGGGGTACTGGAAGATGAGACAGGTCTATATTTCGGAGCTGGCATTTGCTGATGATGTTGCCCTGATTGCTAAATCAGAGGCACATCTCCAATCCAACCTGCAAGTCTGGAAGGAAGAGCTGGAGAAGAGAGGGATGGTCATAAGCAGCTCTAAAACAAAATCCATGGTGATATCACGAGAAGAAAGAAAACATCAGATTAAGTTGGGAGAACAGGTCCTGGAGCAGGTCGACCACTTTAAATATCTCGGAGCTATTATAGACCGAAAGGGAGGCATCAAAGAAGAGTTGGCCACTCGAAAAAGCAGCGGCTGGGAGACTTTTTCAGGCCATAAATCGTGGATTCCTCAGCAAGAAAGAGGTTGGTAAGAAAACGAAGATGGCTGTATACCGCTCCACCTATGTCCCAGTCTTGACATATGGATGCGAGTCGTGGGCAATGAATACAACCCACAAAAGCCAGATCCAAACCTCAGAAATGAGGTATCTGAGGAAAGTGGTTGAAGTAACAAGAAGAGACATGGTCCGCAACCAGACGATCCGTCAAGGCCTAAAATCCCATCCGCTGCAGACCCAAATAGAACAGTCCCAACTAAGATGGTTTGGCTATGTCTGCAGAATGGGAGAAGATCGGCTACCACGACAAGCATGGGAAACAAAGAGCCAGGGATCCAGACCTCCAGGACAACCCAGAGTCCACTGGGAGGACAACATTAGACAATCTTTGAAGGACCGAGGACTAGAATGGAACCAGGCCAGGAAGAAGACAGCTGATAGAATGGTCTGGCGCTCTCTCTTCCAAACCTCTACACCTCACGGTAGAAGGGGAACGACTAAGTAAGTAAGTAAGTAAAATCATCAAATTGTTGTGAGTTTGTTTTCTCGTGATAATCTTTATTATTATGTGCTGTAAAATCCTTATTGATTTATTTACATTTCTAAATTGAAATAAATTGAGTTAACCTCGATAGGATTGTTCGTTCAGTTCAGACTACCAAATCCTCAATCTAACTTTACTTCTTTACCCTACTATTTGTGAATGACACCGTGTGTGCAAAAGAGTAATATTGTCGCCAGAGAAAACAAGAAGAGCTGTGTGTGTGGTTTTCTTAGTGAAGAACTCACTGACTCAGCCTGTGCCTTCTGCCTATCTCTCTTGCGCATCACTATCACACTTCCGTGTGCACTATTGTCCATCACGCCTATACAGCTGTCAAGCTTTACCTACTATTAATTATATTTTCATGCGACAATTATTGGGAATCTCGTCCTTGGATTTGAATTTTTGGATTCTTATTTCACAGTGACTACAGGGAATCTTGTCTTTAAATTGTTCTGCAGAAACTAAGGAATCTTGAACTATTAGTCTATACTGTGGACTATAATTTTTATAACGCCCTAGACAACGACACTTCTGGTAGTATCTGAACAGAACAATTATAATTTTAAAGTAACAGAATGTTGCTGTCACTAATTTAATTCAGGGTTATATAATTACGTTAAATAGTTAACTAAGGTAATTAAGTGGTACATTTAACAGGCAGTAGAGTGTGTATGTGTGTGAGATATTGAAGGGAATTGTTTATACTTGAGTATTACTCAAGTGATGAGACCTTAATTCAGCAGAAATAAGGAATTGTCAAAAATCCAATTATACTAAACTTCCATTAACGAGTTACATCACTTCATAGAATTAATAGTACTCCCTGGGGCTTAGTAAATTGATTATCAGTTAGTTGTATTGGTTTGTTGTATTACAATACTTCATAGAAACATTAGTAATACCCAGAAACTAGTGTAACATACTGAGAGAGTGTAACAACCTGCACAGAAATATAGAAAATGTCTGATTTACTAAAACTAAGGATGGGTCTTTTAAAATACACTAAAGAGGTTGGAATGAGTGAAGAAGAAGGTAATGCATTCATAGAGGCCGAAATAGAAAAACAAAGAGCAGAAAACGAAAGGATACCGACTCATGAGTTCCGGCTCAAAGAACTAGAGGTTCAAAATCGTCCCGCTTCTCCCACTAACGCTTCATCACCTGACAACGCCTCTGCTGGTCTAGCACTCAACTCACCTGCAATGAATTTTCCAATGGAAAAATTTTGCGAGCGAAATGAACAAATTGATCTGTTCTTGGATAGATATGAGCGAACTGCTTCATCGTATGGCCTGCCAAAAAGCATGTGGAATCTTAAACTTTCTCAAGGATTAAGAGGGACGGCTTACGAAGTTTTTACAAAATTAACCCCAGCAGAACAGAACGATTATGACGCTCTCAAGCAAGCACTGTTACGACGTTTTCAGCTTACAGCCGACAATTACCGAAAGCGTTTTCGCCGATCTCACAGAAGGAGGAGAAATATTTGGCCAATTTGCTGCTAGGATTGAATCATATCTCGAAAAGTCGCGCGATTTGGGAAAATTTCCTAAGACTTACGAAGGATTACATGAACTCTTCCTGGTAGAGCAAATCAAGGAAACAATGTCACCAGAGATGAGAAAGTTCCTAGTGGAGCACGGGGCAGACCGACTCGAACCAATCCTTACGTTAGCAGAAAGGTTTCAAAATGCTATAGCAGAGACTCAAACCTTCAAGCGGAAGCCTGCTGAACTTCAACCTAAACCACAGGAAAACCCCCCTTACTTCATGAGGAGTTAGAGGAAATATTGTCATCATTGTAAGCAGACCTCGCACAATACAAAAGAATGTAGAAATCGGCCCAGCCCGCACTTGGCGGCGTGTTTACAAGGAGACGCACCAGAACAGCATCAAGACAGAACAAAATGTGGTAAACCAGAACGGAATTCTGTAACGGATCAGATTATCGCAAACGGGAAATGTGTGCGCTGTCTTTATGACACAGGATTACAGTTCGACTGTATAATCGCTTCACATTTGGTCACACCCGAGCAGATAACCTCGGAGACAGTAGATCTGTGTGGAGCCGTGAAAGGAGACACTCCTATGACATTGAAAATAGCAAACGTTTATATTGATTCGAAATTTGTTAAAGGATGGATTCGAGCTGCCATTATGGAGAATCCAATCTATGACGTAATTCTTGGATGTCGCTATGTGTTCTTGGGGGAACCAAGAAAACCTCTGATAGCTGCAGCAGTAACTACAAGAGGTCAGGCGAGGACAGAACCGGAACCAGGACCAGTGATAAATCTGCTACCACGGGAATTGAAGGATGCTCAACACAAGGATCAAACACTGGGACCATGTTTTAAGAAACTGCCACTTGCCAGTAACCCGTTGAAAAAGGGAAACTTTTTTTCAAAATCGGGATTACTATACCGTAGGTCGGGCAACACTGGACAAGAACATAGCCAGTTGGTTGTTCCCACTACTTATAGGTCACAAATTTTAGAGATGGGACACGCTCTTCCTTTTAGCGGCCACATGGGACAAAATGCTACCATGCAAAGAATAGCAGCGCACTATTACTGGCCTGGGATGAACGGGGACATCATCCGATTTGTGAAATCCTGTGCGCGGTGCCAAAGGGTGGCACCAAGACACTGAACATCCCCTGCTCCTTTGGGGGAAATGCCTATTGTCGGTACGCCATTCGAAAGAGTAGCTGTAGATATAGTAGGCCCACTCTTAAGAACAAAGCGGAGAAATTGCTGTATTTTGACTCTAGTCGACACCTGTACTATGTGGTCAGAAGCAGTGGCGCTCCCTTCTTCTGATTCTGTGCATGTCGCAGAAGCGCTCGTGAGTATTTTCACAAGGCTCTGATTTCCACAGCAAATACTCACTGATAATGGATCGCAGTTTAGAGGACATCTGATGGAAGAAGTCTTTAAGATCTTCCGTACTCAGCATATCCACACCTCACCCTATAATCCACAAGCAAACGGACAGGTAGAGAGATATAACGGGACCCTCAAAACCATGCTGCGAAAATTAGCACAAGAAAGACCCGAAAACTGGGACTTATTCTTGCCGGCTGCCTTATTTGCCTATAGGGAAGTGCCGCATGCCTCCACTGGTCTACCTCCTGCAACATTATTATTTGGACGGCCAATAAAGGGACCCCTGGAAGCATTGCTTAGGTCTTTACCCGACCAGAAAGCAGACGAATCTATTGTATCTGCATCAAAATATGTGCAAGAAA